>CM022297.1:227573138-228773138 GCA_011799875.1 Thinopyrum elongatum
GGTATTGATTTTCTGTGAAGTAAAAAACAAACAACTGGCACTAGGCACTATATCAATAGGTTAGTCCCAAAAAATAATTTAAAGTTGCTACTAAATGAATATAAAAAATCCAAGAATGATACTTTAACAGCATGGAAAAATAAAAAATTATAGATACGTTGGAGACGTATCAAATCCCCCTCCGGCAGAGTACCGGAAAAGGTCTCCAGATGGGATCTCACGAAGACAGAAACTTGCGGCAGCGGAAAAGTATTTTGGTGTGCCCTCTGGTCTACGGGGAATATTTGGGTATTTATAGAAGAAGAATTGGGGTTAGAAGTGCCACAGGGGGCCCACAAGCTTGTAGGGCGCGCCCCCTGAGCTTGTGGCCATCTCGTGGCTCTTCTGGCCTCCTCCCAAAGCTTCCAGGGTGTCTTGTGGTCCAAGAAAAATCGTCAAAAAGTTTCATTCTATTTGGAATCCGTTGGGTATTGATTTTCTATAAAGACAAAAACAAGGAAAAAAACAACAACTGGCACTGGGCACTAGGTTAATAGGTTAGTCCCAAAAAATGATATAAAATAGCATAATAATGCATATAAAACATCCAAGATTGATAATATAATAGCATGGAACAATAAAAAAATATAGATACGTTGGAGACGTATCAAGCATCCCCAAGCTTAATTCCTGCTCGTCCTCGAGTAGGTAAATGATAAATACATAATTTTTGGTGTGGAATGCTACGTAACATGTTTATCATGTAATCTTTCTTTATGTGGCATGAATATTCAGATCCTTAAGATTCAAAACAAAAGTTTAATATTGACATAAAAACAATAATACTTCAAGCATACTAAAAAGCAATCATGTCTTTTTCAAAATATCATGCCTAAAGAAAGTTATCCCTACAAAATCATATAGTCTTGTCATGCTCCATCTTCTTAACACAAAGTATTTATCATGCACAACCCCGATGACAAGCCAATCAATTGGTTCATACTTTTTAATGCGCTTCAGCTTTTTCAACTCTCACGTAATACATGAGTATGAGCCATGGATATAACACTATGGGTGGAATAGAGTATGATGTTGGAGGTTGTGTGGAGAAGACAAAAAAAAATAAAGTCTCACATTGACGAGGCTAATCAACGGGCTATGGAGATGCCCATCAATTGATATCAATGCAAGGAGTAGGGATTTCCATGCAAAGGATGCACTAGAGCTATAAGTGTATGAAAGCTCAAAAGAAATCTAAGTGGGTGTGCATCCAACTTGCTTGCTCATGAAGACCTCGGGTATTTGAGGAAGCCCATCATTGGAATATACAATCCAAGTTCTATAACGAAAAATTCCCACTAGTAATATGTGAAAGTTACAAAATAGGAGACTCTCTATCAATAAGAACGCGGAGCTACTTTGAAGCACAATTGTGGAAAAAGATAGTAACATTGTCCCTTCTCTCTTTTTCTCTCATTTTTTTCTTTTTTTTGGGCACTTTGGCCTCCTTTTTTCTTGGGCTCATTTGGCCTCTCTTTTTTCTTCGTCCAGAATCTCATCCCGACTTGTGGGGGAATCATAGTCTCCATCATCCTTTCCTCACTGGGACAATGCTCTAATAATGAATATGATCATCACACTTATATTTACTTACAACTCAAGAATTAAAACTTGATACTAGAACAAAAATATGACTCTATATGAATGCCTCCAGGGGTGTACCGGGATGTGCAATGATCTAGCATAACATGTACAAAAATATGAAAGGTGGTGGAGCCACAAATACTATGTCAACTATATGATCATGCAAAGCAATATGACAATGATGATATGTGTCATAATAAAACGGAATGGTGGAAGTTGCATGGCAATATATCTTGGAATGGCTATGGAAATGCCATAATAGGTAGGTATGGTGGCTGTTTTGAGGAAGATATAAGGAGGCTTATGCGTGATAAAGCATATCATATCACGGGGTCTGGATGCACCGGCGAAGTTTGCACCACAACTCAAAGTGAGAAGGGGCATTGCACGGTACCGAAGAGGCTAGCAATTTGCTGAAAGGTAAGAGTGCGTATAATCCATGGACTCACATTAGTCATAAAGAACTCACATACTTATTGCAAAAGTTTATTAGCCTTCGAAGCAAAGTACTACAACGCATGCCCCTAGGGGGATAGATTGGTAGGAAAAGACAATCGCTCGTCCCCGACCGCCACTCATAAGGAAGACAATCAATAATAAATCATGCTCCAATTTTATAGCATAACGAGAGACCATACATGCATGCTTCGGGAATCACAAACCTTAACACCAATATTCTTACTAAACCACAATTACTCATTAGCATGACTCTAATATCACCATATTTATATCTCAAAACAAATGCAAGGAATCAAACTTCTCATATATTCAATGATCTTCATGAAAGTTTTTATTATATCCCTCTTGAATACCCATAATATTAGCACTAAATTCATAACCCAAGAAAATTGCATACTATTAATAAGACTCTCAAAATAATATAAGTGAAGCATGAGAGTCCATTAGTTTCTTTAAAATATAACCATCGCCATGCTCTAAAAGATATAAGTGAAGCACTAGAGCAACTGCCTAGCTCAAAAGATATAAGTGAAGCTCAAAGAGTATTCTAATAAATTCACGAATAATGTGTGTTCCTATAAAAAATGTGTGTCCAGCAAGGATTATTATGGCAAAATAAAAAGCAAATAAATCAAAGACTCATATAATACACGACGCTCCAAGCAAAACTCATATCATGTAGTGAATAAAAATATAGCCTCAAGTAATTTACCGATGGATTGTAGACAAAAGAGGGGATGCCATCCAGGGCATCCCCAAGCTTAGACGCTTGGTTATCCTAGAATATTACCTTTGGGTGCCTTGGTCATCCCCAAGCTTAGGCTCTTGCCACTCCTTATTCCTTAGCCCATCGAAACTTCATTCAAAACTTGAAAACTTCGCAACACAAAACTCAACAGAAAACTCGTGAGATCTGTTAGTATAATAAAGCAAATCACCACTTTTAGGTACTGTTGTAAACTCATTCCAATTTCATATTAGCATTATATCTACTGTATTCCAACTTCACCATGGTTCTTACCCCCTGATACAACTAATAGATTCATCAAAACAAGTGAACAACACATTGAAAGCAGAATCTGTCAAAAACAGAACAATCTGTAGAAACCTGAATTAAGCTCATACTTTTGTAACTCCAATTTTTTTGAAAATTTAGGAAAACATGGGCAATTTGTTATCAATCTTGTGTAAAAAATTCAGAAGTTTTCCATGTTCCAGCAAATTTTAACAATTCTGCTACTGGACGCAAAAGTTTCTGTTAATGCACATAATCAAATCAACAATCTTCCAAACCATCCCAAAGGTCTTCCTTGGCACAAACACTAATTAAAAATACTAAAACACAATCATAATAGTAGAATAATTGCATATTTATTTAAAAATAGAAAATAATAACTACTGGGTTGTCTCCCAACAAGCTCTTTCTTTATAACCATTAAGATAGGCTTTGAGATTTCAATGATGCTCACATAAAAGATAAGAATTGAAGCGCAAAGAGAGCATCATAAAACATGTGACAAACACATTTAAGTCTAACATACTTCCTATGCATAGGAATTTTATAAGCAAACAAAGTATCAAGACAAGAAATATCTAGCATATGTAAAGGAGAGGAATAAAACATTGACAATCTCAACATAACGAGAGGAAATTTAATAACATGAAAATTCCTACAACCTACAACCATATTTTCCTCTCCCATAATAATTACATGTAGGATCAAAGTCAAATTCAAAAATATATCTATCATATAAAATTTTCTCTTCATGATCCACATGCATAAAAGTTTTATAATCCTCCAAGATAGTGGGATTAACATCAACTAAAGTCATGACCTCTCCAAACCCATTTTCGTCAAAAAATTCATAAGATTGAACACTCTCCAAATATGCGGGATTATTTTATCTAAACTTGACACTCTTCCAAACCCACTTTCAATATTATTGGAAACATTATTACAAATATCAGATTCATCATGAGGCTTAAATAAATTTTGAAGATCATAAGAAGCATCACCCCGACCATGATCATTACAATGAGTAGTGGACATAACAAAATCATCATCCCCAAGCTTGGGGTTTTGCATATCATTAACACAATTGATATTAATAGAATTTATAGTAACATCATTGCAATCATGCTTTTCTTTCAAGGAGCTATCGTGAATCACTTTATAAATTTCTTCCTCTAACACTTCATCACAATTTTCAGATTCACGATTTTCAAGCAGAACTTCATAAAGATAATCTAGTGCACTCAAATCAGTAGCAATTGGTTCATCATAATTGGATCTTTTAAAAATATTAGCAAGAGGATGAGGATCCATCGTTAATTTTCTTGTTTCTTTTCTATTTTTCGAGTCATAAACGCAAAACAAGCAAACAAACAAATAGGCAAAAGAGAAGGCAAATGGAAAATATTTTTGTATTTTTCTGAAAATGTTTTACAAGTGGGGGAGAGGAAAACGAGAGGCAAATGGCAAATAATGTAAATGCAAGAGATGAGAGTTTATGATAGGTACTTGGTAGGCTTGATGTAGATCCTCCCTAGCAACGGCGCAAGCAATTCTTCCTGCTACTTCTTGAGCTTCGTTGGTTTTTCCCTTGAAGAGGAAAGGTTGATGCAGCAAAGTAGAGATAAGTATTTCCCTCAGTTAAGAACCAAGGTATCAATCCAGTAGGAGGAACACACAAGTATCCAATAATAGCACCTGCACAAACAAACAAATACTTGCACCCAACGCGATAAAGGGGTTGTCAATCCCTTCAAGGTTACTTGCAAGGATGAGATCTGATAGTGATATATATAAAAGATAAGTAAAAGTGCGAAATAAAATAAAAGTAAATAAATTGCAGTATGGTATTTTTGTGTTTTTGATTTTGTAGATCTAAAAATAATATGATAAAAGATAGACCCCGGGGCCATAGTTTTCACTAGAGGCTTCTCTCTTGAAAGAAAGCATACGGTGGGTAAACAAATTACTGTTGAGCAATTGATAGAAAAGCACATAGTTATGATGATATCCAAGGCAATGATCATCTATATAGGCAGCACGTCCGAGACAAGTAGACTGACTCCTGCCTGCATCTACTACTATTACTCCACACATCGACCGCTATCCAGCATGCATCTAGTGTATTAAGTTAACAAGAATGGAGTAACGCCTTAAGCAAGATGACATGATGTAGAGGGATAGATCCAATTAATATGAACAAACCCCATCTTTTTATCCTTAATGTCAACAATACAAATACGTGTCATGTCCCTTTCTGTCACTGGGATTGAGCACCGCATGATTGATCCCATTACAAAGCACCTCTCCCATTGCAGGAAAAATCAATCTAGTTGGCCAAACCAAATAAATATATCAAAGAGAAATACAAAGCTATATAAATCATGCATAAAATAGTTCAGAGAAGTTTCAAATAATATTCATAGATAATCTGATGATAAACCCATAATTCATCGGACCTCAACAAACACACCGCAAAAGAAGATTACATCGAATAGATCTCCTAGAACATCTAGGAGAAAATTGTATTGAAGATCAAAGAGAGAGCAGAAGCCATCTAGCTACTAGCTATGGACCCATAGGTCTGTGGTATACTACTCACACATCATCAGAAGGGCAGCAAGGTTGATGTACAAGCCTTCCATGGTCGAATCCCCCTCCGGCAGAGTACCGGAAAAGGTGTCCATATGGGATCTCATGAAGACAGAAACTTGTGGCGGGGAAAAGTATTTTTGGTGTGCCCTCTGGTCTATGAGGAATATTTGGGTATTTATAGAAGAAGAATTAGGGTTAGAAGTGCCACGGGGACCCACAAGCTTGGGGGACGCACCCCCCTGGGGCGCATGCCCTGAGTTTGTGGCCATCTCGTGGCTCTTATGGCCTCCTCCCGAAGCTTCCAGGGTGTCTTGTGGTCCAAGAAAAAATCGTCAAAAAGTTTCGTTCCATTTAGACTCCGTTTGGTATTGATTTTATGTAAAGACAAAAACAAGGAAAAAAACAGCAACTGGCACTAGGCACTAGGTTAATAGGTTAGTCCCAAAAATGATATCAGATCGCATAATAATGCATATAAAACATCCAAGATTGATAATATAATAGCATGGAACAATCAAAAATTGTAGATACGTTGGAGACGTATTAGCGTGCGGGGTACGCTGTTGATGAGCCTTTACCGGGGAACAATGGCGGCCTACCTTACGTGGTCGGTTGTCCAGCGTTCACTCGTGAGCTACAACAAGTCTAGTGGCCTAGTTCCTGGAACTTCAAGCCAGAGGTGGAGAAGTACGACAGCAAGACACACCCGACAGAGTTCCTGAGCATCTACACCATTGCGGTGCAAGCTGCTGGAGCTCGTGACAACAAGATCTTTGCCAACTACTTTCCTTGGCACTCAAGCCCAACGTCAGATCATGGTTGATGAACCTACCGAAGGACTCCATTTACTGTTGGGCAGATTTGTGCCACAAGTTTGTTGGCGCTTTCACAGGTGGTCACAAAGTTCTTGGCCAAGAAACTGATATGCAGTTGATTCCGCAAAAGGAAGATGAGTCGCTCTGCAAGTACATACAGAGACTCAGCCATGTATAGCGCAACATTCCCAATATCCACCCCGCAGCAATCATTGTCGCATTCCGCCAGAACATGAGGAACTGCAAGATGTGGGAAGAGATGGCCATGACCAAGGTGAGGGCTGTCGCTGAGCTCTATGCTTTGGCTGACAAGTGTGCACGGGTTGAGGAAGGGAGGAGACTTCCTGGGGAGGAGGTTGGCATAGGGTTAGATTCAGAAGGTGCTGATGCCGCCATCGCCCCGAAGAAGAAAAATCGCAAGCGCAACAGGAAGCGCAAGGGCAAATTTGTGCTCGCTGTAGAGAGCTCCGGCAATAGTGGTCCCGCCAAGAAGTCTAAGGCCGAGAGCTCCGGCAAGGAGGTTGCCGGGTGCACCTTGTGCCAAGCCTTGGAGGCTGCTGACTAGACTGGAGGCTCCGGCAAGCAGTACTGCAAGATCCACCGCACCAGGAGCCATGACCTTCAAGACTGCCGGTAGATTGAGCAGTGATATGTCTCCAACGTATCTATAATTTTTGATAGTTCCATGTAGTTATATTATCATTCTTGGATGTTTTATAATCATTTTATAGCAACTTTATATCATTTTTTGGGACTAACCTATTAACATAGTGCCAGTGCCAGTTGCTATTTTTTGCTTGTTTTTTACTTCGCAGAATATCAGTACCAAACGGAGTCCAAACGCAACGAAACTTTTTGGAGAATTTTTATGGACCAAAAGGAACAACTTGGGCCAAAGAAGTACCAGAGGGGTGCCTCGAGGGGGGCAGAACCCACCTGGGCATACCCTGGTGGGTTGTGCCCACCTCGGTGGCCTCACGCACCGCCTCTTTAATCTATAAATACCCCAAAAATCCAAATACCCTAGGGGAGTCGATGAAACACAATTCCAGCAGCCGCAAGTTCCAGAACCACGAGATCCAATCTAGACACCATCACGGAGGGGTTCATCATCCTCATTGGTGCCTCTCCGATGATGTGTGAGTAGTTCATTGTAGACCTACAGGTCCGTAGGCAGTAGCTAGATGGCTTCTTCTCTCTTTTTGATTCTCGATACAATGGTCTCTTGGAGATCTATTTGATGTAACTGTTTTTTGCGGTGTGTTTGTTGGGATCCGATGAACTTTGAGTTTATGATCAGATCTATATATCCATGAAAGTTATTTGAGTTTCTTTGATCTCTTATATGCATGATTACTTATAGCCTCATATTTCTTCTTCGAATCTTTGGTTTAGTTAGGCTGACTAGATCGATTTTTCTTGCCATGGGAAGAGGTGCTTTGTGATGGGTTCGATCGTACGGTGTTCTTTCCCAGTGACAGAAGGGGCAGCAAGACACGTATGTATCGTTGCTATTAAGGATAACAAGATGGGGGCTATTCCTACATGAATAGATCTCGTCTACATCATGTCGTCGTTCTTATTGCATTACTCTGTTTCTCCATGAACTTAATACACTAGATGCATGCTGGATAGCGGTCGATGTGTGGAGTAATAGTAGTAGATGCAGGCAGGAGTCGGTCTACTAATCTTGGACGTGATGCCTATATAATGATCATTGCCTGGATATCGTCATAATTGTTCAATGTTTTATCAATTGCCCAACAGTAATTTGTTTACCCATCGTATGCTATTTTCTCGAGATAAGCCACTAGTGAAATCTACGGCCCCCTGGTCTAATTTCTCATCATATATTTTCAGATCTATATTGCTATTTGCCTTTTTCATTATTTTCATATTTTATTTTCAGATCTATATTACCAAAACCCAAAAATACCTCGCTGAATTTTATTTGCCGTTATTTTTTTTGCATGTACCAATCTATATCTTTACCAATGTTTTACCCGAGAGGGATTGACAACCCCTCTTACGCGTCGGGTTGCAAGTATTTGTTCTTTGTGTGCAGGTACCATTTACATAGTGTTGCTTGGTTCTCCTACTGGTTCGATAAACTTGGTTTCATAACTGAGGGAAATACCTACCGTAGTTGTGCTGCATCATCCCTTCCTCTTCGGGGAAATACTAACGCGGACACGGGCCATCAAGAAAGGATTTCTGGCGCCGTTGCCGGGGAGGATCAAGTCAAGATAGTCTCCCGTCAACTTGCCGATTTCTGGCGCCGTTGCCGGGGAGGATCAAGTCAAGATAGTCTCTCATCAACTTGCCAATTTCTGGCGCCGTTGCCGGGGAGACATCATCAACATCTATCAGGTTCCTAATCGCAAATCTCATCTCCTTGCAATTTACATTATTTGCCATTTGCCTCTCATTTTCATCTCCCCCACTTCACAAAAAATTGCCTTTTTATTTGCCTTCTTTTCGTTTGCCTTTTTCTTGTTTGATCTTTCGTTTGCTTGTGTTGCCATGTGCCTTCTATATGCTTGCATCTTCGCTTGCTAAAAATCTATTGATATGGATCCCCATCCACTTGCTAACCTTTTTAAAAGATCCAATCATGATCAACAAATTGCTAGTAAATTGAGTTCACTAGATTATCTTTATGAAGTTTTGCTTGAGATTCATGAATCTGAAAATTGTGGTGAAGTGTTAAATGAAGAAATTTATAAAGTGATTCATGATAGCTCCTTGAATGAAAAGCATGATTGCAATGATGTTATTATAAATTCTATTAATGTCAATTGTGTTAGTAATATGCAAAACCCCAAGCTTGGGGATGCTTGTTTTGTTATGTCCACTACTTATTGCAATGATCATGATTGGGGTGATAATGATTCTTATGATCTTGAAAATTTATTTAAACCTCATGATGAATATGCTGGTGATAATATTAAAAGTGGGTTTGGAAGAGTGTCAACTTTAGCTAAAAATAATCCCACATATTTGGAGACTGTTCAATCTTATGAAATTTTTGATAAAAGTGGGCTTGGAGAGGTCATGACTTTATTTGGTGATGATCCCATTATTTTGGAAGAGTGTCAACTTTGCATGCATGTGGATCATGAAGAGAATATTTTATGTGATAGTTATATTGTTGAATTTGAACATGATTCCACATGTAATTATTATGAGAGAGGGAAATATGGTTGTAGAAATTTCTTTGTTCCTAAATTACCTCTCGTTAAGTTGAGATCGTCAATGTTTTATTCCTCTTCTTTGCATATGTTAGGTGTTTCTTGTCCTGATAATTTGTTTGCTTATAAAATTCCTATGCATAGGAAGTATGTTAGACTTAGATTTGTTTGTCATATGTTTCATGATGCACTCTTTGTGTTTCAATTCTTATCTTCCATCCGAGCATCATTGAAATCTTATGCCTAGCTAGGGGCATAAAACGATAGCGCTTGTTGGGAGGCAACCCAATGAATAAAATTTATTTTTGTATTTTTATTTCTATTCTTGAGTGTTTGCACAATTATGCTACTGTTATGATTGTGTTTTTTATGTTTTAATTAGTTTTTGTGCCAAGCTAAGCCTTTGGGATCATGTTGGGTGATAGTTGACTTGATCTTGTTAGAAAACAGAAACTTTTGTGTCCAGTAACAGAATTGTTTAAATTCACAGAAGCAACGAAAACTTCTGAATTTTTGTCACAATATTGATATACAAATTGCCTATGTTTTCCTACTGTTTCAGAAATTTTGGAGTTACAGAAGTATGAGCAAAATTCGTGTCTTAACAGACTGTTCTGTTTCTGACAGATTATGTTTTCTTTGCATTGTGTGCTTATTTTGATGAATCTATGGATTGTATCAGGGGGTATAAGCCATGGTAAAGTTAGAATACAGTAGATATAATGCAATAATAAAATATGATTGGGTTTGCAACAGTACCCAAAGTAAAGATTAGTTTTCTTATACTAACGGATCTCACGAAGGTTTTGTTAAGTTTTGTGTGATTGAAGTTTTCAAGTTTTGGGTGAGATCACGATGGATGAAGGAATAAGGTGTAAGAAGAGCCTAAGATTGGGGATGCCCTATGGCACCCCAAGTTATTATCCAAAGAGAAACAAGCAACTAAGCTTGGGATGCCCCGGAAGGCATCCCCTCTTTCTTCTAACGACCATCAGTATTTTACTTGGATCTATATTTTTATTCGTCACATATTACGAGTTTTGCTTGGAGCGTCTTATATTATATGAGGCTTTTCTTGTTTTCTTTTTAGTTTGTCAATACTTGCTGGACACACCTATTTTAGAGATCCAAGATTATGCTATGATTTGTTAGATTTGCTCTTTATGCTTCACTTAAATTTTTTGAGCTATGGAATTGCTCTAGTGCTTCACTTATATCTTTTGAGCATGGTGTGCTTTAATATTTCTGAAGAAATGCTCTCATGCTTCACTTAGATTTATTTAAGAGTTAGTAATTTTGAAGAAATTCTCTCTTGCTTCACTTATATTATTTTGAGAGATGAAAAATTTATGCTCATGTTCTTCACTTATAAACTTTCATGAAGATCATTGGACAAAATAAACTTGATTCTTTGTAATAGTTTTGAGATATGATGATAGTGATATGTGAGTCATGTTGGTGAGTAATTATGCTTTAGTAAGAATATTGGTGTTAAGGTTTGTGATTCCCTATGCAAGCACGAAAGTCAATAGTTATGCAATGAAATTACATCCTACTTGTGGTGCATTATTCGGTGTTAGTTATGCTTAATGCTCACTTACGTGATTTTTTGTTTCTTGGTTGGTTGCTTCTCAATCTTTTTGCTAGCCTCCACTTGTACTAAGTAGAAATACTACTTATGCATCCAAAATCCTTAAACTCAGTTTTGCCATATGAGTCCACCATACCTACCTATATGCGGTATTCCCATGCCGTTCTAAGCAAATTTGTATGTGCCATCTCTAATTTTCAAAATAAATTTCCTTTTTGTGTGCTCGTACCGCTCATGAAGCGACAGGGGCTGGCCAATATTTTCCATGCTAGATGTGTTATTCTCAAGATGAGTGTTTATTCAGTTGTCATTGCACGAGAGTACGGCGGTAATAGGGATGCCCAGCCCCGAAATGAAAAAGAAATTTACTTTATGTTGTCAAATAATAAATTCCTTGGGAAGTGTTGGTATGGAAGGCACCCGTGGATACGGCTAGCCATGGATTGTGAAAGAATGGTGGAAAAATGAAATAAACTTTATTTTCTGTTGGGGAACCGCCTATGATATATCTAGCATGGAAAGTGTTGGGAATTACTCAGTCGTTTTCGTTGACGGGAGAAGTATGCCTCCCAAAAAGTTTTATCTCTCAATTTAAGCTTTGAGCTCTGGCACCTCTACAAATCCCTACTTCCCTATGCGAAGGGCCTTTCTGTTTACTTTATGCATTTTTTTATTTTTATTTGAGTATCCATCTTCTCTTATAAAGCACTAACTAAGGGGCACTATGATCGTACTTGAGCATTGGATGTAGCTAATATGCGAGTGTGTTTCATGAATGGATCAATGATTAAGCATGATGGGCTAGGGATAACTTGCTTTAGTGTTGATATTTTGAAAGACATGGTTGCTTGTTGATATGCTTGAGTATTGAAATCTTCATGTCAAAACTAGACTATTGCTTTTGAATCATTTAAAAGTCCATATGTCCATGCTACAAAAGAAAAGAATATGCGATGAACATGTTAGGCAGCATTCCACATCAAAAATTCTATTTTTACCATTTACCTACTCGAGGACGAGCAGGAATTAAGCTTGGGGATGCTGATACGTCTCCAACGTATCTATAATTTTTCATTGTTCCATGCTGTTATATTATCATTGTTGGATGTTTTATAATCATTTTATAGCAACTTTATATCATTTTTTGGGACTAACCTATTGACATAGTGCCCAGTGCCAGTTGCCATTTTTTGCTTGTTTTTTACTTCGCAGAATATCAGTACCAAACGGAGTCCAAACGCAGCGAAACTTTTTGAAGAATTTTTATGGACCAGAAGGAACAACTTGGGCCAAAGAAGTACCAGAGGGGTGCCCCGAGGGGGGCACAACCCACCTGGGCGCGCCTGGGGGCCCAGGCGTGACCTGGTGGATTGTGCCCACCTCGGTGGCCTCCCGCAGCGCCTCTTTGCTCTATAAATACCCCAAAAATCCAAAAACCCTAGGCGAGTCGATGAAACGCAATTCTAGCCGCCGCAAGTTCCAGAACCACAAGATCCAATCTAGAGACCATCACGGAGGGGTTCATCATCCTCATTGGTGCCTCTCCGATGATGCGTGAGTAGTTCATTGTAGACCTACTGGTCCGTAGGCAGTAGCTAGATGGCTTCTTCTCTCTTTTTGATTCTCAATACAATGGTCTCTTGGAGATCTATTTGATGTAACTCTTTTTTGTGGTGTGTTTGTTGGGATCCGATGAAATTTGAGTTTATGATCAGATCTATATATCCATGAAAGTTATTTGAGTTTATTTGATCTCTTATATGCATGATTACTTATAGCCTTGTATTTCTTCTTTGAATCTTTGGTTTAGTTAGGCTGACTAGATTGGTTTTTCTTGCCATGGGAAGAGGTGCTTTGTGACGGGTTCGATCGTACGGTGTTCTTTCCCAGTGACAGAAGGGGCAGCAAGACACGTATGTATCATTTCTATTAAGGATAACAGGATGGGGGCTATTCCTACATGAATAGATCTCGTCTACATCATGTCATCGTTCTTATTCTATTACTCCGTTTCTCCATGAACTTAATACACTAGATGCATGCTGGATAGCGGTCGATGTGTGGAGTAATAGTAGTAGATGCAGGCAGGAGTCGGTCTACTAATCTCGGACGTGATGCCTATATAATGATCATTGCCTGGATATCGTCATAATTATTCGATGTTTTATCAATTGCCCAACAGTAATTTGTTTACTCACCGTATGCTATTTTCTCGTGAGAAGCCACTAGTGAAATCTACGACCCCCTGGTCTATTTTCTCATCATATATTTTCAGATCTATATTGCTATTTACCTTTTTCATTATTTGCATCTTTTATTTTCAGATCTATATTACCAAAAACCCAAAAATACCTCGCTGAATTTTATTTACCGTTATTTTATTTGCATCTACCAATCTATCTCTTTACCAATCTTTTACCCGAGAGGGATTGACAACCCCTCTTACGCGTCAGGTTGCAAGTATTTGTTCTTTGTGTGCAGGTACCGTTTACATAGTGTTGCTTGGTTCTCCCACTGGTTTGATAACCTTGGTTTCATAACTGAGGGAAATACCTACCGTAGCTGTGCTGCATCATCCCTTCCTCTTTGGGGAAATACTGACACAGACATGAGCCATCAAGCAGCTTGCCGAGAAGCAGAAGGCTGAATATGAGAAGAGAGATAAGGAAAAAGCTGATGGTGCAAGTGGATTCGGCAAGAAACATGGTGGCCGAGAAGGTCGCCGCGGCAAGACCAAGCAGCAGAAGGAGAAGCCTGCTAGAGGTCGAGACAAGAAAGATGATGATGATGACGAGGACGAAGAAGATGATGACGAGTCCAACAAGCAAGAGTTCCAGAAAGCCACAGAAGCAATGTGCATTGACGGAGGTGCACCTTTGCACTCTTCTCACTGCCAACTCAAGCAGTGGGCGCGTGAGGTTAATGCAGCAGAACCAGTAGTTGAAGCCTAGAAGCCATTGAAATGGTCCAACACGCCCATCCTTTTTTACACTAAGGATCACCCTGATCGCACAACTGTGGTTGGGTGCTTGCCGTTGTTGGTCTCACCAACAATCCACAACCTCAAAGTGACAAAAATGTTGGTTGACGGTGAGGCTGATCTCAACTTGATCTCACCTGATGTGATCAAGAAGCTACAGATTTCTGACGAAGATCTGAAAAAGATTGGCACGTTCCAAGGGATCAATCCAGGAAGAAGCCAGCCAAAGGGCAAGGTCACTCTGCCGGTGATGTTTGGCAGCAAACTCAACTACATGACAGAGAAGATTTTCTTCGACTTCGTCAAGATTCCATTGCCATGTAATGGGATTCTTGGCCGCCCGGCATTGGAAAAGTTCATGGCAGCATCCCACTATGCGTACAACATGTTGAAGATGACAGGGCCGATGAGTGTCATCACCATTCATTCTGAGAAGAAGGATGCGATGATCTGTGCTGAACAGCTCTACCGGGAAGCAGTTGCAGCATCTCCCGCCAAGGCACTTGCTCCTGCCGACAAAGCTCCCGGGGGGAAGAAGAGGAAGAAGACCGACAAGACCATAGACTTCGGCAAGGGCGCCCCTTCGGAGTGCTGTGCTCCCATCGTGGATGTGTGAGAGAGCTCTGCCGGCAAGAGCAAGAAGAACAAAAAAGCTGCTCCACTAGAGACCAAGAAGGTGCCCGCCAAGGAGGACGGCACGGGGAGAACTTCCACTATAAGTTCCAGCCTTGATGGCAAATAGGAAAGCGCGCTTGTTGCCTTCCTGTGGGCGAATGTTGATGTTTTTGCATGGCAACCATCTGACATCCTCGGTGTTCCCAGGGAGGTAATTGAGCACCACCTTGTCGTCTGTTCTCACATGCGGCCCGTCAAGCAGAAGGTGCTGAAGCAGGCTTTGGAATGGCAACAGTTTATTGCCGAAGAGATAAAAAAGTTGGAAGCGGCAGGATTAGTCAGAGGTGTACTCCATCCAACATGGTTGGCCAATCCAATTGTCATGCGCAAGGCAAATGGGAAATGGAGATTGTGTATTGATTACACTGATATCAAAAAGGCTTGTCCCAAAGACCCATTTCCCTTGCCGCGTATCGACCAGATTGTTGACTCCACTGCCGGATGTGATCTGCTGTCTTTTCTTGATGCCTATTCTGGGTATCATCAGATATTCATGTCAAAGGAAGATGAAGAGAAAACCGCATTCATCACTCCATGTGGCATGTACTGCTTTGTACGCATGCCTGTCGGATTGAAAAGTGCTGGTTCAACATTTGCAAGAGCAGTCCAGATTGGTTTTGAGCCTCAGCTGCACAGAAATATGGAAGCATACATGGATTACATAGTGGTCAAAACCAAGGACAAGGCAACACTGATACAAGATTTGCAAGAGACATTTGCAAATCCGCGTAAGATCAATCTGAAGCTCAACCCCGTTAAGTGTGTATATGGCATCCCATTCGTCAATCTTCTCGAGTTCTTTGTTTCTCAACATGGAATTGAAGCCAATCTCGACAATATCAAAGCATCGATGCGCGCCAAGGATGTGCGCCGCCTTGCCGGCTGCATTGTTGCACTAAGCAGGTTCATCTCCAAGTCTGCTGAGCGCGCCCTGACATTTTTCAAAATCTTGAAAAAGGCGGGTCCAATGAAATGGACTCCGGAAGCGGAGGCAGCGCTGCAAGACTTGAAGAGGTACCTCTCTTCTGCGCCAACACTGGTTGCGCCAAGACCGCAAGAGTCATTGCTGCTATACTTGGCGGCAACAAATCAAGTGATCAGTGCAACACTAGTGGCGGAGAGGGAAGCTGAAAGTGAAGAAGCGGCAGATGCGGGCCCGTCAAGCGACAAGCCGGAATCTTCTCCGGCAAGTCTTGGAGCCGACAAGTCAAGCGCAGAGCAAGCACATGAATTAGAACAACAAGTTGTGCAGAAGAAGAAGTTGGCGCAGCGCCCAGTCTATTTTGTCAGCTCTCTTCTCTAGGGGGCTAGATCAAGATATTCTGGTATGTAAAAATTGCTTTTTGGTCTCCTCATATCCTCAAGGAAGCTGCACCACTACTTTCAAGGACACCAGATTACTGTTGTCACTTGCTCTCTGATGCAGAGGATCTTGAGATATCCAGATGCGACAGACAGGATTGTTGAGTGGGCGTTGGAATTGTCAAGCTTTGATCTCAAATTTGAAAGCACTTCAGCAATTCAGAGCAGAGCCTTGGCAGAGTTCATTGCAGAACAGACGCCAATGCCAGATGAAGAAATTCCAGAAACCTATCTCCCGGGCAAGGAAACAACTCAAGACTGGATTATGTACTTTGATGGAGCCTTTCCGCAGCAAGGCGCCAGTGCCGGAGTGCTACTTGTCGCACCGACCGGAGGGCGCCTCATGTATATAGTTTAGATGCATTTCCCTAGGAAGAAGGCGACAAACAACACTGCTGAGTATGAAGGGCTACTTGCCGGTCTCAGGATCACGGCAGACCTCGGAATCAGAAAGCTCGTTATCAGAGGCGACTCCCAGTTGGTTGTGAAGCAAGTGAACAAGGATTATCAGAGCCCATTGATGGAAGCATATTTTGATGAAGTGAGGAAATTGGAAGAGCACTTTGACAGATTGCAAAAAGAGCATGTTCCTCATGCAGAGAATAGCATGCAGATGATTTGTCAAAGCGTGCCGCACTCAAGCTACCTGTGGAACCAGGGACTTTTTTGCTCCACTTAACTCAGCCATCCGTAACACCATCAGTTGGGCAAAACTAGAGAAGAAAGTTGAACTCCAGCAAGTACTTCCCTGCTGAGCTTCCGTAAGTTGCCGGCAAGGATGTTGCCGGAGACAACGACAAGTTTGCCGGTGAGCAGCAAGCTCCGGCAAGGAACCAAGTTGTTGCCATCGAGACAAGTGCTCCCGCAGCAAAAGAAATGCCTTTAGTCCTTGTTGTCGAGCCGTAGGCTCCGGCATGGGCACAACAGATTGTCGAATTCCTTCAAATAGGAGAACTACCCGAAGATCAAGAAGAAGCTAAAAGAGTAGCCCGTCAGTCTAGTATGTATTAGTTTGTCAGCAACGACCTATACAGAAAGAGACCAAATGGGGTGAATTGAAGTGTATTTATCGAGAAGATGGACCGAAGCTGTTGGCGGAGATACATGGAGGGATATGTGGCTCACACATAGGATCAAGAGCCCTTGTCGGCAAAGCTTTCCGGCAAGGTTTCTATTGGCCCTCTGCCCTCCAGGATGCAACTGAACTAGTAACCAACTGTGAAGCATGCCAGTTCCATTCAAAGCAATCACATCAGCTAGCTCAAGCTCTTGAAACAATCCCTCTCTCATGGCCCTTCTCGGTCTGGGGGCTCGACATACTGGGCCCCTTCCCACGCACTATAGGGGGCTTTGAGTACTTGTATGTTGCAATCAACAAGTTCACAAAGTGGCCAGAAGTAGAGCCGGTGAGGAAGGTGAAAGCATGGTCAGCAGTCAAGTTTTTCAAAGGGCTAGTTTGTCATTTTGGAGTGCCCATTAGGGTCTTCGCCGACAAGGCCACATAGTTCACGAGCTGCAATTTCATGCAGTACCTTGACGACCTTGGAAGTAAGATATGTTTTGCTTCTGTTGCTCACCCAAGGAGCAATGGCCAGGCGGAAAGGGAAAATGCTGAAGTGCTGCGTGGGCTCAAGACGAGAACTTTCAACAAGCTGCACAAGTATGGAAGACGCTGGATTGATGAGTTGCCGGTGGTTCTTTGGTGAATCAGTACGACACCAAATCGTGCTACCGGCCAGACACTTTTCTCCCTAGTCTATGGAGCAGAAGTAGTACTCCCCACGGAACTCATCACTACAAAAAAAAAAAAGACACATCCGTGACATTTTCGCCCGAACGATTTTTTTTCCTGTCATGCTTATGACACTTCTATGATGATAATTGTGACAAACCCATGTATCATCACAGATGTGGTGGGCTCCTACTTCTATGACAAAAAATCATGACAGAAAATGGGCTTTTCATCCTGGGCGGGCCGAGGACGCACCTGCATGACATTCTTTGGGCCGTCCATGACGGAAAAAATCATGGTAGAAGAGAGGGCGAGGAAAATATCGGGGAGTTCCCGGTTACGGTGGGTGGTCGGGGCTGAGCGATGCACGGAGGGATTGCGCGTTTCTCTCGTACACGTACGCGCTTGTGTGCGAGGTGTTGGGATCTAACTAAACCCGAGCGAGGCGTTCGCTTACTGAACCCGAGCGATTGCACTAGCTACGTTACTGAACCCGAGCGATCAATCCCTTGGCTGTTAACTGAACCCGAGCGATTCCTTCGCTACTGCTACTAACTGAAGCTGATCGAACCTGCTGCTGCCTCTTGATGAACAGTGACCGTTGTTGGGGTTGGATGAACAGTTCCCGATGGGGGTTGGATGAACAGGACCCCGTGGTAGTAGAGGCCGTTGTCATTGGATGAACAGGACCCTGGTCGAGGAGGCCGCCACACACCCGAGCCGGTTGTGGGTGGATGAACAGGACCCCGTGGAGGCTCCATGAACAGTATCCCATGGAGTCCTGTTTTGCGGTACGCCACACCCCTCCTGATGAAGAGGACCCCGTTTCGACCGTAGGCGCTCCAACACAAGTCCGTTTCCTCCATTTTGCGGTACGCCACACCCCTCCCGATCAACAGCACCCCGTTTCGATCGTAGGAGCGCGAACAGAAGGCCGTTTCCTCCGTTTAGCGGTACGCCAGACCCTTCCCGATGAACATGACCGTGTTTTGACCATACGCGGTCTAACAGAAGGCCGTTTCCTCCGTTCTGTGGTACGCCAGACCTCGTTTTGGCTATTCCGTCCAAGCTGGTTGGGCTCCCGATGAACACGCGATGCTGTTTACTCTGTTTTGACCTAGCCGGTTGGCTCCCGATGAACAGGACGATGTCGCTGTACGCGTTAGAGACCCCATCCGTATGTACGTACGTAGCCATATTTACTATCTTGCAGCGTGGCTGTATGTACATGTACACGATATAGACGGGACTGCGTGACATGCTACGTCGGCGCCTCTACTTCAACATGTGCTGCTCCTTACTCGGCCACGGTACCTCGCTGCAGAGAGACCGATCGACCGCTATGTACGTGCACATTCGCGTCCATACAGATAACGCTACCTTCACTTCAACCTGGTGGGTCCCAGCTATCAGGGGGTAAGAAGGCACTTCCTTCCGCATGAAGATAGAGCCGATGGGTCCCAGCTGTCAGGGGGGAACTTTTTTTCGTGAAATACAGAGGCCCTTCCGGTGGGTCTGAGCTGTCAGGTGGAGGAATCATTATTTTGCGCGTAGTAAGGAGGCACTTCCTTGCGTGCAGCCATGGACCCAGCTGTCAGCCTCTCCACTTACATTCCTCTTCTGATGGTTGTCGTTCATTGACCACGTTGACGATGCCGTACCGTCCGAGAGCACCAAGGTGGTGGACGATGGCGCAACCTAGGAAGGGAATGACCCGGGGCCGGGGAATACGCAGCAGTGGATGCCCACGTGGAGGGGAGTACGAGGGTTGACTGGTTCGGCTGCGGTTTGAGGCTCCCGTCGCCGGAGAATAACAGGGAGTGTGGGTGAGTAGAGGGAAGGCCTGGCCAGCGGTGGGAGTAGGGTGAGGCAGTGAGGTCTGCGCGGCAGCACAGCCGGCCACTGGAGGCAGGAGCAGGTGGTCCCACCGACGCTGGTTTGGCCGGCTGGTGCAAGAAGATCAGAGATTGAAGAAGCAGCAGGACCATTCAACTAAAATCCAATGGTCATTGCTGCTAGAATTGTTTGTTGACTAAGTTGACAAAGCCCTGTGTACACGTCAACTTAGTAGGCACACAGGTCAGCCTCCGAACCGGTGCGCCCCAGATATCAGTGGGGGGAATCATTTTTTTCGTGTAATAAGGAGGCAGTTGCTTGCGTGCGGCCATGGACCATGGGGGTCCATACTGTCAGCCTCTCCACGTACATCCCTATTCCGATGGACGTTGTTTGTTGAATGTTGACCACGTTGAACACGCCGCGCCTAGAGCACCAACACGATGGATGATGGTGAGGCCTAGGAATGGAACAACCCGGAACCAGTGAAGACACAACAGTGGATGCTCACGTTGAGGGGAGTATGACGGTTGACTTGTTTGGCTGCGGCGTGAGGCTGTCGTCACCGAAGAATAACAGGAGGTGTGGGTGGGTAGAGGGATGCCCAGGCCAGTGGAGGGAGTAGGGTGGGCCGGTGAAGCCTGCGCGGCATCACAGCTGGCCACAAGAGGAGGTAGCAGGCAGTCCTGCCGGTGCTGGTTTAGGCAGCTGGAAGCACGTCGGCCGTTGGATGGATATCCAATAGTCACTGCTGCTAGAATCATGTGTTGACTATAAGTTGACAAAGCCTTGCGTAAACAAGTCAGCCTCGAAATCTGTGGTGTGTACAACCCATTTGCTATTATTTTTATAATTTACAGCCCATTTGCTAATTCATATGGAATTTATTGGAGCCCATTTTCCATTTTTAGAATTGCTGCCCATTTTCTGGTCAGTACGAGGGTTGAAAAATTGAACTAAAAAACATGCGAAATTTTTAAAATTCGCATATTTTTGCTGGCGAACAAAATATTTTTAATCCAAAAATTAGTAGCCATACTAAAACTAATTTAAAAATAAAGTAATACTATGTTATGTTAAAATCCAATGAAATATAAAATATCAGTGAAGAACAAAAAGAAAAAATGAAACTAATTGCCCATTTGCTATTTTTTTGGAATTTGCAATCCCTTTCATACTACTTTTAAGATTTACTGCTCATACTCACTGGCCAGGCTGGAATGCATCCCTCCTCGTCTTCAAAGATTTGCAGCCCAGTAAGTCGGAGAAAACAAATAGGCCTAGCTTGGGTATTCTTCAAAAAGAAATAGTGGACTACCTATTTTCCCAAAGAAAAAACTGCTGGGCTGGTCATGTTGTTAGACGGGCCACAGAGGCCGCACAACCCAGTTTATAGCCTACTCCTCTGAACAAACCATCAAAAGAAAAAAAGGTGTGTAATTCTGTCGTTAATTGACTATACGTTGACAATGATGTGGGTCCCAGATATCAGCAGGGTGGATTAGAGTAAAATAATCTAGGGGTGCATCTGAGTAGTAAAGAGGCGCTTGCTTGTGTTCGGGAGTGGACCTGGTGGGTCCATACTGTCATACTCACAACTACAGTCCTCTCCCGATTCACTATGTTGACAGGGCCAGATGGCGGCGCCGCTGCGAGCGCACCAAGGCGAAGGACGACGAGGAGGCCTCAGACGGGAATGAACAGGAGCCGAGGAACATGCGGCAGTATGGCCGTAGGCGGAGGGGAGTACGAGGGTTCACTGGTTCTGGTGCGGGGTAGGCTCCCGTCACCGGAGAAGAATAGGATGTCGGCGGGAGTAAAGGAATGGCCTGGCCAATATTTTAGGGTATGACAGGGCGGCGATGCGTGCACGACAGCGCAACCAGCCATAGAAGGTGGGAACAGGCGCTCCCGCCGGCGCAGGTTTGGTTTTGGCGGCTGGACCGGTCAGACCCAAAAACTCATTATGCTGGATTATAAGAATTAATTTTATATGGCTATAACTTATTGTAAAATGTTGTGGAGCACCTTTTTCTTCTTGAGATTTTCTTTTTTTGAGACAATTTTCTTCTTGAGGTGTGAAGCCGAGCACATTCAGAAGCCCTGGGATAAAGTGGTGTCGCTACTGTGTTGGGCTGGGTTGGGCATTCTTATCGAAAAATAATAATGGACCAAAACTATTTACGACATTGACTACGATTAGCATGGGTCCACTGGTTGCAGGAAGAAAATGGTGGGAGAAAAAAGACTAGTCGCTATCTTTGCCTAAGAATAATATCGAGTGAATGTAACGACACTCTCATAGGAAATAATATCCTCCTGTTAAAATTTGACTTTTCAAATCGTAAATTTAAAGAACTAGTGCGTGAGCATTTAGCTTTATTTATTTAAGTTTAGGGGACCATGAGCATCTACCTGGGCCTGATTCATGTGAGAGCCTCCCTTCCAGTTAATTATGGGCTCCTCTATTGGGCCTTCATCACTGGGCTGCATGTGATCGACAAGTGGAAAATGTGTTCCGTACCAAAAATAGTATGCGCTACGTACGGGGTACTAAAGGATCGGACCGTGCAACGACTTCCAAAACATTGTGTTGGTCATTCTAACAACACATTTATTCAACCAAGAGACGAAATATATTACTGATTGTACATTGAAAATAGCAGCAGCAGCAACCAGGGCTGGGGGTGCAATAGAAGCAGTAAGCAGGCCAGAAGAGTAAAGACATAGCTCTCTCTTCCAAACCAAACATCAGCGAACATTACAAAATGGCTACCAAAAAAGAATAAGTGCATGCATCAAACTAAATATAGATCCTGCTACACCAAGTGTACGCATCTAACTAACTGGCTCAGTTAGACGTTACTATTTATTAAGCTGTGGAGATTGGCTGACGGCTTGAACCAGGTGGGTGCCTGACGGGGGAAACTCCAGCCAGCAGGTTGAAGTCTGCTACTTGCGACCCTCTCTCCTACTTTGGGCTGCAGAGCATGGCGGCACATATCAGGGTATGGTGCATGGAGAGACGCATGGTACGCTGTGTACACACAGTTTTGCCTGATGAACGAAACCGGGCTGCCATCATGATCCTTGCCGTCGGTTATCTCCTAGTTAATCGGATAATTCATTTTGAGAAACAGAGAGCGTGTACCATGGCTACTTACCGGTATCCAGTCAAAAATTCCTGAAGGCCCAGAGAAGCTGGGATCCTGCTCAAAGACCTTGCAGTGATTGTGATTGTATTCCGTGAAACAACACGTCCGGTACGTGCGAACGATCATCAATCGTTCACCGTCGTCTGATCGAGCCAGGAACAACCTACAACTGCCTTGCCGCTTTTCCTTGAAAGGTTCTGGGATTAGGAAGGGTAGGGACACCAGGCGGCCGACAACATCATATCAAGCTGGAGTCAAATAAAAAATGGCTCCTACTATAGTCAATCTTAAGAACAGCATGTTATGAGCATGAATATTTTTTCAGTAAATGTTGACAGTAATATAAGCAAGCCATCATGATATCATAGGAAAGTAACATACTACTGTAATAGCCCGTTGTAGCGATGACTAGAGTAGGCCAGCAATACATCCAGCCATAGAAGGAGTCCACAGCGTAAATGAAGCCCTTGTGTTCAATGGCATCAGAGAGCCATGAAGGGTGTATGATCCTGCGATGGACGTGCAGATTTATCCACTTACCCCAGTGGCCTGTCAGATAGGCGAGACCGTGGTTGAAGAACGCAATTAGCCTGAAGTCTTTATAATTCGCAGATCTTGTGGGCACTTGGCAGATTACAACCTTGAGAAAATCAAACTTGGTATCATGTTGGCTACTGTAAGATTCCGAGTATTCTGGGCCGCGGTGCCAAAGTAGTGTAGTGTTAATCGAAGGAAGGGGGATCAATTGCCGGGTGTAGACCTCCATGAGCATCCAGCTGTCGCGACCGTCGAAGCGCACCATCCAAGACGTGTTCATGCCGACCCAGTACATACCGTTAATGTAGTTGAGAGTGATGGGGATCGGATCGCAGTCAAGGGGGTTGATGCTCGCCACCCTACGATCGTTATGCTGCATGACACACTGTTTCTAAAGATCAGGCGGCATCAGCAAGCAGTGAGTTGGCTTAAAAAGCTCCGACCTGAGGGCTTTGAGTAAACGGTATAGCCCCGACGAGCACGCGGCGAGCGGCATGGTACTGAGATTGTCGACACGTGAAACATTGAGCTTGATTACCTATGTGGGGAGCGAATTCCAGCTACTCTTTCCGCGGACGCTACTGGGTTCTGCCATTGTTAGTGTTTGAGTTTCGGAAGAGGGGGGAGGCACCTAGCGTAGATGGAAGATTGGACGATTATGTGCGGACGAGGATGGAGAAGCGAATATGTGCTATGGCAAGTGGACAGGTGATGATGATAATGTAGCAGCAGCACGCCGCTTGACTTACGAGACACATCCCAGTAGCGTAGGGTCATATCGATGCCAGACAACTTGCTTGAGTGATCACAATACTAGTACAATAAACTATAGTACCTACTACTATGCCCGAGTAGTATAGGGGAGTGCCGGGTAGGACTCTGCCCTACTACTAGCACCGGAGGAGTAGTATATTAAAATAGTTACAAACTTCAATGCCCGAGCATGAAACGACGACGAACCGCCATCGGTGCTAACTCCAATCCCCAGCAAACATTCGCTGGGAGACATGGCAGTTGGAAACGCCCGCGACACAGTTACAGTACGTGTGCAAGGGTGGCGGTTTTGTCAAATACTATGGCTTAAAAACAGGCCACCGTCGGATGGAAATCTGACGGTTATGTGGGATTCACGAGGATTGGGCTCGTGGCGAACAATCGCCAGATTTCATTACTAAAAAAAGGTTAAAACACCCGGGGCTAGAACTTGCACCGGCTGACCACTAACAATGATACAAACATAGTTGTAAAATGGCCAGAGAACGTGTCTACGTGGTGTTTGGAATTATATGCAAACTAGCAAGATGCCAGTGCATTGCACAGAACATCAAGATGCATTTTTTTACAAAACACCTGTTGTGATTGACCCATGCAGGAGTAATCCCATGTGTAAAAACTAATGATATCTCGAGAATTTCATCGAAAAATGGTATCTCGAGAATTTCATCGAAAAAATGATATCTCGAGAAAGATGAGAGATAAGGTGAGGAGGAGTGGGGCGCGGTGGTGATTGGTGGTCGGACTTAGCGGAGGCATGGGGATGGACGACACCGATAGCGGCCACCATGCCAGATTGTTCCAGAGGCTTCCTTTTTTAATTACTCAACACTAAAGTTCTGGGAGATAAGGATGAACGGGAGAGGTGCGGGTATCCTTTTGCAAAATTGCCATAGTTTGCTTTCTATCCGTCAGATATAGATCAGATGGTCTGTATTGCAAGATGGCAGGCACACCATCATCACCAACTCATTTTTTATATAAGAGTAGAGAGTAGACATAGAGAGTAGAGAGTAGAGACTAGTAAAAGAAATGGAGGGAGTACTAGTAAGTACACCATCTACCGTTTCGTGTGCTACTCCTGTGCTCCATGCGACAGACACAATGTCCCCTACAGCCACTCCCGTTTCATGGACAGCCTGGTCGATGCCTGCAAGGTGCCCTGTGTCTACAAGAGTTTCGGCTGCGAGAGGTACGTCGACCAGCACTCGCTGGGGGAGCATAGTTCCGGATGCGCGCACGCGCCCTGCTACTGCTATGAGTGCACGCCACCGTTTGAGGGCTCGCCGGCGAGCCTCATGCATCACCTCACGGCACCGTCCGGCAATCACTTCTGGCCCACGATGAACATCAAGTACGAGACGTGCTACCCGTTCGCCGTGCTGGAGTCGCTGGAGGATCACCACCGCCTGCTAGTCGTGGAGGAGGACGGCAGCGTCTTCCTCTTGGCCGTGGGCACCGGGAAGGCCCGCGCAGGCTACCGCCCCGTCTCTGTAGTGTGCGTCAGGGGCAATGCCGCTGACGCTGACACGAGGCCGCTGTACTGGTGCGTGCTCACTATTACTGCCCCTCCGGCGTACGAGGGCGACCTCGGCGCCTTCATCACGCTGAATGGGATTGTGCCGAGCTGCTCCATTCCCGGCAATGTGTACATGGAAGAGGCCTGGTATCATCTTCCCCCCAAGATGATGCACGGGGACTCCAAGGAGGTTCACCTGGGCATATGCATTACCAAGTTAACTGTTCATCATTAGTCTTCGCTCAATGTAAGACGCTGTCTAAGCATGTGGACACTTCTTATTTATATAGTATAGAACCTTCCATGCATGATCTTGCGCTATTAGAGTATCGCGCTTGAATAAAAGTGTATCCATTTATGGTTTAGTCTAGAATCTTCCATGTATGCTTTTGCTCCATTAGAGTTCTCCCTTGCCATTTATGAGATTAATTGAGAATTTTTACTACAATAATGGTGAAAGACTTATGATGAACCATTTCTTACATCTCCTCTGTCCGCTTCCAAGTCATCCTGATTTACATTCATGGTGGTCTAGAAAAAATAAACAAAATCGATACTCAAAAAATAATTCTTAAAGATCATTTCTTGCAAAGCACAATAAGTGTTATTTCTTCAAAAGTTTTGGATGCAGGTTGAACAGTTGAATGCTTTTGTTTACAAAAGATACTTTTTTTATCTATTTAGAGTACATTTACTATTCACCCAGATGCTTGTGAGCTCTAGAGAACAAATAATATCCGAAGAAACCTATCGATACTCGTTACACATGAGATGACCCCCACATACTTTGTCAAAATAAACAACTCCCCGATCAATGCATTTCACTATTCCGTGCAACGCACGGGCACCTTACTATATATAGTACGACAATAAATTTAACTAACATTATATATAGTAGGATAAATGCTTATACATGTCACCAAAAATTATATCGTTGAAAACTATGTTCAAATACGAATCCAACGATATAGTTTTTGGTGACATGCACTAACATTTTGTTAGTTAAATCTTCAGTCAAATTACATGGGGGACTAATAAACCACGACGGAGGTAGTACTAGTGTAGAGGGCGGTGCTGCACGGGAGTCTCACCCCGCTCGTGGCGCGGTAGTAAAGCCGTCATATCACAAAACCCCACCACTACCAGTAATAAGTGGCCTGGTAAAATAAATGGACAGGGAGCAATCACATTCCTCTATCTTTTTTGCATTTCATCTCTCTGCATTTACTTTGTCCGGTTCATCTCGCACGCTCGATCCCTAGCTACTACTCCTAGTATCCCTAGCTACTACTCCTAGGGCCAGTTCTTTTGGCGGCTTAAAAAATAAGCCGCCTCACTCATTCATTTGGGCTTCTAATCTAGTTATGGGAGTACTAATCTAGAAGCCTAAAAGAACTGGCCCCTAGTACTCCTTGTAGTAGTACTCAAGTTGGAATTCCAATTGCACAGCACAACTTGTTAGGCAAAAAATTCGATACAGGGTGTACGAAGTGGTTTGGGAATTTACATGCCTTCCCGACCAGTGAGATACTCCGTACAAAGTACGATAGAGAAATAACCACAGAGAGAAGGAAGCTAAAGTAAATAATCAAACGAGCATTTTTGCATTTCTTTTGCATTGAATCATTTCACAAGCTTGACTAGTGCCGTTTTTCTACTTTTACAAAAACCGCATCGTAATGTTAAAACATGCATTTGCACGTGTGTGTATACATAATAATAGTAGTACAGTCTACAAGCATATATAGAGAGAGACGTGTACTGTGATATATAGTTAAGTTTGTGCTATATGCACGTACTTACAAATGTGTACGGATATGTAAGGTTTCCAAACTTTTCCTTTTACATACTTAATTAATGACACTAGTAATTCCCGAACGTTCGGGATTTATCATTTCCATCCCAAAACTAATGAGATCGCCTTATGATACTAAATTATTCCTAATAAAAGCCACGACACTGTGCGGCGCACCACGAGTGCCCTGGTGCCCGGCCGTTTCCCAGCCCGGCGACACAACGCCTCTTCCTCGGCCTCGCAACTCGCGAGGTGCTGATTGGCGGCTTGCCGGCGGGCGAGCGCGATCTCACCGGTCTGGTGATCCAGCGCCAATAGTTACTCCTCCTCGCTGGAAGCGTGCACCCGGTCCACGTACCGCCAAGCATAGATGAGGCGCTTCGGCCCGACTGCACTCAGGGCTTTGGCATGGGCGTCCTCCGCCACCAACACGGCCCTCGCACGAGCCTTCTGCCAAAGAGCCAATTGCCTGACTCTCTCGAACGCGACATAGGCCTGCCAGGCAGCATGCCTCGCGGCGCGCTTCTCTTCCTCGACCTTTTTCCCCGCCTCTCTTTTGGCGTGCTCTGCCGGAGGCAAAGCCTCCCACAAGGCGACCTCCATTTCTTTCCAAAGCTCCTCCAAGCTGGGGGGCTCGGCGGGCGGCACGATGTTCTCCTCGTAGCGGGAGCCGATGTGTCCTCCGATGCGCGTGGTGGCGAGAGTGCGAAAACCGACGCGTCCACCTTGACGCATCACGGCGAGGAGCGGAACACCGACGTGTCATCCTCCACTGGTGGCAGAGAGGAACGAAACGCCGACGTGTCCTCCTCGACTAGTGGTGGCAAGAAACGGAACGGCGACGCGTCACCCTCTACACGGGGCAGCGAGGGGTGCCTAGGTCTTGGGAGGGGCGATGCCATGGTGGTCGATGGGTCCTTAATTGATAGGGAGGAGGATATAAAGGCGATGAACATGAGCGTTCTTCCGAATGCCATGGGAGGCGCAGTATTTATAGCGAGCAATGCCACACCTACGTAAGATATGTTGCGTGATTAACAAACAGCTAGGTGGGCATATTTTTTATGGAGTAAATTACGGGGGAGGGGTGGGGTGGAAATATTGCTGGTCACAACGGATTGGACGAGCGCGGGGGGAGGAGAGTCATGCATGCAGATTGTTTTCACACAGGGAGGAGTGGTGGGACCGCCAGAGGCAGAGGGAGAGTCAAGCATGCAGATTGTTCTGATGACTATATATGACATGGCAATATCATAATGCACCTGGACGAAGGAACTAGTCTGCATAGTGCATATAAGTTTTGTCTGAAGTCAAAGTACCTCTACTTTGACCAAACTTATAGAAAAATGTATCAACATCACAATGTCAAATCAATATTTTTATATTCATTATGAAATGTAGTTTCATAAAATATATATTTGGTATTGTAGATATTGATATTTTTAGTATAAAGGACCAGAGGAGTAAAAAGGACCAGAGGGAGTATCATGCATGCGGAGTAGGCAAAAAAAATTGCTCATTTATAGACGTCCGAAGTCTCAAAGGGCACGACCGCGTGAGGGAGGCGAAGGTCATGGGAGGCGTGACGGTTGACGGAATTCAGTGAAAGTTACATGCACGCGCCGGCATGTCATGCGAACACGCAGAAGCTATACCATTAGGCCTATGATGTGGGTTAGTAGACATGACATCTAGTGGGTCCTGCATAGTACTCGAGAACTCTTTGGGGGCATGCAGCCATTTATCCACCAGGCAAGCCACCACCCCACGCCGTTCGCACACCCTACTCATCCCCGTCTTCTACCTTACAATAGTTCGCTCCCAGTCGTCCCGTCCTTTCACATTACACCAGTTCCACTTCTCCTAACCCGCCTCAAAAATCCATGGCCTCCCAAATCTCCATGATCGGCGGTGAGTACAAGGTTAGAACCATCACCGGTGATGAGTTCATCGTTATCTACACCCGTACATCCACCACGGTGAAAGCATGCCTTGGTCGCTTCCTACACATGTTCGAAAGTTCAAAGGATGAGTGAGTCGCTGGTCTAGATGTTGAGTACACCACAGTCCTGGAAAAGGAGAAGC
Organism: Thinopyrum elongatum; assembly: GCA_011799875.1. NCBI lineage: Eukaryota > Viridiplantae > Streptophyta > Magnoliopsida > Poales > Poaceae > Thinopyrum > Thinopyrum elongatum. The sequence goes on from CM022297.1 coordinate 227,602,875, forward strand.
TTCTAAAGGTGGCAGAGATGAAGAAGCCCGCCGTGATCCAGGTTTGTGTATATAACATGTGCTTGGTCTACCACATATGCCATGCCGATGTTAGGTGCCAGGATTTTGAGTTCTTCCTCAAGGACAAAAGAGTGAAATTCGTTACTGTAGACTTTACGAACGACATGAGAGTCCTGGATCGGATAGGCCTTGTTGTAGGCCAGCCCTTCAATCTCCAGAAGGAAAGCCTAGTGTCCTCCTCTCAGCCTTCAATGCTGACCCTGGAAGCAGCCATGATTGATCCTTCATACACTGAACTAAAGAAACCTCATCCCAAGTTCCATCTTGCATGGGAGTCGAAGACAATAGATGAAGATCACATCGTGTACGCAGCAACGGATCCCTACCTTTGCTTAAATATCTACAAGGGTTGGGTGAAGAAGCAGAGCCCAGTGTCCGGTTCAAGCAAAGAAGTGTCGGCGAAGAGGAAGAGGAAGAGGGACGAGGACGAAGTCGAGGACGTGGACGAGGACTCCAAGTAAGGTGGCAGTGTCGTTGCTCATGCTGGTTCTACTGTAGTGTCAAGCGGACTAGTTGCTTAGTTTTATTTCATGGGTGTGTTGTGCTGAGCCCCCAGCAGAACTATGTTATGTTCTTTCTCATTATTTGAACTCTTTAGTACGTACAGTAGTACTAGTATGTCTTACTACTGTTCTTCTTGTAGTTGGTACTACTACTCGTATCTTTGCGTTCCTACTATACTTAATACGTACTAGTAGTATAATTTGGGTCAGTCGATTTGTGAAAGAAGTTCGATGGAGCGAAGGAAGAAGACGGCAGAGAAGCTACCCCAGAATCTATATTAGGGTGGCAGGGTGCCCATGATCTATCTTATGAGTGTTGGGTCTGGAATGCAGTTCGCCGGAAAAAATAGATCGTGCCCGGGGTTAAACGGATGGCGGGGGTAGGGGGAGCATGGTGGTGGCAGGCGGTTCAGGGGAGGGCAGGGCGGCGGCAGCAGGCGGTTAGGCCTGTGGCGGGCTGGTGGCTCGATGGTTGAGAGAAAAGATGAACAGTGCATCATTTTCGGAGGTTGAAGAAGCCCTTCTGGCCGTCCATGTTGCATCCAATAGCTCACAAGAGTCGACTGACCCAAATTGTTCCTTCAGATTGCATGATCCACGTGCATTGAAGGTCTCGAGGGTAGATTCCACGTCCGCACCCGGTTTGCGGGCTCGACGCGGGCGCGACCGGCTTCTGCCGCGACAGCCACCATGCGAGCCTCCTCCACGCGAGCGGAGACACCAATGACACGCTAGCTCCTCTTCACCGGCGTGCTGGAGCACGCGCTCGTCCTCCTCCTCTTCGTAAGCTACGGGCATAAACGTGACTCGACCTGCTCGCGTGCTTGGCAGTGCGGCGTCATCGCGAGAAGGGACTGCAGACGACGTGAGGGGTTGAGATCCTCTACAGTACCATACGGTGCTGTAGTGCGGATGACATGTGGCGCCAGGTCCCACATGGCAGTGATAGTACTGCACCGTACAGTACTCAGCGACTGTACGCATGCACAATGGCGGCGGCGGCATATTGATGAGTGCGCTTGTGGGAGCTTGGTTATAGGGTTGGTCAAACTTAAAAGAACACCGTACTAGTACATGTAATCTTGTGCAAGCGCGTGCATCGCGGCCATGCCTATACACCACCTTAGTTAGCACAACATCAATAAGGAATCCTATGCAAGCACGTGCACCGCGGCCGCGCGGTTGATCGAAAGGTGCGTCACGGTGTCACGCTGGAAGGACATCGACAGAACCTTTTTTTGCGTGTGAAAACAATCCCCGAATATTACTCTACTTTTTTTTGGCTGGAAAAGTTCCTCACGCTACAATATTTCCATATATTTGTATTTAGCTTCAGTTCGTGATTATTTGGATTTGAGCATTTTAGGTGCCCCCTACAAAAAAAATTAATAGAGATTTTGTGTGTGTAACGGAGAGAGAACGCGTGTATGTGTCTACATGTGTGTTGTTGCGAAAGGGCAATGTGGAGACGGTGTGTGTGTGTGTGATAATCATAGAGAGGGGTGAACGTGCAAATGATCATGTATGAGTGAGACATAGAGATATACCGAGATGTTGTGTATACATGAGAGAACGGTCTTCTATTTGTGTTTTTTGTGTGTGTGTGTGAGAGAGAGAGAGAGGAGCATCCGTAACACAACAACCATCTCTCTCGATTCGACTGTCCCTCACACAATCGCATGTAACACATGCATCAACGCACATATTTTGACACCCTCACCCAGCCCCTGCCGCCTCAAGGCCCCTACATCACTCTCTATCTCGCACACACAATCTCTTCATGAAAACCCTATTTGGCATGCATGTACCTCTCTGTCACATACACACCATGTACCACGCACACACATATTTATCTCTCGCTATGTCTTTTTGCCTATCAAACACACTCCCCATAGTCATATCTTTGTATCCCGCACACAATGTCTCTATATTGCTTAAACATTGACACACACGATGTATCTGTCTTGCACCATTAGTGTCTCTTGCATGCTCACTATGCACACATATTCTCTCCATAGGTTTGATTTCTCTCAATATTTGACACACACACACACACACACCCCCCCCCCCCCCCCACACACACACACACCACTATCCATCCCCATCCAAGGTTATATAGCGACCCCTGTCGCTAGTGCTTATCTGCACCCCCACATGCACACCACCTTGATCTTCAAGGAGAGCATTGGGAAGAACGAAGACAATGACCAGACCGCACTAGAGACCGCGGGGCCATTTGGAAGCATGATGACGTGGTGACGGCTGAGTAACTCCTTCCCCCCCCCCCCCCCCCTCTCTCTCTTCTGTCTATCCCTCTTGCACAAAATTATCAATCCCTCGACCCACAAGATTCCCCTCTATTCCATGTTCTTTTGAGCTCTCTCATCAAACCTCTTGTCTCTTCTCCTTCCACATGTACAAAATCTCGATGCACACGCATCTCACTCCCTATATATTACATGTCTCTATCTCACTCACAGACCTAACTTCTTCCTCTCTATACATCCCCCCCCCTCTCTCTCTCTCTTTCTCTCTCTCTCTCGCTCGCCCACATATATACAATATTTCCCATCCTCTGTCTCTTTCTTCCACTGGGTGTATATCCTGTCTGTTGACCGCACGCATCTCTCTCCCGCCATTGTTCCATGTCCACAAACTCTCTAAGTGTCATTCACACATTTGGATGTGTTGTGAAAATTGCTTTAGACCGGATCATGTAGAGTTATGGTTGGTTTTGTTGCATGCAACAAATTAATACCTATGAAATGCATTTAGATTTTCATTTGAGTTGGATTCTGTGAGTTTGAGCATATTGTGAAGTACTATAGACCTGGTATTCATCTTGGAATTCCACAATGATTCTAAATATTGAATTATACAAACCATTACATTCAAAGTCAATAGCTTAATATATTTATTTCACAATTACAAAAAATAATTAATGGCACGACAAACTAAGAAAATAGATGTGTACTCCCTCCGTTTTTATTTAAGTCCGCTTATTAGCATTGGTCAAAGTAAAGTTTTGTAAACTCTGACAAAGTTTATAAACAAAAATATTAACATATACAATAACAAATCAACACCATTAGAGTCATTATTGAATGTACTTTCACATCATACAGATTTGTTATGGTAAATGTTTATATTTTTCCTATCAACTTGGTCAAACTTTAGGAAGTATGACTTCAGTCAAACCTAATATGCAGAGTACATAAAATCGGAACGAGTACTAGTACTACTCCTAGCTGCTCAGCCCAATCATCCAACACGCCAGACGGGGAGTAGGGAGTACTAGTACAGTAGTGTTACAAATTTTTAGGTCGGCGGCAAAATCTCCCGCTTCCGTCGAGATCTCCCGCGACTCAGATTCGACCAATGCAAAGTTACCATCATACCCTTGGTCGAACAGGCCGACAGAAGCTGGTTGGTCGAGGGCTGTTTTGGTAACTTCACGTTCACCCCACCCATCCAACCCCACCCCGGCACCGAGAGTACTCCTCATTACTCCCCATTTTCTATCCCCACCACAAAATAGACTTCTCCACGGTACCGCAGCACCTTCCCTTTGTGCCCCTCCCCTTCTTCATCGGCGCACTCGTCCACCACAGCGCATCTGCCTCATCGACGATGTCGTACGCCGCTCTGGAGCCGGTCCGCCGTCGCCCTCGAACACAGAGCCGCTTCCCCGGCACTGTCTTCCACGGTCTCGGATCTGCTTCCCGGAAGCCGACGCTAAGCGTAGCAGCACCACCGTCGTCGATAATGAACAGACTCCCATTGCCGACCATGATGCACAGATGCCGCCGCGACCTTCGAAGTCCTCCTTGATTGGTAATGTTTATATTGATTCTCTAAGAAGTACATGTGCAGTTCCGATTATGTTCATACCTACCCTTCAAATTTCGTGGCTGCTATTGTTTCGGTAAAAGTAATTGGTTATAGCTTGCATTGTCGAACAGAATATCATCTTGTAATTGTGCGTCGCTCCTGTATTGTGCTTTGCTTGGGTAGGTTCTTCATCTGTAACCAGTAGTGTCGCAAATGGTGGAAAGTTTTTTTAGAATAGCAGGGAGGTGACCCCCCTGTTCTATTCACTCAAAATGAAACCACAACGTAGTTCTAGCAAAGTTGAAGAGCCACATAGTAGGATATTAAAAATCACTCGTGCTAACATGGCAGATGAGTGCTTTAAGTTGCCCACAAGATGTGTGAGTATTGCTATATTTTTCTTGCCATGTTGAGATTTTAAAACTACGAATACGAACATGCAGAGGAGCAATGAAGACCAAATACGGGATGTTGGGGACATCTTCAAGGAACGTCGCAAGTTAAAGAGGAGTTGCACCGAACCTGTAAAACGAGCTTTGGTAAGTAACAACCTTTCAATTACTTTGACATTGAGAACCTGACTAGCAGTGGTGGAGGTTTTGTGTGTCCTTGATGGTTTCGTTAATGAAATCCGAGGGAGCCCCCTCTTTTGACCATTTTTTTTTACTTTGACATGGTATGTGTCTGGCAGCAGTAGTGAACACAGGACCAGACCCGGCCCTGGGCAAGCCCCGAGCCGAAAGCAGCGTCAAACCATGTTGTCTGCTTGGCTAGGGTTCTTGCCATGCAATCCAGCAGTGTGGCAGATTATTAAACAATAATAGGCGAGACAAAAAATTTCCTGTACACTTGATTAGGCTCTCAATCATTTGTAGGATCTCAATTTACTCAGTGGACCGACCATGTCGTAGGATGAATCTTTTGTAATTTAGTGTTGAAGCTAGTCAGTCAAACGCGCCTACAGACGCCCTGGAGATCATCTGGTTGCCGGTTGTTTTGCTGCTGCAACCCTTGGCTTAGTGCACCCCTCTGCTGGTTTTTCTATTTCTCTTAGCCTTGTGTTCTTCGATGTACATGTCGTTGTTTCTATAAGCTGGCTCTGTTTGATATGTAATAAGCACAGTCTTAATCATCCTAATGCTTTCCTTTTTAGCTTGATGTAGGAAGTGGGTGTTCTCACCTTGCAGTCTGTTTTTATATTACTCCTTTTGAATTCACTTCTCCTAGTCCTGTTTATCAGGCATCTACTTAATGGATCTGGGGAGCTCTGACTATTGACCTAAAAAATAAGTAACTTCTTCATGTCAGGAAGCAGTTCCTGCGAGGAGGGAAGTATGGTCAACCTTGAGATCAAATTTTGAAAATGAGGCTGGATTACACACAAGGTGCCATTTCCCTAATGATGCTGGATTAGACACAAGGTGCAAATTCCGAGATGATGCTGGATTACTCACAAGCCAGGTGTAGTCGTCAAGTGTTCGTGTCCTCGTTGCTCTAGTAAAGGCTGAAACAAAGTGTGCAGCAGCCCTTGAGAATGTAGCTGAGTTCCTAAAGAAGAGAAAAGAGCAATCAGATGCTCTCTTCACCCAAGCCAAAGAAGAGATGGAAGAAGCTAGAAAGAAGCTAGCAGAGGCAGAGCAGGCTAGGCGTCTCCTGCTATCTAAAGCTGTTGTAAATACAATTTTTCATTCATAATAGGTAGGTTCAAATGTTTATCCAGTCAGCATGCCTGTTGTGATGTCTGTGCTTCTACTAAGATGTATGTAAGTCTATGATGCCTAGATGTGGCACAAAATATATTTTTTCCGGGTCATGTAATAACAACCATTACTTTCCGAACAATAACAGACGAACCATTGAACATGGTATAGTTCACACGCAAGCTCAACATTCCAAGTTCAACTTCTGCATCAAACTCATGTTCACAGATATCTGCACATTCATAGATAATGTCCACAACCATGATTCACTTCAAAGTCAAAAAAATGTGAGGAGAGTTACAAATAAAGAAAATCTCTAGTTCCTACTACCAGTGCGAGCACAACAAGTCAAGACCATACGTAATTAATTATTTTTTGGACATTTTTTGACTAAACGCAAATAACTTCTGGAAGCAGGTATAGTTTCTAATGCCGGCCGTGGCTGGGATCCATGATGTTTTGAGCCAAACAGGGCAACACACCAGGTGTCTATGCCGGCAACGCGGTGGTTGTAGCATTCGTGGGTTCTGAGCGGTGACGGCTCCCATGGTCTACTATTCCTCGGTGTCGGCGGTGGCCGCAGACGTGTTGGCCACCTCCACTAGCATGCCGCGGTTCCGCCAACGTTTGCGTCGGATGGCGCGGCCAACCATGGTGCACCGGACGCCGTGGTCCCTCGTGTGCCGGCGTGCAGCAACTGGCCACTCCTCTGCGAGCAGGCTTGGAGTGTCAAGTTGATGCACCAGGGGCCAGCTTGGAGCGGCGGCTTGCTCCTCCGCTTGCCCGCCTGCAGCCTCGCCCATGGTACTGACGGCTTGGGGCGAGGAGGGAGGTGGGGCAGCGAGTTGCCTGGCTCGTCGGGGCACAGTAAGATGGGGTTAGTAATTAACCACGACCTGACGGCCCGGGCCGACCTGGCAGTGTCCCAGGGTGGTGTTTGAATGGTGGCGCACCGGCGAAGGTGCTCCGGCGTCCACAAAAGCAGCGGCGAGGCTCGGGATCCGCCATCCGATGACCAAATGGAGCACCGCGAGCACCTACGGGACGCGAAGTCTTGCGCGCGTCCATCTATACCAACGGCCCTGGGGTCCCCTGGGGTCGAGCTTTTCCCCCCACGGCGGCCATGCCGCAGCCTGCAGGGCGATGGCCGACGCGTGTCCAACGCCGGCTTGGACGCGCGGCGTCGCCATGCACAGGAGAGAGAGAGGGAGGTCGAAGGATAGAGGAGGTGGGCTGGGCCGATGCACAGTGCACTTCGGCCCAGTGCCCCTGTGGTTTTCCTTTTTCTTTCCTTTTTTCTTTTTCCTTTTCTTTTTATTTAGTTATGTTTTCTTTTATTTTCCAAAGTATTTTAGTTTCATAAAATATAAAACTTGCTCCATAATTAGAGTTATAAGTTAAGCCACTGCCACAAAAAGTTTGGGGTTTGAATAAAATAGTTTGTAATTTGTATAACTTTAAATGCAATTAAAATATTGTTTTGGCCCCTATTTTAATTGTTTTAGGGCATTTAAATATTTTATTAAATGTTGGTTCCACCATGACAATTATCCAGTGATTATTTGCAATATTATGAACATTTTAGTTTTACTGTTTAAAGAAATAATTTATTTGACTTTATTTTAAATTTGAAATTGGCTTTGATTTTTATCAAGTGGCAGTTTGGCTTACTTAAACTTGACGACATGGCACCATTAGGGTGAGGTCACTATAGCATGACACTGGGGGTGTTACAGTGGGTGTGTTTCTTGCAATGCTGGACCGCGATCGAAAGGTTGAAGAGACACAAGGGTTAAACAGCCGCTCTAATAAATGGGGGTCGGCCGGCCTGTAATTGTCATGTCTTGTCACCGCGTTCCTAGCGGAGGATTCCAGTGCAAGGTTGAGCACCCCACATGTTTTTCGTTTGACTATGCGTGTGCTCGAAGAGGCGCCAAATGTACCATTGGTGAGCATTTCCCGCGCAACCGCGTAGGTTACCGTGCGCAACAATGCAAGCTTCCCGCCCGGCTAGTTTGGCCATGTGTCGGCTAGAAGACGGGCAAAATCTTGGGCGTTTATTGGCAAAAATCTTTGCAAAAACGAAGTGTGTGGAATGACTTACAGCAAGCACACGTTCGACAATTAGTTTACCCGTGGGTGATTAGGTCAAAGTTACACACAAGGGTAATGATGGACACTCGAGTGCGATAATTAATTCTGCGCCCTACAGGGCACACAGTTGAAGAAACCAACTGTGTGCAATAATGTCGAAGATCGCTGTCGAGTCGGCTATACAGATCGTTTGTGATGAGATCGACAGGGGAAACACATTCGAGAATGGTAAATAAAATCTAAGTCCATTACATATTAAGGTCAAAATAGTACTACCAATATACGAGTCTCATACGATGCCATTTCAAGGATTGTACCACAAAAGCCCAAAATATTACAAGGTTCAAATTCCAGAGTTATATGGCTCAAATTCGAAGATTACAAGGTTCAAACTGATATTAGAAATGAAATTCAGCTCATGCAGCTGCAGACGCCCGCGCTGATCAGCTGAACATGGACATAAGAGACGTTCAAACAGATATTACCACTTGTAAGGCTTGTTTCGAAACCTCATCATTTCTACAAAGGGATCAGCCACTGACAAGTCATGTATGGGCTTGACATAATGACTTTTGATTATTCTGTCAACTGAAGTTCCAAAATGAAATTCAGCTTCTTCAGAGCCTTTTCCATTCTGCCGCAGCCGCCGGTGCTGATCAACAAACCATTCATTTTTGCGAAATAAATGTAGGGCAAACCTCATTACCTTTAGCACCCTTGCTTTGACAGCAAAGAACCTGGCGAATATAATCTCTGGTAAGGTCCCTCGATAGGAGTTCAAAGTAATTTCTGAGAGATGCAGATCAAGGCATTTGATGTGATTGTTATATTGTATCACAGTATCCACCACAGGGCCTAATCTTATGTGCAAAAGAAGAGAACGTATTAGTGCCTACATGCAGTTTTGAACACTACTAATTGCCTTTTTGGTTTGCAGGATTTCTAAAATACACTAATATCTTGACGTGCCTTCTTTGATCCTACATGACTAACATGGGCAATTGATTACAATCTAGAAAAATATAGGCTTCTTCACAAGAGGTTGGAGTGGATGGAAATTTCCCTACGAAAACTAGTACAGATGAATCCAAAGGAGAAATGCTTATGGATTGTAACCATATGAATAAAGCAACCAATATGGGGGAAAACATGTAGGTACTGAAATACTCCAAAATTCCTACACAGCGGATTGCTGGCATGCCTACCGTCATTTCACACAGCTATTCGCATGCCTCCCAGTGACACTGCGTAGCGAACACGCCTTCCGTCAATTCACAGACCTGCACACACACACCTTTCGGTCTGCCTGCATGGTGTACTGCTCGCATGCGTCCTGTTAACTCACGCTAGCTCGCACGGCACACGGGACGCGTGTCAGCATGTATATTTTTTTCATTTTTGATGATTAATTCTGCCGCTTTATATTACTTAACCAAAGCATGGAACGTACATTGTTGGTCTAACACCCACAGTTCGAATAAATAATTCATTTTTTATATTGGTTCCCAATTATTAATAATATCCCGTTTGTAAGAAGATTACATCAAAACTTCTCTCAACTTTGACAAAAAATTACAATATCACAGTCTATTCGTGTCCATATGACACCACGATAAGTTTCAGGAATTTCAACTAAGCTTTGGATTTACTAGATTTTTAAAATCAAGATTCTCAATGTTTGAAATTTCTTCCATGGGGACTAAGCATGCACCCACGGACACACATATGATTTTCCAATCCATTTTGGTGCACTATCACGTGTGCATGTAGCTCAAATTTGATTTTTTGCACATTATATCCCTAGGAAATCAATTAATGTACAAAAACGTCTCAATGATCTCTGATTTTTTTTTCAATTTTTAACACAACACTCCTTTGATCACATATGTTCACCGCGGAAAATTTTAACATGCCTCGTAGTGGCGGTGGATGTGCGGTGTGTGTGTTTCTTGGGGGGGCTGGCAGTACACTATGAGTCGTGAGCCACTATGTGGGATTGACCTTTTGTGAGGCAGGTGCCACATCAAAGTTGTGACGCTTCCATCTGTGAGCCCGCGAGGTCGTCGCCATGCATGCATCACTTCGACCTACATCGAGAGAGATTAATTTGACCATCAAGGAGGATTCTTTTTTGTTTGTGTTATGGTAGGAGTATATAGTATGCGTCGAAGAGGGGAAAGGGAACCAGCATATACACCTCATGAACCTCGCTCCGTGTGGGTACTTTACAGTTTTTGAGGCATGTACCACATCAAAGTTCTGCATTTTGGGTATTCAAACATCACAACCACACACACATCCATACATATGTTTGGCCCACATGCAAGCGATGGCGGTTGTCCTCTTGCACTCACTCATGCGGTTATCGGCGATATCGATGCTTTCCATCTATGGGCCCGCTTGGTCCATCACTTTGATTGACAATGAGAGAGGTTAATTTGACTTAGGAGGGGATTAATTTTTGGTTTGTATTAGGGTATATAGGTCATGCTCTGAGATTACATAATATAGTTTGAGCGCATGCATGTGTACGCATGAATCCCTCCCACAGGATCGAAGTGGGGAAGGGGGGGGGACAGCACACGACGCGTCATGAACCAATTTCACTCTGTGTTGGGGACTATACGATTTTTTACGCAGGCGCCACATCAATGTTGTGCATGGTATTCAAACATGCATGCATCACCTATATACATATATTTTTGGGACACATGCATGCAGTGGTTGTTTTCGGACAGTACTCTCCCTCACGTGGTTATCAGCGGCAAGCCTATATATTCGTAGGCCCTGATGTCTACTACGCAACTTTATTCTTGTAGACTCGTGTTGGGCCTCCAAGCGCAGAGTTTTGTAGGACAGTAGCAATTTTCCGTCAAGTGGATGACCTAAGGTTTATCAATCCGTGGGAGGCGTAGGATGAAGATGGTCTCTCTCAAACAACCTTGCAACCAAATAACAGAAAGTCTCTTGTGCTCCCAACACACCCAATACAATGGCAAATTGTATAGGTGCACTAGTTCGGCGAAGAGATGGTGATAAAAGTGTAATATGGATGGTAGAAATATATTTTTAGAATCTGAATAAATAAAAACAGCAAGGTAGCGAGTCATAAAATGGAGCACAAACGGTATTGCAATGCTTGAAAACAAGGCCTAGGGTCTGTACTTTCGCTAGTGCAATCTCTCAACAATGCTAATCTAATTGGATCATATAACCTTCCCTCAACGTGCGACAAAGAATCACTCCAAAGTTCTTATCTAGCGGAGAACATAAGAAGAAATTGTTTGTAGGGTACGAACCACCTCAAACTATTCTTTCCGATCAATCTATCCTAGAGTTTGTACTAAAATAACACCAAGCTATTCTTTCCGATCGATCTAACCAAGAGTTCGTACTAAAATAACACCATATGATACACATCAACCAACTCTAATGTCACCTAGATACTCCAATGTCACCACGAGTATCCGTGAGTTGATTATGCGATATGCATCAAACAATTTCAGATTCATAATACTCGATCCAAAACAAAGAACCTCAAAGAGCGCCCAAAGATTTCTACCGGAGAAACAAACACAAGAACGTGCATCAACCCCTATGCATAGATTACCCCAATGTCACCTCGGGAATCCGCGAGTTGAGTGCCAAGACATAGACCAAGTGCTCTAAAATCCATAAAAGTATTCAATCCGATAAAACGAAATCTCAAAGGGAAAACTCAATTCATCACAACAAGATAGAGAGGGAAAAACACCATATGATCCAACTATATTAACAAAGCCCGCGATACATCAAGATCGTGCCATTGCAAGAACACAAGAGAGAGAGAGATTAAACACATAGCTACTGGTGCAACCCCTCAGCCCCGAGGGTGGACTACTCCCTCCTCATCATGGTGGCCGCCGGGATGATGAAGGTGGCCACCGGTGATGATTTCCACCTCCGGCAGTGTGCCGGAACGGGGTCTAGATTGGTTTTTCATGGCTACAGAGGCCTGCGGCGGCGGGACTTCTGATCTAGGGTTACCCCTGATGGTTTCTCTATTTATAGGAATTTTTGGCGTTGGTTTCACGCTAAGATGGGCCTCGAGGTGAGCACAACCCACCGGGGCACGGGCAAGGGCCCAGGCGCGCCCCGGTGTCTTGTGCCCTACTCCTTCACCTTCTGGTCCTTCCACGAAGCTTTGGGGGTCTCTTTTGTTCCAAAAAAAATCATCAATAAGTTTCAGCTCATTTGGAGAACTTTCATTTCTGCACAAAAAACAACACCACGGTAGTTCTGCTGAAAACAGCGTCAGTCCGGGTTAGTTCCATGCAAATCATACCAAAACCATATAAAATTGTTGTAAACATGGCATGAATACTTCATAAATTATAGATACATTGGAGACGTATTAGCATCCCCAAGCTTAATTCCTACTCATCCTCGAGTAGGTAAATGATAAAAGAAATAATTTATGAAGTGTGAATTCTAGCAAAGTGCATAAGTTTGATCAATGATAATTTTAATCACTTTTCCTAGCATCATAACAACAACTCTTTCTCATAAAACTTATTATGATAAAGTAGCAATTGAAAACGGAATTTTGTTGTGGAAAGCTACCTATCATATTCATCATATAATCTTTCTTTTGTAGCATGGACATTTGGACTTGAATGATTCAAAGCAATAGTCTATAATTTGACATGAGGACATCAATACTCAAGCATATCAACAAGCAACCATGTCTTTTAAAATATCAACACTAAATAAAGTTATCCCTAGCCCATCATGCTCAATCATTGATCCATTCATGAGACACACTCGAATAATAGCTACATCCAATGCTCAAGTACGATCATAGTGCCCCTTAGTTGGTGCTTTATAAGAGAAGATGGAGACTCAAATAAAAATAAAAAATTGCATAAAGTAAATAGATAGGCCCTTCGTAGAGGGAAGTAGGGATTTGTAGAGGTGCCAGAGCTCAAAGCTTAAATTGAGAGATAAAAAATTTGAGAGGCATACTTTTCCCGTCAACGAAAACAACCGAGTAATTCCCAACACTTTCCATGCTAGATATATCATAGGCGGTTCCCAAACAGAAAATAAAGTTTATTCCTTTTTCCACCATTCTTTCATGATCCATGGCTAGCCGTATCCACGGGTGCCCTCCATACCAACACTTTCCACGGAATTTATTATTTGACAACATAAAGTAAATTCATTTTTCATTTCGGGACTGGGCATCCCTAATACCTTTGCCGTACTCTTGTGCAATGACAAGTGAATAAACACTCATCTTGAGAATAACACATCTAGCATGGAAAATATTGGCCACCCCCTGCCGCTTCATGAGCGGTACGAGCACACAAAAAAGGAAATTATTTTGAAAATTTAGAGATGGCACATACAAATTTGCTTAGAACGGCATGGAAATACCGCATATAGGTAGGTATGGTGGACTCATTTGGCACAACTTTGGGTTTAAGAATTTGGATGCACAAGTAGTATTCCCACTTAGTACAAATGGAGGCTAGCAAAAAGATTGAGAAGCAACCAAGCAAGAAACAAAAAATCTCATAAACAAGCATTAAACATAAATAACACCAAATAATGCACCACAAGTAGGATGTAATTTCATTGCATAACTATTGACTTTCGTGCTTGCATAGGGAATCACAAGCCTTAACACCAATATTCTTACTATAGCATAATTACTCACCAACATGACTCACATATTATTATCTCCATATCGCAAAACTATTGCAAGGAATCAAACTTATCATATCCAATGATCTATATGAAAGTTTTCATTATATCCTTCTTGGATATCCATCACTTTGGGACCAATTTCAAAGCTTGTGAAAATTGTCATCACTATTATCAACTCTCAAAATAATATAAGTGAAGCATGAGAGTGTTCGACAAACTACTCCAAAAAGATATAAGTGAAGATCATGCGAGTAGTTAAGTAAATGGGTAGCTATTTGAGGAATCTCTTTTATTTAAAAACTGTCAGATCTAAGTATTTTATTAAAACAGCAAGCAAAACAAAACAAAATGGCATTCCAAGAATAGCACAACTCATGTGAAGAAGCAAAAACTTAGACTCAACCGATACTAACCGATAATTGTTGAAGAAGAAAGGTGGGATGCCCACCGGGGCATCCCCAAGCTTAGATGGTTGAGACTTCTTGAAATATTATCTTGGGATGCCTTGGGAATCCCCAAGCTTAAGCTTTTGTGTCTCCTTAATTCCTATCATATCACGGTTTCCCTAATTCTTAAAAACTTCATCCACACAAAACTCACCAAGAACTCGTGAGATAAGTTAGTATAAATCAATGCAAAAACCTTATCATTCTCTACTGTAGAAAATCACTAAAATTATTATTCAACATTGCATACTAAATGCCTCTGCATATTTAATACTCCTATCCTCAAATAGAATCATTAAACAAGCAAACGTATGCAAACAATGCGAACATAACAGCAATCTGTCTAAACAGGACAGTCTGTAAAGAGTGCAATTGTACTCATACTTCCCTAACTCAAAAAGTTTACCACACTGTAGAAAATTTATCAGATCTTATTGTGCAAAAAGTTTAAACATTTTATCACATTCTGAATTTTCTGGACAATTATTGCAACAGCAATAAACTTTCTGTTTTGAAACAGCAACTCATATATTTGCAAAATAAGCATGGTGATGGCTATCCTTGCCACTTTTATTGAAATAAAAGATGCAAAACATTATTATAAATATCAGGAAGAAAATACAAATAAAATAAAATGATGCTCCAAGCAAAACACATATCATGTGACGAATAAAAATATAGCCCCAAGTAAGGTTACCGATAATGTTGGAGACGAAAGAGGGGATGCCTTCCGGGGCATCCCCAAGCTTAGTTGCTTGGATATTACTTGAATATTACCTTGGGGTGCCTTGGGCATCCCCAAGCTTAGGGTCTTGTCACTCCTTATTCTCCTCATATCGATATCTCACCCAAAACTGGAAAACTTCAATCACACAAAACTTAACGGAACTTCGTGAGATGAGTTAGTATGATAAAGACAAATCATTCACTTTGGCACTGTCAAGATAAGATTCATAATTTTTCTCACACAATTACTACTGTACTCTACAATTTCCAAAATTTATATTAAGCAATATAAGTCATAGAAACCATAAAACAAGCAAACTATGCATTGCAAACAAAATCTGTCAAAAACAGAACAGTATGTAAAGATCTGAATTAAGTTCATACTTTTGTAATTCAAAAAATTCTGAAAAATTAGGACAACGTAGAAAATTTGTATACCCATCAACTGTAAAAAATTCAGAATTATTACACGTTCCAGTAAAAGACAGGAATTTATGCACTGGACTCAAAAGTTTCTGTTTTTGCACAGAATCAAGTCAACTATCATCCACACTATCCCAAAGGCTTTACTTGGCACTTTATTGAAACAAAAGTTATAAAACAAGATCACTACAGTAGCCTAACCATGTGAACACACAAAAACAGTAGGTAAAAGTGTTGGGTTGTCTCCCAGCAAGCACTTTTCTTTAATGCCTTTTAGCTAGGCATGATGATTTCAATGATGCTCGCATAAAAATAGTAATTGAAACATGAGAAAGAGCATCATGAATCACATGGCAAGCACATTTAAGACTAACCCACTTCCTATGCATAGGGATTTTGTGAGCAAACAATTTATGGGAACAAGAATCAACTAGCATAGGAAGGCAAAACAAGCAAAACTTCAAAATTTTCAACATTGAGATACGTAGATGCATATGTTCCTCTCTCATAATAATTTTCAGTAGCATCATGAATGAATTCAACAATATAGCTATCACATAAATCATTATTTTCATGATCCACAAGCATAGAAATTTTCTTACTCTCCACATAAGCAAATTTATTCTCATGAATAGTAATGGGAGCAAACTCAACAAAATAACTATCATGTGATTGAAAATTAAAATCATGATGACAAGTTTCATGGTTATCATTATTATGTATAGCATGCATGTCATCACAATAATCATCATAGATAGCAACTTTGTTGTCATAATCAATTGAAACCTCTTCCAAAATAGTGGATTCATCACTAAATAAAGTCATGACCTCTCCAAATCCACTTTCATAATTATCACAATAAGATTCAACACCCTCCAAAATAGTGGGATCATCATTACATAAAGTCGACACTCTTCCAAACCCACTTTCATCATTATAATCATCCTAAATAGGAGGCATGCAATCATTATAAAAAATTTGCACATCAAATCTTGGGGGACTAAAAATATCATCTTCATCAAACATAGCATCCCCAAGCTTATGACTTTGCATATCATTATCATCATGGATATTATGCAAAGAGTTCATACCAACAACATTGCAATCATGCTCATCATTCAAAGATTTTTTGTCAAACATTTTATAAATTTCTTCTTCTATCAATTGAGCACAATTTTCCTTTCCATCATTTTCACGAAAGACATTATAAAGATGAATAATATGATGCAACCTCAATTCCATTTTTTTGTAGTTTTCTTTTATAAACCAAACTAGTGATAAAACAAGAAAATAAAAGATTCGGTTGCAAGATCTAAAGATATACCATCAAGCACTCACCTCCCCGGCAACGGCGCTAGAAAAGAACTTGATGTCTACTACGCAACTTTATTCTTGTAGACTCGTGTTGGGCCTCCAAGCGCAGAGTTTTGTAGGACAGTAGCAATTTTCCCTCAAGTGGATGACCTAAGGTTTATCAATCCATGGGAGGCGTAGGATGAAGATGGTCTCTCTCAAACAACCCTGCAACCAAAAAACAGAAAGTCTCTTGTGTCCCCAACACACCCAATACAATGGCAAATTGTATAGGTGCACTAGTTCAGCGAAGAGATGGTGATAAAAGTGTAATATGGATGGTAGAAATATATTTTTAGAATCCGAATAAATAAAAACAGCAAGGTAGCAAGTGATAAAACGGAGCACAAACGGTATTGCAATGCTTGAAAACAAGGCCTAGGGTCCATACTTTCGCTAGTGCAATCTATCAACAATGCTAATCTAATTGGATCATATAACCTTGCCTCAACGTGAGATGAAGAATCACTCCAAAGTTCTTATCTAGCGGAGAACATAAGAAGAAATTGTTTGTAGGGTACGAAACCACCTCAAAGCTATTCTTTCCGATCAATCTATCCTAGAGTTCGTACTAAAATAACACCAAGCTATTCTTTCTGATCGATCTAACCAAGAGTTCATACTAAAATAACACCATATGATACACATCAACCAACTCTAATGTCACCTAGATACTCCAATGTCACCACGAGTATCTGTGAGTTGATTATGCGATATGCATCAAACAATTTCAGATTCATAATACTCGATCCAACACAAAGAACCTCAAAGAGTGCCCAAAGATTTCTACCAGAGAAACAAAGACAAGAACGTGCATCAACCCCTATGCATAGATTACCCCAATGTCACCTCAGGAATCCGCGAGTTGAGTGCCAAGACATAGACCAAGTGCTCTAAAATCCATAAAAGTATTCAATCCGATAAAACGAAATCTCAAAGGGAAAACTCAAATCATCACAACAAGATAGAGAGGGAAAAACACCATATGATCCAACTATATTAACAAAGCCCGCGATACATCAAGATCGTGCCATCTCAAGAACATGAGAGAGAGAGATTAAACACATAGCTACTGGTGCAAACCCTCAGCCCCGAGGGTGGACTACTCCCTCCTCATCATGGTGGCCGCCGGGATGATGAAGATGGCCACCGGTGATGATTTCCCCCTCTGGCAGGGTGCCGGAACGGGGTCTAGATTGGTTTTTCGTGGCTACAGAGGCCTGCGGCAGCGGAACTTCTGATCTAGGGTTACCCCTGATGGTTTCTCTATTTATAGGAATTTTTGGCGTTGGTTTCACGCTAAGATGGGCCTCGAGGTGAGCACAACCCACCGGGGCACGGGTAAGGGCCTAGGCACGCCCCGGTGTCTTGTGCCCTACTCCTTCACCTTCTGGTCCTTCCACGAAGCTTCGGGGGTCTCTTTTGTTCCAAAAAAAATCATCAAAAAGTTTCAGCTCATTTGGAGAACTTTCATTTCTGCACAAAAAACAACACCATGGTAGTTCTGCTGAAAACAGCGTCAGTCCGGGTTAGTTCCATGCAAATCATACCAAAACCATATAAAATTGTTGTAAACATGGCATGAATACTTCATAAATTATAGATACGTTGGAGACGTATTAGGCCTACGTGGACGTCCATGATCACTTTGACCGACAACGAGAGAGGTTACCATGGTGGACTCTTCTTCTTTGGTTCGTGTTACCGTAGTAGGTCATGGTGAGATTCCAGACCTAAGTTTGAGCACATACGTACATATGCATGAATCCTCGTCACCGGCTCAAAGTGGGGTGACATACATACTACGTGTCGTGAACCCTTGCTCCGTGTGGGGACTTTTTGATTCCAAAGCATGGTGCCACATCAAAGTTGTGCATTGGGTATTCAAACATCACACAACACTCCATACATATGTTTGGGCCACATGTAGGCAGTGGTTGTCTTTGGGCACTACTCCCTTGCATGTTTATCGGTGAGCTAGCCCATATGTGGGGTCGTGTGGATGTCCTTCACTTTTACCAACAACAAGAGAGAGATTATACAACCAAGGTGGATTCTTCTTGGTCCATGCACTACAAAAAAAATACACTTCCGTGATGATACGTGTTTGTCATAGTAGGTCACGTTTTCTGTCATGCATGTACCTCCATGACGATTTTATGACAGAATCAAGATAGTCATACATGTGCTGTCGTAGAAGTGTTCCATGACAATACCAAAATTATCATCACGGAAGTGTCCACTTCCATGACGATAAATGGCGCGTCATGGAAGTGCTTTCGTCAAGGGTAACCGACACGTGGCATCCATCGTAATGGGTCACCGTTAAGCTATCGAGTTCCGGTTTGGATCCGATAACTCATTAACAGCCTGGACCAATGGGGATTTTCCACGTGTAAAATTCTCAATGGCCAGAGGAACCACATGTCGGCTCAGCGTTGTGACAGATGTCATCCACTCATTGGACGGGAGGCGCCTATGATACGTCGACATGTGGCACGGCCCAACAGTGGCCCATTCAGGTGAAAAGGCCGGCCCGTTTGACTTCGTCAAAAGGTAGCCGGCCAGCCCACGGAAAGCCTGTTAACGGCATGTTCGCATATAGCTCATTTACAGCCCGCTAACTCACGGCCCGTTATGGCCTATCCGAATTAAGCCCAGTAGCTTCATGTGGGCCGTCCAATATGATTCCAGCCCGTTGTAACTTCCGGCCCATGTATGGCCCTTGACGTCTTTCGGCCCATATGAGGCCCTTTGTAACTCTTGGCCCATTAACAGCCCGTGGTGACACTAGCCCATAATGAACAGTGTATCACTTTATAATAATAAACGGCCCATTATTCCATTGGGCCCTTTCCAGCCCGTGTGATCTTTCAGCCTTCTAAGGGCCCATTTATTCTTGGGGTCATTTCCAGCATTCGATTACTTCCGGTCCGTTACTGGTCTGTTCCGCTTGCAGGCCAAATTCAGTGTGTGGTTACAATCGGCCAGTTTGTGGCCCGTTAATACGTTGGGCTGTTTTCTCAGCATCATCAAATATGGCCCGTTTAAGCCTGTTATACATATCGGCTATTAACAGCCCATTATGATCGGGCCATAAACAGACGATTTGCACTCTAGCCCATTTACGGCCCATATTGCGGTCCTTTATTGGTCCACGAATAGTACGGCCCGTAGAAGGCCCATTGATTCTAACGCCCGTAGAAGGCCCATTTATCCTATGGCCCATAGGAGGCCCATAGATCCTACGGCCCGTAGGAGGCCCATAGATCCAACGGCCCGTAGGAGGCCCATGGTCACTACATAGCAAGACCATGGTTACAACGGTCCGTGGTTATTACGGCCTAGTTTTAAAAAATATTTTATTGTTGCCACTAGCAAACCGCGGAAAAAGAACTGAAGTGACTACAACCAAACAAATAAACGAGATATAAGGAAATAAATAAGCAAGCAACTTATGCTATGCTATTACGGCTATTACACATATTACATCCACTGGGCATCAAAGTCCGCCACCAGTGCAAATATAGGGAACAAAGCAGCATATTACAAACACTGGGCATCTAAATTGGCCACCAGTGCAAATAAAGGAGCTGCAGCAAAACAAGTCCATAGCTGAAACAACTTCACAAGAGCTCAAGAAATGTTATCCTGGGTATCCACCATGCTGGCAATAAGCTTAGCAAGCTTATTAGCTTTCTCTTGTTTGGCGCTAAAATCCTCCAACGCTTGTTGTTGCACCAGAAAGTATGCATCTGAATTCTCCAGGGACTTCCTCAGTCCTTCGGCTTCTTGTTGCAGCACAGCTGATCGATGTCTTTCAGATTGTAGTTGAGACTCAAGAAACCGAACTGATTCAGATAGTGAGTTCAAAGAGCTTGTGCCAGCGGTAGTGGCCAGTAACTCGAACACTACATCAAGACAGGACTTTGGGGTTGTCTCACTGTCTTCAAGATAGTTTTCCTTAGATGTTTTATCAGCTTTGTTGGTGACCAACAAGGATGTCTCACTATCCTGAACCTTATCTGCATTACTTCCTTTACTATTGCTTAATAAGGTACTCTTCCCAAATATTCTGTCAGCATTCTAAAAGAAGAAACAAGCAGACACATAACAGGTTTAGCATGTAGTATATGAAACTCATTTCGGTGAACCAGTTCAGTAGTAAGGTGGACAGGATTAAACTACCAAGTTTTCTATTGCCAAGTAGTAAGTACATAATAAAAGCATCAAACAAACATATATCTATGTCCTATGGTCACTGCATTGTCTTGCCAAATCAAAATAGAGACATGGTTCAAATCATCTCAGTTCAAGACAAAGCAGCATTGAAAGAATACAAGTGTGGGAAACTACACGACACAACAAGATTTTAGATGGGTAAAATGGGTATACATGTACAACAACACTATTGGCTCTGTTGTGATGCTAGTAATGTGCATGATATGAGAAGTCAATTGTATACACAATTGAAATTGAAATCAACAGAGCAATTTAGAAGAGCAAACCTGTTAAAGAAACATGTTTAAATATACCTGTTGTGCCATTGAAGTTTCGATTGGATCCTTCAATTTAAAAATAAGTTTGTATGAGTAAATACAGTGATACAAGAGCAAAGCAGTATGCACCATAGCAATGGAATCTTAAATGAGAACATTTCTTCTTCCGGTTTAAGCACTTGTTCTACACGAACATAGTACAATAAGACGCTGGCATATAGTACTTAAAAATCAAAAATGAGCTCATAGACCTTACCACATTCTTGGTTCGGGACCAGTACAGAACAAGGCGTTTTTTTACTGGTATAGAAAAAGGCGTTCCTAGTCATCCTGCCGTAAATGTGTCTCAGGAGAAAGTAAGGGAATTTGATGAGTTTCTTTGCCAGTGAAGTACATTTTCTTCAGGTAACTCCGATACTGCCACCAAGCATTCTTGAAGATAGCAGAGGTATTAGCACAGGTTACCTCATCTTGATTTTCCAAATCGGTCCTTCTCTATAGAGAAAAATGGGAACATTTGCTGTATTATAACCAGCATGGAGGTTGAATTTATGGGACAAAGCAAAGTATTTGCCATGAATAACATTACTTACACAGAACTCCTGGACGAACACCTGTAACTGGATTTTTCCTTCATCTTTAGTATAATATTTCCATGATGGGAAGATACGCACATAGGATTTAACAACATCAAATGCGATAGATGCTAAACCACGAATGGCTGGTTGTGCTTCATCCACATGAATATGTGTACTAACTGGTGGAGTTGGGTTTCGCCGTGGTAGTACTGGCGCTTTGGGCACTGGAGCTGCCATACTAACTGCTCTTGTTTGGGAGCTCTGTGCTGGAGATGGTGCTGTGTCAACTGGAACTGGGTTACTATCTGCGGTGGTTGGGGTTAGATTGGGTGAAGCTGGTTCTCTGTCCATCGGAGTAGGGGTACAATCTGCAAGAGTCTGGGTTATGTGTGGTAGGACTGGTTCTCGTGCATGTACAACCAGGGTGCTATCTCCACCAAGAGGTAGCACTGTTTTATTTGAAGATCGTGTTTTTACTCCACTAGATACTGCCATCACCCCCTCCAATTCAAATGGCTGATAAACAAGAAAAGTAGTTGAATGTACAGACCTTGTATGAGAGACAGATGCAATAGATAGTGTGGAAAAAAGAGGGCATGCAATAGTTCACATGTATATTGTTTAACTAAAAAGGACAGCATGACATAATTTCACATATATGATGTCTATCTAAACTGGATAGCATAGCATGACATAATTCAAAGATATGATGACTAACTAAACAGGATGTCATGAGATAATTATATGATGTCTTTAGTTAACAGGTTCACATGACATAATTCACATACATGTTATCTAAGTAATCAGGATCGCATGATATAATTCACATGTGTAATTTATATACTAAGCAGAGGGCATTCGCATATATGATGTCTGAACTAAGAACATGGTGTTGAATATTGTGTATATGATGTCTAAACTATGCAATGCAACACACCATATGCATGATATGAGCAGTATAACCGTGCCAAGTTAGAGCATACACCTCGGTGGGGGAATAGGACTGGTCATCTGTCTCTGAATCTATCTCTGAGGAGCTATCGGGACCCAGCAAGAGATCTGCTTCGACAGGTAGCACTGTCTGCTCTGAAGACCTTGTTTTCAATCCAAATTTTTCCATCACCCACTCAAATGCCTGATTCACAGGAAGAGTAGTTGAATGTACAAACATTGTCCACAAATGGAAATGTAATGAAGAAAAGGATTGGCAAGATATAATTCAAATATATGATGCCTAGTTAAACAGGATGGCATTGCATATTTCACATATATTATGGCTGGCTAAAAGAGATGAGATTGCATAATTCACATATATGATATAGAAACTAAACAGGTGGCATTACAGAACATGTCTAAATTAAGCAGATGACATATATGATGTCAAAAGTAGGCACTGCAAGGCAACATATGCATGATATGACCAACATCATCATGCCAAGTTAGAGCAAACACCTCGGGGTTAAATAGGAGTGGCCAGCTCCGTCTAAATCCGCCTTAGAACAAATATCTTCCTCTGGATTACAATCTGGAGGGGGGGAGGGTTTGCTATTGCACCCACCATGGAGCGATGTCTGCATGACATTGTATTGCCACGCAAAACTCTTCTCTTTTTCTCTACATGTTCAGCATGACTGTGTACAATATCTGACATGCATACGAAAAAAATTATAGTGAGATTATGTAAGGAGAGCATGCAGAAATCTAGAGTGATGGTAACAACCAGTGGATAGATCCAAAAATAATGATAGCAGGCTGATGATAGCTTTACTTTAATAAAAAGACAGGATGATTGCTTTACTATTTGTTTCCCACCCAAGAAGAACAACATAGACATACCCTAGGTGAACCAGATAATAGACAGAGATACTATTGATTGTTGCCTCGATATGTGCCCCACAAGCATTTTAAAACTCAAGTTTGAACATTAATTCGGACCTGACTTGGAGTCTAAGAGGTGAACAGGACGATAAAGTAGCAGGTAATATTAAGCAATGCATAACATAAGCAGAAACAAAAGAGTGCAACCTCTCTTATGGACCCATGTACTCCTCAGGTTCATCTGCTGAGTCTATGATGGTGATGTATTTGTGGTTGGTGCCGGCGGCAGAGAAGGAGATCTGAGGCGGCAAAAGACGGTCAGGAGTCATGATGTCTGGTATGGTGGATGCTTCTGTCGATGGAGCAGCTCAGGTGAGGTGGATGACGTTGCAGCAGGAGCAGAACAAACCACACAAAGTTTTCTTTGACACCTATCTGTAACTGAAGTAATTTTGTAAGGGCTCCTTTGGCTTGCAGGATTCTAAAAATGCAGGGATAGGAAAAACAACGGAATAGGATAGGAATGCACATGGGAAACAGAGCATTTGTAAACACAGGATTTCTGTCAACTTGGGTGCTTGGTTCACAGGAATTGGAAGAGCAGAGGAATGCAAAGAAACATGGCCAAATTAAAGTGAAACCATATGAAAGTGTGTACAGTTAGAATGTTATTCTGCCACTAATGCACTTAGTCTTGTTTTCATGCATAGGAAAAGTTGGTCCAGGTGGATGTTTTGCTCCATTCCTTTCAACCAAATGCATGAATAATTGAATAGTAGAGTACCATAGGAAAATTTCCTATTGCTATGTTTTTCCTTTGAACCAAAATAGCCCTAATGGATCGACATGAATGTAGAGTAATAAGTGATGCGCCAAGTGCACAACCTCTTTGGCGTAGCCGTGTCGACCTCAGCATCATTGGGTTGGTCACTGAAGAAGTTGCGGCAGAGGTGGCTGTCGAAGGTGTGGTGGAAGATCTGAGGCGTCTGTAGACGGCGTCCAGGGTACTGCTCTGTTGTGATGGATGGTTCCGTCATTGGAGCAGCTCCGGTGAGCCGTAAGACGTCGAGGCTGAAGCAGCACAAGACATACATCGTTAATCTCAAGTGGGATTCTAATAGCATCTCTAATAGATGATGTAAAATATAGTACCAAAAAGTGGTAGATGTAAAATGTACATCACCAAAAAACACCTGACTACAGCAGATGAGGTAAAAACTGTTGACTCTGAACTTAACTATGGAAATTGAAATTTACTGTGGAATCTGAATGTTACTGTCGAAACTGAATGCACTGGTAGCAGAGATGCACTTCACATGTATTTTAGGCCGCTCGAGCACTAGTAGTAGAGAAACAGTGATCTAAATCAGCAGGCAATCGACAGGGAACACGATAGCAGATAGCAGCCGGAGCAGCAGCGCCTGGAGCAGTAGCGCGAACTAGAGCCAGCGAAGCAACTCGTGTAGCTATAGCAGCCCATGTAGCAGCATCAGCAGAGCAAGCGGGAGCAAGAGAAGAGCAGCAGCATGAGTGAGGGAAGAGCAGAGCAGCAGCGCGAGCGAGCGAGAGCTGGGGCAGCAGCAACAGCAGCGCGAGCCTGCGAGAGCCATAGCAGCAGCAGAGCAGTAGCGCGAGCGAGCAAGAGGTGGAGCAGCAGCAGCAGCTCCGACTGGTATGGACACCGCCGCCGAGGGAGCCTCACACTGGGGGAGAGCCACCGTGGAAATGTCGCCGGCGGCACCGACTACGAGGTAGCCGCACCATGGCAAAGCGGGATCGAGCACCGGTGGCGTCGGGAGGTCAAGTTAAGGAGAAGGTCCGATGCGATGAGTGTACAACCTCTTTGGTGGCGCCGAGTAGGCCTCGGCTTCGTTCGAGGAGTCGGTGAGGATGCTGCGGTTCCGGTGGGGATGGTTAAGGCGGCGCTGTGGGGATGGAGCAGCCACGATAGACGAGGCGATCGTCGGAGAAGCTCCTTGGAGGTGGAGGACGGGGCGGCTGAACTGGCGGGACGACGAGATCGACGACGGATCCTCATCCAGGGCAGTGGATGAGGGACGTCGAGCCGTTGTGGTGGACGACATCGTCGGGGAAGAGAAGAGGCTCCGGCTGGGCAGCGGTGGGGTGGCGGAGGGCGAAGGGTGGGGTTTCGTGGCTGGAGCAGACATGTTATGGCGGCCTGGGTTTTCGAATGGCGAAAAGGAGGTGATGGGAGGGGGGAACCATGACTTAGGGACGAGCTTGTCCAAAATGTAGGGTGTGTTATGAAAGTACCCCCACCGAATTGAACTAGCGGCCGTTTCGGCTCAGGGATAGAAGGGGGATTCCGCGTGTCGGGATTTGGCAGCTGGAGGGAGTTTTCGCGCGCGTTGTAATTTCTGGATAGCAAGGCGCGGGTTGTGAAGGCGCAAGTTTTCGGACCAGAAACAGACAAAGTGATATCTGAATTTTCGGGACAACAAGGCGCGGGTTGAAATTTCGGTACAAACCTACCATGTAATAATGTACGTACCAAATCAATTCGCACTATCCTAAAAAAATCAATTCGCACTTCCCTCGACGAAAAAAACAAAAACAAAACTATTCGCACCACACAAAGGGAGAGTCTTGTCCCGTTTTACTGTATAAATATTATTCAAAACTATGAATCCATGTTATGTCCAATTAATTTTTTTTGCTACCTCTATAATGCATGTAACCAAGGTTGTCAGAATCGCGATTCTGTTGTATGATTCTACAGCTTTACAATCGAAACTAACCCCTCTGATTCTACGATTTTGGTTCATAGAATCTACGTTTTTACGATCCTGATAGTGAAGATTCTACGATTTGGATCCTGCCATCGAAGCTCCGATCTGATTCAGAATCACGATTCTGACAACCTTGCATGTAACCTACTCATATGAACATTTTAGTGCATTCCAAATGTATATACTACCTCTGCAATTCGAACTATATTTGAATTCGTTTCTCTACTTGAATAAGAATCTACAATCATGATTGTTGCCAAGTTAAACCATCATTTGTATATTATCTTAACAACACGCCACATGATTACTATAGAGTTAGATATGAACTATGTGTACTATATATATGAACTCGAATTCAAAATTTTGAATACACTTGATGTCGATTCCAAATAATAGTACATTTAATGTACTAGCTTCATCTTCATAATCTAAACCATGTGTCATATGTACACTGTGTTTATCACACAAAGTATAGTGCCCCGCCCCCTACATTATGACAAGTATTTAGCCCTGAGCTGCAAAAGCCACACATTATCACAAATTCAAAAAAATGGTATATATATTATATGTAGTATAACATGTTCATAACCACACCATGCGTATCACCATTATATTCATGCATGCGTCAGTTTAAAACACTATGATCTCTTGTTCAAATATCCGAATCCACGTTTATAATGTATTATGATGTATGTTCATCTTTTACACCCACACAATCCTCTTCTCTTTGTAGCTAGCGCTAACTTTCTCTCGTGCATGCACACGCCCGCCTCCCTCACTACAAAAAAATACACTTCCGTGATGATACGTGTTTGTCACAATAGGTCACGTTTTCTGTCATGCATGTACATCCATGACGATTTTATGACAGAATCAAGATAGTCATACATGTGCTGTCGTAGAAGTGTTCCATGACAATACCAAAATTATCATCATGGAAGTGTCCACTTCCATGATGATAAATGGCGCGTCATGGAAGTGTTTTCGTCAAGGGTAACCGACACGTGGCATCCACCTTAACGGGTCGCCGTTAAGCTATCGGGTTCTGGTTTGGATCCGATAACCCGTTAACAGCCCCGACCAATGGGGATTTTCCACGTGTAAAATTCTCATTCGCCGGAGGATCCACGTGTCGGCTCAGCGTTGGGATAGATGTCATCCACTCATTGTACGGGAGCCGCCTATGATACGTTGGCACATGGCAAGGCCCAACAGTGGCCCATTTAGGTGAAAGAGGCCGGCCCAGTCAAAATTACCAGGCCGGCCTATATAGGGCCTAGTTGTGTCTGGTCCATTTAAGCCACGGCCCATACGAGATGTGCCAATTCGGCCCGTTAACTATTTGACACCATTGCAGCCCATCGTCAGTTCGAGCCCGTTAACAGCCCGCTATATATTTGGGCTCAATATCGGCCCCATGTGGTTTCGGCCTGTTAACGGCCCATTCAAGGGATGGGCCAATTTTCAGGATGTACGTCTTTCGGCCTTTTAACGACCCATTTAAGTGTTGGGCCAATTTCCAGCACGGTGTGTCTTTTAGCCCATTAACAGCCCATAAATGAGTTGGGCCATTTGCAGTTGGACCTGAGTTTTGGCCTCTTAATGACCCATGCTCTTCATGACCAATACCAGCCCGGTTTCTCTTTCGGCCTGCTAAAGGCCCACAACACAGTTGGGCCATATAAAGTCCGACCTGACTTTCGGCCTCTTAGCGGCCCATGCTCTTCATGGTCTAGTACGAGCCCGCTGTCTCTTTCGGCCTGCTAAAGGCCCAAAATACAGTTGGGCCATATATAGCCCGACCTTAGTATCGGCCTGTTAACGGCCCGTGAAGTCGAATGGGCCCACTTATTGCCCGCTTCGATGTCGGCCTGTTAACGACCTGGGAAGTAATAGGGCCGAGCATTAACTATTGGCTCGTTTCAGTTATAGCGGCCCAATAGTGCTTTCAACCTGGTTACGGCCCATTAACTTCATGGGCCCGCTAAAGTTCGAACGTGTCAGTAGGCCCAATTAGATAACGTCGATTCCGGCCCAACTATAATTTCAGCCCATTACGACGAGCAATTATGGACAGGACAAAAACTGATCAATCAAAGGCCTATGAGAATTTTGGCCCATGAGAGCCCATTAGGGAAGCCCATTAAGGGCAGTGGGCCGCTTCCTTCATATAGGGCCCACGACTGTTCATTCTAACTAATAATTTCACTGCTTTTTTGCTTTCCTAGCGACCAGTTAGCTGGAATGCGAGGCGCGCTAAGCAAACATACGGCATACAAGGAAAAATATTGCACATCCAGCATATATTACAGGAAATTACATCCACTGGGCAATCAAAGATTGATGCTAGTGCAAATAAATGAGCAGAACTTAACGATCTACAACCTCACAATCTGCAACCTCAGCGTGGATGACGCCCATAAGCATGTGAGCAAGTTCTTCCTTCTTTGCTACACTGTCTCTGAAAACATTGATCAGTTGTTGTTGCACAAGAATGTGCACCTCTGATTCCTCCACGATTTCCATGATTGCTTCAGCCAGTAATTCGTTCACAAACATACATTTTTTCCGTTGGATTCGAGACAGAGGAAACTCAACAGATTCAGATGGCGATTTTGGCAGGCTTGTATTATTGATAGTGGAGAGTGTCTCGACCACTTCATCATAACATAAATTAGGAGGGGAACCGAACAGATTAATCAAGAGTTATTGCCATATTACCTGGCCTAGATTTATTGGAAAGAAACAATGGGGTTGCCTTGCTGTTTTCAGAGTTTGTCTTCTTATCTTCAGCAGCCTGCACCAAATTAACACACTAGTATTGCTATCATTGGTCAGGTCAGATAATAGGAAAGCAACATTGACACAATATGGCACAGCTATCATCAGCCAGGTAAGGTAATAGGAAAGCAACATTGACACAATGAATGATTGGGCAACCAGAACAGCACTACAATTTAGTAATGTGCATGATATGAGATAGTACACTCATGCAGCCTAGTATGCAAAACTACAAGGCAGTTTTCCTTACAAAAATCAACATTGTCGCCTTTAATTATACATTTTGCTACAAGTAAATTTAGATCAGATAAAGGTTGGATTCACGCCGATTAACAAAATACATGCCGATGTAAAAATTTAGTGATATACAACAGGTACTTACATCAGCATTGGAGCACAGAGAATTCCCGCAAGATACTTTCCTCGAACACGATCCCAGTATAGAAAGTCTTCTATCCTTTAAGCTTATTTTCTAAAAGAGAGATGGGTAAGAAACATGTAGAAAATATGATCTGAATGCTATAAAATTTCATGATGTGAGGATACGCACACGCTTTTTAGAATGGAGTTGGCATAGTTTTGCTGGACTGGAGTGGACTTGTTCTTTGGCCACTTGAATCTTCTTATTA
Source organism: Thinopyrum elongatum (assembly GCA_011799875.1). Lineage (NCBI taxonomy): Eukaryota > Viridiplantae > Streptophyta > Magnoliopsida > Poales > Poaceae > Thinopyrum > Thinopyrum elongatum. The sequence goes on from CM022297.1 coordinate 227,632,757, forward strand.
TCAGTAGGAGTTGGGTTTCTCTGTGCTGGAGAAGTATCTATGAACACTGGAGTTGGTTTACTATCTCCTGGCGTTTCGATCTTTTGCAAAGACCTTGTTTGTAACCCTTTAGATTCTAACATAGTCGTCTTCCCCTTGCATGCCTTATATAGAAGAATGGTGCTTCAGTTATAAAACATGCTACGGCAGAGAGATGGAATAGGTACTGAAGAATAGAAAGCCAAGAAATATTGACATGTATTCCCTCCATCCGGAAATAAATGGATGTGTCTAGGCGTATTTCAGTTCTAGATACATCCATTTTTATCCATTTCTGCGACATGTAATCCAGACGGAGGGAGTATGATGTAAGAGCTAGAGATACGACAGGACAACAGAGTAAAAAAACACTAGTTGAATGTAAAACTGTATGATAGTAGAATACATATAGAAAAACACTAAGGCAACATATGCGTGTATGATTGGGAAACTAAGATGGCATTGCAACAGACCACTAGAACAGCACTTTAATGTAAAAAAACATGGTATTCAGAAGCATGATGTCCAAACTAAACAGATGGCATTGCGACAGAGTAGAATGACAGTACTTGAATTTGAAAACATGTTATCATGAATGGAATAGGTACTGAAAAATAGGAAGGCATGACATATTTACATGCATGATCAGTAGGCTAAGCATATGGCATTGCAATAGAGTAGATGCACTCCAGGACATTATATGCATGCTGTACCCATATCACGGGCCAAGTTAGAGCAAGGACCTTGTGGGGTGAATAGGATTCAGCATCTTTCTGCAAGTCTTCTGAAGAACTGCCTTTACATGTTCCATCATATTGGGTATCATTGACGTCAAGTTTGTTGGCCGTTACATTGCTCCGCGAGGTTCTTGTGGATATATCAGTGTGTGCAATTATATCTGACATGCATGGAAGACAACTAGTAGTTAGATTTATGTAATGAGTGCCTGTAGGAGACGACATAAATAGTAGGACTGGGCTTAACTAGCAGCAACAGGTCTCAAAAACTAAAGGGAGAACACAGATGAAAGCTACAGAATATGTATCGTTTGTACTCGAGATTAACTAGATGGCACACAAAAGTATTAAAGAACAATATAGGTAATACTAGAAGTGGTATAATCACCAGCCTATGGGATAACATTGGCTGATGGATGATAACTATGGAACAACGTTACCTAAAGAACAAGTCTCTTATCTAAAATATGGAACAGGGTTAACTCCTGAACAAGACTCTTAAGAGATTAGCATGAATATACAGTGAAATGTGATAATCTATTTTGCATTCCTAGATGAATAACAAAGCCATAAATGTTGCACACAAGTAAGATGAGGGTACAACCTATCTGGCCGCCATCCATAGGAGTGAGCATCATGTGCTGACTTGTCAATGGCCCTGCAGTTGTTGTGGCCGTCCATGTCGGGCACGCACATTCGATGCAGGGAACTATTGAGTGGGGACTATAGCTCCCTTCTGGTGTATGCTTCCCTTGTTGGAGCAGCTGCGATGAGAAGGAAGACGGTGTGGCTGAAGATGCAGAAAACGCAAAATTTTAAGAACGACACATATCTTTGATCTGAAGAAATACCCTAAGAGATCAATAGTAAGGTATGAGAATGGTCACATGTCTGTTGACTGAAAACTAAATTGGGGTCATAGGATTTTATTTTATTTTGGTACTGTCCGATCTACGCTGGATGGCTTGATGGCCGTCTTATGCCTCCCGGCTGACACTGTTCAGAATCTTCCCAGAAGAGCCAGCGACCACCGACAGAGCAGCCTACCTCCGCCGTCCCTGGCCACTAGAGCTCCGACCAAAACCCCGCTCACCGCCCCACCGCACTGCCATGGTTGCGCAGCCCCCGGCTAATCCACAAAGACTCGCCATCATCCAGATCCGGCGGCGGCAGTACCTTCAACCCACGCAACTCTAAGATAGCCACCTAAGCACTGCTTCCGCGGCAAACTTGTGCCCCCGCACCCTTATGTTAGACACCAGCCAACCGGCAGCCTAGGAGCTCCGCCGCCTCAAGGGGTGCTGCTTCCCATTGGGAATCGATTGGCCCAGAATAAAAATTCAGACAACTGACGCCTAAATAAAGTGATTTAAGATGAGTGTATGACCTATGTTGCGGCCCGGTGAAGTAGGCAGCTCTAGTTGTCGAGTCGGTGAGGCCGGCGCGATTGCGGTGGCTACCGGCGGTAGGAAAGCTGAGATGTCGCGACGGTCGACGGCTACGGGGAAGCAGCACCGAGGCCCTGGACGCTTCCGAAGTTGGAGCCGCTCCGGCACCGTGCACAATGGCGGGGGTGAATCGGCTCCGGTACGGTTCACGCGGCCGTCGTCGAGGCAGCTCCGGCAGCACGGAGTAAGAGGCACACGATGGCAAACGGATAGCGTCTCCGGCTTTGGGGAGGAGGGCGGCGGTTAATTTGGTGCGGTGGGGGCGCCATGGAGGAGGGGCTGAGGTTTCGCGGTTGGGGAGAAGGGAGCTTCCGGGGAGAAGGTGATTTGGCGCCCATGATGTATGAATGGGGAATTGGGAGGGGGAACCATGTCTTACGGACGCATTTGTCTGAAATGTGGGGGAGAGTTATAGTTCTACCCCTGCCTTTAGGCTTCTGGGCTTAGGTCTGTGTACTGAGGGTCGGGGATAGTAGAGTAACTTTGCTTCTCCCAAATAGTGGGCGCGAGCGATTTCGGGCAAGGAGGACGTGTTTTGAAATAGTCGGCGCGAGCGATTTCAGGCGAGGAGGGCGTGTTTTGAAATAGTCGGCGCAAGCAATTTCGGGCGAGGAGAGGGTGTTTTGCCGCCCATGGTTTATGAATTATTCGGCACCTGTCATTTCAGCCGAGGAGAACGCGCGCTTGGATGAAGTTACGAACCTACCCTCGATGTACAACGGGCCAATTGATGCGTGTCCCACATAGGCCGGTAATTTCGCGTCTCCCATTTATTTGCTCGGGCGAATTCCACTGAGCAGAGGGTGTTTAGCGGTTCGTTCAAATTTTGGGAGAACGAGCATCCACGTCTACCTTACCAAGTCAATTCGAATCAAATTTCAAAATATTAGCTTGCCACTTCTTTTTTACATGGTGAGATGATGCTCGGGACTAATGTGTTTTTACATGCTCGTTGCTAACGATTTACTATATGACAACTAGTTCACCAGGTCAAAATAGTGAACTAAATCCAAAATTGAACACCTCAATTGAGTAGCATGTTGTACTGTATTATAGTACTCCATGAACATGTTGAAAGTCAAATTAATGAACTTGTTTGATACGCATATCTCCGTTCATGTGTGGATTGCAGACAACATGTTCTCCAATTCAAATATTTGAATGCAATTTTATATCAAAACATGGTTTATATCAGTCTTTGATGCATAAACGCGACCTCCCCCTCTCACGGACTCCTATTCTCTCTCTCGCCGACAATCTTCAATTCTATCGCACGCATCCAAACACAAACCTTGTCGGTCCCTCTCCCTCTCTCTCTATCTCTCTCTCTCTCTGTGTGTGGGGGGAGGGGGTCTTTCTAGTTCACATGCACACTCCATCGATAGGTCTCTCTGGCACACTATGTATGATTCTCTAGTCCAAGCTAAATATCTTGGGTGCACTCATCGTACGCACACAAATTCCCTAGCTCGTTGCCCGTAACTCTCTCACGCACCACTCTGCCGTCTCGGAGCTCTTCCCTCTCTCTCTCAATCTCTCCATCTCCCTGGGTCACACATACACATGCATATCTCACTCGCACCCTATAGACCCATCTAAAACTCTCTCTCTCTCTCCCTCATTCTCTCTCCATCTCACATGCACACACACACAATCTCACGCCTAGCTAAGTATGATTGCCTCTCACTCAATTGTAGGCACACGCAGTCCCCCCTGTGTATATGACTAATACTTAGTCTCCATCACAAACATGTGCATTGTCTCTTTCCCTCACTTGGTCTATCTCAATTTCTCTCGGGGCATCTTTCTATCGCACACACACCTTGTCCCTCGATCTCCCACCCATATAGTCTCCTCACGATCTCGAGGGGATCTCTCTATGAAAAACACACCCTCTCTCCCTCCCCATGCGTCCATCTTCTCCATGCATCCCTCTCGGCCTTTGTCCCTTGTTGGCCAGACCTCTATTGGACATGTGCTATAGGGGTGTCTCTCTCCGTTGCAAACAATCACGCACTAGCTATCTTCCTGTATCTCCTCACCTTGCTTTTCTATCTCGAAGATGCATGCGTGATATGTTTGCATAAGAAACGAACACACTCTCTCTCTCTATTTTATCGTTTGTTGTTCCTCTCTTTTTCACACACACACTCTTTTTGCACACTCACTCATTCTCCTTCACATGCACTTGATCTCTCTCGACTTAGGCACTCTCTTCGGTCCATAGCGTATAGATTTATTGAAAAGTCAAACATCACAAAGTTTGACAATGTACGTGGAGAAAAACATTTACATCTAGAACGTCAAACATATATCATTAGATTCATCATGAGATGTAGTTTCGTATGATGTATCTTTGGTATTGTAGATATAAATAATATTTGCGTAAACCTGGTCAAAGTATCCAAAGTTTGACTTCTAAAAAAATTATATGCACTGCATTATCGAACGGATGGAGTATCTCTTTCCCCCTCTCAGCTATCTGACGCATCACTCAGCCGTATCGGGGCTCCTCTATCTCTCTCAAACTTTATATCTCCCTAGTTCACACATACACATATCTCGCTCGCGCTACATAGACTCGTCTAACACTCTCCGCCCTTGTTCTCTCTCTATGTGACACGCACCCCCCCCCCTAAGTACTATAATCCCTCGCTCCATCATAGGCACACGCACTCCCCCCTAAGTATGACTATCTCTCACTAGCCATCAGGAACACACGTATTGTTTCCTTCCATCCATACGTCTATCTCGATATCTCTCGGGGTATCTTCTATCGCGCACACACCTTGTCACTCGATCTCCCACCCATGTAGTCCCATCGATCTCCAGGGGATCTCTCTGTCACAAACATACACTCTCTCCTCCCCATGTCTGCATTTTCTCCATATGTCTCTCTCGACCTCTCTCCCTTGTTTGTCAGACCTCTCTTGGCCACGTGCTAGGGGTCTTTCTCTTTCGGTTGCAAACAACCACACACTATCTCCTCACCTCGCTTCTGCTATCGAAGATGCATGTGTGATATGTTTGCATAAGACACACACGCTTTTTCTCTACTTTATCGTGTGTTGTCCATGTCTCTTTCACACACGCACACACACTTTTTTCACTCACTCTTTCTATTTCACTCTCTCTCTCTCTCTCTCTCTCTCTAGTTAGGTACTCTATCACGTCCATAAACATATGGATGTTTTGAAAAGTCAAACCTCAGAAAAGTTTGACCAGGTATGTGTGGAGAAAAACATTTACATCTGGAACAATCATTAGATTCATCACAACATGTACTTACTTCATACTATCATTTATCTTTGGTATTGTAGATATAAGTAATTTCTTTATAGACTTGGTCAAAGTTTCAAAAGTTTGACTTTAAAAAGAATATAGGCACTACATTATAGAATGAAGGGAGTAGCTCTTTCTCTCTCTCTACTACTCCCTCTGTCCCATAATATAAGAGCGTTTTTCACACTACACTAGTGTGAAAAACGCTCTTATATTATGGGACGGAGGGAGTATCTCTCATGGGCCTCCCCTCTCACTCGATCTCTCTATACCGAGGGATTATACGGTCACTGTGTCAGGGTATAGCTCCGTATATTGTTTAGTTGACCGGTCAACTAGTCCACATGCTGCCTTGTCAGCTCGTGTTCTCTATCTTCGTGTGCTGGCCCATGTGGCAGTGGGTGAAAATAAGTAAACTAGAGGCCCATCTGACATGCGGTGAAGTAAACAAAGTTGAAACCACTCGCGGTAGCACCCCGCACGCTACTCAATTTAGGGCACACTTCTTCCGCGTGAAGGACGCACTCGCGCACACTTCACCACTGCGCGGCGGCATGCACACAAGGACACACTCGCGCATACCCAGCACACAATACACACCAAGCACATGTGTACACCGGCGTCGCCGCTGGCTGAGATGGACGGCGAGGCAGCCAACAAGAGGAGGCAGCTCGAGCCAAAACCGCATCCGGTGAGCCTGGACTTCATCAGCAGCCTCCCCGACGACATGCTGCTCGTCATCATCGGCCTCCTCCATACCAAATCTACCGTGCGGACCACCCTGCTCTCGAGGCGGTGGCGCCCCCTCTGGCGTCGTGTCCCCCTCAACATCATCGTCGATAGCTGCCTCTATGACGGGGATTGCAAACGCATGGCCGCAGTCTCCAAGATCCTTTCATCGCACCCTGGGCCAGCCAGACGCCTTGACATCCACATGTTCAGTACCAACTGCAAGGTCTAAGCCAAGTTCGATGAGTGGTTCTTATCCCCCGCCCTAGATCAGCTCGAGGAGCTCAGGTTTGAAGCTGGACGATATCGCTCTCTGCCGCCGTCTGCGCTCCGCCTCACGCCAACGCTGCCCCGCGCCAGCTTCAGCTCCTGCTATTTTCCCCAAATTAATGTCGCGCCCGCCCTTCTTCTCCCTCAACTCAAGCAGCTCGACCTCTTCAACGTTGGCATCTCGAAGAAGGCCATGGAGCACCTGCTCCGCAGCTGTACTGTGCTCGAGTACTTTCGTCTTCGGCAGATCCATGAGTTCATTAGCCTCCACATCGCCTCGACGAATCTCCGATGGATTTATGTGTCTTGCTGGCCCCACAACAGGACATCAATTGGGAAGATATCACTCTAGCTGTTCCACGTTATGGTCATTGAGAATGCGCCTTTCCTTGAGAGATTGCTTGTATCTGATCTAGAAGGTCCAACAAAAATCAGGGTCATTAACGCACCGAAATTGACAGCGTTGGTGTACTCGTCTGCCAAATTCTCCGAACTCTTTATTGGATCCGTAATCGTTCAGGTACAACACTCATCTTCTTCTCCGTCTTCCTGAAATTCACATTTTTAAATTTCTTCTTGATGTATTTACGACTATCTTCCAGAAAATGATTCCCACAAGCTTAACCCAGTGTGTGCGCACAGTGAAGATCTTGGCAATAAAATCTATCGGCCCCAATCTGGATCAAGTTTCTGGATTCCTTACATGCTTTCCGTGCACGGAGAAGCTACTCATCGAGGTGAAACTTCTTTCCTATTAGTAAACGGTAATCACAACGTAGCTCAACTCTTTCGCAATTTTCCCAAATTACGATGACAAGTGTAGTGTTCAAAACTGCATCTACGCACTGCACCGAAAGAAATGTTTTTAGTATTTTTTCTCACGTGATCACCTGCATTGTTTTTTTTTTACTACTAGTAGCCTAGGCTAGTCATAGTGGCAAGTAACTTAGACTAGTAACTCTATGGTTAGCCTAAGAGCAAGTACTACCTTTGTCCTGGTTTACTCTTAGTATTTTGTAGTATCAAAATTTGACCATAGATTTAACTGACAAAATGTTAATGCATGTCACTAAAAAATTATATCGTTGGAATCGTATTTGAACATAATTTCAAATGGTATAATTTTTGGTGACATGCATTGGCATTTTCTTAGGTAAATCTATGATCAAAATTTTACACTAAATACGAGGTAGTACAAAACTGGGCTATAACGGCCCTCCACTATGTAGGCCAAAACACATGCCAAATTCACTTGTGATGCATTTGGCATCGATGCCCCTCCATTGCTCACCTGGTGCCCCAATCTGGATCACCTACTTTGCTCTGGTGCCAAATTAACTCACGCAATGAAAAAACACTTGCGTGGGAGAGGGAGAGGACTGAGGCAATAAAAAACACTTGTTTGAGAGAGGGAGAGGCTGGTGTAGTCGGTTTGATTGATTTGTTTATACATGTGGGTCTGTTTGCACAGCGGTGCCAACTCTCTCACATCACTAGAGCGGTGCCAAAATCTTTTGATTTGACATCAATGCGTATTATGTGGCATACTTTTGAGAAATATGGCATCGGCCACATAGTGGAAGGCAACAAATGCCCAAGCTCTTCACGTGCTCCTAGGTAAATGAGAGGAAAGAGAAAGAGAGAGAGAGAGAGAGAGAGAGTGAAAAAAATATCACTAGCCTTAGAGCCAACCCTATCGTATAAGCGAATGATATTGGTACCTCTTGATGACATGGCAATCTTATACAGCCAACTGCTCTAATATGTTCTCTTCTTTCGCATATAAAAAAAGTCCCGAAAGTGAAAAATGTGCTGCACTATAACAATCTCATCGAATGCCTTGATCTTCATCTTACAGAAATTGATTTGATTGACTACCGAGGCAGCACATCTATATTGCAGGATGGCAAGCACACCATCATCACCAACTCGGTTTTTATAAGAAAAAAAGTTTCTCTATTTCTCTATACTACTCCTATAAAAACCTGAGGGCTCCTTTGATTCAAGGGAATTCTATAGGATTTTTGGAGGATTGAAATCCTTTGAAATTTTTCCTACGTTTGTCCTTTGATTCATAGGATTGAATCCCATAGGAATTTTTCCAATGGAATCTTTTGTACTACATTTCATAGGAAATCTAACATCCACTCTAACCTCTTTTTACAATTCCTTTGCTTTTCCCGTGAAATCAAATGCTCCTGGCTAATCCTATAGGATTCAAGTGGGCATGACACTCCAATCCTATACTTTTCCTATTCCTGCATTTTCAAAATCCTGCGAATCAAAGAGGTCCTGAGTTGGTGATGATGGTGTGCCTGCCATCTTTCACCAATAGCCATCAAATCTAGATCTGACGCATACAAAGCAAACTGCTGCAGTATTGCAAAAAGATGCCCGCACTTGTTCCCTATTTACAAACAACTCCGTGTCTCTCACAATCAGCCTTATCTCTTCCCCACCACATCTAGAAGGCCATGGAACAATCTGGCGCGATGGCCGCTGCCGGCGCCATCCACCCCCAATCTTGGTGTTCCGTGCAATGCACGAGCATCTTACTCGTATAAGAAAAGAGTAGAGATACTCGTGGCAACGCACGGGAATTATGTCGAACACGGCTAGTTGTAAGCAGGCTAGCTCTACAGCCATGATGATAGTGATTGCACACGGTGAGGCTAACTTTGGTATGCTGAACACGGCGCCTACACTCAGGTGTCATCTTCGGCGCACGGTCTTGTCACTTCACTGTGAGGAGCAGCACGTAATAATTTGACCAACGGGTAGTACAGTACTACTACATTGGTATTACTACTACGAGTCTAGCACCACCATCTGGATTTAGTAGTACTAGCATGTCTGTCTAGATTTAGTATTTGACTAGCAATATCTAGTAATGCATGTCACAAAAAATATACTATTCCCTCTGTAAATAAATACATGGAGTATTGTTTTATTCGGTTTTGAACGTAGTTCCCGATGATATTATACACTCTCCCTTCCGGTAGATGGCTCAAATCTGAAGTCTCATCAATCAGACTACTATTGTACTCACCGAGCGGTCAGCTTGGTAAGCTACCAACAAAAAATTGCAATCAAAGACCCGGGCACTAGGGCGTGAGGATGTCGTTGATGGATCCGTATGTATCTTTATCTTTCCGTCAATTCCATGTAGTAGTATATTGTACTACTAATTATCTTACCTTTCGCATCAACTTCATAATTTTCATACGTACTCCATGCATGAACCGCGCCAGAACCAAACTTCTTATTACACTAGGGAAAATCGTTATTTTTATCTATCGGTCGCGCCATGGAGCAGAACCAAATTTTACAAGTTAAAAGTTCAAAAGGAAAAGCCTGCCGTGTTCGCGTCGCACCCCCACACGGTTGGTCCGGCACGCCGCTCAAGGGGGAATGCGTGTTGTGTTGCATTTTCACTTACCAGTGGGACCGAGTTGAGCAAACCGACTATCGGCAAACCCCCACCCCGCCCACCGCGTGATTGCTGAGTTAGAGAAAACAGGAGGGAGAAGAGATAGCTGTAGCACGGACTCCAAGAAAATTGGTGTCAGATGGGACTCGTGTGGGTGGCATGTGCCGTACTGCTAGACGTGAATGCTATTTATGGCCCATGCCACCCCACTATATCGAGGTGCTGGTTACGTAGAGCGAACACATTATCTCTCCAGGAGTAAGGTACACCACTAGTACTACTCACATTGTCGCGAAATTTCTTGGAGTCCGTGCTCAGCCCTCCTCTCTCTCTCTCTTCTCAGCTAGCCAGCAGACGCGCGGAGTGTGCCCATCATCTGTTCGCTCACATGCGGTCCCACATGTCAGTGAAAACGCAAGACGACCCACTGAACCTGCACATCTTTCACCTCGACGTGCTGGTGATGAAAAACAAATCCAATAAAGATCTTCGGTGGCCGCTTTTGGAGTTACTCAAGAGTAAGATTCTATTTACAGTTTAATCCAAGATGCACATCATGTGGCTTCAACTAGCACTCCATTTTCTTGCATGACATGACCTGGTTGTTGGATGTCCCACGTGTCGGCAAAAGGAGGAAGAACTCGACCAAATCTTCTCCACATTTAGACCGGAGGAGTAGGAAATACGGCAAGCCATGTGCCTACATCATACTACGTACAAGCCCACCTCACGCAGTCATGCTATCACCCTATTTCTTGGCCTCCGTGTGACACCTAGCTCTAGTTGATGGTATACTACTACTAGGACTAACTATTGCACTAGCATACTCCACTATTAGGTTGGCTCTATGTGATGTGGCAACTTCATATAACCGGATGGCGGCTATACTACTATGGTACTCACACTCCAAGAAGTGACTCGAAAACCATTCATAAATTGAGTTTATGACATGCATATGCAAATGTACCATTCATTACATACAACAAGTCATCAACACACAACGACAACGAGGATACATGTTGGATTATAGATTATTTCCAACAAAACATTCTAGTAAATACTAAAGTTTTTATCACACAACAAATAACAAGCAATGAAATGAACTTCAACTCAACCAATCCTTGGTGTTGGAAACGCTTGCTTTGAACCATAAGTAAGCCTCTGAGAAGGGGAAGCTATTGTCAATATCGAGACCAATGCAGGAATCATCATCCAGGCTGAAGTGGCCTATATCAGGACGCATATTGTGATAGCCAGGGTAGGGAACCATAGCAATGTTCGAGGTATAGATACAATTGCTTCTCATAAACGGTAGTAACATTGTGCCAACAGCAGCTGGATCGCCTTTCACCATCATTGGATAGTTTTGTCCAAGGAAGAGCGAGTTTTCTCGAAGACTATCAATACGGAACCAGGCAGAAGGTGCTGGTAATAGCACAATAGTATCCATCCCGAATACCCTGCAACGGATGTTGGAATAGGTCTGGAGAGTGCGACCATGGGAGACAACACCTACTTCCTTAGTAACATCAGTAGTGCCCTGTATACATACAAGAAGAGCCGATCCATCGGAATAAGTTGCCAGGCACCACTGAGTGTGTAGGTCCTGCTCGTCCTCATGCTCGTGATCATCACCATCGTCATCTCCCCCTTGGTTATAAATTTTTTCAAGTATAGGTGGTGGAATGTTCACAGGACCTTGGAAACACAAGAAGGTTAACTAGTACGGGGATACTAACTCGCATGCACGTGGATGAAACAATTCTAATTACGGTGGAAGACAAATGTACCGAAACAATAAGGATTCCATGCAAAAACAGTGCCACGAGTGGTGGCAGCAAACACAAGACTCTCGTATTGAATTGCATCACAGTACTCATCCATGTACAGAAATTGATTTTTGAGCAATATCCATCGAGGCATGGAATTAAGGACGGCAACAAGCTTATCGAAGATAGCAACAACATGATAGTTCATGTAATCCCAAGAGCGGTTGGGAACTCGACAAATTGCTATCTTCTGTAGACGACAGTCACCATGATCGTATTTGAACCTACGTAGATCATCTGTGTGCTCAACCTCAGGGCACTATGAGATTTTTGGAAGTGGAACCCGGTGATGAGTGTACACATTCACAAGTTCCCACTCGCAGTTGTACCCAATATAAACAACCCAATCTCCATTTGCGCCTGCCCAGGCCTTACCCTTAAGCGTTGGCATCTTAACAACACACGTATCATTATCAAGCGGCATCAACTTGCACAAGGCGAGGCTTCCGTCATCCCCGCGCCAGCGAGCAGGGTTGTGGCGAAGAAGATAGGGGAGATCAAACCGCTCCTGAACCCGTGGGTTCTTTGTAATGATGTTATTTGTTGAGTCGAGAATGGTTTTGAACGAACCTGCCATGCTAGCCGAGGTGATGACATTGCACCGATCAATGAGTTCCTCCACCACGTCATCTTTTAGATCGGGGCAAGAATAACGGGGTCGTTTTTGGCCTATTCCCTCCATGGAGAAGACGATCGAACAATGGCAGAAGGAAGGGTGAAGGAAAATGGAGGGAGGAAGAGCATGCGACAGCAGTTCCAAATCGAGAGGGAAAGGCGAAGATGCGATGGACGGTTGCCATGGTACAGGAAGAGGCGCCCCGGCCTACATAGACGTCCGTTCAGAAATTGTACAAAAGGACTCGCCGTCGTCTCACTGACATGTTGGAACGGGACCACATGTCAACGAAACATGGTGTGTCATTTCTCGTGCAAAATGCAATCTGGCCGCGTTGGCTCGAGGTGCCGCATTATTTCTCGACTTTATTTTTTTAATGGCGTGCCGTTCAGTTTTGAAGCACGACTAACTGGTACTGTATGCAGAGAAAATATAAACTACTCTACCACTACTCCACCTCTAGTACTAGTATCAAAAAAGATATATAGGCTGGAGCTTCAGCACTTGCTTGCTAAGGGCTGCCCACTTGCTTCTCACACTATCACCCTCTCTCCAGATCTAAAAAAAGACGGCGGTGCCCCTCTCTCTCCCTCCTCACGACTAACTGGTACTGTATGCAGAGAAAATATAAACTACTCTACCACTACTCCACCTCTAGTACTAGTATCAAAAAAGATATATAGGCTGGAGCTGTAGCGCTTGCTTGCTAAGGGCTGCCCACTTGCTTCACACACTATCACCCTCTCCAGATCTAACAAAAGACGGCGGTGCCCCTCTCTCTCCCTCCTCACCGGTGGTCACAGATCCGCCGAGGAAGAAAATGACGTGCAGCATTGACGCACTCGTCATCGGCGAGCGAGGTCACGCACTGACGACAAGGCCGTCCTCTCAGACCTAGCGCCCCTCGTGGGATGGCCTCCGTCCCCAACCTCGCTGCTGTAGTGTGTGCGGAGGATGACGACCACGAGCGAAGCCACTTCCCGTCAACCCTCAGGTATGCTACCTCTTTTCGAACCATACCCTTGTTCTATTGCCACATCGCTGCATGTGGATCTTTTTCCACTCCACCATCTCCCCAATTTTCTATCCTCTGCTCTGCTAGTCACGCAGACAAAAACCTTAATTTGCACTATTAAAAGAAACCCTACTTCATGCATACTAATCCATGTCTGGGTTGAATAAGGAAAGGAAGGGAGAAAGTACTGTCGAAGAGACTATGCATCGAACCCGCATCTAGGTTGAAAAGGGGAAAATCAGTAGCTAAGGAACGAGTCTCATGTCTCTTGGTTGAAAATGGGTAGAAAGGCATGACAACGCAATAGGGAATGACCAGGTCGATCGGTTTGTTATCCTCACATAGGAAAAAGGTGGCTAAATTGAACAAAAATGGGACGTAATCCACATATGCTGCCTGGATATTTGTTGCTCTGAGCAACCATCCCTCCCTCACCACTCTATGCGTCCATGGAGGTACATCGTATTGGTGCGCCCACTGTCCGAATGGGCCTCCCATGCTCTTATTGCCACTTTTTTGCTGTTAGTATAACGCCAGCGGTAAAGTCAAGCAATGCTACTGCTAAAGTGATGCCACATTTAACTAATGCTGCACTCAGTCTAATGCCACCGATAAATTTAAGCAATGCCATTTAATGTCACTGGATTATTTCAGGGTTAGCTATTGATTGTGGATGTATTAAAGATTTTTTAGCTAAGGCATTCTAATGTTGTTGCACAGCCAGTATACCAACGATGAAACTTGTTACTACCTTTAGAATTTTGCACTGTTAATGCTTATAGATTACATACCTCACTTTCATGAGATAAGTCAATTTTTTTGTACAGTGTCACTAAAATGCCAAGGCGTAAAATGCCAAGGCGTTGATGTCATTTTATTTTGGTTAAACTGAACAAAAAATTATGAAGAGAAGAGGAAAGGTCAAGAGTGGGCACCTCCTCCTCCGGCTATTTTCTTGATTCGGTTGATCAAGTTTTTATGTTTGATCAATTATCAAGATTGGGATAGCATTTTTTCAAGTCCCCTCGAGTTCGAAATGATATTTACCTTGAAGATCATGGTTTGCAATTTTTTTATACTGTCATTAGTTAATAATGCTAGTTACCTTCAGACTTTTGTATTTGGTTTAATGCTATTGCACAACTAGTATACCAATGCTGAAACTTGTTACCTTTACATTTTGTATTGTTAATGCTTATAGAAATCTTCCAGTGCTAGCTTATGGAAATATGTTCAGTAAAACCATTGTACTGTACCCCGTAATAAAAAAACTACTCTACTGTTGCACTAGCCACTGGATTAGTGTATATTTGTACTATTCGAATGGTGTTGCATTAGCGTATGGACATATATAAGGTGTGGCATGCTTTCCAAGATATGTGCTAAAGAAAACTACTACCTGTTTTTCTAAATACTAGACGTTTGAGTACTTTAAATTGAACTGCGAAAATGTCTTATATTAAGGAACAGAGGGTGTAGAGTTCACTCAAATTATGCCGATAAAGCTAGTCACACCTTTGTTAAAATTAATGTTCATTATATTATCGGAGGAGGTCTGCATGTTTGTCTCTAATGCCTGTCGATCACATACCTGTCATCATGATGTAATGGTAAGTCATTTCTTTTTGTACAGTGTCACTGAATTGTCAAGGCGGTGATGGCGTTTTATTTTAGTTGAACTGCACAAAATATGCTTAAAAGAAGAGGAAAGGTCAGGAATGGTCAGTTTTTAAGAAAATACTATGTATGCCTTCCTGACATCAGCCGTTGTTGCCTTATTTATTCCTTCAAACAGGTGGTTAGAAACATTCTTGCTACCTTTTCCCATTAAGAAATTGGAATGCTTATATTTGTGAGTCTATGCTTCAACCAGTGCCACTTTTATAGTAATCACACTTTCAATATCTGTGCAAATAGGGATGCTCGATTTTAGTGGAACTGCACAAAAAGTCCAAATGGTTCAACATTAGGAGCATGTTTTCTTCCAAACCATTATATCCAATTGGTGTCACTATGAGCTGTTCATTACAAAGGTATATGGTTTGCTACTATCTTGCTACTCTTTTTGTACTGTCATTAGATAGTAATATTAGTGGTTTGCATGTGAATATATTGGCAGGGTGGACCTACATTGGAGGTGCAGGACATGATCCAATGATTGGATGCTCAATTTTGGTTGTATCGATTTCACCTCTTCCATCACTGCGAACATGGATATCCTTGGTTTGATGAAGAATAGGCGCTATATTTCTGCTCTGTACCAGCAAATCAGTTCAGTACGAAATTGTCCAGGGCAAAACATGACAGTATCAAATTGTCCAGTGCAAAACATGACAGATGCTAAGAGGAAGAGACATGTTTAAACCGAAAATACAAGGTGGGGTATATGTTTACTAGCTACTTGATATTTGTGCAGACAGATGTCTGCCCGTTGTTATTTGGCAAACAAGCAAAGTGACCTCAATTTTGGTGGAATTGCACAAGAGAATAGTATAGTCACTACATGCAGTGCCATTTGAAAATAGACACAGAAAGATTGGATAGTCACTTCATGGGCTGCACAAAAGTAGTACTATACTATTTATTGGCCAACACTAGGTGCTGAATTGCTTTGGTCTGATTATACAATGGGCATCATTTTGCCTAAGTTAAAGTTTGTATTCCGAAAATAGTCTCGCCGTGTGATCGAGAGAAGACCAAATCATATTGCAGTGGATGTTCCTCCATCATGTATGGTTCATTCTCATGGTTCCAGCTGTTGGTGAAACCACTTACGTTTGCAAGAGGAATTGTAGACTTCACAAACAAATTTGTCTTTCACTCTGTACTGAATGTTGGCCCAGAGAAGCATCCATGTTAGTAGGAAGAACATATGTTTTTTCTAGATCTTTGCTTTTGGAGCTACATATTTGTATATGATCTGTGAATCATTGAGATGCATTAACATGTTGATCTTATGTATGGGAATCATACTAGTTGGTTGTGAATTTGGGCTACTAATGTGAACATATTACAATGCCAGGCCTGTGAGTCTCGTGTGAACATTTCGAACGGATCGGCTCTTACTACTATGCATAGCATGATCCTTATTTCTGTGTGCTCAGTGTTTACAAGTTACTAGCAGTTCCTTATTTCTGTTCGTTCAGTGTTTACAAGTTACTGATCGATCACTAGCTAGCCTACTAATATGCTCCTGGCAGTTTGAGTTGCGACGCAAGATCCGAAGGTGGCAGATTTTTGAATAAAAATGCCTACCTCTAAAGGAACTGACATGCTGTTCTGAAGAAAATGCCATGCTAATCTGACGAAACTGCCAGCAAAAATGTTCGCAAATGCCTTATCTCCCAGTGAACGTTCATCAGCTATTGCGATCCTACACGTACACTATCCGACCGACTCGATCCTACATGATTAACCAGCGGATCACGCACGTACCTCATCTGGATGAATCGAGCGCACTGGTTTGACCGTCATGCCGACGTGCGACCCAGCACGGACGGGACGCACCACTGACGGGACGGGACGGGACGGCACAGTCATAATTTAAGTTTTTCTAGTTTTCCACGGCAAGCTGGCTCGCTAAGCCATGCCTGCTTATGCATTGAATTCCGATGACCGCGATGACCGTCGCGTTTCCCGCGACATGCTGGTTCACCTACCTTCCGCCTATAATTACTAGTTCCCGGCGTTCTCCGGTGGCACCATCACCCAACTCGCCCTATCCTCATAAGCCCCCACTGGCCCGACGTCGCTCGCCACTTGCCCTCACTCTCTCCACGTTCGGCATGCCCTCGCCCATCCGCAATAGGCGACGCCGGAGGTGGTCACCACCGGATCTAGTGTTCGGTTTTTCACCGGAAGGCAGACGGAGGGAGGAGGCATTCTATCGGTCTTTAGATGGCAATGCGGAGTATGAGGACTTGTTGGAGTGCGACCACCTGGCGGAGGAGCAGCGTATCACCGATTTGCGCCGCCAGCGGGGCATGGAGCAGCAGCGCACTGATGCTCTGAGTCGCGAGCAGAGCGCCCGCAACTGGGCCGACTACGTGGAGGCCGGCGCCCGGCAAATAGCCCTGGAGGCTGTCGGGCACGCACGCGTTCGCGACGCCGAATTTTACTACCAGCTCGTCAAGTGGGTTTCCCGCTTAGAAGCTGAAGCTTTGGTGGACCACGCCGGCATGGAAAGGGCCAACGCGCGTGAGCAACGCGCCCTATCACACCTCTGGCAAGTCCAAGGCGAGGAGGAGGACGTCAGTGTCGGCGTTTAGCGTGTACCGCACATGGCTGCCGGCATCGTCTAGTTAGCTAAGAGTAAGTTAGTACTTGTACACTACTAGAGTATTAGTGGGAGTAGATAGTTAACCTGGCTATGATGGTTGTCAACGTGGAAGTTCAGTACTCTATATCTGGATCAGACCTGTTACTTTACTTTGAATGTTGAACTTTCCATTTGAACGTATGGAATGGGCTGTTATTTTTTTAAATGGGCTGTATTTATCCGCCACGGGTTTAGAGGCTGACTTGTGGGCCTACTAGGTTGACGTGTACACAATTAGGAGATGATTGTACGTGGAGAGGATGACAGCAGGGACCCACCAGGGTCATGGCAGTACGCAAGCAAGTGCCTCCTTATTTGAAGCCAAAAAATGGTTCCTCCTAATGGATTTCTAACATCTGGGTCCCATGCCATTGTCAATGTAGTCAATAAACGAGAGAATTGCACAATGAGCGGCTGACACCAGGGACCCAGCAGCTCGCCCAGTTCTTTTTGTTTTTGAGACGGAAGCAGGGTGTCAACTGGGCTGTGCGGGGCACTCTGGCCTGTGTAGCCAGCCTTTTATTTTATGTTTACCACAAGACCAGCCCAGTAGTTTTTTTTCTTTCTGAAAATGGCTAGCCCAGTTTTTTTGTTCTTTTGCAGAATACCCAACCGAGGCCTACTTGCTTTGTCAGCCCTGATGGGCTACAAATCTTTCAAGACGAGAAGAGTTTCATTCGGCTTGCCCAGAAAATGGGCTATCAGTAATGAGAAATGGGCTGTACATTTTTAAAACACATCAAACCGGCAATTAGTTTCAAATTTATTTTTTTTCATTTCAAGATTTTAAATTCCATTGATTTTTATGCGTGGACAATTATTTGGATTTTATATTTATAAAAATTTATTTTTCAAATTAGTTTGAACGTGACTCGAAATTTCGGGATTAAAAACAGTTGGGACCGCACCGAAATATGCAAAATTTCGTATAATTTTTTAACCGCGGCCACAATATGGGCTATAATGCTAACAAAAAGAATATGTGCTCCAAAAAAATCCTTAAGAATTAGCAAATGGGCTGTAAATTATTAGAAATAATGGCAGATGGGATGTATGCTGTTTTTCACATATTTGAGGCTGACTTGTGCGCCTACTATAGGTTGACGCGTACGCTTTCCTAAAAAAAAGGTTGACACACACGCAATGCCGTGTCAACTTACTCAACACACGAGAGCAGTGACTGTTGGATGTCCATCAAACGGCCGTCGTGCTTCTTCAATCTCTGCTCTTCCGGCTCCAGCCGCTCAAACAAGCGCCGGCGGGACTGTCTGCTCCCTCCTCCCGCGGCCGGATGTGCTACCGCGCAGGCCTCACCGCCCCATCGTACTCCCATCACTGGCCTAGCCATCCCTCTACTCACCTAGACCTTCTGTTATTCTCCAGCGACAGCAGCCTCACACTGCAGCTGAAGCAGTAAACCCTCATACTCCCCTCCGCGTGGGAAACAACTGCTGAGTCTTCCCCGGCTCCTGGTCATTCCCTTTCTAGGCCTCGCCGTCGTCCCCGCCTTGGTGCTCTAGACGCGGTGTGGTCAACGTGGTCAAGGAACGAGTTCCATCAAAAGAGGACTGTAAGTGGAGAGGCTGACAGCTGGGTCCACGGCCGCAGCAAGGAATTGCCTCCTTATTACGAGCAAAATAATGATTCCTCCACCTGATAGAGGGGACCCACCGGAAGGGCCTCTGTATTTCACAAAAAAAACATTCCCCCCGCTGACAGCTCGGACCCACCAGCTATATCTTCGAACGCAAGGAAGTGCCTCCTTACTACGCACACAAAAAATGAATACGCCAGCTGCTAGGTGGGACCCACCATATTTGAAGGCTGCCTTGTGGGCCTACTAAGTTGACATGGACGCAGGGCTTTGTCAACTTAGTCAATATAAATGATTCTAGCTGCGGTGACCGTACGATGTCCATCCAACGACTGACGTGCTTCTTCAACCTCTGGTCTTCTTGCTCTAGCCGCCTAAACCATCGTAGGCCGTGCCGCCTGCTCCTCCCTCTCATGGCCGGCTGTCCTACCGCACAGGCCTCACCGCCCCACCCTACTACCATCGCTGGCCTGGCCATCCCTGTACTCACCCAGACCTTCTGTTATTCTCCGGCGACGGCAGCCTCACACTGCAGCTGAAGTAGTAAACCCTCGTACTCCTCTTCATGTGGGCATCCACTGCCGCGTCTTCCCTACCTCCGCATTGTCCCCTTCCTAGGCCTCGCCGTTGTCCATCGCCTGGGTGCTCTCGGCGCGGCGTGGTCAACATGGTCTAGGAACGACTTCCATCGGAAGAGGACTGTACGTGGAGAGGCTGACAGGTGGGTCCACGGCTGCAGCAAGTAAATGCCTCCTATTACACGTAAAATAACTATTCCTCCACCAGACAGCAGGGACCCACCGGAAGGGACTCTGTATTTTGCGAAAAAAACATTTCCCCCCTGACAGCTGGGACCCACCAGCTACATCTTAGCACGCAAGGAAGTGCCTCCATACTACAGGAAAAAAAAATTCTTCCCCCTGACAGCTGGGACCCACCAGCTATATCTTCGCATGCAAGGAAGTGCGTCCTTATCCTCCCTGACAGCTGGGACCCACCCGGTCAAAGCGTATGTAGTGTTGTCGCGAACGTGTACGTACATACTAGTCGATCGGTCTCTCTACAGCGATGAACTGTGGCCGAGTAAGGAGCGACTCGTGTCGTAGTAGAGGCGCGGACATAGCATGTCACGCAGTCCCGTCTATATCATGTACACGTACGTACAGCCATGCTGCAAGAAAGTAAATACGGCTACGTACGTACATATAGGCGGGGTCTCGAACACGTACAGCGATGTCGTCCTATTCATCGGCAGCCAACCGGCTGGGTCGCAACGGAGGAAACATCGTCGTGTTCATCGGGAGGCAACGGAATACGTCGTATTCATCGGGAGCCAACAGGCTTGGACGGAACAGCCGAAACGAGGTCTGGCGTACCACAGAATGGAGGAAACGGGCCTTCTGTTCGACCGCGTATGGTCGAAACAGGGTCATGTTCATCGGGAAGGGTCTGGTGTACCGCAAAACGGAGGAAACAGACTTGTGTTGGAGTGCCTACGATCGAAACGGGGTCCTGTTGATCGGGAGGGGTGTGGCGTACCGCAAAACGGAGGAAACGGACTTGTGTTGGAGCGCCTACGGTCGAAATGGGGTCCTGTTCTTCCACCGTCTACTGCCTCGCTCCAACCTCCACGGGCTACTGTTCATCCACCGTCGACCTCCTCCAGCCTCCACGGGCTACTGTTCATCCAGCCTCCACCGGCTGTTGTTCATAGAGTCTCCACGGGGTCCTGTTCATCCACCCCCAACCGGCTGGGGTGCGGCGGCCTCCTCGGGGTCCTGTTCATCCAGCGGCAATGGCCTACTACCACGGGGTCCTGTTCATCCAACCCCCACCGGGAACTGTTCATCCACAGCCAACCAACCGGCTCGACTCACCACGTCTCGACTCGTTCTACGTACCGCGTGCACGATAGCAACGGTCATTGTTCATCGAGAGGCAACCAACACCGGCAGGCTAGCTACGTCTCGCACGGGGGCTCGATCGGCTTCAGTGTAAGCAGCAGCAGTGATCGATCGCTCAGTTCAGTTAGCAGCAGCAGCGAAGGAATCGCTCGGGTTTAGTTAACAGCCAAGAATCGATCGCTCGGGTTCAGTAACGTGCGATCGCTCGGGTTCAGTTAGCCAATGCCTCGCACACACGCCCGTACACGATAGAAACACGCAAACCTCCGTGCATCGCTCGGCCCCGACCACCCACCGTAACCGGGAACTCCCCGATATTTTACTCGCCCTTGCTTCTACCATGATTTTTTCCGTCATGGACAGCCCAAAGAATGTCATGCAGCTGCGTCTCCGGCCCGCCCAGGATGAAAAGCCCATTTTCTATCATGATTTTTTGTCATAGAAGTTGGAGCCCACCACATCTATGATGATACTGGGTTTTGTCACAATTATCGTCGTAGAAGTGTCATAAGCATGACAGAAAAAATTTCGTTCGGCCCAAAATGTCACGGATGTGTCTTTTTTTGTAGTGCCTCTCACCCTCCCTTAGCATTCTCCCCATTGCACACATTCGTTATATCTCTTTAGGTCGTTCACCCATGGTGTGTGTAGGCCCCGCAGCTCCTTCTTTCCTGCACACACCGATTGATATACCGCTCTAGCCAGGTGTACCTACCACAAACACATGCTTTCCCTCTTCTCTTCTCACTGTCCATGTCCCCCTTTGTCTAATACGGTTCGACGCACGTGCACACTCCCGCCCCTCTTTTCATCGAACTCATACTTACACTGTTACACACTCCTCCCCCTCGATATAGTAGGCCTCCCGCACTACCTCCTAGCCGCATCCCTCTCTCTCTATCCGTCTCTCTGGGCCTTATTTGCTTCTAACACATGCATGCATGTATACCGATCGATCTCCCTACACGTAGCTAGGTCGACTATAACTCTTTTTCCCAACGCACGATCGTCTTACCTCACTAGTTATGTCTCTCCCTTTCTCTGACATGCGATGATTGATCTTCCTATGTAGTTATGTCTGCTTACCATAGCCATATCATCCCCCCTCATCATCCGTGCATGCCTCCCGGCCCGTCTCTCACACGCACGTGCACAGACAGGCAGGCATCCCCTCTCTTATTGCTATTGCAGTCGTACCCTCCGTTTGTCTAGCAGGCCTCTCCCACCATTTGTGAGAAGCAACTCCACCACCAACCCTCTGACACTCTAGCTATGTCTCTCTCCCAACCTTATTCCTCTCCTACACATATGCATAGATGCCGATCGATCTCCCTCAATACATAGCTAGGTCTCTCTCCTTCTCCACACATATACCAGTCCATCTACCTCTCTATATAATTAGGTCTCTGCCCCCCCCCCCCCCCCACATACACACCTACTGTCGAACGATGTAGGTAGGTATCCATGGCACAGAGACAAACTGCACCTCTCCCCTCTCACGTTCCAGTAGGCCAGCCACCCTATATCTTTGACGTGGGCACACACAAATTCGATGGCACTCTGTATCGATCGCGCACCCACACACTTCATCCCTCTCTTTGATTTTATCGATATCTCACGCCGATGATCCCTCCACTCTCTTCTCGTGGATTGCCCCCTCAATATGTGATATATCCAGGCCTCTATTTCACACACATTGCATATGTTACATTTTTTGTTTGAGATATCATCGATACATTGCCTCTACTTCGCACAAACCATCTATCTCACACACACCCACGTACGTACCTGCACGTAGATAAGAGGTGCACGCATGACGCACGTACTCACGTCTCGTTCCCGGCCACACCCGTGCGGGGACACGGTGGAGCTCATTTCTATATGAAAAGGCAGCCCAGGTGATAATTTGACGCGTGTAGCGGTTGTTTACTTGAAGGAGGGTCGTGTACCACACGTACATGGAACAAAGTTCGACTTGACGCATTTTTTTTAAATAAAGTTATATTCCTCAATGGCACATACAGAATATAAAACGATTGTTATGGAGAAAAAAGAAATCCGCTCCACTATATACAATGGAGCCTGCCTGCCGGGGTTTGTCTCTCGTCACACTATCTCACACAAGGCGGCGGTGGCCTCTCTCTCTCACCGTTGGTCACTGATCTGGCCGCATCCCGTCCGCCGATGGAAAGGGAGGATGTGCATCATTTCTCCATTCGACGGTGTCGAGGTAGCACGTCCCGATCTACGGTACCCACCGTTCTCTCTAACCAAGCTCCGGGGCGGTAGGGCCTTCGCCACTTGCTCGCTGCCGCAGTATGGGCAGATCCTGCCCGCCTCCGCCCTCCTAGTTACATCCTGACGACCTCTAGGTACAGCTTCCTCCCCTCTGGCCTTGCTCCACTGCCCATCTTCCCACGTCGCTGCATGTGGAAAATCTTGCATGTGGATCTTCCCTAGTTCTATATGCTATTGTCCATATATCAGTGACTGTGGAATCACACTATTTTAGATAAACAACCATGATGTTATCTTCCCTTAGGACAAGGAATATGCTTCTTTTTTGTCATTGTATGTGTCATCAACTGTTATTGGCCAGTAATTGTTTCCTTTCTACCTCTTTTTTGCAAACAGGGCTATCCATTTCACCTCGTTGCTATTGCGACCTTTTGGCGAACTGCACAAATCGATTTTTTCTTAAGAGTGTTTTGTGCAGTTTTGCTGAAATGTCACACGAGCAACGTTTCTACATTTCAGTGGGACTGCACAAAGGAAGATTGGTTTTGCTCTATCCTCCTCATCCAACTCCGAGGCTAATCTTCTCCAACTATTTGCTTAATCTTCTCCAACTAGTTACTCTTCTATGTGTGTGTTTATTGTTTCATCAACTATCCTCTATTATTGCAATCACACTTACTCAATATCTTTGGAACAGGGACGTTCAGCTCTATTTTAGTGGAACTGCACAAAATGATCGGAATGTTGCATGCTCCTGACAGCTACTTTTTTTCCAACATGCCTTGTTGATTTAGAAAGAGCTGGGGGGAAGTTGCTGCCAATGAAAGCATGGATCAATTTTAATTTAACACCTTCTCACAACTTTGTCTTTAGTTGTGATGTAAATATTAGCTCTGATATGCTAATCATTGAGATGCATTAGCAAGCAAGTTAGTTTTTTATTTTTTTCCGAAAGAGCATGGATGTTAGTTTCCTTTCTAGTATTCGATTGATGTTGCAACAAGACAACCTTTCAGCTGGCAAGACACACAAAACAAAAGCTGAAAGCTTCAGAGCATTGTACAATTTCATGTCGCTGGAAAATTATTTGTATACGTCAATTATGTAAACAAATGCTGGAAGCTTGATAGCATTGCCAGAAGCCATTCAGCATCCGGGTCCATGTGCCATGCACCAAATTAGAGTGCACAACTGCATGGGAGACTCAGCCCGGACATTGCGCCGCACTAATAGTGAGTAATGAGCAGTCAAATCATAAGCCCCACCTTTCCCACTGTAAGTTGCTCGGAAGAAGCAACCATCAATATGCTCTTCTTTGAATCCGCTCATACTAGTATGAAGGTGCAAAACCAAGTCCGTGTATGGCCTGTCGGTCAACGCGCTTCCTCTTGGCATATCACTGAGACGTGGGACTGGAGTGTGAGCAAACCGATCTCAATTGACAGCAAAATGGCTAACCCGTCGCTAGGTGTCGCACGGAGGCCAAGATATATTCTAGCATGGTTGATCGATGTCATCATTACATGTTCGATGTTTTTTAATAGTACTATTGGGCTGCCATTTTCCGCACTTCTTCCGAATAAATGTTACTTTATCAGAGATTAAAATAAAATAAGAGGACAGACGCTCCACCATGCGGTTCCTAGTACCTGTATACTAGTAGTACTGTACTACTCGTACTACTAAACCTTGCGCTTGGCTCTTCACCTCTTCGGGAAGTCAAACAATGATGGTACTATAGTGTATGCCTCTGGCAATCTGACACCGAATGAACTGTTGCACGTCTACCGCCTGGGCGAGGGTAGGTTGCATTAGTCAAAAGCTTCTCCTCGTCCTGTGAGCCACTGTGCTTGAGGTAGACGAAGAGGGCGTAAGCAAGCTTCACCTTGTCCTGCAAGCTTCTCCTCGTTCTGCGAGTTGATGAGATACACCAAAGTAGTGCTAATCCATACTGCCTCCTTTCCAGTTAATATGGCTTAATTTTTTTCAGGTAAATGAGAGAGATTTATTCATATATAAGCATTCTTAGGACAATCAGCCAAGAGACTGGTCACTAGGAAGCGAGGTACCCCGCAAAAACAAGGAAGCGAGGTGTTTCATCAAGCCAGCTCTCGGTCACATTCAAAGCGTAGCAAGCACGGTTCGCACAAAGATGCGCTGCAAGGTTTGCTGACCTATTTACATGTTGAATAACAAAAAAAGAGAAAAATATTACTGAGCGCTCCTATTTCTAACAGGATAGGAGCCAGAATTAAGCAAGAATTGTGGCGAGTGTTCCATGTAATCAACTTCCATTATCACATGCGAGAACCCTCGAAGAGAAGCCAATGTGTTGAAGATTGCTTTATCATAGATTAAAATAGAATAAGAGTGTAGACGCTCCACCATGCGGTTCCTAGTAGTACATGTATAGTAAGTAAGTGGTACTAGTAGTACATAATACTACTCGGAGTACTATTGTAGTAAACTTTGCGCTTGGCTCTTCGCCTCTTCGGGAAGTCGAACAATGATGGTACTAGTACAGTGTATGCTTCTGGCAATCTGACACCGAATTAACTATTGCATGTCCATCGCCTGAGCGAGGGAGAGCTTGCATTAGTCAAAAGTTTCTCCCTGTCCTGCGAGCCACCGCGCGCAAGCTTCTCCTTGTTTTGCAAGTTGACGGGACACAACAAAGTAATGGTAGTCCATACTGCCTCCTTTCCGGTTAATATGGCTTAATTGGAAATGAGATAAATACACTGGCTGTCACTGTATATTTGTAAAAATACGGTCAGTGGACTTCATATTACGCTCATTGCGGGCAATATATACATTTTCTCGTTTTTATACGGTC
This sequence comes from Thinopyrum elongatum, assembly GCA_011799875.1. Classification (NCBI taxonomy): domain Eukaryota; kingdom Viridiplantae; phylum Streptophyta; class Magnoliopsida; order Poales; family Poaceae; genus Thinopyrum; species Thinopyrum elongatum. Next base: position 227,659,021 of record CM022297.1, read on the forward strand.
ACTAGCTCACCCTGGCTGAGTATGTGTGTGCATGCAAGTGTAAGTTGAGCACTTGAGCGTGACCGTGTGTGTTCCGTCGTGTGCTCGGACATGCATGCATTAGGGCATCACGCGCATTTTTGCGTGCATGTGTACGTGTAACTGTTGCATGCATGCACGAGGTTGTAGTCCCTCACATTCACATGTTCATATGTCAATGCTTTGTCAAAATGTTGCATGCAAGGTTTAATCATTCGTTGTTCACGCATGCATTCCCGATATTAATACGTTGGTAAAGACAATTTCTTGAGGAAAACGAGCCCGTGAATTGAGTACAAAGGGGACCAATAAACCAGGACGGAGGGAGTACTAGTAGTGAACCGGAAGGAGGGAGTAGGTACGTAACAACGTGCAGTAACAAAATTCCTCTATGCGCATCATGTCTACATGTCATGCAAGAAAATAGAGATAAGTACAAGTGAGACTCAGGAACGGTCATACACATAGGGGGAGTACATGCAGGGGCCACTCAGGAGCAGTCAAATCACATAGTAAGTTAGTCGGACGAAGCAACCATCATTTCACTCTTCAATGACACGTACGCAATATAAAAAGGTTGATATGGAGAGAAAAAGAAAACCGCTCCACTATATATACACTAGCAGGAGCCTAAGCTACAAGCCTGCTTGCTTGGGTTGCTCTCTTCACAAGCATAGAATGACAGTGGCCACACCACTGGTCACAGATCAGGCCTGATCCCGCCGCCGGGGGAAGCGAACGACATTCTGCGTAGACGCGGTCGACAGCGGCGAGGAAGAAAACCCACTGTCAGTGCATGCCGATCGGGGGTCCCCGCGGTATGGGCTGATGTCGCCTCCCACCGCCCTTCTAGCTACACCCCGACGTCCCAGGTACAACTTCCTTTTGGAGCCAACTTGCTCCACTGCCGCAGCTCCCCACGTAGCTCCATCTCCATGTGGATCTTTCTCTACTTCTACCGGCTTCTATTTGTGATGAGTTTATGTCTCATGAACTAGTGTCACTACTATTATTCTAATCACACTTCTTCAATATCTTAGCCAACAGGGATGCTCAGCTCGATTTTAGTGGAACTGCACAAAAGCATCGTATGATCCGATGGTGCCAGGCTTCTTTCCTTTGACAGGTTCTACCTAGCCAGGAAATTAAATCATGTTTAGGGTTTAGGGTTTAAGGCGTAGAGACCCCATCAGTAGTTTTTTTTGTACACACTCTCACAACTTTTGTCTTTAGTTGTGAACTAAATATTGGCTATGATCTGTGAATCATTGAGATGCATCAGCATGCGTGTTAGTTTTCCTTTGTATTTGATGGAATGTTGTAACGGGGCAACCTTGGAGTCAGGATACATACATGAAACAAAATCTGAAAGCTTTGTACTCCCTCCGGTCCTTTTTTATATGCGTATAAGGCTACTCATAGTGGGGAGTATCATATACTAGTATCATGCATAAATTACATAGAGGACTAATAAACCAGGACGGAGGTAGTATGTGAGAGTGTATGGTGGGTCATGTGGTAAAATGTAGTACTTTCTTGTAGCCCATTACTATACTGACTATTACATTGGCCACTAACAAAAATACATTTTGCATCTATACAAGGCCACTAACAGTAATCGAGGCAATAGTACTTTCTTGTATAAGCTAATGGAGGGAGTAGTACTTTCTTGTAGCCCATTACTATACACATTGACTATTACATTGGCTATAGATGACATGGCAACATGTTAGCCATCAACCGGCTATATTATTAACCATGCTTAAGGCATGCTTGCACAGAGAGAGAGAGAGAGAGAGAGAGAGAGAGAGTCGCGTCACATGCATGCAAAACCGGAGAGAGAGAGAGCTGCATGCAGATAGATCTAGTGAGCCTGCATCCAGAGAGATGGAGGAGTAATTGTTCGCGAGAATTGTGTACTTTGCATGCGCGTAACTACCCAGCATTTCCTCAAAAGCAAATCCGGGGGCCAGATAGTCTATACACTCTGGTGTATAGTAATTTTTTCTTGGCATGCGGGCTGTCCAAGGAATATGGTGATAGTAGGAGGTGGGCCATGTAGTCACTGGGATGCCGTGTTTCGTACTCCTCCGGTGTAAGAGTGGAGAAAGTTAGTTTTATCACCCAATAAATAAATAAGAGTGCAGACGCTCTACGACGCTCTACCGCCGCAGTAATAGTGACTAATGAGACGTCAAATCACATAGACCCGGTAGTTAGTTGGACGGAAGAAGCAAACCATCACTCTTCGTTGAATCCGCTTCTCCCTCATGCAGTACAGTATTCTTTTGGAAACCAACGTTTCATTTCGTTGGATCGCACCATCGAGCAAAACCAACGTTTAAATCACGTCTGTCACGTTCGTCTCCTCCACACCCACACGGTCGCTCGGCATGCCACTCACCGCAAACCGAGTATACGCAAACCTTCCTGCCTGCTTGACGATGGATCGCACCATGGAGTACTAGCACTACTGGAAGAGATAGACGAGGAGGGGGAGGACAGCTAGCTGTAGCACGGACTCCCAAGAACTTTTTTACATGCATGTTGCGGCCGGCCGTGGTGATGTTTGAACGCGGAGCAGTCGCGTGCACCGGGAAGCAGCGCGGGCGGCGCTCTCTCGGTCGGCGTGCCACTTCAATGCTGGCGCCAGTGAGAGGCCGCGTCCGCTCTGGCTGGGCACGAATGCGGCACTGACCATTTCGGGCGGGAAGCTCGCGGGGGTGATGAAGAGGGTTAGGGTTGGCCAGGGCGGTCACGAGCGGGCATGGCAGCGGTCCGGACGCCTGCAAACGAGAGATGCTGGACGTACGTAAATATTGCTGCGTAATTAATAACATAAATAATGTGCCAGTTGGACAAATATGATTGGATATGGAGATAAAAGTAAGAATTTTACGTAAACACGGATATGCATGTCTATGTGTGTGTGCGCACACACACACATAGTGACGACTCTCGTGACTACTCGTACACATCATCGGTGTCTCGTTCTCCCTACACACACAAACTTAGTACCGCCTCATTTTGCTCTCTCACCCTCTCCATAACTAAACAAGATGACAGTGTCCACTCTATCTCTCTCCTCACCGGTGGTCACAGATCCGGTCGGATCCCGTCCGCTGCGGGAGGTCAGGAGGTCCAGCGTTGACGTTGTCGCCGTCAGCGATGGAGGAAGCCGATGCGCACCGTCCTCTCTGAGCCGGCGCCGGCACGGACGAAGGTCCTCTGCGCCCTTTTTTGCTGTCGTCGTGTGGGCAGATCCCGCCCGCCCGCCTAAGCCACACATCTCGCCCACCTGAGGTATAACTTCTTTTGTATTTCATGCTTCATTGTACTCTGCATGCGGGTTTTCTTCTATACCACTACTACCAAGCTCCCCATGTACAGTACCTAGGGTTCGTCGGCTGGTCCAACATCACCTATTTTTTACTATTATAGAGGAAAGGCCACTCAAAAAGTTGTCATGTTTTATCATTTATGCATCGGTGGAGGTATACATGTTTTTTCGACAAAAAGTACATGGTGGTTGTGCGGTAATTGTCCATATGCTCCTATTGCTGCTGCTAATCTAAAATTATCACTAGTAAAATGAAGCAATGCCCATGTAGAGGCATCGATAAATGCTTCTGTCCTGCTTTAGTTTTTTTTGGTATCCTGCGTTAGTTCCCATCAAGATAGTCATGGTGCTTCTATTTTTTGGTGTACGTTTCATTAATTCTTATTGACAATTAAGATGCCGTTGTTAATCTTGTTCCACTGCTAAAACAAAGTAACGACACTACTTAAATATCAATTTTTTTATATTTTTGCAAACAGGGATGCGTATCTCCATACTCGAGCATGTCTTCCTCAATTTTAGTAGAACTGCACAAAATTGGATGGCCACTGTTGCTCAGCCTCACTGTCCTCTGCCAAGTGGTTCTTCCTTTCTCGAGCTTGATTATTGAGAAGAAACAAACAATAGTGAGGATTATCAAACTTCATTGCTGCCTGACCCAAACTTGATGCCAAAATCGATGATGCATCACCACAATGACCTATCGATGCTCATGGTTGGGTCTCATGGTTGCATCGGCTGGTGAAGCTAATTGATGTTCAATGAAGAATGAGCTGTCTTCCATCAGTGCTCTTTGCTTGTTACCACAAAGACGATATCCTTCATTAGTTCATCTTGGAGCAGTCATTTACGTTGGTGCAATTTTATCACACAATTGGATATGAACCAAATGTTTTCTCGAAGAAGCATCGACATTGGTACTAAGAGCAAAAGTTTTGTATTAATTTATAAGCCTTCTCACAACTTTGTCTTCAGCTACACTGTAATTTTATTTCTCCAGCTTTTAACTAAATATGTGGTCAGACTTTGATTAAAAATATGGTGTGGACTAAAAACCCGGATGGAGGTAGTCCCCCTCCGTTTTTATGTACTCTACATATTAGAATTGACTGAAGTCAAACTTTGTAAAGTTTGACCAAGTTTAGGCCAAACACAACAAGCCATAATTATTGAGAGAGGGCAAACTGTACATACAAAATAATTGAAATTAAATTTCTTTATTTGTACACACTCTCACACCTTTCCGATAATTTGGCACGTGTGTGGTTGTTCACTTAACGAAGGGTAGTGTACCGCACGTGAACGACATGAAGGGCGACCAAGACGCGTGGATCATTAGTTGATCGTAGTTTTCTTCACTGGTACGTTAAATAAAGAGTTTCGTTTCGTACACAATTTAAACCGATTGTTATGGAGAGAAAAAGAAAACCACTCCACTATATTAGTACTATATACGAGTACTATATAAGCTGGAGCCTTAGCGCTTGTTCGCTAGGGTTTGCACTCTTCACACTCTCGCTACACTACATATATATACACGCTGGAGGCTCAGCGTTCCTTTGCTAGGGTTTGCTCTATTCACAATCTCTCACCCTCTTCATCAGATCTAAACAAGACTGCGTTCGCCTCTTTCTCTCCCTCCCCCCTCACAGCTGGTGAAGGAGTCGTCCGGATCCCATCGCACCGGGAAGGGGAGGAGGTGCAGCGTTCACTCTGTCGCCTTCGGCGAGGGAGGCAATCCACTGCCGGCTGCGTTGTTCTCTTTCACCCAGCGCCTGTGTGGGAGGGCCTCCGACCCCTTCTTCCTCGCTGTCATACCTAGTGTGCACAGATCCGTCCTCCCGCCACACGCCTAGCCACATCCCGATGACCCTAAGGTATAGCTTTCTTTGAAACCATCATTGCTCTAGCTGCATACGGATCTTTTTCGATTCTATAGTAGAATCAAGGTCTTGGTTCAAAGAGGAAAGAAGGGAGGGTGGGGTGGAGCATGAATCTAGGATGTGGTTCAATGAGGAAAGAAGGGAGGGAAAGTAGTATAGACTGGCTATCCAGTCGCTCTGTTGGTCGAAAAGGGAAAAATGGGGTAACCCAGTACACACATTTGTAAGGAACCGATCTCTTTGTTGAAAAAGGAAAGAAACTGGGGGGTCGGGTAGTTTGTGCAGGACTAGATTTGCTGCCCTCACATAGGAAAAAGGTTCAAAGAGAACAAATATGGGACCAACACAGATATGCTACTTGGCAACATACTCTGCATCACCCATTTATACGTGTGGACGCACATGGTGCTGGCATGTCCCATGTCCCATACAACTATTTTGCTGCTGTTAATCTAAGAATGCCGCTGGAAAATTGAAGCAATGCCACTTTTAAAAGTAAATTACATTTTTAACGAATGTTATTTTAAGAGAATGTCTCTGTTAATATGAATCAATGCAACCATTTTAGAAATGCTACTGTCCTACTTTGTTTTCCATCAAGATAAGGTAGATGCTTCTTTTTGTGGCCATATGATTCATCCTCCTTTATCGGCCAATAATTGTTTCTTTTTTACCTCTGAAAATAGGGATATCTATTCAACTCATTGCTATTGCGACCTTTTGCTTCACTACGCAAAACACTTTTGTTTTAAGAGTGTTTTGTGCAGTTCAACTTAAATGTCACACCGGCAACTTTGCTTGATTTAGTTGAACTACACAAAACGAGATTGGATTTCCTATTCGTGTTGGCAGATTCATATTTGATCTTGTCTGCCTCATGAAAGGTCAGTGCCGGCCTTCATCCACATGATTGTGCAGTGTACTTTGAGATGTTGTGCTACTTGTAGTGGTACTGTTTTAAATAAATGTTGAATTGAAGGTATTGTATTGCTGTCTTTTCCCATTAAGTGAACAAATATGGGACCAACCCAGACATGATGCTTGTTGCTTTGTTACAACAAACTCTGCATCACCCCCTTTATAAGTAGATGGAAGCAAATGGTGCTGTTGCGCCCACTCTCCCCTGGAACTGTTTATGCTTTTTGTTAATCTAATGCCACTGGTAAAATTAAGCAATGCCACTCTTAGAATTAACTACTAAATCTTAGTTCAAAACTGCAACACTTGTTAGGGATCAGCGGGAGTACCATTTCTGTTAGGTATCAGCGGGAGTACATGTTTAAGAAATGTATTGTTGAGATAATGTCTCTGTTATTATATATCAGTTACATTGCTTTACAAATGGTACTATCCTGCTTTGTAGTTCTTTCCACATGTTTAACCAAGGTATTGTTAAGATAATGTCTCTGTTAATATGAATCAGTTGCATTGTTTTAGGAATGGTACTTTTCTGCTTTGTCGTTCTTTATACATGTTGAAACAAGGTATTGTTAAGATAATGTCTCAGTTAATATGAATGAATCACACTGTTTGAGAATTGCTACTGCCCTGCTTTGTTTCCCATTAAGATAAGGTAGATGTTTTTTTCTTCTGGGAGTATAAGTCATCAACCGTTATTTCTCAGTAATTGTTTCCTTTATACCTATTTGTGCATACAGGGATATCAAAACTTCTGCTCGATTCTATTTCGACTTTGATTTTAGTTGAACTGCACAAAAGGAGCCAATGTGTTTAAGGCAAACTGTTGCATTATTGGGCCCAGTTGGTCTTTCCACTTTGCAGAAAGAAGCAGTCACTGTTTGCGCTACATTACAGAAGGAATGATCAAGAAGCTTCAGAGTATTAGTAGACGCTGGTGACATGGCTAGTCTGCAGACCAAGGGAAACTCAACTCAATAGCACGTGGGGTGCAAAATTCACTCCACAAGGAATGGTATGACCAAATCAATGGCTGACGCAGCTGTAACAAACAAGGTCAGTATCGGCCTTCATCGACATGATTGTGCTTGGTTATGTTGTGCTAATTATATTGTTGTATTGTTTTGAATAAATGTTTAATTGAAGCTATTATATTGCTATCTTTCCCTGTTAAGACAATGAGATGATTATAGTTGTGAGCGTATGTTTAATCAACTAGTACCACTATTTTATTCATCACACTTTTTCTGTATTTATGCAGACAGGTATGCTCAGCTTGATTTTAGTGGAACTGCACAAAATGTTCAGATGGTTCGTATCCTCCATAATACTTCATCATGCACAATACATCGAATGGTTCTCTAATCATTCGTCGTCACCTTGAGCCACTGGACTATCTACTTGAATGGAGCTGCCAACGTCTTCAAGGCCTTGCAACATATAAACACAAAATCCATCGTGCTACGTAAGACATTGTTTGATTTCAGTGGAACTGCACAAAAAGATACGCTGGTTAATCTGGCTCCATGTGCCATTTCAATGTGCAAACTGATGACAAACCCTACCCATTCCACAATCATAGGCATTAAATATTTTGAATGGGAAAAGCTTGTCAAAGTTTAATCATTGATGTTAGCAAGAAGACATTCATTTAATATTTTGGAATTGGAAAACCTTGTCAAATTTTGCTCATTGATGTTAGCCAGAAGACATGCATTTGATATTTTGGAATGGGACGCCCTTTGCTGTGAGCAGCGCTGATCATTTTTTCCTATTCATGTGTCCAGTTCAGAAGTAAATATTTACTTTGATGAGATGCATAGTCATGAATGTTGACTTATGTAAGGTATTTAATGTTGTCTATGAAATGCCAGGCCTTGTGAGTTTGATTGCAAAGTTGAGCTTGGAATGTTGTGGCATGCGGCATCACGAGCTGTTCACCATGCCTCCTAAGAATAATGCTTCGTATTGTTTTGCATGTTGATCTAATGCCAGTGATTTGCATGTTAAGAAGATCATCCTCTTCTATTATTTCTGTGCTTAAGAAGTTCATCATCTTATGTTTCATTCATAGCCTATACGAAAACTCAGGTAGGTTAGAGGTGAAACCATATGATCTTCCGACCAACTCATCATCTTAGGCCGTGATTGGATCGTCGTTTTCCAATGAAAACCGCTTGTAAACTGACGCTTGTAAATAAAAGCAGATGGTCTTGGGCGAAGCGCTTGGTTGGTCATTTTTGACTGGTAAAATGTACATCAGTTTCTCAAATTACACGCGTAACTCGCCAGTTTTCGTTACAGACCTCGGGCCGGGTTTCATTATGCCTGTATTTTATGCGTTGTTTCTGGTGATGAGTAAATTACACTAGTATCGTTAATACAGGTGTGAAACAATCCATAGCTCCCAAGCGCGGCCTTACTGTTTCATGCCGGCTCAGTCTCTCAAAGGTGCTCATAGGGGTCCGATGATCCTAGCTTCCTGAACGACCAGCGGGCGCTGTATCAGACCATTCGTAGGGCCCGCGAGGCCCTCTCCGTCGTCCTTCGAGTTGTTGCGCTCGCCGTGGCGTCGCCGTCTCGCCTTGTCAACATGGTCAACGAACATGAGGAATCAGGAAATGACTTTACTTGGAGAGGATGATAGTAGGGACCCACCAGGGCCATAGCCGTACGTACGCAAGTGCCTCCTTATTATATATATACAACTATATTTTTTTTTGCTTCCTCCTGGTTTCCTGACATCACGGTCCCACACCATTGTCAACCGATATAGTCAATAAACGAAAGAATTGCACAAGGAGCGGCCGACAGCTGGGACCCAATAGCTCGAGTAGTATTTGTTTTTTGAGGTGTGAGCAGAGTTCTTCTTGAGCGATGTTTTTGTTGTTGTTCAGAGGAGCAGGGTATCAATTGGGCAGGCTGTGGCCTATCTAGCCCAGGCTATTATTTTATGTCGACCAAATATCCAGCCCAGATATTAATTTTTCAAGGTGAAAATGGCTAGCCCAGCTATATTTTTTTTTTGCGGGATACCCAACCTAGGTCAACTTGTTATTCTCCGCCCCATTGGGCTGCAAATCTTTCCTAGGAGGAATGCATTAGTCCTAACAAGAAAATGGGCTTTAAAAAATAATAAATGGGATGTAATTATAAAAACTGGGCTGTAAATATAAAAAAGCACCAAACAGGTAATTAGTTTCAAAAATATTATTTTTGGATTTTGAAAATTTTAATTTCATTACTTGTTGCACGCGCAATATTTTGTTAGATTTTTACCTAATACAAAATTATTTTTGAAATTATATTTAATCTGACTCGAATTTTTGGGATAAAAAATATTTCGGATCCCATCAAAATGTGGGATTTTTTGTTGAATTTTATTTTGAGCAGTTGTTGAAATTATTAATCGTTGTCCTGGCTAGAAAATGGGCTGTAATTTTAACAAACTGTAAATGGGTTGTAGTAAATTTCATTAGAATTCAAAAATGGGTTGTGCATTATTACAAATCGCAAATGGGCTATATGTTCTCTGCCACAGATGTGATGCTCACTTGTGGGCCTACTAAGTTGACGCGTACGAAAGGCTTTGTCAACTTATAGTCAACACACGATTCTAGCAGCAGTGGTCGTTGGATGTCCATCCAACGGCTGTAGTGCTTCTTCAATCTCAAATATTCTTGCTTCAGCTACCCAAACCACCGCCGGTGGTACCGCCTGATACCGCCTCCCGTGGCCGGCTGTGCTACCGCGCAGGCTTCACCGGCCCACCCTACTCCCATCGCCGTCCAGGCCATTCCTCTACTCACCAACACCTCCTGTTATTCTTCGGCGACGGCAGCCTCACACCGCAGCCAAACCAGTGAACCCTTGTACTCCCCTCCGCATGGGCATCCACTGTTGTGTCTTCGCCGGCTCCGGGTCATTCCCTTGCTAGGACTCGCCATCGTTCACCGCATTGGTTCTCTCGGTGCGGCGTGGTCAACTACCCGCCTGGAGGGTTTTTCTGTGTGATAACACACAGTTATACATTTGGACCGTCTGCGATGTTGTTTGCTTCCACTCCCGCCTGCATCCCTCAAAAATATCTAGCCGCCTGGAGGTTTTTTCTTTTGATAACACACGGTTATTATGTTTCGACCGTGTGTGATGTTTGTTGTTCCCGCTCTCGCCTGAATTCCTCGAAAATATCTACTCGACTTGAGGGTTTTTCTATTTGATAGCACACAGTTGCTATTTTAGGACCGTGTGCGATGTTGTTGCTCAATCCCTTCATCCAAATTTTCAATAGTACCGGCATTTTACTCCCACCTAGTAAAATTTTCAGTAGCCGCGTCATTTCCTCAAACACCACCTTGCCCCCCCTCCACACACACAGCCCAAAAATTCTACGCGTGCGCACGCACACACACACACACACCACCACCCCTCCCTCACACGAAACCGTAGCAAGGTCGCCGCCGCCGCAAGGCCTCCATTGTCAACATCTGCCGGTTTGCCCGTGCACCTTACCTACCGATCTCCATACCCTAGCCGCCCTGAGTTTCTTAGATGACGCATGCCAAACGCCCCCTTTCCCACATACCCCATCCCCCACTCCAGAGCATCGCAACTTAAGCCCGGCTACGCTTCCCGTGGAGCTCGAGGAGCAAATGGCCCAAAAGAGGTTTATCACGGCCTCTTCGCCCGACGTCGCTGAGGTGGCCGCCGAGGAAGCTGACAACGATTACTGGCCGCAGGTTCTCAATCAGCGGGCTAGAGTATGTTGGTAGTCGCGGACGCGGGTTACAACATCGAGGTTGTCGACATCGATGGCCTTACGCGGGCTATGTCTCAGGTTAAGTGGCCCACCCAACCCCTTGGGCTCAACTGCCGTCGATCTCATCCATGGCCCCACCGCTGATCTCCTCTGGCTCGCTGTCAAGAATTTGCCATGCTACATTGCCATCGAGCCCCTTTTGTCATTTCTGAAGGACACGTTCTGCGACGCTGGCTTGGGATTCTCAGTTGCCAAGTCAGACTTCATCGATGGCGACCATGAGGAGGGCACCTCTCCGGCTCTTCCAAGTGGAAAGAGCCCATCTGCGACATCAGGGAGGGCACCCTACAGCCATGCTCTTCCAAGGGGAAGGAGCCCATCTGCGACAACATGGAGCGCACACAGAGTCCGTGCTCTTCCCATGGGAACGAGCCCATCTGTGACAAGTGAGGAAACCCGTGATTTTTTTTTCGTGCCTCTTCACAGGAGGGAACCCATGATTTGTTTTGCCGAGCCCCTTTTGTACTGTAGTGAGAATATAATGGCCACGGGAATTAATGGGGAAGCCGGACGGCCTAGAATATCCACACCCCCGGATGGCAGTTCTAAATTGCAGCGCGTAACTCCATCGTGTCGCACGTAACTGCATCATGGCGATGCGCGCGGTGCAACTGGATGCATATGGGCCCCCCAACGTGATCGTGCACAGGCCCCAACCGTTGGCAGAGCGCACGCGCAGGGACGCGAGCAGAGCGCTCCGCAGTCGCCACAACGGAGAGCAACCATATATATGCGTATAGCAGTTGAACACGCAAGGAAAAGCTGTCCACAAGCCGAGCGCGTGGAGGTACGTGAGCAGAGCGCGCCGACGGACGCGAGCAAAGCGCGCCGCGGCGCCTAACAGCAAGAAGAGCACACCGAGGGACACGAGCAGAGGCCGGCACAGTGATACGTGGCAAAATAAGACGAACTGTGCGAGCGATGTTGGAGACATCAAGCATGAATCAGATTAGAGTTGCATGTGCGATACGTGGCATACAGTTGATCCACCTGAGCTGTTTGTGGGCAAACGCTTGCTGGTATACAACTGTCTGCGATTGATGAATTCATGACCGACGGGTTCCCTAGTGTGGTCCGTGTGCAATGTGATATGCTCTGTCTATAGAACATCAACATATATACTTATAAGAACATCATTGCATAACCAAATTAAGCATACAATTACATAAGTGACTACACACATAACATTTCCACACACCAAAGTAAGCAATTACATGCATACTAAACTAGGAGAAATGAGCATCTAATCATCTACATCTTGTTGCGACGACGTTTGCCATTGCTCTACTTCCGGCTGTATCCCTGGTCGTGAATGGTTAATAAAATCTAAGTCTATTGCATATTAAGGTCAAAATAGTACTACCAATATACGAGTCTCATACGATGCCATTTCAACGATTGTACCACAAAAGCCTGAAATATTACAAGGTTCAAATTCCAGAGTTACATGGCTCAAATTCGAAGATTACAAGGTTCAAATTGATATTAGAAATGAAATTCAGCTCATTCAGCTGCAAACACCCGTGCTGATCAGCTGAACATGGATATAAGAGAGGTTCAAACTAAAATTACCAATAGTAAGGCCGGTTTTGAAACCTCATCATTTCTGCAAAGGGATCAGCCGCTGACAAGTCATGTATGGGGTTGACGCAATGACTTCCAATTACTCTGTCATATGCAGTTCCAATACGAAGTTTAGCTTTTTTGGAGCCTCTCCCATTCTGCATGTGCTGCCAGCTCTGATCAACAAACCATTCACAATTTCTACGTAAATGCATGTTCAACCTCATTACCTTCAGCACCCTTGCTTTGGCAACAAAGAACCTGGCAAATATAATCTCCGGTAAGGTCCCTCGGTAGGAGTTCAAACTAATTTTTGAGAGATGCAGATCTAGGCATTCGATGTGATTGTCGTTATATTGTATCACATTATCCACCACCGGGCCTATTATTATCCGCAAAAGAAGAGAACGTGTTAGTGCCTACATGCAGTTTTGAACACTACTACAGGCCTATTTGGTTTGCAGGATTTGTAAAATGCACCAACGTGCCATCTTCGATCTAACATGATTAACATGGGCATTTGATTACAATCTTGAAAAATGTAGCCTTCTTCACAAGAGGTTGGAGTGGATGAAAAATTCCCTAAGAAATTTAGTACAGATGAATCCAAAGAAGAAATGCTTATGGATTGTAACCATATGAATCAAGCAACCAATATGGGGTGGGGGTGTATGTCTTGAAATCCTCCAAAATTCCTTCAGAAATCATAGTACATTGTCATTGTAAACTTGGGAAAAGGTGCCAAAAATTGAACTCCCTTATGGTTAACGTTTAACAGGAAAGGAACATCACCATGATATACAGCTTCTTCAGGCACAGAAAGCATCTCAGAAAACTGACAACTTGGTCCAGGTTGGGGCCGATAGATTCTAGTGCCAAGACCTTCACTGTGCGCAGAATATGGGTGAAGCTTTTCTGGATGACAGACGAACATACATCTTCAAAATTAGAAATAATGTTGATATCAAGAAGGAGAGGTAGAAGGTGACTGTTGTACCTGAAAGTAGGAGTATTTGACAGACGGGTAGCCCACCACTGTCAATTTCGGCGCAGAAATGACATTGATTCTTGTTGGACCTTGTTGATCAACTACAAGTAATCTCTCAAGTGAAGGTGTGTCCTCAATGACCATATTGTGGTCCACCTTTTGTGATCTCTCGTTGCAGCACCAGCAACACACATAAATAGTCCGGAGAGTCTTGGAGGTGATGTGGAAGCTACTCAACCAATTCATCGCCTGAAGACGAAGGAACTCGAGTGCAGTATAGCCGTGGAGCAGGCGCTCCATGTCATCCTTTGGGATGCAAACGGTGACGAGCTCGAAGTGCTTCAGTCATGGTAGAAAAAGAGCGGGCGCGTCATTAGGGGGGATGGCAGTTCATGAACTTGGCGAGGCGCAGCGTGGGCGCGAAGAGGAGCGCGGATGTTGGAAGCGAGCGCATATGCCCATCATTAAAACTGAGCTCCTCGAGCTGATCTAGGGAGGGGGATCGAAACCACTCGTCAAGCTTGGCTCGGTCCTTGCCATTGGAACGGAACTTGCCCGTGATAACGCCTCTGATTGGGCCATGGTGACTGACAAGGATCTGGGAGAATACATCCAAGCTTTTGCGATAGCCATGGCAGAGCTCGTGGGCGTTGAGGAAGTCGAGAGGAGTGGAGAGCCATAGGGGGTGCCACCGCCGGGAAAGGGCGGTTGTCCTCGCCCCATATTTGATTGGGAGGAGGGATATGATGACTGTCAACATATCATCGAGGAGGCTACTGATGAAGTCTAGGCCTGCTGGAGTCGCTTGTGGTTCTTTCTCGACCCTCCTCCGCTTGTTGGCAGCCTCGTTCTCCACCTCGTCGGCGGCGATGGAAACCTCTGTCTCCATATTCACGCCATGCTTCGGTTCTTCAGCAGCCCCGGCGTCGCCACTCCCTCCGATGGGGCGCTTCGGTGGCATCCTCATACACTGACGACTTTGAGGACTGAGAGCGGTGTCGAGGATGCAGGCAGAGAAAGAGGATTGTGTGTGTGGCGAGTATGGTGAGTGCGGGCTTTGAGGACTGAGAGCGGTGTCGAGGATGCGGGCGGAGAGAGAGGATTGTGTGTGTGGCGAGGATGGGGGGGTGCGGCCGCTCGGGCGCGCCATTAATACGGACCAGTGGGAGGGAGGCGGTTGGCGGTCAAAGGCTGTCTCGCTCCCGGTGAGCCTGCGCGGCGGACTTCTGGCATTCCTATACCATCATTTCACACAGCTACTCGCACGCCTCCCGGTGACACTGCGCAGCGAAAACGCCTCCCGTCAATTCACACGCTTGCACGCACGCTTCCCGGTCTGCCTGCGCGGTGGACTGCTCGCATGCGTGTCGTCAACTCACGCCTGCTTGCACGCCACACGGGGCACGTGACACATATATTTTTTTGTTTTTTGATGATTCATTCTGTCGCTTTACTGCTTAACCGAAGCATGGCATGGTCTAACGCACACGGTCCGAATAAATATTCCGTATGAGATATTGGTTGCCAGTTGTTAAAAAACTCCCGTTTGTAAGTAGATTATATCAAAACTTGTCTCAAATTTGACGAAAAAAATACAATATCACAGTCTACTAGTGTCCATATATGACACCACGATAAGTTTCATGAATTTCAACTAAGTTTTGGATTTATTGAATTTTAAAAATCAATATTCTCAATGTTTTGAAATTTCTTTCACTGGGAAACATGCACCAAGGGACACACATATGATTTTGCAATCCATTTTGGTGCACATGTAGCTCAAATTTGATTTTTGCACATTAAATCCCTAGGAAATCAATCAATGTGTAAAACGGGTCGAATGATCTCTGTTTTTTTAAGCTTTAACATGACACTCCTTTGGTCACATGTTCACTGCAGAAAAAGTTTGACATGCCTCAGAATGGAGGTGGTGGTGCGGGATGTGTGTGTGTGTGTGTCATAACCTCGCTCCATGTGGGGAATTTCCGGTTCCCGAGGCAGGTGCCACATCAAAGTTGTGCGTTGGTATTCAAACATCACGCAATACCATGCAGGTGGTGGTTTCCCTATAGGAACTCACTCGCGTGCGGCGCTTCCATCTGTGGGCCCGCAAGAGGTCGTCCTCCATCACTTTGACCCAACGAGAGAGAGAGAGGCACATTTGACGAACAAGGAGGATTAATTCTTTTAGGGATGTGTTAGGGTAGGAGTATATATATATAGTACGTGTCGAAGGGGAGATGGGACCAACATATACTAGGTGTCACACATGAACCTCACTCTGTGTGGGGACTTTGCGGTTTTTGAGGCAAATGCCACATCAAAGGTTGTGCATTAGGTATTCAAAACATCACAACCACACACCTCTCCATATATATGTTTTGGCACACATGCAAGCGATGGTGGTTGTCCTGTGGCACTAACTCGCATGGTTATCGGCGATGCTTCCATCTGTCGGCCCGCTTGGTCCATCACTTTCACCGGCAACGAGAGAGGTTAATTATTTTGACTTAGGAGGGGATTAATTTTTTGCTTGTCTTGCGATATAGGTGAAATTACATATATAATAGCACATGTGTACACATGAATCCATCCCGCTGGATCGAGGGGGGGCGAGCACACGATACGTCATGAACTTCTTGCTTTGTGTGGGGACCTATGCGATTTTAAACGCATGCACCACATCAATGTTATGCATTAGTTATTAATTCAACACATATGCATGCATCACGCACCTCCATAAATAAGTTTGGGACACATGCATGCAATGGTTATCTTTGCACACTCTCACTCGCTTGGTTATATATGGGCGGCAAGCCTATATATATTTGTGGGCCCGCATGGACGATAAAGGTTACCAGGGTGGATTCTTCTTCTTTGGTTCGTGTTACCGTATAGTAGTAGGTCGATCATTCTAGGCCTAATTAAGTTTGAGCGCATGCATGCTACGCATCGTGAACCCTCGATCAGTGTGGGGATTTTATGGTTCCAAAGCATGGTGCCACATCAAATTTGCACATTGCGTATTCAAACACCAGTACCACACACACCACTTCCATACATAATTGGGCCACATGCACAGAGTGGTTTTTGTCTTCAGACAATACTCCCTCGCGAGTTTATCGGCGACAAGCTAGCCCATTTCGCGGGGCCGTGTGGACGTCCATCACTTTGACCAACAACGAGCGAGAGAGGTTGTACGATCAAGTTGGATTCTGTTGGTCCGTGTTACAGTACGTCTTGGTGAGATGCCCTCCCGCCGACACGTGTGTGTGTGGGGGGGGGGGTACTTCACACTACCCGCAACCTCCGTGGGGTCGGGTGCCACATCAAAGTTGTGAATGGTATAGTTAAATATGACACCACACCCTTTTCATACATATAGTATAGGGCCACCCGCAGGTGGTTCGTATGTGGTCTCACCCATCTCCCGCCACAAGCACACATTTGTGGGTTGGGACACGGTCCACCTTTGTCCGGAAGCGAAAGGGGAAGTTTGACCATATATATGACGGACTCCTATAGGTTTTGTGTTACGGTAGGGTGAGGTTTCAAACCTAACTATCTGGGGGCAATCATTCATAGCTAGGATTCCCTTACCACCGACACGAAGTGGGGTTCGTAGGGGGTGGCTGACTAGCAATACTGTGTGCTTTGTGCGATAGGTGCCACATCAAAGTTGTGCATTGGGTATTCGAACATCAAACCACCCTTTTCATGCATATATTTGGTCCACATGCAAGTGTGTTCGTGTTCTGACCCTTTCCCGCATTATTCTTTTTGCCAAATTTATAAATAGCACACGAGTTGGATGCAGAAACCGTCTGCGATTGGGTACACAACAGACACGGTTCGGTCAGACTACCCGTGTGCCACGCCCGTGCCCCTGCAGTCACTCACATGAGCACAGTAGATTGGCCTCCACGAGGCTTGCCTCCCGCTCTCAAAAATATCTACTGCCTCATAATCTCGAAAATAGCTACCGCCTGGAAGGTTTTTACGTTTGATAGCACACGATTAGTATGTGCAGACCGTGTGCGATGTCTATTACTCCCGCTCTGCTTCAATCCCTTGATTCAAATTTTCAGTAGCCCCGGATTTTTTTTGAACTGGAGCCCCAGCATTTTACTCCCGCCTACATCCCTCGCAATCTCAAAAATATCTGCTCGGCTGGAGTGGTTTTCTGTTTGATAGCACACGACTATTATGTTTTAACCGTGTGTGATGTTCGTTACTCCTGCCCCGCTCTGCTTCGATCCCTTGATCCAAATTTTCGGTAGCCCCGCCATTTTACTCCTGCCTAGTAAAATTTTCAGTACCCGCGGCATTTCCTCAAACACCTCCTTGGACCCCCTCCACACACACACCCCAAATCCTTCGCTCACCCCAAATCTCCCCCGCTCACACACATACACACCACCCCTCCCTCGCTCCAAACCTAGCTAAGCTTGCCACCGCCGCCGCCGCGCCGCCTCCATTCTCAACCTCTGCCGGTCTGCCCGTGCAGTTTACCCACCGATATACATACCCTCGCTGCCCTGAGTTTCTTAGATGATGCCTGCGAAACGCCCCCTTTCCCAGATATCCCCATCCCCACCCCCCTCCCCCACTCCAGAGCGTCGCAGCCTAAAAGAGCTTTACCGCGGCCCCTTCGCCTGATGTCGGCGAGGTGGCTGCCGAGGAAGCTGACGATGATGACTAGACCTGGACTGAGCCTTTCAATCAGCGGGCTAGAGCATTCTGGCATGTCGCGGACGCCGGCTATGACATCGAGGTCATCGACACCGATGGCTTGACGCGGGTTATGTCACAGGTTAAGTTGCCCACCCCCAACCCTTTGGGTTCGACAGCCGTCGATCTCATCGATGGCTCTGCCGCTGATCTCCTGTGGCTCGTTATGAACAATTTGCCATCCTTCATCGCCATGGAACCCCTTTTGTCATTTCTGAAGGACACATTCTGCGACGCTGGCTTGGGATCCTCAGCTAGCAAGTCAGACCTCATCGACGGCGACCGTGAGGAGGAGCCAATCTGTGACAAGTGAGGAAACCCATGATTTGTTTTCTCGAACCCCTTTTGTAGTGAGAACCTGTCCAGTATTTATTGCTATATTTGGTTGTTTGCATTACGCCTTGTTTATTTCTATGGTTTATGGTTGTTCGGTTGTTTGTAGTTAGCATATGTCCAATTTCAATTGCCATCTTTGGTTGTTCGTAGTATGCCTTGTTTATTTCAGCTATTAACAGTGCGATGTTCTATATGTGCTAGTATGAACTGTGCAATTCAATTTCATCAATACCAAATTTAACAATAGCTCTATGAATGACAACATTTGGTTGTTGTTAAGCATGTTGTACTCCCTCCGAATCTTTTTAGTTCGCATATAAGATTTGTCTAAAGTCAAGCCTCATAAAGTTTGACCAACTTTATAGAACAAAATACCAACATTCACAATATGAAATAAATATCAGTACATGTGTCATGACTTAAATTTTCATATTGTACTCCCTCCGTCCGAAAAAGCTTGTCCCAAGCTTGTTCCTCAAATGGATGTATCTAGCACTAACTTGATGCTAGATACATCCATTTGAGGGACAAGTTTTTTCGGACGGAGGGAGTATAACTTTAGCATGGTAGATGTTGATATTTTTTCATATAAATAAGGTCAAACTTTATGAAGTTTGACTTCAGACAATTCTTATATGCAGAGTAAAAAGGACCGGAGGGAGTATTGAACACACCTTTCCATTTGATTTAACAATGGCACTATTTGGATACTCTAACTTAGCTAGAGGTTAGAGTTAGTTTCTAGCTCATGATAGTTAAAAGGGAGAGAGAGAGAGATTGGTGGAATAGTTGATTGTATTGCTTGAGCCTCGTGGGCATATATATAGGAGTACATGGTCATCTTGGAGTACAAGTCAAGGTAGAATAAATCCTATGCTATCCTACGTTTCCTAAATAACAATGATACTAAACAATGACTAACCCTGAACTAACTCTAGCCAAAGAGGTATTTGGATGACAGTGTTAGATTGACAATAAATGCACTAGGAGAACTAGCCCCAATCAGCACCTCTTGGGTGGGATAGTTGTTTTGGGTGGGTTTGACGCAACTAGCTCAAACTAGCCCTCATGTTTGGATACTTTAGAGCTATTTGAGCCCAAACTAGCTCAAACTAACTCTAACCCATGGATCCAAACAGGGCCAATAACTAGTGTACTTAGACCTGCACAATACAAGTTTGAATGACTATGTTTGCTTGTTTTTAAATATCAGGCCTGTTGCAGTTAATAACACACCTTTCCACTTCTTGTTTTTAAATATTAGGTTTTTAACAATTTGGTCTTGCACATGTAGGTCCTGCTGTCAGAGGTTTTGACCCACTGTTTGACCCTTTTTGCATATGTGGAAATGAGTTGTCCATGAATATCAGTCAACTCAAGAAACTCAAAAAGATTGTTACGATAAAGAAATTAGTGACAAAAAACAACAAGATCTTTGTCTGCACAATGAAGAAGACATCAGTTCACTACGGGATGGTACTAACTGTTATACCTTGTCTTTTTAATTCCTTTGTGCCATTTCAAATCTAGAGAAGACATTTATGCATATCCTTGTTTTCAGGCCTTTCCAAAGCAGTTCACTGATGATTACCTCTCAACTCACCTGTATGGTCAGGAGGCGAGGAAGGTATTCATACAACACCCATGGTTCAATATTGAATTGTTCCTGAAGAGGACGAAGGATGGACAGGCACTGGCCTAAAGTTGCAAAGAACTTCAACATCAATGAAGGCCCAATATTCGCCTTCTGCTTCAGCAGTTTTCCAGATGAGACCCATCTTTCTATGTACCGTCTATGATGCTAATTTCGAAAGGTTATAGATGTTGCATGTGAAACTTGGTGCTGGTGCAGTTGTGTAATGGGGTAGCTGAGTGCCGAAGCTATATAATGTTGTACTCTGACGTATTTCAATTATGAAATCCTGCTTCCTTAATATGAAAATGAAATATATTGTGTGCTTAATATGAAATGTTAGTTAGATTAATAAATGGATTATTAATAATAGGGTAATTAGCCTGCTAATGGCCAATTAGCTTGCTAATTGGGTTTTTCTATTGCAAACGGTTATTGAGAAAACACCATGGGCGATGACCTCAGGCAACGCACATAGTTTCTAGGAACAAACCGTGTTGGATCAATGAACAATCACACTCGACATCCTCTTGAAAACTGTTTGTGTTAGGCCACCTTGCGCAAACGTTTACCACATAAAAAGTATGTGTGATGGACAGCCTTTGCCACACAGTTTCTTCTAAGCACCGTGTGTGATGCATTCAATAACGCAAACGATAAAATTGTTAATATCGTGTGCAATGGCAATGCTATCACAAACAATTTAATGGGGAAAATTATGTGTGATGTACCTGTGAACAGAGACGTTTTCCTTGGAGTGACGGTGTGGGATGTATATACGAACGGAAACGTACATCTTAGATTAACTGTGTGGGATGTACATACTAACGGAAACATATTCCTTGGATTGACTGTGTGGAATGTACATACGAACGGAAACGTTTAGCCAGGACTGACTGTGTGGGATGTACTTACGACCGGAAACAATTTGGCCTATATAATTGTATTTTTTTAGCACAACTGTACGTATAACCGTATTTGATCGCTCGCCCGTCGCACACGACCTCATTTTGCCGAGTGTGTGCGCCAGGAGGGCCTATCCCCGACGGTTTCCGGGTCATGTGGGAAGGGCCCCCCAATCGCAGTCACTCACTAGGCGACGGTTTAGAACGCCATCGCGGAAAGGGGTTAAAAACCGTTTGTATATCACCTCACTGTACCAGTGCTAGTTGCATCTAACCCACCCAAAAAAACTATCCCACCCAAGAGGTGCTAATTGGAGCTAGTTCTCCTAGTGCATTTATTGTCAATCTAACCCTGTCATCCAAACACCTCTTTGGCTAGAGTTAGTTCAGGGTTAGTCATGAGCTAGAAACTAACTCTAACCTCTAGCTAAGTTGAGTATCCAAATAGGGTTGTGTTGTTGTTGTTGTTGTTACTGCTGCTCTTCTACGTATATCTAGACATCATCAGAACATTAAGGTAACACTCTTCCTTGTTGCTATGTAGCCTAGGATTGCATATTTAGACATTAAGTACAGTTCATGTTGCTATGTAGCCTCAGATATATTACATATGGCCCTAGTTAACCTAACGATAAATGGGTTACAGATATATTCAGTTAAAAGTCCGATTCACCGATTAGTCCCTTATCAGCCCCCGGCCTATATGGTGCCAGCTACCGATATCCTGAACAGTGAGTATATATAAGCCATGGGATGAAACTAACCTCGATGGAAAACAACAGTCGTTCCCAAAATTGTCATGTGTAAGTACATCGAAAGGCATGTTAAGCACAACAGGCTAAACATCAACCAAATATATCCATGGCAGACAAAATAATCTCCAAAAGATAGCTTCAGTGTGCAGGTTTAAGCACGCTAGTAAAGCAAAGCAAGTGGAAAGGTGTGTTAACTGCAACAGGCATAACATTTAACAACAAGCAAACATAGTCACTCAAACTGGTATTGTGCCGGTCTAAGTACACTGGTTATTGTTAAATAAAAATGGAAAGGCGTGTTAACTACAAGATGCAACAACCAAATGTAGTCATTCATAGTGGTATTGTTGAAACTGGTATTGATGAAATTGAACTACACAGTTCATACTTGCCCATATAGAACATCACGTTGTGAATAACTGGAATAAACAAGGCATACTACGAACAACCAAAGATAGCATTTGAAACTAGACATATGCTAACTACAAACAACCGAACAATCAAAAAACTTTAAAAGAGGCATATGCTAGCTATAACAGGCTTAACAGCAAGCAAATATATGCATTCCTATCGGTATGTTTAAAACTGGATTGATGAAAATGTACTGCACAGTAAATAGTTGCACATATAGAGCATCACATTGTGAACAACTGAAATAAACAAGGCATACTGCAAACAACCAAATATAGCAATTAAAACTGGACATATTCTCACTACACTACAAAAGGGACTCAACAAAACAAATCATGGGTTCCCCCCTGTGAAGAGGCACGGCAAAACAAATCATGGGTTTCCTCACTTGTCACAGATGGGCTCGTTCCCGTGGGAAGAGCACGGACCCTGGATGCGCTCCATGTTGTCGCAGATGGGCTCCTTCCCCTTGGAAGAGCACGGCTGTAGGGTGCCCTCCCTGATGTCGTAGACGGGATCTTTCCCCTTGGAAGAGCAGATGCGCTCTTTCCCCTTGGAAGAGCCGGAGAGGGTGCCCTCCTCGTGGTCGCCGTCGATGAGGTCTGACTTGGAAGCTGTGGATCCCAAGCCAGTGTCACAGAACGTGTCCTTTAGAAATGACAAAAGGGGCTCGATGGCGATGTAGGAAGGCAAATTCATGATAGCGAGCCAGAGGAGAACAGCGGCGGGGCCATGGATGAGATCGACGGTGGTTGAACCCGAGGGGTTGGGGGTGGGCCACTTAACCTGTGACATAGCCCACGTCAGGCCATCGCTGTCGACGACCTCAATGTCATAGCCGGCGTCCGGGACATACCCACATACTCTAGCCCACTGATTGAGTGCCTGCGGCCATTAATGTTCGTCAGCTTCCTCGGCGGCCACCTCGGCGACGTCGAGCGAAGAGACCGCGATACACCACTTTTGGGCCAGTCGCTCCTCGAGCTCCATGGGAAGCGTAGCCGGGCTTAGGCTGCGACGCTCTGGAGTGGGGAATGGGGATGGGGATCTGTGGGAAAGGGGGTGTTTGGCAGGCGTCATCTAAGAAACTCAGCGCGGCCTGGGTATGGAGATCGGTGGGTAAGCTGCACGGGCAAACCGGCAGATGTTGACAATGGAGGCCTTGCAGCGGCGGCGGCGACCTTGCTAGGGTTTCGAGCGTGAGAGGGGTTGTGGTGGGGGGGGTGTGTGTGTGCGCGCGCGCGCGCGCCCGAGGAGGTTTTGGTGTGTGTGTGTGTGGAGGGGGGCGGGGGTGTGTTTGAGGAAATGACGCGGCTACTGAAAATTTTACTATGCGGGAGTCAAACGCGGGAGTGAAATGCCGGGGCTATTGAAAATTTGGATGATGGTGCATCGCACACCGTCCGGAAATAACAACCGTGTGTTATGAAACAGAAAAACCCTCGAGGCGGGCAGATATTTTCGAGGGATGCAGGCGGGAGCGGGAACAACAAACATCACACACGGTCGAAACATAATAACCGCGTGTTATCAAACAGAACAAACCTGCAGGCGGGTAGATATTTTTGAGAGGGGAAGCCTCGTGGAGCCCAATGTACTATGCGGATGTGCGTGACAGGGGCACCGGCGTGGCACACGGTTAGTGTGAGTGAACCGTGTCTGTTGCATCATCCGACTTGTCTAATGTTCATAAATTTGGCGAAAATGACGCGGGAAAGGGTCAGAACATGAACACACTTGCATGTGGACCAAATATATGTATGAAAAGGGTGGTTTGATGTTCAAATACCAAATGCAACTTCAATGTGGCACCTATCTCGCAAAGTACACGGTATTGCTTGCCCCCCCCCCCCCACTCGTGTCGGCAGGAGGGGAATCCTAAGCTATGAACACATGCCCGCCCCCCCCCCCCCCCCCCCCGAAGGTTCACCTAGCAAAGTGCGAAGTAGAAGCCCCCCCATCACACACACACACACACGCACGCACGCACATGCGCGCACACACACACACATACTTTCAGTCGGCGGGCTGGAGAGGGCATCTTACCAAGATGTATCGTAAAACGGACCAAGAATAATCCACCTTGGTCATACAACCTCTCTCTTGTTGTTGGTTAAAATGATGGCCGTCCATGCGACCCCGGAGATGGGCTAGCTCGCCAATAATCACATAAGTAGCTAGTCCCCGAAGACAACCACTACCTGCGTGTGGCCCAAACATATGTATGGAGAGGTGTTGATGTTTGAATACACAATGGAACAACTTTGATGTGGCACCGTGCTTTCGAACCAGAAATCCCCACACGGAGCGAGGGTTAGTTGATGATGCATATGTATGTCACACCACACTTCGAGCTGATGACGGGGATTCATGCATGCGTGCGTGCATAGTATGCGCTCAAACTTAATTAGGTCTGAATCTCACCATGACCTATATATACTATGATAACACAAACCAAAGGAAGAATCCGCCATGGTAACCTATCTTGTTTTCGATGAAAGTGATCATGGATGTCCACATGGGCCCATGAAAGTGATCTTGTTGTCGATGAAAGTGATCTTGTTGCCGATAACCACGCGAGGGAGTGTACCGTTCGAAGACAACCACTACATGCATATGTATGGAGGTGATGCGTGCATGCACGTTTGAATACCATTCACAACATTGATGTGGCGCGTGCGTCGAAAATCGTACAGTCCCCACACAGAGCGAGATCGGTTCATGACGTGTCGTGGTACTAGCCACTTCGACTCGATGGGAGGGCCGGATTCATGCGTACACATGCATGTGTGTGCTCAAACTGTATCATGTCATCCCAGAGCATGACCTATATATATACCGTATTACAAACAAAAAAATAATCCCCTCCTAAGTCAAATTAACCTCTCTCGTTGTCAACCAAAGTAGTGATGGACCAAGCGGGCCCACAGATGGAAAGCATCGATGTCACTAATAACCGCGTGAGTGGGTGCGAGAGGACAGCCACCATCGTTTTGCATGTGGGCCAAAAATATGTTGAATACCCAAAATGCACAACTTTGATGTGGCACATGCCTCGAAAACCGCAAAGTCCCCACACAGAGCGTGGTTCATGAAGCGTACTACATATGATGGTCCCCTTCCCCCTCTTCGACGCATACTATATGATCATACCGTAATACAACCCAAAATGAATCCTCCTTGATGGTGAAATTAATTAACCTCTCCCGATGTTGGTCAAAGTGATGCATGCATCGATGATGACCTCACGGGCCCACAGATGGAAGCGTCACACGTGAGTGTCCTAGGATAACCACCGCCTGCATGCATGTGGCCCAAAGAGGTGTTGTGTGATGTTTGAATAGCCAATTCACAACTTTGATGTGGCACGTGCCTCAGAAACCGAAAAGTCCCGACACTAAGTGAGGTGTACTTGTTCATGGACGCATACGTATAGTATATATGCTAGTCCCCTCCCACCTCTTCGACGCGTACTATATACTCCCACCATAACACAAACAAAAAATATTCTACCTTGCTGGTCAAATTAACCTCTCTACCGGCTGTTGGTCAAAGTGATGGACGACGACCTTGCGGGCCCGTAGAAAGCGTCACATGCGAGTGAGTGTCGTGTAGGACAACCACCGACTGCATGTGGCCAAAACATGTATGTATGAAAGGGTTGTGTAATGTTTTAAATAACGAATTCACGACTCTGTTGTGGCACCTGCCTCACAAAATGGCCACACAGTGGCTCACGACTCGTAGTGTACTACCAGCCACCCCCCACCCCCCAGACGCACACACACACACACACACACACACACACCACGCATCCACCGCAACTACGATGCATGTTAAATTTTTCCGAGGTGAACATATGTTACCAAAGGAGGGACGTTTTAATTTTGAAAAAAAAATAGAGATCATTAAGACGTTTTAGTACATTGATAGATTTTCTAGGGGTACAATGTGCAAAAATCAAATTTGAGCTACATGCACACATGACAGTGCACCTAAATGGATTGGAAAAACACATGCGTCGCACTGGGTGCATGTTTACTCCCCGTGCAAGAAATTTCAAACATTGAGAATCTTGATTTTTAAATTCTAGTACATCCAGAACTTATTTGAAATTCATGAAACTTATCGTGTTGTCATATGGACACCAATACAAAGTGGCATTGTACATCTTTTTGTCAAATTTGAGACCAGTTTTGATGTAATCTTTATCTTCTTACAAACGGGAGATTATTAATAATTGGGAACCAATATCGCAAACGGATTATTTATTCGAACCGTGGGTGTTAGACCAACAATGGATACGTGCCATGCTTCGGTTAAGGAATAAAGCGGCAGCATTAATCATCAAAATAGAAAAACAATATACGTGTTGCCACGCGACCCCTGTGCCGTGCGAGCAGGCGTGAGTTGACGGGACGCATGCGACCAGTCCGCCATGCAGGTAGACCGGGAGGCATGATCGCTGCGCAGTGTCATCAGGAGGCGTGTGAGTAGTTGTGTGAAATGATGGTAGGCATGCCAGCAGTCCGGTGCGCAGGCACACCAGGAGGCGAGCCAGCGGTTTGACCGCCGCCCGCCTCTCTCCAACTACTCCATATTAATCGCACGCCCGAGCGGCCACACCCCCCATCTTCGCCGCACGCATAATCCTCTCTCTCCGCCTGCATCCTCGACGCCGCTTTCAGTCCTCACCGCCGTCTGTGTATGAGGATGTCGCCGAAGCGCCCCATCGGAGGGAGTGCCGACGCCGGCGCTACGGAAGCACCAAAGCACGGCGTGAAGATGGAGATAGAGGTTGCCGTCGCTGCCGCCGAGGTCTCGTTGCACCCTGACATCATCGACGGCGTCGTACTTCCACAGCCGGAGTCAGAGGTTCACACCGACTCCGGCGACAACCCCGGTGACGACTCCACCGATGACTCCAGCGATGACTCCGGCGATGACTCCGACGACGACGGACAACCGGTTAGTCATCTATACCCATTTATGTGTCAAATACATCCTAGGGTTTCTCTGGTTACTCCTACCTCCCGCTTTTTGAAATAGAAATCCT
This sequence comes from Thinopyrum elongatum, assembly GCA_011799875.1. NCBI lineage: Eukaryota > Viridiplantae > Streptophyta > Magnoliopsida > Poales > Poaceae > Thinopyrum > Thinopyrum elongatum. The sequence goes on from CM022297.1 coordinate 227,686,377, forward strand.
TTGGTTATGTTCTCTCAATCCATGAAATCTGAGTAAGTTTAGTTAGATCCGTGTAGTGTATTGATTGTTTGAATGGTCGAAATGATAAGTGATTAGTTGTTTCATCTGTACAAATGATTTTTGCTAATAATCCGACTAGGGTTAGTCTTTCGTGCTAATAATTCCTAGCCAGGGCTTGACAATTGATTTTTGAATGACTAAATATATGTTTGTGCCATTTTTTTCAAGGTTGGTCTGTACATAGACGATTGTGCTTAAAAATTGAACCATAATCTTTGGATATGTCTAAAAAATAGCCATAAAATCCATAAATTCTTAATCCTACTTTACGGCATGTAAACATTGATTTGATGCCAAATTTTGGCAACTGCCAAATGTTCGCTAGAGATTAGTTTGTAAACATTAATTTGATGTCACATTTTTTTACTATATGTATAGGCGTTGTCTGACGATGTCGACAGCGAGGATGAAGATGGCCAGAGGAGGTACAAGAGGCAAATCCTCAGGGAGCTTTATGGGGGAATGCATAACAGGCGTATTAGGACCTGGGACGGCGGCTATCGATGCCCATTTTGCAACCAAAAGCTTCATGACGCGTATCAAAGTGTTCTGGCGCATGCAAGAGGACGAGCCATTGGCTCCTTCAGGCAGAAGTATTCTCGCAGGGTGGCGCACACCGCGTACGCCGAGTACCTGGAGAAACTTCAGGATCATGCCGGCAGATGAGATGAGATGTGGGATCGAACTATGTACGCTTGAGTATGCTTAATGACCGTTGAACTATGTACTTATGATTGAACTATGCTTGTGTACGCTTATTATCTATGTCTGAGTATGTTTAATCTATGTTTACTTATGTCTAAATGTGGGATATGGATGCAATCAGTTCGGTTGATGGAATCTACCTCCGTCCTGGTTTATTGGTCCCCTTTGTAATTTGTGTTAAATTTTGACCAAAGATTTAACTGACAAAATGTTAGTGCAGGTCAGCAAAAATTATATCGTTGGATGCGTATTTGAACATAGTGTTCAATGATATAATTTTTGGTGACATGCATAAACATTTGTTAGTTAAATCTTTGGTCATAATTTGGCACAAATTACAAAGGGGAACAATAAACCAGGATGGAGGTAGTACGTCAATCACACACGGTTCCCAAAATTGGAACCGTGTGCAATGACTTTCATTTCCCCTGTTACGTCAATCACACATGGTTGGCTCTAGCAAACCGTTGCCTCCGAAACTCTTTGTGGGACAGAAAACCCTCACCACCCAATAGAAAAAAAAACCTCACCATCCCCACGTCACAAAAACCCTCCCTCGCCCGCCACCCCCTCCGGTCCCCATTCACACCTGCACAAGCTCCTCCGCGTCTATGCATGGCACCGCCTATCGTCACGGCAACCACTTAGCTTGACGCATGTCGCCGCCGCCAGGCTGTCGGCAAACCCCACCGCATTTTGCCACTTCCGCTTGCCGCCGCCTATCGCCATCGACTTTCTCGACGCTGCTCGCAGTCGACCCAGCTCCACCCAGTTGGGGAATCCGCCGTATTGAGGGTTTTTTTTTCATGGACAACAAGGTAACTAATTTAATGAGATATTATCTCATCTCTTATCATAGTTCATCTGCCTCCTTTAATCACCCGGCCGAAATTGCCCTGAATTCATTTTTATTCAAGCTGATTTGAGGATTTTCTTTCATTCATAGGGTGTACAGTGCACGGACACATCAGGACTTTGTGGCCTCAGCCAGACATCCATGGAGTTCCATCTCACCGTACCAGATGACTTGAGGATGCGCGCGGTATGTTCAATCTCATCCTAAATCGGTTGGCATGGCCTACTTTCCTGAACATATACTATATATTGCTGCATTTGGATAAAAGGTGCCACATGCAGCATATACGTCAAAGGGGATTTTTTTTCCTTTTCTTTCTATATTAGGCAAATTAATGATGTATTGTTCTTTCGATTACTCTCATATTTCCACGACATCATGGTTACCCTATCTGTTTAATTATCGATTTTTGTCCTTTGATTTCAACTGCTGTACAGTTCTTTCAATTTCGCCCATATTTGCATGTTACCATATTCTTTAACAATCCTACCATTTTCTGCAGCGCGCCCCTTACTATGCAACAGAATCTGTAGTACACAATCTTTCCCTTTACATAAATCATGACTGCAGGGATATCATACTGAACACAAACCATGGATTTAAAATCATTGCTTCTGTAAGACTTGATGAATGTGGTCACTCCTATTTTGCCAAGGGCCTTTGGACAGAAATTTCTAAGTTTTATGTACTGAAAGCTAGCACTAAAATTGCACTGCACATAAAAGAGCCTGGTCATGAGATATATGCTAACTTCCCCGATGATATCATCCGTCCAGACTTTGTTCGAAGTAAGTGTTCTTTTCAATTATCTGCATGTTGACTTACCCAGCAATATCAAAGGAATTGTGTAGTATTTAAGGAACCATTTGTTATTCCATTTTCTTACTCTATTCGTACCTACTAACTTCTAGTTACCAATACACTTTTCTATTGCCCTGTTTTAACTAAATATTCCCTGTACTCCCACTTCTATCAGAAAGCGCCGCTGATGAGGAGACTCCGGAGGTGGAGAATGGGGCTGCCAACAAGCGGGAGGTGGGTCGAGCAAGAACCGTAAGCGACTCCAGTAGGCCTAGACTTCATCAGCAACCTCCCTGATGATATGTTGACAGTCATCATCTCCCTCCTCCCAATCAAATATGGGGCGCGGACAACCGTCCTTTCCCGGCGGTGGCGCCCCCTCCACCCCTCTTGACCTCATTGACACCCACGAGCTCTGCCATGGCTATCGCAAAAGTTTGGATGCGTTCTCCCAGATCCTCAGAAGTCACCCTGGCCCAACCAGAGGCCTTAACATGGGCAAGTTTTGTTCCAACGGCAAGGACCAAGCCAAGCTTGACGACTGGTTCCGATCCCCCGCCTTAGATCAGCTCGAGGAGCTCACTTTTGATGATGGGCATATGCGCTCGCTGCCAACGTCCGCGCTCCGCCTCGCGCCCACGCTGCGCGTCGCCAAGTTCAAGAACTACCATTCCCCCCCTTAATGACACGCCCGCTCTTATTCTACCACGACTGAAGCACCTCGAGCTCGTTGCCGTCTGCCTCCCAAATGGTGACATGGAGTGCCTGCTCCGTGGCTGTACTGCACTCGAGTACCTTCGTCTTTAGGCGATCAGTGGGTTGAGTAGCTTCCACATCACCTCCATGACTCTCCGGACTATTTATGTGTGTTGCTGGTGCTGCAAGAAGACATCACAAGATGTGTACCACGGTATGGTCATTGAGGACACACCTTCACTTGAGAGATTACTTGTAGTTGATCAAGAAGGTCCAACAAGAATCAATGTCATTTCTGCGCAGAAATTGACAGTGGTGGGCTACTCGTCTAACAAATACTCCGAACTTGTTATTGGATCCACACCCGTTCAGGTACAACAGCCACCTTCTACCTCTCCTTCGAGAAATTAACATTATTTCTAGTTTTCAAGATGTATGTCCGTCTGTCATCCAGAAAATGATTCTGACAAACTTGACCCCGAAACTGCGCGCAGTGAAGGTCTTGGCACTAGAATCTATCGGCCCCAAGCTGGACCAAGTTGTCAGTTTCCTGATATGCTTTCTTTGCCTGGAGACGCTATATATCGAGGTGATGTTCCTTTCCTGTTAAATGTTAACCATAAGGAAGTTCAATTTGTGACACCTTTTTCCAAGTTTACAATGACAATGCACTACGATTTCTGAAGGATTTTTGGAGTATTTCAGTACATACATATTTCCCCCCCCCCCATATTGGTTGCTTGATTCATATGGTTACAATCCATAAGCATTTCTCCTTTGGATTCATCTGTACTACTTTTCTTAGGGAACTTTTCATCCACTCCAACCTCTTGTGAAGAAGGCTACATTTTTCTAGATTGTAATCAAATGCCCATGTTAATCATGTCGGATCAAAGATGGCACGTTAGTGCATTTTACAAATCCTGCAAACCAAATAGGCATGTAGTAGTGTTCAAAACTGCATGTAGGCACTAACACATTTTCTTCTTTTGCAGATAAGATTAGGCCCGGTGGTGGATGATGTGATACAATATAACAATCATATCGAATGCCCAGATCTGCATCTCTCAGAAATTACTTTGAACTCCTACCGAGGGACCTTACCGAAGATTATATTCGCCAGGTTCTTTGTTGTCAGAGCAAGGGTGCTGAAGGTAATGAGGTTTTCCCTACATTTATTTCGCAAAAATGAATGGTTTGTTGATCAGCGCCGGCGGCTGAGGCAGAATGGAATAGGCTCCGAAAATGCTGAATTTCATTTTGGAACTTCAGATGACAGAGTAATCGAAAGTCATCGTGTCAACCCCATACATGACTTCTCAGTGGCTGACCCATTTGCAAAAATTATGAGGTTTCGAAACCAGCCTTACAAGTGGTAATATTAGTTTGAACCTCTCTTATATCCATGTTCAGCGGATCAGCATGAGCGTTTGCAGCTGATGAGCTGAATTTCATTTCTAATATTAGTTTGAACCTTGTAATCTTCGACTTTGAGCCATATAACTCTGGAATTTGAACCTTGTAATATTTCGAGCTTTTATGGTACAATCGTTGAAATGGCATCGTATGAGACTTGTATATTGGTAGCACTATTTTGACCTTAATATGCAATATACTTAGATTTTATTAACCATTCTCGGACGTGTTTACCTTGTCGATCTCATAGCACACGATATGTATAGCTAACTCGACTGCGATCTTCGACATTATTGCACACAGTTGGTTTCTTCAATCGTGTGCCCTGTAGAGCGCAGAATTAATTATCGCACTCGAGTGTCCATCATCACCCTTCTGTGTAACTTTGACTTCATCACCCACGGGTAAACTTATGACTGAAGTCATTCCACACACTTCATTTTTACAAAGCTTTTTGCCAATAAACGCCCATGATTTGTCCCTCTTCTAGCCGATGCGTGGCCAAACTAGCCTGGCGGGAAGCTTGCGCGGTAAACTGCGCGGTAGCGTGGGAACAGGCTCACCGACGATACATTTGGAGCCTCTTCGAGCCCATGTGTGGTCAAACGGAACGCGTGCGGTGTTGTCAAGCGTGCACTGGAATCCTCCGCTATGAACGTGGTGACAAGACGTGACGATTACAGGCCGGCCGGCCCCCATTTATTACAACGGCCATTTAACCCTTGTGTCTCTTCAACCTTTCGATCGCGCACCACCATTGCAAGAAGCACACCCACCATGACAAATTCTTAGAGGGTATCCTGCGCAGCTCCAATGGCGCTCCGAGCAGCTGCCGACGATGAGCAGCAGTTCACCATGCATGCCGTGGTGGACACCCACAGAAGGTTCACGGAGCACTCGGTGGTGTACACCAACAACCCGGTCTGGGTGGAGCACTCCATCCACATCATGGAGCTGTTGCTTGCTGAGGAGAAGTACAAGGTGGTCGGGTTCGACCTCGAGTACACCCGCGCTCGTGCCGGGTCTCGTCCCAAGGTCGCCGTCACCCAGATGTGCATGCACAATCATGCCCTTGTCTACCACTACTGCCTTGCCACAAGGCCTTGTGAGCGTTTCGCCAGGTTTGTCAACAACCCCCACTACATGTTCACTACGGTGGACATCACCAACGATGTAAAGGCACTCAAGAATTCGGGCATCGCCTGCTAGAATCTTGTCGACATCCAGGGCCAATACAAGATTTGGGGCAGCAACGAGCATGAGAAGGACTCACTGGTTCACCTCGCCGAGGCCATCATCGATCCCTACTACAGAGACATGAAGGATTCCTGCAACAAGGACAAGCGTGCCTGGCACTCGGCCTGGATGGAGAAATTAGACAAAGCTCGCGTTGTGTACGTGGCCAAGGAGGCGTACACAAGCTACGAGATGTACAGGCGGATCGTTGACATGAGGAAGTGCCTCCTTCCCCAAAACGGCCAGGGATCCAGCCGGAAGCAGAGCAATGGCAAGCGTCATCGCAACAAGAAGTAGATGATTAGATCCTCGTTTCTCCTAGTTTAGTATGCATGTAATTGCTTACTTTGGTGTGTGGAAATGTTATGTGTGTAGTCACTTGTGTAATTGTATGCTTAATTTGGTTATGCAATGCTGTATTTTTAAATATATATGTTGATGCTCTGTAGACAGAGCGTAGATGTTGTGTGGACAAAGCAAATCACATCGCACATGGACTAAACAATGGAACCCGTCGGTGATGATTTAATCAATCACTGACAATTGTATACCAGTAATCGTTTGCTCACAACACACACGGCTTGTTAACAGGAATCGTCTGTGTTGTTATCGTTCTTCCCACACATTTCCGATTACAGACCTGTTTGCCACGTATCACACACATCTTGTTAAGTTGAACCGTTTCTGTTCTCTTGGCTCAACGCAAACAGTTCATTCGAGTGAACTGTATGCCGTATATCACACACACCTTCACCTGGCTGACTGTTTCTTTTGTGTTGCCTAATCACAAACAGTTCATCCGAGTGAACTGTATGTCGTATATCGCAGACACCTTCATCTGGCTGCCCGTTTCTGTTCTTCTGCCTCATCGCAAACAGTTTATTGGACTGAACCGTATGCCCAGCATCACACACGCAACTAAAATCTGAACCGTGTTTGATGTATCCGCCATCGCAAACGTTTTGCATCTTTTTTGACGGGTTTTTTACATCACCATTTGCGATTAATGCATCGCACACAGTTTCGTCAAAGGGTCTCTGATCGTAGTGTCACGTTAGCAGCATCCTGCAGTAGTGGTTGTTTGAGAGAGACTATATTCATCCTATGCCTCCCACGGATTGATAAACCTTAGGTCATCCACTTAAGGAAAAATTGCTATTGTCCTACAAAACTCTGCGCTTGGAGGCCCATCATGAGTCTACAAGAATAAGTTGTGTAGTAGACATCAGTGTACAAAATTCTAAAATGCATTATAACAATTAACACAGAGGTAATAAGCTGATGGGAAGTCCTGTAACTTTTACAAAGTTTCCATCAGATATTGTAACCTTATTATTTGTTGGTCATTTAGGCTATTGTAGTTTCTTGCAACGATTCGCAATAATATGCAATTAAGTCCCAAGAAATACACTTGACCAACTTTCCCTACATCTTATAACTTGTATGACATTCATACCTAAGCTGGACATTCCAGTCTTCTTTTCTTTCTGCCTTTTTTACTTCTTATAGTTTAACTTCCAATATTTCTCCTACTCACAGAAGAGGCATCCAACTTTAAGAGTGGTGTGAGCCCTGAACTTCCCTAGGCATGTAAGTTTCATTACATCCTTTGGTTTTTGTTCTTTCTCTTTAAGTTCTCACCATCAACTCATGATTGGCGTTCTTCCGATTCTTACATATTTCATTCTGGAACATAGTTGAACACTTCACTAGTACTTGCAAACCAAACACTTCTTTAGATATCACATATCTTTGTTTGTTTCTAAAAACAATTTTTAGTTCCAAGAATATCACATAACTATCCCAAACATTTTTAAGTACGGGTTTCTCGGAAGCAAGCAGACCGTAATGCAATTCTAGGTTTTGGATCGAAGAACGTGAGTCTCATCATCCATAGCATCCATGGGAGAGTATCGTAAGTATGCAATAGAAACCATCTTTCTCGGCACTCTAGAGGACGATCCTCTCATTGCGTTTACCAATCATAAAGATTCAATTAGATAAATAACAGTCCATCAATTTCAACATGAAAGGTGGAACCATGAGCCATTATTCTACAATTATAATGCATACTACACATAGACATTGTTCATAATTAATTTGCACAAGTGATTAAACTTAATTAATACATAATTATGCTCCCACTCAAATCAATATCTCTCATAATTGATAGTGAGTGATTCGAGATCCTGATCTTATTCCTAGCCATTGATGTGCACATCACTGATGACGAGAATTTTGATCAGTAGGCAATCTTTTGCCGATCATAGCTCCATATGACTCTTGTTCATCTTTCGATGCTTCGTGCTTTGAGCTCAGAATGATTCTGCGAGAACTTCAAGACAACTAACTATTATATGCTCACATGGTCTGACCATTGGAACTCTTTGCGGATGGTACAAGAGATCTCTTTACTTGCGACTCGAGGGCTGCATCATTTTTTGGACATCCCCGTTGCTTAGCAGTAAAGGCTGCATCCAGTGACCCTTCAAAGTATGAGTACGGGGGGATACATTCAAGGTACACAGACCTCCTGCCTCACGAGGCAGGAGGCCGACAAGGCTTATGGCCTAACCTAGTCGCTAGAGTTCATACAAATCTTAACGTATGCAGAGAACTGGCCCGGACTCACTGCCAACGTCAGTGCATAGCGCCACCGACTAGCAAGCTGAGCTCACAAAGAGACCTCCGTCCATATGGCTGTCGCTAGCAGGCGCAAATTTGGTCGGACATAGGTGTTCTCCCAACGGATATTAAGAAGGCATACAACACAAGAAAATGGTAGGTTCTAAAACATAATACATAAAGCAGAGTATCACAATAAAAGTACCATGTAGTACACTTTATAGTTTATTACAAACTGCCAATTTACGAGCTGCCTGCACAAGGGCGCTCTTTTATGATCCCCTGTAGTGGATAGACCCCGGCAACATATTCGGCCTCCTCAAAAACTTCCTACATGAATGCCTGAGGATTTGGACTACCAACATGAGACCTCACAATGATCCAGAGGTTGGCATTTGGGAAATGTGCCCGGACACCGGCCAAGACCTGTCGAGCTCCTTCGAACGCTGCAGAATACATCCAACCATCATGACGATTGGATGAGTCCACCAGCAACTCCAGAACGACCTCTAGATCAGAGGTCAGGCGAGGGTGTCCAGAGGCAACCCCCAACGCAGTGGTCATCCGCTCCGCAACTGCGGCAACCTCGCGAAGCCGCTCTTCGGCGTCCTCGTTCTGGATAGCTGGCAAAGGACCTATTAAACAAAAGGCAAAAAGGCATGGATGAATACGCTGGCAAAGCATAAACGCACGTAGAGGGTCTTCCCATACCGACTTCGAGTTGCGGCTTCAAGATCCTGATAGCACTGCTGTGCCTCAGCAAGCGGTATGGCAGCCTCCTTACCGTCCTTCTCCAAAAGAGCAACCTTCCGCTCGGCCTCCCGCGCGGTCTGCTCATGCGCAGTGACTTCCTTTTTAGCGGCCTCCACTTGCCACTGCAATAAAGCACACTGGTCCTTACTCTCGTCGAAGTCCGCACGGACACGTCGGCAATTTTCCTGCTCCCGCTGGAGAGCGGCTTCGAGCTTCCATTCCGCGGCATGAGACGTCTCTAGCTCCGTCACAGTCATCCGCTCCGCCTCCTCAGCAAGCCGACGAGCCTGGGCTGCCTCCTCCGCCTCCCTCCATAAGGCCGCGACAGTCTCCACCGCTGCGAGGGAAGACACAATGAACCCAATGAAGCAACCATATGCAAAATTAAGGCGGCTAAAAAAGTAGAGGGACAAAAATTTACAAGACGCAGAATTCAGATCAAACTACATCCCGTCACCGCGGCGCTTCAAGGCCTTGATCTTCAACTCCAGCTCGGTGATCTTCGCCTCACAGCCACGGTTCACCTTAGATATCGCCTGATATCACAAGCAGGTAAAGCGGATTTAGACCTCCTGAGGAACCAAGCCCTGCTAACAAGATGTCGTCGCCCTCGGTCCCCGGGGCTACTACTATCATATGAACTCCAACCGCTTACCTAGAAACCGGGCTTCAGCTCTTTGAGCGACCTCACTGAGGGCCTCCCATAACCGCCCCCGCGCCCCATCATTAGCTTCAAAGGCGCGACGATCTCCTGAGGGACCTCCGGCCCATACCGACCAGGCAAAAAGGTGGTCGCCTTTGGCGGCGCGCTTGAAGACGAGGCCGCTGCTACTTGTGAGTTGCGTTGGGATTTCCTCGAAGAGGAGAGGATGATGCAGTACAATAGAGATAAGTATTCCCCTCAGTTAAGAACCAAGGTTATCAATCCAGTAGGAGAACCACGCAAGACCTCGTGAAGAGCACCTACACACAAAAGAACAAATACTTGCACCCAACGCGATCAAGGGGGTTGTCAATCCCCTCGGCGGTTAATTGCAAGGATCAAGTCTGGTAATGGTAGATAGATAAAAAAACACAAAATAAAATAACGGTAAATAAATTGCAGCAAGGTATTTTTGGACTTTAATATATGATAAACGTAGACCCGGGGGGCATAGTTTTCACTAGAGGCTTCTCTCTTGAATAAAAAGCATACGGTTGGTAAACAAATTACTGTTGGGCAATTGATAGAAAAGCACGTAGTTGTGACGATATCCAAGGCAATGATCATGTATATAGGCATCACGTCCGAGACAAGTAGACCGACTCCTGCCTACATCTACTACTATTACTCCACACATCGACCGCTATCCAGCATGCATCTAGAGTATTAAGTTCATAAAGAATGGAGTAACGCCTTAAGCAAGATGACATGATGTAGACAAAGTAAACTCAAGCAATATGAATAAACCCCATTGTTTTATCCTTAATGGCAATAGTACAAATACGTGTCTTGTCCCTTTCTATCACTCGGATATAGATCACCGCAAGATTGAACTCATTACAAAGCACCTCTCCCATTGCAAGATAAATCTATCTAGTTGGCCAAACCAAATGGATAGATCAGATAGAAATACAAACCTATAATAATCATGCATAAAAGAGTTCAGAGAAGACTCAAATAATATTCACAGATAATCTGATCATAAACCCACAATTCATCGAATCCGAACAAACACCGCAAAAGAAAATTACATCGAATAGATCTCCAAGAACATCGAGGAGAACATTGTATTGAAGATCAAAGAGAGAGAAGAAGCCATCTAGCTACTAGCTATGGACCCGTAGATCTGTGGTAAACTACTCACACATCATCGGAAGGGCAGCAAGGTTGATGTAGAGGCCCTCCGTGATCGATTCCCTCTCCGGCAGAGTACCGAAAAAGGTCGCCAGATGGGATCTCCGAAGAACAGAAACTTGTGGCGGCGGAAAAAGTATTTTGGGTGGCTCTTTGTTGGTTTCATGATTTTAGAGAATTTATAGAGGTGGAATTAGGTCAAACAGAGCCACGAGGGGCCCACAAGTCACTAGGGCATGCCTACCCCCCTGGGCGCGCCCTACTGCCTTGTCGTCTCCTTGTTGCACGTCTGCTCTCCTCCCGAAGCTTCTAGGGTCTCTCTTGTCCAGAAAAAATTGTAAAAAAAGTTCCGTGGCATTTGGACTTTGTTTGGTACTGATTTCCTGGAAAACAAAAACAGGCAAAAAACAACAACTGGAACTTGGCACCAAGTTAATAGGTTAGTCCCAAAAAATGATATATAATTGCATATAAAGCATCCAAGATTGATACTATAATAGCAGGGAACAATAAAAATAATAGATACGTTGGAGATGTATCAAGCATCCCCAAGCTTAATTCCTGCTCGTCCTCGAGTAGGTAAATGATAAGAACAAATTTTTTGATGAGGAATGCTACCTAACATGTTCATCATGTAATGTTTCTTTTATGGCATGAATATTTAGATCTGAATGATACAAAGCAATAGTCTATAATTTGACATAAAGACATCAATACGCAGGCATACCAACAAACAATCATGCCTTTCAAAATATCAATGCTAAAGAACGCTATCCCTACAAAATCATATAGCTGTGTCATGCTCCATCGTCTTAACACAAAGTAAAAATCATGCACTACCCCGGTGTCAGCCAAGCAATTGGTTCATACTTTTTAACGCGCTTCGGCTTTTTCAAACCCCACGCAATACACGAGCGCAAGCCATGGATATAGCACTATGGGTGGAATAGAGTATGGTGGTAGGGATGATATGGAGAAGACAAAAAAGGAGAAAGTCTCACATCGATGAGAATAATCAATGGGCTATGGAGATGCCCATCAATTGATCTCAATGCAAGCAGTAGGGATTGCCATGCAACGGATGCACTAAGAGCTATAAGTGTATGAAAGCTTAGAAAGAAAACAAAGTGGGTGTGCATCCAACTTGCCCGCTCTAGAAGACCTCGGGCATTTAAGGAAGCCCATCATTGGAATATACAAGCCAAGTTCTATAATGAAAAATTCCCACTAGTTATATGAAAGTGACCACATAGGAGACTCTCTATATGAAAAACTTGGTGCTACTTTGAAGCACAAGTGTGGAAAAAGATAGTAACATTGCCCCTTCTCTCATTCTCTCTCATTTTTTTGTTGGGCTCTTTTTGGCCTCTTTTTTATTTTTATTTATTATTTATTTTCTCACTTGGGGCAATGCTCTAATAATGAATAATGCTAACCATCACACTTCTATTCATTTACAACTCAAAATTACAACTCGATACTAGAACAAAATATGACTCTATATGAATGCCTCCGGCGGTGTACCAGGATGTGCAATGATCTAGCGTAACATGTACAAAAATGATGAACGGTGGCTGAGCCAGAAATACTATGTCAGCTATATGATCATGCAAAGCAATATGACAATGATGATGTGTGTCATAATAACAGAACGATGGAAGTTGCATGACAATATATCTTTAAATGGCTATGGAAATGCCATAATAGGTAGGTATGATGGCTGTTTTGAGGAAGATATAAGGAGGTTTATGTGTGATATAGCGTATCATATCACGAGATTTGGATGCACCGGCGAAGTTTGCACCACATCTCGAGGTGAGAAAGGGCAATGCACGGTACCGAAGAGGCTAGCAAATGGCGGAAAGGTGACAGTGTGTATAATCCATGGACTCACCTTAGTCATAAAGAACTCACATACTTATTGTGAATGTTTATTAGCCCTCGAAGCAAAGTACTACTACGCATGCCCCTAGGGGGGGGGGGTTGGTAGGAGTTAACCATCGCACGCCCCTGACCTTCACGCAAAGGAAGACACTCAATAATAAACCATGCTCCAACCTCTTAGCATAACGAGAGACTACACGTGCATACTTCGGGAATCACAAACCTTAACACCAATATTCTTACTAAACCACAATCATTCACTAGTACCTCCCACATATTACCATCTTTATATCGCAAAACTATTGCAAGGAATCAAACTTATCATATTCAGTGATCTACATGAAAGTTTTTATTATATACCTCTTGAATACCTATCATATTAGGACCAATTTCATAACTTGTGCATATTGCCATTACTATTATCAAACTCTCAAAATGATATAAGTGAAGCATGAGAGTGCAACTATTTCTTTAAAATATGACCACCGCCGTGCTCTAAAAGATATAAGTGAAGTACTAGAGCAACTGCCTAGCTCAAAACATATAAGTGAAGCACATAGAGTATTCTAACAAATCACGAATAATATGAGTCCCTCTCAAAAAGGTGTGTCCAGCAAAGATGGTTGTGGCAAAATAAAAGGCAAACAAAGCAAAGACTCATATAATACACGACGCTCCAAGCAAAACTCATATCGTGTGATGAATAAAAATATAGCTCCAAGTGATTTACCGATGGTTGGTAGAAGAAAGAGGGGATGCCATCCGAGCTTAGAATCTTGGGTGTCCTTGAATATTACCTTGGGGTGACTTGGGAATCCCCAAGCTTAGAGTCTTGCCACCCCTTATTCCTTCATCAATCGTGATCTCACTCAAAACTTGAAAACTTCAGCACACAAAACTCAACAGAAAAATCGTGAGATCCGTTAGTATAACAAGCAAATCATAAACTTTAGGTATTGTTGTAAACCCATTCATATTTAATTATAGCATAATACCTATTGTATTCTAACTTCACCATGACTTATACCCCCCGATACAATCCATAGATTCATTAAAACAAGCAAATAATGCAACGAAAACAGAATCTGTCAAAAACAAGACACTCTGTAATGATCTGGCTAAACGCAATACTTCTGTAACTCCAAACATTCTGAAAATTAAGAAAACGTGGGCAATTTGTATATCAATCATGTGTAAAAAATTCAGAATTTTATCACATTCCAGTGACTTTAAACAAATCTTCTACTGGGCGCAAAAGTTTCTGTTTTCTCACAGAATCAAATCAACTATCAACCAAATCATCCCAAAGGCTTTACTTGGCACAAACACTAATTTAAACAAAAAACACAACCATAACAGTAGCATAATTATGTGCACACAAAAAACAAAAAAGAAACAAGAAAAATAAAGATAACTATTGGGTTGCCTCCCAACAAGCGCTATTGTTTTACGCCCCTAGCTAGGCGTAATGCATAGTTTCAAGTGTTGTCATCCTTCGTTTTTGCATTATTTGGTACGTGTTCATCGGGAGGCTTTTAAAAAATAATGGAGAACCCATCATTAACCACAATCTTAACATTGTCAAAGCCACCTTCCTGAAACCCTTGTTGGTTCCCCTTTACTATCCACGAATATTGTTGATTAATACCATTGAAAACTTGTTGTATAATGTGTATGGGAGGAATTTCTTTTTTAGTATTCTCATCAAAAGTATGATTATCACGAAATAAATACCTCAAAAGATAATCTTCATCATAGAGGATTTCATCTATAACAGGGTGTTCATGAGTCATATTGTAAAAATTAAAGATCTCTCTAGCCTCACGTACTATAAAATCAAATTCATTCATGAGGACAAGAGTGGCTATCTTTTTAGCCCTAGGGTCATCTATAACAGGTAATTCATAGAACAATCTTTGCAAAGTGGGGTGAGTATGCATAAATCTTCTCTCAAGTTTAAGAACAAGTGCTGAAATAGCTTTGACGTAACTCTTAGTTCTTTTTAGGATAGGAATATCATCACAAATCAATGCCCCCATGCAATTAAAGAATTCTTGAATAACAGTTTTCCCTATGATGTTCCCATTTCCCGCAATAAAAAATTTAGAATCCAAATTTGTGGGAATTTCACCATCCTCACTTTTTTTGATAACAAACTCGGACATGATAGCAACTTCAAGCGAGCAAACAAACAAACTAGCGAAAAGGCAAATGAAAATAATTTTGTGTTTTTGTGAAAACATTTTAGAAGTGGGGGAGATGAAAACGAGAGGCAAATGGCAAATGAAAGTAAATGCAAGGAGATGAAAGTTTATGCGATGGTACTTGATAGGTTTTGGTGATGTCTCCCTGGCAATGACACCAGAAATTCATCCTGCTACTTGTGAGCTGCGTTGGGATTTCCTCGACGAGGAGAGGATGATGCAGTATAGTAGAGATAAGTATTTCCCTCAGTTAAGAACCAAGGTTATCAATCCAGTAGGAGAACCACGCAAGACCTCGTGAACAACACCTACACACAAAAGAACAAATACTTGCACCCAACATGATTAAGGGGATTGTCAATCCCCTCGGCGGTTAATTGCAAGGATAAAGTCTGATAAAGGTAGATAGATAAACAAAAACACAAAATAAAATAATAGTAAATAAATTACAGCAAGGTATTTTTGGATTTTAATATATGATAAAGGTAGACCCGGGGGCCATAGTTGTCACTAGAGACTTCTCTCTCGAATAAAAAGCATACGATGGGTAAACAAATTATTATTGGGCAATTGATGCAAAAGCGCATAGTTATGACGATATCCAACGCAATGATCATGTATATAGGCAACACGTCCGAGTCAAGTAGACCGACTCTTGCCTACATCTACTACTATTACTCCACACATCGACCGCTATCCAGCATGCATCTCGAGTATTAAGTTCATAAAGAATGGAGTAACGCCTTAAGCAATATGACATGACGTAGACAAAATAAACTCAAGCAATATGAATAAACCCCATCGTTTTATCCTTAATGGCAATAATACAAATACGTGTCTTGTCCCTTTCTGTCACTCGGATATAGATCACCGCAAGATTGAACCCATTACAAAACACCTCTCCCATTTCAAGATAAATCAATCTAGTTGGCCAAATCAAAGGATAGATCAGAGAGAAATACAAAGCTATAATAATCATGCATAAAAGAGTTCAGAGAAGACTCAAATAATATTCATAGATAATCTGATCATAAACCCACAATTCATCGGATCCCAACAAACACACTGCAGAACAAGATTACATCGAATAGATTTCCAAAAACATCAAGGAGAACATTGTATTGAAGATCAAAGAGAGAGAACAAGCCATCTAGCTACTAGATATGGACCTGTAGGTCTGTGCTAAACTACTCGCACATCATCGGAAGGGCAGCAAGGTTGATGTAGAGGCCCTCCGTGATCGATTCCCCTCTGGCAGAGTACCAGAAAAGGTCTCCAGATGGGATCTCCGAAGAACAGAAACTTGCGGCGGCGAAAAAAGTATTCTTGGTGGCTCTCTGTTGGTTTCCTGATTTTAGAGAATTTATAGAGGTGGAATTAGGTCGGACGGAGCAACGAGGGGCCCACAAGGCACTAGGGCGCACCTACCCCCTGGGCGCACCCTAATGCCTTGTCATCTCCTCATTGCACGTCTAGTCTCCTCTCGAAGCTTCTAGGGTCTCTCTTGTCCAGAAAAAAAATCATCAAAAATTTTCGTGGCATTTGGACTTCGTTTGGTACTGATTTCCTGGAAAGCCAAAAAACAGCAACTGGCACTTGGCACTAAGTTAATAGGTTAGTACCAAAAAATGATATATAATTGCATATAAAACATCCAAGATTCATACTATAATAGCATGGAACAATCAAAAATTATAGATACGTTGGAGACGTATCAGGCGCCACGCAGGTCGGGCCTCCCATGGCGATCGCCACATTCGCCGTCGCGCTGGCCAGGGGGAAGGTCAGCACACCTGAA
The DNA here is from genome assembly GCA_011799875.1 of Thinopyrum elongatum. Taxonomy (NCBI): domain Eukaryota; kingdom Viridiplantae; phylum Streptophyta; class Magnoliopsida; order Poales; family Poaceae; genus Thinopyrum; species Thinopyrum elongatum. The sequence continues at coordinate 227,703,248 of CM022297.1, forward strand.
CTAGACAAAGAGGCCTGGATGTGGGCGGCCGACGAGCTCGCGCTGCCCCCAAGGGCATCCTTCGTCTTGGAGCCAGCCACAGCCCCGGCGACAGGGGTCCCTGTCTAAAACAAACAAGAAACCTCCTACATAAAGAATTGGTCTCGCAAATGGTTAACAATGCTCACAACTAAAACAACATGCTCACCCAGAGGCCGGGCCCCCTCCGCTGGCAAAGGGACCTCTCAGACGACGGCGTCCCTGGGTGCACCGACAAGGGAACGATCGCAATCGCGCCCGCAGCAGACGACCCCGTCGGGACACGGGGAGCAATCTTGAAAACAAGCTTAGGAGGTCAGCAAGGGAGCTAGCGGAGGTCCAAACAGAGGCTCAAGGACAACGGGAGTGACTTACAGGGTGACCGGCGGCATATGCCTTCTCCGAACCGGTGTTGGGGTGATCAGAGACATCTGCAGGCCGGGAGACTTCAAGGCGCCCCAATGAGGCTCGCTGTTGGATGGGGTCTTCTCCCGGAGCCGCGGCGAAGCCTTTTCAAGGGCTGACGTGACGCATTGTCGGTCGCCTCTTCGCCATCGTCCCCACCTTCCTTCATCAACGTCCTCGTCGCCCTCGACGTCCTCAGCGACGTCGGCATCACCGTCGCCATTCTCTTCATCATCGCCGTTGTCGCTCCCGTCGCTGCCACCGCCACTGGACGGGGAGAGGCCGTCCTCGTCATCCTCCCGGTCCTCAGAGGCCTCCGTCTATGTGTCCTCTGACGCCCGCTTCCTCCCCTGATAGGATCTGTCCTATTCGCGAGAGGGCCCAGAGGGGGCGATGACCATGAGGGCGTCCAGGTCAGGGCTAACATACTGGCCCGACATAGAAGGCTCGGAACAAAAGGTTTGGATGGCAGCGAAGTCCTATTAAAGAAACAAGGAGCGGGGTTCAACATCTAAACCCTGGAAGCAAGCAAGAAAACCGCAGACAAGATGCTTACGCTTCCAGAAAGGAGGACGCCCGAAATAGGCCGCACTGCCTCTTTGTTAGACCTCGTAATGGCTTCGAGCCCAACCAGGCTACTGAGGAGCGCGTCAATTACCTTGGCACCCAACTACTCCTGATAGACCCGCGTGAAGGAAATATGCCCTAGAGGCAATAATAAAGTTGTTATTTATATTTCCTTATATCATGATAAATGTTTATTATTCATGCTAGAATTGTATTAACCGGAAACTTAGTACATGTGTGAATGCATAGGCAAACAGAGTGTCACTAGTATGCCTCTACTTGACTAGCTCGTTGATCAAAGATGGTTAAGTTTCCTATCCATAGACATGAGTTGTCATTTGATGAATGGGATCACATCATTAGAGAATGATGTGATTGACAAGACCCATCTGTTAGCTTAGCACGATGATCGTTTAGTTTGTTGCTATTGCTTTCTTCATGACTTATACATGTTCCTATGACTATGAGATTATGCAACTCCCGAATATCGGAGGAACACTTAGTGTGATATCAAACGTCACAACGTAACTGGGTGATTATAAAGATGCTCTACAGGTGTCTCCGATGGTGTTTGTTGAGTTGGCATAGATCGAGATTAGGATTTGTCACTCAGATTGTCGGAGAGGTATCTCTGGGCCCTCTCGGTAATGTACATCACTATAAGCCTTACAAGCAATGTGACTAATGAGTTAGTTATGAGATGATGCATTACGAAACGAGTAAAGAGACTTGCCGGTAACGAGATTGAACTAGGTATTGAGATACCGACGATCGAATCTCGGGCAAGTAACATACCGATGACAAAGGGAACAACGTATGTTGTTATGCGGTTTGACCGATAAAGATCTTCGTAGAATATGTGGGAGCCAATATGAGCATCCAGGTTCTGCTATTGGTTATTGACCGGAGATGAGTCTCGGTCATGTCTACATAGTTCTCGAACCCGTAGGGTCCGCACGCTTAATGTTCGATGACGATCGGTATTATGAGTTTATGTGTTTTGATGTACCGAAGGTTGTTCGGAGTCCCGGATGTGATCACGGACATGATGAGGAGTTTCGAAATGGTTGAGACATAAAGATCGATATATTGGAAGGCTATGTTCGGACACCGGAATGGTTCTGGATAAGTTCGGGCATTTTCCGGAGTACCGGGAGGTTACCGGAACCCCCCGGGGAGTCAATGGGCCTTATTGGGCCTTAGTGGAAGAGAGGAGGAGGCGGCCAGGTGGAGGGCGCGCCCCTCCCCCCCAAGCCCAATCCGAATTGGGGTGGGGGCCGGCCCCCCCTTTCCTTCTCCCTCTCTCCCTCTTCCTTCTTCTCCTACTCCAACTAGGGAAGGGGGGAAACCTACTCCTACTGGGAGTAGGACTCCCCCCCTTTGGGCGCGCCATAGAGAGGGTCGGCCTCCCCTCCTCCACTCCTTTATATACGGGGGAGGGGGGCACCCCGTAGACACACAAGTTGACAGTTGTCTTAGCCGTGTGCGGTGCCCCCCTCCACAGATTTCCACCTCGGTCATATCGTTGTAGTGCTTAGGCAAAGCCCTGCGTCGGTAACTTCATCAACACCGTCACCACGGCGTCGTGCTGATGGAACTGTCCCTCAGCCTTAGCTGGATCAAGAGTTCGAGGGACGTCACCGAGCTGAACGTGTGCAGATCGCGGAGGTGCCGTGCGTTCGGTACTTGATCGGTTGGATCGCGAAGACGTTCGACTACATCAACCGCGTTACTAAACGCTTCCGCTTTCGGTCTACGAGGGTACGTGGACACACTCTCCCGCTCGTTGCTATGCATCACCTAGATAGATCTTGAGTGTTCGTAGGATTTTTTTTGAAATTACTGCGTTCCCCAACAGTGGCATCCGAGCCAGGTCTATGCGTAGATGTTATATGCACGAGTAGAACACAAAGAGTTGTGGGCGATAATAGTCATACTGCTTACCAGCATGTCATACTTTGATTTGGCGGTATTGTTGGATGAAGCGGCTCAGACCGACATTACGCGTACGCTTACGCGAGACTGGTTCTACCGGCGTGCTTCGCACACAGGTGGCTAGTGGGTGTCAGTTTCTCCAACTTTAGTTGAATCAAGTGTGACTACGCCCGGTCCTTGTTGAAGGTTAAAACAGCACACTTGACGAAAAATCCTTGTGGTTTTGATGCGTAGGTAAGAACGGTTCTTGCTCAGCCTGTAGCAGCCACGTAAAACTTGCAACAACAAAGTAGAGGACGTCTAACTTGTTTTTGCAGGGCATGCTGTGATATGATATGGTCAAGACATGATGCTATATTTTATTGTATGAGATGATCATGTTTTGTAACAGAGTTATCGGCAACTGGCAGGAGCTATCTGGTTGTCGCTTTATTGTATGCAATGCAATCGCCATGTAATTGTTTTTACTTTATCACTAAGCGGTAGCGATAGTCGTAGAAGCAATAGTTGGCGAGACGACAACGATGCTATGATGGAGATCAAGGTGTCGCGCCGGCGACGATGGTGATCATGACGGTGCTTTGGAGATGGAGATCAAAGGCACAAGATGATGATGGCCATATCATATCACTTATATTGATTGCATGTGATGTTTATCCTTTATGCATCTTATTTTGCTTAGTTCGACGGTAGCATTATAAGATGATCTCTCACTAAATTTCAAGGTACAAGTGTTCTCCCTGAGTATGCACCGTTGCGAAAGTTCGTCGTGCCGAGACGCCACGTGATGATCGGGTGTGATAAGCTCTACGTTCACATACAACGGGTGCAAGCCAGTTTTGCACACGCAGAATACTCGGGTTAAACTTGACGAGCCTAGCATATGCAGATATGGCCTCGGAACACTGAGACCGAAAGGTCGAGCGTGAATCATATAGTAGATATGATCAACATAGTGATGTTCACCATTGAAAACTACTCCATCTCACGTGATGATCGGACATGGTTTAGTTGATTTGGATCACGTGATCACTTAGATGATTAGAGGGATGTCTATCTAAGTGGGAGTTCTTAAGTAATATGATTAATTGAACTTTAATTTATCATGAACTTAGTACCTGATAGTATTTTGCATATCTATGTTGTTGTAGATCAATGGCCCGTGCTACTGTTCCTTTGAATTTTAATGCGTTCCTAGAGAAAGCTAAGTTGAAAGATGATGTTAGCAACTACATGGACTGGGTCCGTAACTTGAGGATTATCCTCATTGCTGCACAGAAGAATTACGCCCTGGAAGCACCGCTAGGTGCAAGACCCGCTGCAGGAGCAACGCCGGACGTTGTGAACGCCTGGCAGAGCAAAGCTGATGACTACTCGATAGTTCAGTGTGCCATGCTTTACGGCTTAGAACCGGGACTTCAACGACGTTTTGAACGTCATGGAGCATATGAGATGTTCCAGGAGTTGAAGTTAATATTTCAAGCAAATGCCTGGATTGAGAGATATGAAGTCTCCAATAAGTTCTATAGCTGCAAAATGGAGGAGAATAGTTCTGTCAGTGAACATATACTCAAAATGTCTGGGTATCATAATCACTTGACTCAGCTGGGAGTTAATCTTCCGATTGATAGTGTCATTGACAGAGTTCTTCAATCACTGCCACCAAGCTACAAAAGCTTCGTGATGAACTATAATATGCAAGGGATGGATAAGACAATTCCCGAGCTCTTCGCAATGCTAAAGGCTGCGGAGGTAGAAATCAAGAAGGAGCATCAAGTGTTGATGGTCAACAAGACCACCATTTTCAAGAAAAAGGGTAAAGGGAAGAAGGGGAACTTCAAGAAGAACGGCAAGCAAGTTGCTGCTCAAGTGAAGAAGCCCAAGTCTGGACCTAAGTCTGAGACTGAGTGCTTCTACTGCAAAGGGACTGGTCACTGGAAGCGGAATTGCCCCAAGTATTTGGCGGATAATAAGGATGGCAAGGTGAACAAAGGTATATGTGATATACATGTTATTGATGTGTACCTTACTAATGCTCGCAGTAGTACCTGGGTATTTGATACTGGTTCTGTTGCTAATATTTGCAACTCGAAACAAGGACGAGGTGACGATGCGCGTGGGAAATGGTTCCAAAGTCGATGTGATCGCCGTCGGCACGCTACCTCTACATCTACCTTCGGGATTAGTTTTAGACATGAATAATTGTTATTTGGTGCCAGCGTTAAGCATGAACATTATATCTGGATCTTGTATGATGCGAGACGGTTATTCATTTAAATCTGAGAATAATGGTTGTTCTATTTATATGAGTAATATCTTTTATGGTCATGCACCCTTAAAGAGTGCTCTATTTTTGTTGAATCTCGATAGTAGTGATACACATATTCATAATATTGAAGCCAAAAGATGCAGAGTTGATAATGATAGCGCAACTTATTTGTGGCACTGCCATTTGGGTCATATTGGTGTAAAGCGCATGAAGAAACTCCATACTGATGGACTTTTGGAATCACTTGATTATGAATCACTTGGTACTTGCGAACCATGCCTCATGGGCAAGATGACTAAAACTCCGTTCTCCGGAACAATGGAGCGAGCAACAGATTTATTGGAAATAATACATACTGATGCATGCGGTCCGATGAATATTGAGGCTCGCGGCGAGTATCATTATTTTCTGACCTTCACAGATGATTTGAGCAGATATGGGTATATCTACTTGATGAAATATAAGTCTGAAACATTTGAAAAGTTCAAAGAATTTGAGGGTGAAGTGGAAAATCATCGTAACAAGAAAATAAAGTTTCTGTGATCTGATCGTGGAGGAGAATATTTGAGTTACGAGTTTGGTCTTCATTTGAAACAATGCGGAATAGTTTCGCAACTCACGCCACCCGGAACACCACAGCGTAATGGTGTGTCCGAACGTCGTAACCGCACTTTATTAGATATGGTGCGATCTATGATGTCTCTTACTGATCTACCGCTATCGTTTTGGGGTTATGCTTTAGAGATGGCTGCATTCACGTTAAATAGGGCACCATCTTAATCCATTGAGACGACACCTTATGAACTGTGGTTTGGCAAGAAACCCAAGTTGTCGTTTCTTAAAGTTTGGGGCTGCAATGCTTTTGTGAAAAACTTCAACCTGATAAGCTCGAACCCAAATCGGAGAAATGTGTCTTCATAGGATACCCAAAGGAGACTGTTGGGTACACCTTCTATCACAGATCCGAAGGCAAGATATTCGTTGCTAAGAATGGATCCTTTCTAGAGAAGGAGTTTCTCTCGAAAGAAGTGAGTGGGAGGAAAGTAGAACTTGATGAGGTAATTGTACCTGCTCCCTTATTGGAAAGTAGTTCATCACAGAAATCAGTTCCAGTGATTCCTACACCAATTAGTGAGGAAGCTAATGATAATGATCATGAAACTTCAGATCAAGTTACTACCGAACCTCATAGGTCAACCAGAGTAAGATCCGCACCAGAGTGGTACGGTAATCCTGTTCTGGAGGTCATGTTACTTGACCATGACGAACCTACGAACTATGAGGAAGCGATGATGAGCCCAGATTCCGCGAAATGGCTTGAGGCCATGAAATCTGAGATGGGATCCATGTATGAGAACAAAGTGTGGACTTTGGTTGACTTGCCCGATGATCGGCAAGCCATAGAGAATAAATGGATCTTCAAGAAGAAGACTGACGCTGACGGTAATGTTACTGTCTACAAAGCTCGACTTGTTGCGAAAGGTTTTCGACAAGTTCAAGGAGTTGACTACGATGAGACCTTCTCACCCGTAGCGATGCTTAAGTCCGTCCGAATCATGTTAGCAATTGCCGCATTTTATGATTATGAAATTTGGCAAATGGATGTAAAAACTGCATTCCTGAATGGATTTCTGGAAGAAGAGTTGTATATGATGCAACCAGAAGGTTTTATCGATCCAAAAGATGCTAACAAAGTGTGCAAGCTCCAGCGATCCATTTATGGACTGGTGCAAGCATCTCGGAGTTGGAATAAACGTTTTGATAGTGTGATCAAATCATATGGTTTTATACAGACTTTTGGAGAAGCCTGTATTTACAAGAAAGTGAGTGGGAGCTCTGTAGCATTTCTAATATTATATAGAATTTCTGGATAGCATAAAAGGATACTTGAACAAGAGTTTTTCAATGAAAGACCTCGGTGAAGCTGCTTACATATTGGGCATCAAGATCTATAGAGATAGATCAAGACGCTTAATTGGACTTTCACAAAGCACATACCTTGATAAAGTTTTGAAGAAGTTCAAAATGGATCAAGCAAAGAAAGGGTTCTTGCTTGTGTTACAAGGTGTGAAGTTGAGTCAAACTCAATGCCCGACCACTGCAGAAGATAGAGAGAAAATGAAAGTCATTCCCTATGCTTCAGCCATAGGTTCTATCATGTATGCAATGCTGTGTGCCAGACCTGATGTGTGCCTTGCTATTAGTTTAGCAGGGAGGTACCAAAGTAATCCAGGAGTGAATCACTGGACAGCGGTCAAGAACATCCTGAAATACCTGAAAAGGACTAAGGATATGTTTCTCGTTTATGGAGGTGAAAAAGAGCTCATCGTAAATGGTTACGTCGATGCAAGCTTTGACACTGATCCGGATGACTCTAAGTCACAAACCGGATACGTATTTATATTGAACGGTGGAGCTGTCAGTTGGTGCAGTTCTAAGCAAAGCGTCGTGGCGGGATCTACGTGTGAAGCGGAGTACATAGCTGCTTCGGAAGCAGCAAATGAAGGAGTCTGGATGAAGGAGTTCATATCCGATCTTGGTGTCATACCTAATGCATCGGGTCCAATGAAAATCTTTTGTGACAATACTGGTGCAATTGCCTTGGCGAAGGAATCTAGATTTCACAAGAGAACCAAACACATCAAGAGACGCTTCAATTCCATCCGCGATCAAGTCAAGGAGGGAGACATAGAGATTTGCAAAATACATACGGATCTGAATGTTGCAGACCCGTTGACTAAGCCTCTCTCACGAGCAAAACATGATCAGCACCAAGACTCTATGGGTGTTAGAATCATTACTGTGTAATCTAGATTATTGACTCTAGTGCAAGTGGGAGACTGAACTAAATATGCCCTAGAGGCAATAATAAAGTTGTTATTTATATTTCCTTATATCATGATAAATGTTTATTATTCATGCTAGAATTGTATTAACCGGAAACTTAGTACATGTGTGAATACATAGACAAACAGAGTGTCACTAGTATGCCTCTACTTGACTAGCTCGTTGATCAAAGATGGTTAAGTTTCCTATCCATAGACATGAGTTTTCATTTGATGAACGGGATCACATCATTAGAGAATGATGTGATTGACAAGACCCATCCGTTAGCTTAGCACGATGATCGTTTAGTTTGTTGCTATTGCTTTCTTCATGACTTATACATGTTCCTATGACTATGAGATTATGCAACTCCCGAATATCGGAGGAACACTTAGTGTGCTATCAAACGTCACAACGTAACTGGGTGATTATAAAGATGCTCTACAGGTGTCTCCGATGGTGTTTGTTGAGTTGGCATAGATCGAGATTAGGATTTGTCACTCTGATTGTCGGAGAGGTATCTCTGGGCCCTCTCGGTAATGTACATCACTATAAGCCTTGCAAGCAATGTGACTAATGAGTTAGTTACGGGATGATGCATTACGGAACGAGTAAAGAGACTTGCCGGTAACGAGATTGAACTAGGTATTGAGATACCGACGATCGAATCTCGGGCAAGTAACATACCGATGACAAAGGGAACAACGTATGTTGTTATGCGGTTTGACCGATAAAGATCTTCGTAGAATATGTGGGAGCCAATATGAGCATCCAGGTTCCGCTATTGGTTATTGACCGGAGATGAGTCTCGGTCATGTCTACATAGTTCTCGAACCCGTAGGGTCCGCACGCTTAACGTTCGATGATGATCGGTATTATGAGTTTATGTGTTTTGATGTACCGAAGGTTGTTCGGAGTCCCGGATGTGATCACGGACATGACGAGGAGTCTCAAAATGGTCGAGACATAAATATCGATATATTGGAAGGCTATGTTTGGACACCGGAATGGTTTCGGATAAGTTCGGGCATTTTTCGGAGTACCGGGAGGTTACCGGAACCCCCCGGGGAGTCAATGGGCCTTATTGGGCCTTAGTGGAAGAGAGGAGGAGGCGGCCAGGTGGAGGGCGCGCCCCCCCAAGCCCAATCCGAATTGGGGTGGGGGCCGGCCCCCCCTTTCCTTCTCCCTCTCTCCCTCTTCCTTCTTCTCCTACTCCAACTAGGGAAGGGGGGAAACCTACTCCTACTGGGAGTAGGACTCCCCCCCTTTGGGCGCGCCATAGAGAGGGCCGGCCCTCCCCTCGTCCACTCCTTTATATACGGGGGAGGGGGGCACCCCATAGACACACAAGTTGACAGTTGTCTTAGCCGTGTGCGGTGCCCCCCTCCACAGATTTCCACCTCGGTCATATCGTTGTAGTGCTTAGGCGAAGCCCTGCGTCGGTAACTTCATCAACACCGTCACCATGCCGTCGTGCTGACGGAACTGTCCCTCGGCCTTAGCTGGATCAAGAGTTCGAGGGACGTCACCGAGCTGAACGTGTGCAGATCGCGGAGGTGCCGTGCGTTCGGTACTTGATCGATTGGATCGCGAAGACGTTTGACTACATCAACCGCGTTACTAAACGCTTCCGCTTTCGGTCTACGAGGGTACGTGGACACACTCTCCCGCTCGTTGCTATGCATCACCTAGATAGATCTTGAGTGTTCGTAGGAAATTTTTTGAAATTACTGCGTTCCCCAACACCGCGCGGGGTCCATTGGCCCCGTGTACCGGGACATCAGGGAGCTCTGAGCCGGCAGGGGCAAGACGCGACATGCCACCCACGTCCGCACGATGTGGCCCCCGGTCAACCGACCTTTCTTCAAGCGGGCGGTGGCCTCCACGAGAAATTTGACCTCCCGGGTTGGCTTCAAAAGCGGGGCTCATGACAGCAAATTCTGGGGAGGCTCGTTCGTGAATACTAGCAGGTCGTTGCCGAGGCCCTCCATGTAGAACCACAACTTATGCCACTCCCAAACGGATTTTGGGAGGTCAATGGAGAAGAAGGTGGAGTTGGGGCGGAGCTGCAGGATGGCTCCCCCAAGGTCACAAACGGCGTCCTCATTCGACTGAACGCAGACCCGGAAGAAATAGCGGAACAAGTCAAAGTGCGGAGCTATCCCAAGGTAGCACTCACAGAAGGTGATAAAATTTGTGATATGCAGAACCCCGTTGTGCGAAATGTGGTGAAGTTGACACCCAAGAAAATAGAGGAGGCCACACACGAAATGATGAAGCGGGAAGCCGAGCCCCCGCCCGAAGTACCCTGAGCATAAGACGTGCCCGTCGGCACGGGGCACCGGCGGGACCTTCCCGCTTGGAATGTGCACCCTCAGATATGCGGGCATGGACATGTCATCCTTGTAACCCTTAATCTCACCCTCCATCGCAATGGACGAGAACCATTTTCCGATGGATTTGGGTGTAGTACACCCTGATCTCGCACCTTTCTTGGGAGCGGCCCTTTTTCTCTTCCCGTCGGCAGGCCTGGAAGGCAGCTCTGAGCCAGAGACCTCTCTCTCTCTCTCTCCCCCCTCTCCCTCTCCTCGTCTTGTCCATCAGCGGTGGGAGAATGGGAGCAACGGGAATGAAGTGGCGGCGTGGCGAAGAGCTCGAGACAAACAAGGAGCGAAACGGAATGAGGTAGGGTTTTGAACCCCCCCCCCCCAGTTTCCCTCTTCTTATAAGGCGTACGGACCCGAGGCGCCGTCCACCGCCAGCGGAACGGACCACTTTTTCCGTTGGCTTGGGAAGGTTTTCCTTTCCCTCCTTTTTTCAGGGAATAAAGGCGGTAATTACGGATGGTCCCTCTCTTAAGGACTCACGACGAATATCGACTACACCGAATCAGCGTCCAAACCGAAAGGGCGACCGATCCCTTGGGTGCGCCGGACTCCGAGGCTATCCGGGCTCTTAAGAAGCAAGACGATGAAGGAGCCTGCCGGAGGTCTCGCGGCCCTCACTGCGACCTCCGCCACGCTCGGGGGCTAGTGACGGGTTCATGTACCGGGGGTGGCTAAATGCCAAGGTGCCCCTCGCAAACTACAAGGGGCCCCAACAGGCTCACGGTATGGCGCTAACCCTATGAGGCCAGAAGACCTTCTTGATGCCCAAGACTAGAGGGCGGCGGTACCCAAGATGCATCCGACATGTAAACCCTAGACCTCTCCTGTCTATATAAAGGGAGGTCTAGGGTTCCTCTTGATCATCTATCCTCAGATAGGAGAAACTCTCGTAGCAACATCAAACACCATTGTGACCCCTCGCACGAGGTATCCCTCCATTATGAATAACCAAAACTAGCAGGACGTAGGGTATTACTCTCAGGAGGTCTGAACCTAGATAACCCCCCCCCCCCCCCCCCGTGACCTCCGATCCATGACTACCAGCTGCGCTTGGACCCCTACCGATGGATCTGACGGAAACTTGCTCCGTCAGTGATCCATCATTTTTCCCTTGGTAGCTGCTGTGGTGGTGTCAGAGGCAGGTGACGGGCGTTGGTGTCAAGCTCAGAGATTTCTTCGGTCTTGATTGTAATTTTACTTCTTGGCTGGTGTTCCTTTGTGTAAAGGCTAGCGTTTCGCTATTTTTTTAGTTTTGTCAGGTGGGTATGTACGTGGCTTGTACTATGATCCTTATGATATAAATGAGACATATATTACCATGCAAAAAAATATGTGATTTTAATCATGAAAAATACTGAACAGGTTCTTTTGGAATATTGAGCGAGATTTCAATACTGAGCAAGATTCTAATCGTGAAAATATTGAGCGAATGCTCGATAAGTTATTCTTCAGCACAACATGTTTTGCACTGTGCGATCTAGCCATGCATGGTTACTCGGTTGGTGATGCGGGTGATATGCAGGGGAAGTGGCAAGCAAATGGAGTGGTGGCGCTAGATGTTGGTTGCATGGTAGCACAGTTCTTAAGGACGCGTTTGGTAGGCTGCATATACCTCAGCCAGGCCCGCGCAGGAAGAAAAAGGCCCGTTTGGTTACCCGCATTCACTCTTGGGCCTGCATAGCACGAACATAAAAGCACCTCTGGGCCTGCATCCAGAGGAACACTCAAATCGACCATTTTTGTTGAGCCAGGCCCGCGCGATGAAACCCTAGGCACGTGGGCGTGGGCGGTTGCACGCGTGGGTGCGGTCCCGAAATGTCGCATTGTTTCCAGATGCGTCGTCATAAATTACCCTCACCGCTCTCTCCCCTCTTCCCCACTCACACCGGCGGCGGCGACGGTGGCGACCACCTGAGCTCTACTGCGAATCGATCCAAGACGGCGGCGGCAACCACCGAAGCGACTGTAGACCTCCACCGGAGCGCATCGGCCATGGCGGTAAGACCTCATCCTCTCTGTACATTCACTGCTTTTGACTCGGGCTAGATTCAATTAGAGCACGCGATTGAAGAGTTAGGGAGGGGATTGAACACATCGGGGGGGGGGGGGAGGATTGACATCGATCGATTCTACATCTACGGCTACTAGGGCTCATAGGTTATTTTTCGATTACATCGGGGGCAGGGATTGGAAATGCGCCCAAACTTTCTTGTCTAGCCGCGGTGACCCTGGAGTCGTGTCGAGCGGCGCGGGGGGGGGAGGCGTAGTCATCTTCTTTTCTTCCTCATCGGCTTCGTCCTCATCGTCTTCGTCAAGAACGATGGGTCTTGCACGGTCGCCTGCCGCCGGCACCCTGGCCACCATCTGCACCTCGTCGCTGTCGGACTCCGGCGACCCGAACATACTACTCCAGTACGCCGCGGCACGCTGGTCTTGAGGCGCCTTGTACTGACTGTACTTGGCCCATCTTGCCCACTGTCGAGCATCGCCGGAGTCTACCTGATTCATGGCCCAGCGCAGGATGTCCACTGACATCGCGCCCTTGGCTGGGTCCGGAACCAGTGTCTTCAGCTCGTCCGGTGCAACCTTCTTCATCACAGCATCGGCCTCCTTGTGCATGTCATCAATGCTGCTGAAGTTCGAGCACACTTCCATGGTGTGCTCGAACTTCTTGCGGTCACCGAGCGAGCACCCAAGGAAGAAGGCCCTCCATCCAATGCCCCATTGGAAAGGATTGGGGTTGGTGTTGGAGTTCATGCCGAGGAGAGGTGGTGAAACAGAGGGGGTTTGAGTGCGGTGCTGGGTTGGTGGGGTGGGTTAATATAGGAGCGTTAGGCCGATATGAATGAATGCTGACCATTGATATGCGTGTTGTTCATAATGCAGATGGACAAGGGCAAGGAGGTGGTGCCGCCATTGGAGAAGGGCAAGGAGGTTGGGCCTCCATTGGTCGAAGTGCCAGTGCAGGATCACCCAAGCCCCAAGCGGAGGAACTATGGCCACTTCCATTAGGAGTCAGGACCAAACCACTTCTGCAAGGTTATCCTTGCTCCAAAGTTGGAGAGTCTGCCATTGCCTCTGGACTTCAGAAAGCACTTCCCCGCCATCCCTACAGAGTTCAAGCTGAAGACGAACACCGGCTGTGCATGGAGCGTGACGGTGAGGGTGATTGACGATAGGGTCACCCTTGATCAGGGTTGGGCCACCTTCACCGCCGTTCACCAGATCATGATCGGGTACATGCTGACGTTCAAGCTGTTGTCCTTCAATACCATGAAGGTGATCGTCTTCAACGACGAGGGTGTGGAGGTGGTCACCAAGTGAAGGAGCACGGCAATGCCTTCGCCTCGACCGCCTGAGCTCCTGTTGTCCAATCCTTGTTGGTTCTTGCTTTAAGACTTCGGTTTTGTTTAGAACTTATCGTACTGTGTTGGTTTAAAACTTGTTCTGCGTGGTTAAGACTTATGTTTGTGCCTAAGATTGTTCTGTTGCTACTAGTTTAGTTGTTAGTAGTTCATGTGTGCCTTTGGTAACCTCACTACATCGAGGAGGAGGTTACCACACAACTGTCCTGGATGTAACCAAACAACCGGACTTGTGTTTCCCCTCAAACAAGTCCGCAACCAAATAGCAGGCCTTTCTTTTTAGCACATTCAGGTTAGAGGGGATGCAGGCAACCAATCAACATGCAGATGTTGGTTTTTTGCCTGTATATGCTCAGTCAGACCCAACTGAGACAAGTATGCAAAGTGGCAAAAAACGATGCAGGTAACCAGACGTGCCCTAACTGATTTCATGCAACAGTAACATAAAAATTACTTGTGAAGAAAATATAACGTTGGTAAAAAAATTGCTCTCTCCATTGGGGGCGACCACAGAGCTTATAGTGAAACTACAGGAAAAGATAGATAAACCATCGAATTACATACGGATGCCAGAGATTTCATGAGGAAGGACCGCTATATTCATGTCTAAGTTTCAGTGCAAGTTTGTTATACTTAGGCTGGTCGTAATGGTGAGTATCGTATACTAGTATCATGCATATGATACTACGTCCGTAATGCATAGTATTATAAGTTAGTATCTTAGGTTGCCTTATTAATTGCACTGCATGACACAAAGTAGTACAACATTTAATATGATAAGGTATCATGATATAATATCACATCCTCTATTTCCTTTAATTGTGTGTCACATCATCCAAAAAGTCTAGTTGGCATGCATGATACCACTTATGATACTCCCATTACGACCAGCCTTAGAGGAGACCAAGAATTTTCACTGATAAGCTATAAAACTTACAAAACAACAAGTGCTCTCAGTCTTCATACGGACAATGTAGGTTGATTTTTCTTCTATTTCACACCGGAGCCTTTTCTTTCGTACGAGTCCTTTTAATATTTATCAAGAGCATATTTGAGTTAACACGGAAAAGAGAAAATAAAGTTGTTACTTCCTCCTTGTGGTTTAGAGGGTGTCGTGGACTTAACACGGCAGATGTCCTAGCAAAAGGACTTAGGTGTGGAGCCATCGCAACTTGGTTAGCTTAAAGGGGTTGAACGGGACAAAGGACACAGAGAGTTTACCCAGGTTTGGCCCCTCTCAATGAGGTAAAAGCCTACTCCTGCTTTTGGTTGTATTGCTTGGGTTTTGATTACCAGGGAGCGAATACGCTTGACCTAGTTCTCAATTGATTGTTTCTTCAGTCAACCCGCCGTCGGGTCACCCCTTTATATATAGGTTGATGCCCGATGGCTTACAAAGTCCCGGCCGGCCCACACAAACGTGTCGAGCTCGGTTTCTAACTAAGCTTGCCTTACAGAACAAGTCATCGCCTGGCGGTTCACACCTCCGGGCCTTAAGTCGCCTCCGGGTCTTGGGCCTTCAATGGGCTTGCTCTATGAACCGCCATCTTCATCCTTAAGTCACCAATGGCATGACCCGGCCCCTCTTGGGCGGGTCATACCCAGTAGTTATATCCCCAACATTAGGCCCCAGGTTGATTTGAACTTGTTCACATCAATCTTCACCACTTGACTTGGCAGAATCTTCCATTATCAATTCCTTACCAATTCACTGTAACCCGCCATGATGTCATATCACAGAACCTCTGTAACCCGCCATGACATCATGCATATTAATCCCGCACAAAGCCCAGGACATCTCAACAGATCTTTATCTTAATAGACCTCCCGAAAATCGAGGCATCCATATAGCCACATAATCATTTTCGGCCTCCTCGATTCCCGTGCATGCCGTCTAGTCACCTCCTTATAAATAGGGACAGGGGGGCCTTTTTCACCTTTTCCCCCAGTCCTCTCATCTTCTTCTTCCTCCTCGCGACTCTGCTGCGATCGAGCTCCGCCGCTGTCGTCCTTCATCAACAACACCAACTCTGGCCGCTGCATCGACCTGAACAGACCAGAAAACTGCGACGCACCTCCGCTGTTCATCAGCGTCAGTAAGTACTCACCTTCCTTCATAGCAGATCTGCATTAGGGTTTCTGCCGTTCGTCGGTGTTCTTCACCGTTCCTCATTTTTCCTCTTTAGAACGCGTAGTTTGATCTGAACACAACGCTGAAGTTGTGCGGTCATCATCATCTTGTAGACCCAAAGATTGTCAAAGGTCTCCTTCAGATCATCTAATAAGGTCTCCTTCTTCCTGGATTTCACAACAATATCATCCACATAAGCATGAACATTACGCCCAATCTGGCTGTGGAGGCAATTCTGAACGCAACGCTGATAAGTCGCCTGAACACTCTTGAGCCCAAAAGGCATAGACACGTAGTAGAAGGCTCCAAAGGGAGTGATGAAAGTTGTCTTCTCCTGGTCCTTAACTGCCATCTTAATCTGATGATAACCAGAATAAGCATCTAAAAAACTCAAATGCTCACAACCCGCCGTAGCATCAATGATCTGATCAATACGAGGGAGAGCAAAAGGATCAACCAGACAGGCCTTATTAAGGTCCATGTAATCCACACACATACACCAAGTGCCGTTTTTCTTAAGTACCAGCACCGGGTTAGCCAACCATTCAGGATGAAAAACTTCAACAATAAACCCGGCCGCCAAGAGCCGGGCCACCTCTTCACCAATGGCTTTGCGCCTCTCTTCATTAAAACGACGAAGGAATTGCTTGACCGGTTTAAACTTTGGATCAATATTGAGAGTGTGCTCAGCGAGTTCCCTCGGTACACCTGGCATGTCTGAAGGCTTCCATGCAAAGATGTCCCGGTTCTCACGGATGAACTCGATGAGCGCGCTTTCCTATTTCAGATTCAAGTTAGCACTTATAATGAATTGTTTGGATGAATCGCCAGGGACAAAATCGACCTGCTTGGTGTCATCTGCCGACTTAAACTTCAACAAGGGGTCATGCTCTGTGGTTGGCTTCTTCAAAGGGGTCATATCCGCCGGGTCAACATTATCCTTGTAAAACTTCAACTCCTCTGTTGCACAAACAGCCTCAGCATAGGCAGCATCACCTTCTTCACATTCCAAAGCTATCTTCCTGTCACCATGCACTGTGATGGTACCCTTACGACCCGGCATTTTAAGCTGCAAATAAACATAACAAGGTTGTGCCATAAATTTGGCATAAGCCGGCCGTCCAAACAAGGCGTGATAAGGGCTCTTAATCTTGACCACCTCAAAAGTCAATGTTTCAGCCCTATAATCATGCTCATTGCCAAAAGCCACTTCCAAGGCTATCTTACCCACCGGATATGCCGACTTACCAGGCACCACCCCATGAAAGACGGTAGAAGACGGCTTAAGATCTTTGTCATTCAAATTCATACGGCGAAAAGTATCATAATAAAAGATGTTGATACTGCTGCCCCCGTCCATGAGCACCTTTGTGAACTTGTATCCTCCAACCTGAGGAGCGACCACCAAAGCCAGCTGACCCGGTTGTTAACCCGGGGCGGGTGATCCTCACGGCTCCATACAATGGGCTGCTCTGACCATCGCAAGTACCGAGGGACTGCCGGCTCAACCGTGCTCACCGCTCGTTTATGAATCTTTTGGTCTCGCTTGCATAAACTCGTGGTAAAAACATGATATTGGCCACTATTCAGCTGCTTTGGATTGCTCTGGTAGCCGGACTGCTGCTGTTGATTACCCTGACTGGGCTGCTGATTAAAACCGCCTTGACTGCCTTGGCCTTGAAACCCGGAGTTTGAGCCGCCACCTCCAAAGCCGGGCCCGTGAGAGCCGGATCCTGACCCGCCATTCGGGCCATGATGGTCCTAATAAAAATCAGAATTCCTATACTCCTTCATGATGAAACAATCTTTCCATAGATGAGTAGCCGGCTTATCTTGAGAACCGTGCTTTGGGCAAGGCTGATTCATTATCGCCTCAAGGTTGAACTTTGGCCCGCCAAACCGGGGCATCGATGATTTCCCCTTTCGACGCTGATTGTTATTCTGCGTGTTGGTATTAGCCACAAAGTCTGAACCACCGTCAGCTTGCTTGCGTTTACCATTATTGCCTTGGTTCTGACCCGCCGTATTATGCTGTTGTTCCTTACCGTTCTTCTTCCCCTTGCCAGGCTTCTCCTCATCAGACTCAGGGTCTTTAGTGTTATCAGAGTCGGCATATTTGATGAGAGCTGCCATGAGCTCTCCCATGTCGTTGCAGTGGCGCTTGAGTGGCCCAGCTTCTGTTTGAGGGGAACGAACCGGCAATTTTTCTCCAAAATTAGGACGGCTGAACCAGCGTTGATGCTTTCCGACGAGTGGATAATGGCCGAGATCCGGCGTACCCAATGGGCGGTTGACTCATCCTCCCTCTGGATACAAGTGTCTAAATCAAGAATCGACGTAGGCTGCTTGCATGTGTCTTTGAAATTCTGAATAAAGCGCGCCTTCAATTCAGCCCATGACCTGATGGAGTTAGGGGGCAATCCCTTTAGCCAGGTGCGAGCCGGCCCATCCAACATCATGGTGAAATACTTAGCGCACACAGCATCATTGACGTCCAACATTTCCATGGCCAGCTCATAGCTCTCAATCCAAGCCTCCCGGGGGTTGATTTGCTGTGTAATTGGGCACCTTGCGGGGGCCCTTAAAATCCTTTGGCAGACGCGCATTACGCAAAGCCGGCACAAGACACGGCACACCTACGGTCCTAGAAGTCATCCCAGCTTCTACAGACACCGACGGGTTATGCTGAGGTTGCTGGTGAGCCGCCAGCTGAGCCGCTAGCTCCGCCTCCCGACGTGCCCTGGCCTGATCCACCAAAGTCTGAGCATTGTTATCAGCACGTGGCGGGTCATGCCCGCGGGGCTGGTTACGGTGCCGCTCACTACTCGAAACCGCCGGCGACTCGATGCGCCGGCTATAACTTCGGCTAGGGCGTGGGGTTGAATGAATCCGCTCACGGCTATATGATTAGACCGCTTGTTGAGCTACCGCGGTTTGAAGAAGTTCCACGGCCTTCCGCGCCTCAACCGCCGCGGGAGACTTGCCTTGCACCGGGAGAGCCGCCAGCCGCGACGCCGCAGCAATCATGTTACCCAGAGGGTTAGAATAATGACCCGGCGGTGTCGACACCTGCTGAGGTGGGGTTACATTCAAACGAGGCGGGTCTGGCGTACGTGGTTGAGCCGTCGCCCCGGTCACGGGCGCCTCGACAGCCCGGGTTACCTCAGGTAGATTACTTGGTCCGGCCCCAGGCGTGTTGAAAAGATTCCTCGCATCGTACTCCAAAGGTAGACGACTCTGATGCCTCCTTCGCAGAACGGCGTTGGATGCATTCTGATCCAGGCTTAACCGGAAATTCTTCGCTTGAATCCGTTGTGACTCGGCGTCCAGGGCGGCTCGTTCTGTCGCCATCCTAGCATTCTCAACGTTAAGCTCAACTTTGGCCTGAGCTATCTCATCTCGCAGTTTTGCCACGTCCACCTTATGGTGTGCTTGAGTCGCCGGGTCACCTCTGCCTCCAATAGAGTTGCCAAAGCGTCCAAGAGCTCGGATAAAACCTGAGCCAGCGGGCGCACAGAGCCGCTCGCTCCGGCCGTCGCCTCGGCCGTTGAATCGGAAGTCATAGTCGCAGTGGTTGATGAATTGAGCACCGGTTGTGTGCCGGCCATGAAGATCGCGACTCTGTTCGGCGGCTCATAGGGGCCCGGAATACTGTCGCCATCAGAACAACCCCCAAGCCTGCCGTCTTGCAGTTGATACATTGAACTGGTCTCACCGGTTGAGGACTCATCATCAGAGTAGACGGCCGTCTCTCCACCGGATACAGATCCTTCCTCAAGATCCGCTCCATGAATAAAACCAACAAAAGTGTGCTTCACGGCGGTTTGAACCTTGGCGGGTCGCGCGCGCAGAGCTGTCTCGATGATGCCGGTGCAGGTGTCTGGCTCAGGCTCCGACTCGCCAATCTTGCCGATGAAGACGTGGATTCCGCCGAAGCGGACCCGGTACCCGTATTCGATTGAATCGGCCTCGGGGCCCCAGCCTGCGTCGTCGATGTAGATTTTGCCACGGCGACTCTTGGTCATCCGGCCCACGACATATCCCTTAATCCCTGAGAAGCTGCCCTTCAAGAACTCGAAGCCACCGTGCGTTGGCGCCACGGTGGGCGCCAACTGGCGTGGACTTAACACGGCAGATGTCCTAGCAAAAGGACTTAGGTGTGGAGCCATCGCAACTTGGTTAGCTTAATGGGGTTGAACGGGACAAATGACACAGAGAGTTTACCCAGGTGTAGGGTTTTCTGTGCTCTCTGCATTTCTTAACATTACTTCTTATGTGCATTGGCAGTAAGTACACAAGAATGATGTTCGTTTGTTCAAATTTCAAACATACATGAAGGCAACTGTTCCGTAATTCTGTTATTTTAAAGACTTGGTATAATGGTTTTACGAAACTGAGAGATGAATCTGCACAAATATAACTCAAAACAAGAAAATATACAGAAAAGCAACCAAGAATGTTTGATGGGTTTACAGGGAATACTTGCTCCATATTGTATTGCATAAATCATATAAATATGCCTCCTAAGATTATTTTGTCGTTTCCTCTTAGTATATAATTCATGATTTTTAGTTTTATGTATTGTTATTTTGCCAATCATAGAAAAGAGAATCAAAATATATAAGGCATAAAATGTGAATTAGGTTCATTCTAAAAGCAAGATCCTTTCTCGCAGGAGTTTGAACCTTCGATTCAGAAGGCATATACTACTCCCTCCGTTCCTAAATATTTGTCTTTTTAGAGATTTCAAATGGACTACCACATACGGACGTATATAAACATATTTTAGAGTGTAGATTCACTCATTTTGCTCCGTATGTAGTCACTTGTTGAAATCTCTAGAAAGACAAATATTTAGGAATGGAGGGAGTATTATCTATCTCCACTCGACAGCATCATTATAACGGCAAGTGTTTGATACAAAGAATGTCTACTTGATCCCATGAGGTTTGGAGCCGGGACAACATGACCTGTTCCAAAGGTGGGCTGGTTATTTATCAGGTTTAAAACCTCACGGGTTATGTTATCACGGCTCCAAACTTGTAGGGGTCAAGTAGACTTTTTCTGCTGGTAAACATTCGCCGTAGACCGAAGAAAAATCCATATTCGTTGTTACCAGTAACTTGTCTGTTCTGTACAACAACAACAACAACGAAGTCTTTAGTCCCAAACAAGTTGGGGTAGGCTAGAGGTGAAACCCATAAGATCTCGCAACCAACTCATGGTTCTGACACATGGATAGCAAGCTTCCACGCACCCGTGTCCATGGCTAGTTCTATGGTGATACTTCAGTCCTTCAGATCCCTCTTTACGGACTTCTCCCATGTCAAGTTCGGTCTACCCCGACCTCTCTTGTCAAATTCTGGTGTAACTTGTCTGTTCTGTGTTGTAAGGAATTTTCTTAATCCATTTCCAGGAAACCAGATTTAGGATTCACGTCGGTATCTCCATTCTGCTCACTATGTAACATATTTATCTCATAATAAGTTAGGTCTTCTGAAAGTTTTCACTATATAAGGGGATTCATATACTTCGCCCAACCTTTCGGGTTGAAAACAACTATTTTGGTGATGCAGCTTTTGATTGATGGAGAGGTACCTCCTATTTCACCCCATATTTACATTTCTTTTTAATCTTATAATGTGTTCTTAAGCTTTAGCATCCTCTTTTTTTAATTAGGTATGGAAGAAAGTTGTGTCTGTTGACAGGCTGGTGCAACTGTTCAGATATGTACCACACGAACAATTAACGATTCCAAACTTTGTCTTTCAGTAAGTAGGCTCACACAAATCCTTCCAGGTTTTAGCACGTTTGTAGGGAGCTAGAAAAGATTATGTGCTTATAAGCTTAATCCTACAGGTAGGGGCTTAATTGTGAACCCAAGAACAGAACGTATCTATCGGAGCTTATTCATGTCGTTTCTGTGGCCCAAAGCAAGGTTGTTTGCCAAAAAAAAGGCAAGCAAGCAATGCATATATCCACAGCAAGGAATGGTGGGTCTTCAGCGCTCTGCTGTTCGTTTGCTTGGTTTGACTATAAGCATAGATGTAAGATGCTCTACACAGAATTGCTTTTATGCGACAAAAAGAGCCTAGGGGCAATACCTTTTAACTGCATAATCTATTTTCTGTTTTCTCAGTTACATTCCGCGGGCATTAGGATAACAAATGCCGAATCTTCATTCACTTCATGTTTCCAGATTCTCAATCCACAGTACATCCTGTGCCAAGTAGTCTTGCTCAAGTGTTTTCTGAAGTTCATACAAGCTAATATTACTAACCATAGTGTTAACAAATAAAGCAGACTTGTCAGTTACAAAAAGCAGACTTGTCATGATCATCCATTAATCACTGGTAAACAGACTTAAGGAATTTTTTCTACTAACTAATCTCAAATTGGACAACTAGTTAGCTTCTCACAGTTTACTGAATGCAGCACACATACAACCTTCCATCACAGCTCCTTTTAAATTTGGAGAGAACATGAGAGAAACTAGCTTCAGCGTCCATCCAACACCGAGCACATCAACACCCAGCGTTGCTTTCTACTCCCTCCGTTTCAAAATAAGTGTCTCAACTTTGTACTAATTTTAATATAAAATTATACTAAGCTTGAGACACTTATTTTGGGACGGAGGAAGTATGAAAAAGTTCAGTTGGCACTTGGCCTTTCTGATTTGCTCCACCAAACTTTCACTGCGGGGTGTAGTTGTCACTTACTAGAGGAAAAAAGGCTGAAAAAAAGCTCAACTCAGCAGATTTGTACTACCAATTTGTTGGAATTTTGATCTGAGATCGTAATTGACCGAGAGAAAAGAGGGAGCCTTTTACCCGCCACCAAATCCAGCCGTTGGTTTCGATCCGGGTCCCTTTAGCGCCACCTATATAAAGAGCAGGTTGTACCCCTTTGTGGGATACACATACGTACGGGTCATGCCCAAACTCCTAACCACCGATCCTAAAACGAGGATCCTAAAATACCCCTGTAAAATAAAAACGGATGGGCCTCGCGTTCGTGCTTGGCATGTCGTTTTTGGGCTGTAAATTTTACACCGGTTTTCTCGTTTACACCCGGTTTAGGCCGGTATCCGATACAGACCAGCGCCCGTCGTTTTTCCCCCACCCCGCCTCTCGCTCAAGACCTAGATCGAGTTGCGCCGCCGGGAGGCGCCGGCGCTGGTGTCCACGAGGAGGTCAAGCGACGGCGTTCGCGACGGCGACGTGGTGAGGCGCAGAAGACGGTGGCCACGACGGGGGTTAGGCGCGCCGACGACGGCGACTCGCTCCTGGCCACGACGGTGACGGCGACTCGCTCCTGGCCGCGACGGCGACGCTGGCCGGCAGTCGTGACCTGACCGTGACGGCGAACCGCTCATCCTCCTCTGCTCCGCCAAGGTATCCTCCCTCCTCCTCCTCTGCCCCCCCTCCCTGTCCCTTCCCCAGTCAGCCGGCGGCGGAGTACTCCTTGGCGACGTGGCCATCCTGCTTGGTGATGATTAGACCGAACCCTCCTATAAGTTAACAGCTGCTGCCAAAGTTTCACAAGAATTCAGTTTCGTCGGGCGTAGGGTAGTTAGTTCCGTCAGTTAAAGTTCAGTTTGATCGGGGAAATAAGCCAAGCTTCATTTAGTTGTTACAGTGCAGTTTAAGCTGCTGTCAAAGTTCAGGTCGATCGGGGAAATAAGCCAAATGATCGGGTAGTTAGCTGCTGTCGAAGTTCGGTTTGATGTAAATCTAGAAATACTGATAAACAAACAGATGAACAGTGATCCAATGAGTTGCTTTTGTCTGTCCAAGATGTTTATGCTAATTGATTGTTTCCACTCTGAAAGCATGTACTGTACATTGCTTGTTTCATCTAGGTGCCAATGTATCAGGCGCATGTCTGTTTACGGATCAGTTAATTCACTCGCTTGATCTCGGAACTAATTTGCTTCAAGGACAATCTCTATATCTATGAATTACTTATGGTATTTCATAGTTTAAAGAAAGCCCCATTGATTTTTTTTTTCTGTTTTTGATTGGTTGAAGATAGTGTCCAAAGTTCCTTGCAATAGATAATGTGTTTGGTCATGTTAAGCTAGTTTGTCGTTGTTCATATACTATGGGCCTGCTTCGTTTAAATAACATGACTGATCCATGGAATAACAACAGAAGCTTGCTAACAATCCATGCCCTGGTGCTCTGATCAAAGGTATTGTCCGTGCTCCTTTTATTTTCGCTAGGTAAATCAATAGAATGTATCCCAATCTTCATTATTGCTTGCCCTGTTTATTGCATGATTGCTTGCCCTGTTTATTGGGTTCTACAAATGGTCTCAGCTTCAGAGTTATACTGTTGGTGCTGATGTTCCAATCCCCCTTTGCAACATAATATTCTAGACATGTGTAGACTTGTTGCTGCCTAGAACATTTTTCTTATTCAAGATTTTGTTTATATTGCTGCCATGTTGTTTCTTCATCGGTGTTTCTTGAAAAATAATGTAGTTACTTTAAACTTGAGTGACATATGCTATGGCTACCTTGCACCATCTGGCTCCCCTTGGTAATTCAGGATTTTGTGCTAATCTTTTTGACATACATGGTTGTTCTCGACATCCGTGGTTGGTATCATTCATAGAGCACAAAGTGATCATTATATAGCTAATGTTTTTTTTTCAGGTCGCCCTTTCGCATGATTCTGTGATTACCCGAGTCCATGAAGCAGTCATAATCTTTCAGAAATATTTTATGCCTAGACGCACACCGATTCAACAATTGCCGAGTCCTAACTTTGGTTATGTACCATGCCAACGAGACGAGACAAGTATGCCTCAATAGAATTGTAATTTAAATTGCTGACTTTGAGCACTATGAGTTACCGGAACTATTTTCAAATGGAAGATTGCAAAAATATGATCTTTTTTACTGATGTTGTGCTATTGTAATATATAAATGAAAATTTTAGCTCATTTTATACTTGTGCAATTTGTGTCGAAGTGCAGTTGTATTGGAAATTCACATGCTTGTGTAGTCTGTGCTGTTGAATATGCGTGTACATGTGTATTTGGAAAGTCGGGTGTTCCAACCTGGGCGACACGCATATTTTACAAGTGGATTGAAACCTGGAGAGCCAAGCACATATTACAACCGGATTGAAAATACCACCCTTCGAAATGTATTTGGTTGGAGGCTGGTATAATACAGGTGTAAAAGATTACAGGGGTGGCAGAAAAACTACATTCCAAGCGGGGCCCAAGGTGATCCGATTACCGACCGGCTACCGCAAGGTCAGTGCCGGCGGCAACCTATGCGTCTCCTACGTCGCCCTCCCGCTGCCCTTCTTCCAGGCCATGTCCTCGCTCCCAGAGATCCTGTTAGAATAATCCGAGGCGCACCCTCGATCTATCGAGAATCAAGCAATCATACGAGCACGATATCGAGATTTGTTAACGAGGTTCACCATCATGACTACATCCCCGGAGCAATGACTACGGGCGCTCCTTCCCATGACACCTCTACAATACCGCACCTTGGTCGCTCGGGCGCCGGCACAATACCACCGACTCCCCTGCATGCCTATGCTATTATGTTGGCATAGGTTACATCGTGTGTCTACCCTCTCATTATATAAGAGACCTATTAGGACACAACTTCTACCTTGTCTACACACAGTCCAAAACCAAGTCCAACTGTAACCTACCTTGTACGATAATATTCGACTCTAACAAACTCCACATTGGCGAATATTCTTCACCACCTTGAATTCATTCATGCGTCGAACCTCCGTGTATATTGGACTTGAGATACGCCATGAGCATCGCTGCTACTCCCAGACTTCATGTGACTCCACCTGCAACTGTAGTCGCTTCTCGTCTTCCTCACACTCAACACTCGAGCAAAATTAAGTTCCTCATTACTCTACTTTGTGCTCCCAACTTCCGGAGTATCCGCTCAACGTCATCACACGCCGATCATTGACCTGCGTGAAAGTGAACAACTCATGTATTGGACGCCACATATAAGAGTTAATTGAACTCAACGTCACCGCTCTTTCTTGACTGCTTGTCTGAAACTTGAAGGAATTTCACCGTCGCCCTGTGTCACCTTGAGTCAAATTCGTAGTTGTCTCATCCTTATCTCGGATAGTCTCTGGCATGTCCCACAGCTATAGCACTCCGACTCCTTCTGTATTTGTCATCCGCACTTTGCCATGTGCACCGAACACCACAGAATATACGGCCATGTACTCTCTCAGCTTTTGACAATTTCAGACTTTCCGTCACTTTCTCAGATTCTCCATGGTCAACTCATGTCCATTAACCGGCACCGATAGACCCAGTCATCAACTTGAATCTGGTACTCGTCAACACTACTTCAGCACCCCCTGCGCAATTTGTCTAGCCACATGTCTGACCACCTGTCTGACCACCAGTGCCTTGGCCTGTCGCTGTGTCCCATGCTTACCGCACGCCTCGCCGCCATCACCACCGAGCCTCTGTTGTCCCGGTCGAGTCTCCAGGGTCGCGAACCCACATCACTCAAACCCCTACTGCAGAGAACCACCGATCATCATCGACCGATGCCGAGTATCACGTCTCCATCAGACCACTGGTACCCAGTCCGATCCATGTGTCTCTCGCTTTCCCGCTGAAATAGGCTTCGATTCTCCGATATCTTACACCGTAGCCCCTCCATCAGCACAGAGTGAAGTCTTCTGCTAGACTCCATCTCCACCTTCAACATGACTCCATGTAGCTGCGCCGTGCTACCCCGCGCCCTGTCGACTTCAAACTCTCTCATGTGTGCACCGTCTTGAATCAACCTTGCGCCATAGTCTGTCGAAGCCACACAAGCCCTCAGGCCTGCACCATGTGTTTCCACGCCTCAGAAGTCGGCCACCATCAGCATCACGCTCCTATGTCATCGGCGCTAAAATCACCGCCGTCTTGTGCTTTGACCGACATCCCCGTCGATTTGTCAGACAGTCCAGTCCGACCCAGCCGAAGTTATCCGACTGCAACCATGCTCCACCCTGCGTTGTGTCCGCTCGCACATCCGTGCATTGCTTGACGCCCTGTGTTTGCACGATCCTGTCACGGCGCGCTCCAGACTCCTCCAAGCCTTATATGCACGTCGCCATCCTCGCCACGCGCACCACAAATCCTCACGCTATCATCCCAATACACATCATGTGTACAAAGAAATAAAGCCAAAAATCCACCACATAAGCCTTCCAGCGTGCACTAAACCGTGAAGATCAAAAGATCCAAAATCTCCAACTCCACCATGTGCTCCTGTAGGCTATAGGTCCATTAGGCTTCCTATCTCTTCCTCCCGATGAGTAGCTTCAGCCTGTTGCGTAGCTTCCTTTTTTTCATCCAACAAATATCACGTCTGTACAAGCACCCAGCCTGCTCACCCACGGGCAGACTCCGCTTTTCTTCAACTTGATCCAGCCTTGTACGCTTGCTACTCGCGGGAGCACTGCCTGCTACGCTCGCCAACTGAAGTTGACGCTGGCCTAGCTCCACTCGTCTGCCTGCTACTACGTATGCTGTCTGCCGAAGTGAATCACGCCCGTCCTGTGGCCCGCAGACTCCGCTCGGCCTCGCTGCGCTTCTGGCCCACCAGCACCCACACATGGGCCTTGAACCTTGCACGCGCTAGGGCACCGGCGCCTCTGCTCCCAATCGAAGATCCATCGATCTGCCGCCGCCCGCCTTGCGTGACTGTGCTGCCGCCGCCGCTGCTTTCATCGATCTGGATCGATCCAATCTGCCCACGAAAGACCTGCATCAACGACTCGCTGCTCACGATGCTCCGCTGCCGCTGCTTGAGTCCGGCTCCCGCACGCTGCATCACGCCGCCCAAATCGCTGTGCTCCTTCGATGACTGGATCGCCGCCGCCTCATCGATCTGCTGCTGCTCGTTACCGATTGCTTTTTTTCCGATCTCGTCGATAGCTTCCGTGCTCCACGACTTCCGCCGAAGGAATTTTCTTCCGTCGATCAGCTAGGCTTCAACCATTAATTCTTTCGCATGTTGTCACCAAAGCTCCACGAAGTATCCACCTTCGGATCAATCTTCGGTGACCTCGAATCGAACCTTGCTCTGACATCATTTGTTAGAATAAATCGAGGCGCACCGTCGATCTACCGAGGACTAAACAATCACACGAGCACGACACCGAGATTTGTTAACGAAGTTAACCATCATGCTACATCCCGGGGCAATGACTACGGGCGCTCCTCCTCATGACACCGCTACAATACCGCACCCCGGTTGCCCGGGCACCGACACAATACCACCGTCTCCCCCACGTGCCTGTGCTATTATGTTGGCATAGGTTACATCGTGTGTCTACCCTCTCATCTATACCAATATAAAAAGATCCAAGGGGCAGATCCAATTAATCTTGGCCATCAAATCATGTCAATCCAGCGACGTAGACTGCTTCAATGTCGAGCGCTCAACACGTTTAGCGTGCAGTTAATTTCATGTCAAATATGATGTTAATCACATAATAACACGCAAATAATATCCTACTTAATATTCGCATGCTCTTAATATACTTCTAAATTAACGTGCATTGCACGTACACATTGACTAGTTATATAAAAGGCTTATTAGGACACAACTCCTACATTGTCTACACACAGTCCAAAACAAAATCCAACTGTAAACTATCTTGTATAATAATATTCGACACAACTCTAACAGATCCCAAGGTGTAGCCATGGGCTACTGCTAATGGACTCAGCTGATTCTAGTTAGCAATCGTCCACTATATTTAGGGTGTTCTAATCAGGAATCAAGATCCTATTATGGTAATCCCAAGGAATTAATCTGGTAACACAATTCACTCCACTCGAGTCAAATAAACAGAAGCAGAAATCCTCATTGACAGTGGATACACAGCTATGTATTCAGGTACAAATTTAAAAGCCTTTTGGCTAGACTGTGTAACAAAACTGCATAGCAAAACAACATATTCTCTAGTTGCACCCAAATGTAAATAAACAGCATTAATCAGAGCCAGCATCGCGGGCCACAATGTCAGATGCATGGGGGATTACATGTTCAGCCTGCATATCCTCGTACATGTTCAGAGAACACACATAATTTACCAGAGTGTGTGCTACCTTGTTGCAGTTCTTATTAGCAAAAATAAACCTACAAGCATCAAAGTTTTGCTTCAGGAACACCTTCAGTTCAGACATAACATTGCAGGCTGGTGATCGATCAGTACCATCCCTCTCAATCTCAAACCCTTGTGTTAGCACCAGGGAATCAGTGCCGTCCTTCGTGGCCAGTGTCGCCGGCGCAGGTGTCTCTGCCTACACAGTCTGGCTCCCCGCCACACGATTGGCATCGTCGGTGAGGCTGCCTGGGCCAACGCCGCGGTCAACCTTGCCTGCCCCACGGGCGTCCCTCACCTCGGCCATCCGCGCGCGGTGAGGGGAGCTTCGGCGCGATGCGCCTCTTTCGCTGCCATTGGGAGGCCCGCCGGACCCGCTGGATGTGCCGCCTCGCTTCAGGAGTCGCCTGCCTCCGTAGCGTCCATCGCCGCAGCAGCACCGTGGGGGGCGGCAGAGTCGTTTGTTGTCAGAGTAAAACGAAATTGAAAGAAAGCGAATGTACTCCATATATACTGGAAGAGGAAACGTATATTGGGCATCTCCAACGCCCAACACCAACCCACAAACCTCCTGTGACTGTCCGAAACACGCTGTCCGGATTGAGAAAGCCATCCAACGAGATCTTGTATCGGTCCACGAAACGGTCCGGACGCGATTTCTCTCGCAAACCAGAGACAAAAGTGGACAGGTTTGCAGGAGTGCGGACCGATCCCAAGCCCGCTTCTGACCGACCTGGCCCACCCAAAACCCCACAGCTTGTACTTTTCCAATTAGTCCATAAGGATCGGATACCCATATCCCAGGACCATACAAACCCGTTACATGAAATGCCCCAAAGCCAAAGGAAGCCAAAATCCATTTCGCCGCCCAGTAGCTACGACCGTTTTTTTAATCGGTACTGTAGTAGCTCTTTGGTTAGGTATTGAAGCAACATTACCCATTGATAAATCATTAACTTTAGGTCCCTCACTTTTCATATCGTCTCGCACTTCTTTTGTCACTGGCACACACGCTCTCGTGGGTCTATCACTGAGAAATCCCTTTTCGCCGGGCGGTGCGGTAAGTAAGACTAGCCGATGGACAACTGCTAACTGAATAGGATGTCCCGCGTTTTCCATCCCACGTCTCTCGCCGCTTGACGCGGCGCATTCATGCCGCCCAGAGCACGCATCGGCCGGCATTGATGTCGCGATTTGATCGGACGGGAAGGCGGCGCAGTCGAAAGCGACCTCTCGGGCGTAGCCGCCGCTTCAGTGCAGACGCCGCATCCTGAGAAACCAACTCCGGCCACTACGCCGCATTGAAACGGGCTGACCGCCCCTCCTCCTGCCCTGGTCGTGGTTATTTAAGCTACACTCTAGCGTTGCTCAGATCTGCACCCTCCCGAGCACCGCACCATCCTTCTTTCCCTCTCCGAGCCCAGCAGTGATGCCGAAGTCCTGGTTCTCCGCGCCAGCAGGCGGCACCGATGGAAGTTCGTCGTCAGGTGGATCCTGGCGTCGCTGCCCTCGCTCACCTGAACCATCCGGATCCACGGCGGCGGGCTCCTCGGCAAGGAGGAGATAGTCCTCTCCTCCGGCGACGAGGAGGACCAGCCGCAATAGCGGCCACGTCTGCTCTCGGAGGCGGCTCTGGCGGACGAAGAATTCGTCCGTCAGATGGAGATCATGATGGAGCGCTCGCTCCGTCAGATGGGTCTGGCACCATCGTCGACGGTGCGCATGAAGGAGGAGACACCCTCCCCGCCGCAGGTCCGCGTTAAGCGGGAGCCGACATCCCCATGCCGGCAGGTGAAGGACGAGCCGACGTCCCCGCCACGCAACCGCGGCCTCCACATCGGCGGCCGGATGAAGCAACACCCGGCGGCCGGATGAAGCAAGACCCGGCGTCCCCCAGCGCCTCCGTCGCGTGAAGAAGGAACCGCACAACTGCTATGTGCGGATCGATGGGTCCTCTTCGCCACCACGGCGCCAACGCCGCCGCTCGCGATCGCCAAGGCGCGTGGCCGCATCCTCCACTATCTTGGAGGCGGCGGTTACGGCGGTGCCTCCGGCTCTCGAGCCGTGGTATCGAGGCCGAGCATGTTGCGCGGCAGCAGGCGAGGTACGACCGGTGCAATAGCGGTCGCCAATCCGAGTTCGCCAAGACGGGTGTGGTGCCGGAGTGGGTCCGCAACGACCCCGGCCTCGCTGCCGCGTGGGCGCTCGACCGCTCTGTCACCACCGCGGAGACGGCTGCCAGGCATCGCCGCCGCCTTGACGGCAAGCTCGCCAAGATCACGAGCAGTGGTCGCTCAGCGACTGCTCCACGAACGCCGGTCGCGGCAAGGCCGCCGCCAGGGCTCCGCAGGCCACGTCGGCAGTGGCCGCGGCGGCCCTACGCACGGCACAACAGGAGGCAGAGCGGCTCCTCCGCGAGCGGTAGGCAGCCGTCGGGCAAGACTGTCGCGGCCTTCCGGCGTCGTTCCGTCACTGGAGGGACCACGACGACGACACCGACGGAGACGGCGATGCGGCAGGGCAAGGCGGCCACGCATACGAGGTGGTCGTCCGGTATAGGGTTTAGTTTTTTTTTTCAGTTAAACGTCAAAATATCGATATTTTATGTAAATTATATCCGAACTTGAATGAAAGCCATCCGCTTTGATCGAATTTCATGAGGTTGTTTTGAATTGTTGGCCGGATGTATGCGCCTAGCATTGGATGGCCGTCTCCCGCATCCGTTTCTATGGACTGATCCCCCTGTCTGTGAACTGATGCGGAAGGATTTTTGTGGGTTGCCATTGGAGATTCCCGTCATTTTTCTTTATCAGTGTGAATTCTATTTTGAGTTTTAAAGAGAGACAGTATTCCATCTGAACAATTTTATATTATCTCCGCATTAAAATATAAGATGTTTTTATAGACTAGTTACAAAAACGTTTTATATTTCGGCATGGAGATAGTACTTCCTAAATAAATATACAATCGCCGGCACTTCACTCCTGAGATGAGACGGCCACAACAAGTCTTCAAGCGTTTGTCAGTTAATGTTGTGTATAATGTTTATTTAAAAAATATATGATAGTTTAGAATTTATTCCACCTTGTCTTGTATTTTAAGATAATCATTTATTCGTATATGCCCATGAGGCTGAAACAATACACCAACGATTCCACCAATCCCTCTCTATCCCTTCTAACATGATATCAGCCTAATCGATACAAAACCCTAGCGTCGCCACAGATTTCGATCTCCATGATCGCCGCTGAGGGCCGCGCCGCTCATATCTAGGGTTCATCCGCCGGTCGTGTTGACCGGCTGTCTTAGAAAGTCTTTTGCTCGATTCATTGATTGGGTTTTAATCTCTCTAGCCGATCGGTTGATCGGTGTTCCTTTTTCATTTTCTGATCTATAATCGGTTTGAATCGCCCGCCGCTATCTGTCGTCTATAATATGCATCTGCTCCACAGTCGGCATCGATCTCCATCGACAGCTTCGTCGTCTCTGACATCACCCATGCACCGCAGCAGGAGTGCTGGTGTGGCGGCCGGGCGTGTAGTGCGCTCCGATACGGCGTGGCCCGACGCGCGCCCGACTGCCTTTGTGCAACATGCTCACGTGCATGGCATGTGCAGCCGCTTGCTGCACGAGCACATGCATCATCCTGGATGCTGGATGTGGACGTTCGAACGCTGCAAGCTACACCGATCTACATCACGCGCCGCCCTCTCACAGGATCCTTGCAGGCTGTCCTCGAGTGCTGCGTGCTTCACCTTCGCGTAACGGGACAGCGGCCGCGTCGCCGTCCGCGCCGACGCCCGTGGTCGTCTCGGCCGCCGACTGCTGGATCCAGTGAACATCATCATCGAGCATATGCATGCCTCCACTGATGGAGCATCAGGTTGCGTTGCTTGGTCTCTTTGGACCGCAGCGCCGCCGACTCATGGTTCTTTCCGCGGCTGGACCGACGCACGCGCTGCCGCTGCGTTGCCTCTTTGGGCCGTAGTGCCGCGGCCTGCCGTCCACCGCCGTCTCGAGGCTGTCCGCTTTAGGCCGTTTTCGTGGCTGCATCGATCTTCACGCTGCCGTTGTGTAGCCTCATCGGGCCATAGCGAGCGTGGCACGTGATCCCCACCGTCGCTCCGTGGTTCTTTCCGCGGCTCCATCGACCCGCTCGATGCCGCTGCGTCGGTCCTTCGGCCCGTAGTGCCGCGGCCCACGGTCCACCGCCGCCTCGAGAGCGTCCGCTCTAGGCCGTCCCCGTGGTCGCACCGACCCTCGTGCTGCCGTTGTGTCGGCCCCCTCGGGCCGTAGCGAGCGTGGCACGCGGTCCCTGCCGCCGCCCTGAGGTCTTTCCCGCCATCGCCCCGACCCGCACGTTGCCGCTGCGTTGCCCCTTCGGGCCGTAGCACCGCGGCACGCGGTCCACTTCGTCGTCTACGCGCGTTGACTTCTGTGTGGTATGCGCCGCACCGCCTTCCTAGGCGTGGGAACGATACTGCCCGCGCTGGTCTTCGTCATGTTGTCGGCTTCTTCCTCGCCTACTTCGAGCATCGTCGCCGCACTCCTAACCTAGCCGCCGCCTCCTCCTCAGGCCGCCTCCGCTCTTCTTCCCGGTCCACGACGACTACCTTGACATCGGCCACCCCGACTCGACATCGACCACGTCGTCCCTTTCACGGCTACCTCGACCACGGCTACAGCATCCTACGCTCTCGGTTACATCGACATCGGCACAAAGGGCTACCGTCTTGCTTGAGCAACCTCATCGGTTTCCACTCTAGCCACGACTTCCGCGATGCATCGATCGTTACGACTATGGGGGGTGTCCGTCAGCTTACCTTTGGATTCTTCTCCAGTCTCATCGTCTGCGTCGCTACCGTTGTGACTGCGAGTGATGTTGAGTATAATGTTTATTTAGGATAGCATAGGATTTATTCCACCTTGCCTTGTACTCCAAGATGATCATGTACTCCTATATATATGTCCACGAGGCTCAAGCAATACACCAACGATTCCACCAATCCCTTCCTATCCCTTCTAACAGTCAATATTGGCAGATGCACGAACAACCATAGGTGATCGGAGATCAAGAAAATAATGTAGCTAGGCGAAATGGATCATTATTCTTCTAGAAAACTTTAGGTTATTGTGTTAGGGCGTCTCCATCACGGGTTCTTAAAACTGGCAATGTATTTGTGTCAGTCCGAACCGGTATCCGGACACCGGTACGGGAGGCGACCATCAAAAGCTAGCCGTAAACGTCTGGTCACATTTCAAATGTTATTTAATGAAAATAAATATATTTGATGCAAATTTAAACTCACTGGGTGATTTTCATTCAATCTTATATAACTTTACATAAAATCAGATGGATATCTCATCTGGTGAACTAAAACTAAAAGAGACAAAACTATCATATACTTTACGGTGACCTCGTACGTCATGCCAGGCTGGCCGGCGGCACTTCCGTCGCCGTCGCCGTTGATGGAGTCGTTGGAGTCGGCTTCGAGCGACGAAATTGTGCGGGGTCACGGCAGGGCTTCCCGGCTGCCGTGTGCTGCTCACGGATGATCTTCTCCTCTTGATCAAGCATCGCACGAGTGCAGTCATGACCACCGTGGACATGGGCGGGGAGAGACAGACATGACCACCGAGTAGAAAGAATTAAACTCTCGTGCTTCACTTATGTTTATTTAGAGAGTTAACGGGAATTGGTCATTCACATAGCTAGTCATAAAAACCTGCATAAAAGTTGTAGATCACTGAATATGATATGTTTTGATTCCCTGCAATAGTTTTCCGATATTAGGGTAATAATATGAAGGTTTACTAGTTGATAATCATTAGTTAGTAAAAATATAGATGCTAATGTTCATGATATCCTATTGATTAAAATGTCGGTCATGGCATCATTTGATTTTTTTGGGGATGCAAAAGAACAACCTGATGAGTTGAGCGATCTGTGTGCATTGCTGGCAACTGTGATCACTCCATTTGTCCTCGGCATCTTCAGCTTCATATATGCATAGTGGGAACGGCATGAAACCTAGCAAATGTGTCTCATCCGAATAGAGCATGGTAACCACTTCGGAAAGGTACGATGTTGAAGATTAACTCCTCAACTTGGTAGTTGTCGGGTGTTCCGAATACCACGTCGAGCGTGACTTGCTACTTGTGATAGGCGTTGGGGTTTCCCCGAAGAGGAAGGGTGATGTAGTATAGTAGCAGATAGTATTTCCCTCAGTTAAAAACCAAGGTTTTTTGAAACAGTAGGAGGCACCACGCAAACAAGATAACACACACACACACGCGCGCGCACGCGCGCACACACACACACACACACAAGCAAATACTTGCACCCAACACGGGCAAGAGGGTTGTCTATCCCCTTGTACTCGTTAATTACAAGGATTAAATCTGATAATGATAGATAATAAAATAAAAAGGGAAATAAAAGTAAATACATTGCAGCAGTTCTTTTTAAGGATTTAGTAAAAATAAAGTGAATGGAACCCGGGGCCATAGCGTTCATTAGAGGCATCTCTCTTATGAGCATAGCAACGATGTAAACAAATTACTGTTGGACAATCGATAGAATAGCGCGTCGTTATGATAATTCTTCATGGCATGATCAATATATAGGCATTACGCCCGAGACAAGTAGAACGACATCCATCTGCATCTACTACTATTACTCCACCCCAAGACCGCTATCCAGCTTGTATCTCAAAGTATTAAGCTCATAACAGACAGAGTACTGCTTGAAGCATGATGGCATAATGGAGACAAAGTTGTACGAACACAGTCGTTTTACCCTTAATAGCAACAATACAAATACGTGCCTTGCAACTCCTCCTGTCACAGAGTAAGGACACCGCAAGATTGAAACTACTACCAAGAACCTCTCCCACTGAAGATAAATCAATCTAATTGGCCAAAAGAGATGGATAGATCGGAGAGAAATACAAGGCTATAAAATCACACATAAACAAATCTCAGAAAAAGACTCAAATACTTTCAATGAATAGTCTGATCATAAAACCCGAGATTCATCGGATCCCAACAAACCCACCGCAAAAGTTCACATCGGATGGAAGTCAGATGAGATCATTGTATTGAAGATCAAGATCAAGATCAAGATCAAGAGAGAGAGAGAGAGAGAGATCTAGCTATTGCTATGGACCTATAGGTACTGTGGGAACTACTCACACATCATCATGGAGGCAACAAGGTTGATGAAGATGGCCTCCGTGATGGATTCCCCCTTGTGGAGTACCGGAAAAGGCTTCCAGATGGGATTGCAGAAGAACAGAGGCTTGCGACGATGAAAGAATTGTTTTCGGGACCTCCCCTGGGGGTTTCTGGATATATGGGAATATATAGCGCTAGAATTAGGTCAATCAGAGCAACAAGGGGGCCACAAGGCACCCGGGTGCCCCCTACCCCCCAAGGCGCGCCCTCCTTGCCTTGTCACTCCCTTTTACGTCTTCCGACCTCCTCCCGAAGCTTCCAAGGTGTATTCTTGTCTAGAAAAAATCATCAAAAAGTTTCATCATGTTTGGACTTCGTTTGGTATGGTGTCGGTGTATAAAACATGGTATTTTATACCCTGACTTATGCACAGACAAGTAGCAGCTTCCTTGCTGATAACCCATAAGTATAGGGGATCGTTTGTAGCCTTTTTCGATAAATAAGATTGTCGAACCCAACAAGGAGCTAAAGGCAGAACAAATATTCCCTCAAGTTATATCGACCACCGATACAACTCTATGCACACTTTACGTTTGCTTTACCTAGAACAAGTATAAAACTATTTTGCAAGAATAAAACTATGAGTACTTTGCGAGAATAAAACTACGAATAAAATGCAAGACGATAAAAGTGGATAGCTTTTGTCAACAAGAAAGTCATTTGTCCCTAGGCAATTGATTAGACCGGTAATCATTCTTGCAATTTTACATGAGGGAGAGGCATGAGCTAACATACTTTCTCTACTTGGATCATATGCACTTATGATTGGAACTCTAGCAAGCATCCACAACTACTAAAGATAATTAAGGTCGTAAAACCCAGCCATAGCATTAAGTATCAAGTCCTCTTTATCCCATACGCAATGACCCCCAAACTCGGGTCTGTGTATTCTATCACTCACGCCACCCACCATAAGCGAACCATTAACGTATTGCAACACCCTACAGCAGGGACCCCCCAAGTTTGCGTGAGACGGAGGGCACCGTAGGACAGCACCATAATAAAATATACACTCAAACCAACCACGATCATCAATTAGCCCATAGGACAAAACGGATCTACTCAAACATCATAGGATAACCACATATCATTGGGAAATAATATATGGTGTTGAGCACCATGTTTAAGTAGACATTACAGTGGGGAAAGAGGTGTTACACCGCTGCATAGAGGGGGAGAAAGTTGGTGTTGACGGTAGCAAGATTGTTGATGTAGAACGCCGTCACGATCCGTGCCCCGGCGACGTTCCGGCGCCACCGGGAGAGAGGGGGAGAGAGCCCCCTCCTTCTTCTTCTTCCTTGGCCTCCCCCCTAGATGGGAGGAGAGTTCCCCCTCTGGTCCATGGCCTCCATGGCGGCAGAGGGGCAGGAGCCCCTCCTAGATGGGATCTATCTCTCTGTTCTCTTCTGTTTCGCGTTCCTGTTTTCTGGCTGAAAACCGTTTCTTATATTCCCGGAGATCCGTAACTCCGATTGCGCTGAGATTTTAACATGATTTTTTTCGGATATAAGCTTCCTTGCGGAATTAGAGCTCCAACCGACTCACGAGGAGGGCACAACCCACCACCACGCGCCTGGGTTGCCTGGCGCGCCCAGGTGTCTTGTGGTGGCTGTGGGCCCCCGTTTGCGGTGATTCCACCTCCCAAAAACCACAAATATTCCAAAATAATTCTCCGTAAAATTTTATTGCATTTGGACTTCGTTTGATATGGATATTCTACGAAACAAAAAACATGCAAAAAAATTGGAACTGGCACTGGGCACTGGATCAATAGGTTAGTCCAATAATTCATATAAAATGTTGCCAAAAATATGTGAAAGTGTATAATATTGGCATGAAACAATCAAAAATTATAGATACAACGGAGGCATATCACCTACTGGAAGAGACTTGCTGTGGATTGCTAAGACCAAGATTCAGGACCCAGTTGTTGGACCTAGTGACTTGCTGAGGATTGCTAAGACCAAGATTCAAGACCCGGTTGTTGGACCTAGCTGAAGAGAAGAACGAGTCGAAGCATCAAGATTAACACAAAAAGCAAGCGGCCTTGCCGGCAAGGCGAAGGCCCGGCAAGCTCTCGCTAGCCACCAGCGCTCCACCTCGTCGAGCAACTAGCCACTAATCGATGGGGTCTTGAGCCCGTAGGCGGTTAGGTGGGATTTGTCGGGCACGTGGCAGCATGCTCGAAGGAGATTTACCTTTAATGACACCCGTCCAAAAGGCGTGTCAAGATAATAGGAGGTAGCTGGGCGAGCGGTACTGCA
Organism: Thinopyrum elongatum; assembly: GCA_011799875.1. Taxonomy (NCBI): domain Eukaryota; kingdom Viridiplantae; phylum Streptophyta; class Magnoliopsida; order Poales; family Poaceae; genus Thinopyrum; species Thinopyrum elongatum. The sequence continues at coordinate 227,741,769 of CM022297.1, forward strand.
ACCTTGCCGGGGCTCCTTCTCCACACGACATCTAACAGTGCATTTAATAATTTTGTCCTAGTCGGGTAGGGTTAAGTATGATAGCACTGTTTGCTATCTAATCGGCACATAATTACTGTTTTGCCACTATGGTAACCCCTTAAGCTATAAAAGGAGGGCCAAGGCAACTTTTACAAGGGTTGATCGACCTTTTGCACAACCTGCACGTGTAGCTGCTCTCCCTCCGCACCTTGCCGGGGAAGCGCTCCTTGTACTTGTGCTCTCTCTCTTACACACACTCAATATACAAAGCAAGAGTAGGGTTTTACACCTCAAGGTGGCCCAAACCTGGGTAAAACCCCTGCGTCTTCCATTGATTCTGCTCTTTGCGCTTGTGCATCTCCCTAGCTGAACCACAAAGGGGCTAGATGGCCCCAGAGATGGTCGTTCCCATGCACGACATCTTTGGCAAGAAGCCCGGTAAGACATCTGACAAGAATTCCGGGAAGCGCACCTCCTCGGAGTGTTGCGCATCTTTTGAAGACTTGCCGGAGAGCTCTACTGGCAAGAAGTCGAAGGCTACTTCACTAGCAACGAAAAAGGTACCAGCAAAGGAGGACGACACCGGCGATACTTTCACCATCAGTTCCACCCTTGACAGTAAATAGGAAAGCACGCTCATTGCCTTCCTGCGGGCGAATGTTGATGTGTTTGCACGGCAACCATCTGACATCCCCGGCGTTCCCAGGAAGGTAATTGAGCACAACCTTGTTGTCTGTCCCCATGCTCAGCCTGTCAAGCAGAAGGTTAGAAAGCAAGCTTTGGAACGACAACAATTCATTGCTGAAGAAATCAAGAAGCTTGAAGTAGCAGGTCTGGTTAGAGGTGTACTACATCCAACTTGGCTAGCAAATCCAGTTGTAGTGCGCAAGGCAAACTGAAAGTGGAGACTTTATATCGAGTACACTGATCTTAAAAAAGCATGTCCAAAGGATCCTTTCCCTTGCCACGCATTGACCAAATTGTAGACTCTACTGACGACTGTGATTTACTCTCTTTCCTTGATGCGTACTCTGGATACCACCAGATATTCATGGCTAAGGAAGGTGAGGAGAAAACTGCATTCATTACTCCATGTGGCACATACTGCTTTGTGCATATGCCTTTTGGATTAAAGAGTGTTGGTTCAATATCCGCAAGAGCAGTCCAGATTGGTTTTGAGCCACAGCTGCACAGAAATGTGGAAGCCTATATGAATGATATAGTGGTCAAGACCAAGGACAAATCAACCCTCATTCAAGACTTAGAAGAAACATTTGCAAACTTGCGCAAAATCATAATGAAGCTCAACCCTGAGAAGTGTGTGTTTGGCGTTCCATCCGGCAAACTTCTCGGGTACTTTGTATCTCAGTGTGGAATTGAAGTAAATCCCGACAAGATCAAAGCAATTGAGAAGATTCAAGCACCTAAAACCGTCAAGGATGTGTGACGTCTTGCCGACTGTGTTGCTGCTTTGAGTAGGTTCATTTCAAAGTCCCCTAAGTGTGCCCTGCCGTTTTTCAAGATATTGAAAAAGGCAGGCCCAGTAAAACGGACTCCGGAAGCGGAGGCTGCACTACAGGATTTGAAAAGATACCTATCCTCCACGCCAACACTAGTTGCGCCTAAACCACAGGAGCCATTGCTGCTATACCTAGTGGCAACAAACTAGGTGGTCAGTGCCGCACTAGTGGCGTAGAGGGAAGCTAACGATGAGGGAACAATGACGGCAAGCCTGTCCCACGACAAGCCAGGACCCCCTCCGGCAAGATCCGATGCCAGCAAGTCAGAAACAACACAAGCAAATGAAGTCAATCAACAGATGGTGCCGAGGAAGAAAGTGGTGCATCAACCAGTGTACTTTGTTAGTTCCCTTTTGCAGGGGGCTATGTCAAGATACTCTGGGGTGCAAAAGTTGCTTTTCGGCCTTCTCATGGCCTCAAGAAAGCCGCGCCACTACTTTCAAGCGCACGAGATCATCGTTGCCACTCGCTTTCCATTGCAATGCATTTTGAGGAACCCAGATGCGACAGGCATGATGGTAGAGTGGGCGTTGGAATTGTCGAGTTTTGCACTTAAGTTTGAGAGCACTTCAACTATTCAAACCAGAGCCTTGGCGGATTTCATCGCAGAATGGACACCAACACAAGATGAAGAAATTCGAGAATCAGCTCTCCCCGGCAAAGAAACATCAAAAGAAAGGATCATGTACTTTGACAGGGCCTTCTCGCTGTAAGGCGTCGGTGCCGGAGTATTGCTTGTCGCATCCACCGGGGAGCACCTCAAGTATGTTATCCAAATGCACTTTTCCAGGGAGAAAGCGACCAACAACACTGCATAATATGAAGGGCTCCTTGCCAGTCTAAGGATCGCAGTGGAGTTGGGAATCAGAAAGATGATCATCCATGGATATTCGCAGCTTGTAGTGAAGCAAGTGAATAAGGATTATCAGAGACCGCTGATGGAAGAAGATGTGGAAGAAGTGAGAAAATTGGAGGAACACTTTGACGGATTACAAACAGAGCACGTCCCCCGTGCAGAAAACAACATTGCTGACCATTTGTCAAAGTGTGCCTCTCAAAAGCTCCCTGTGGAACCAGGAACTTTTGTGCTCCATTTGAATCAACCATCAGTCGCTCCATCAATGCAGGCCAATAAGAGGAAAACGTTGAACACCGGCAAATATTTTCTGGCAGAGCTCCTGGAAGCCGCCGGCAAGAACGTTGCCGGGAAAAACAACATGGCTGCTGGTGAGCAGCAGCCTCGCGCGGAACCTCAGATTCTTGCCGCTGAAGCAAGCGCTCCCGTGGCCGAAGAGACGCCTTTAGTCCTTGTCGTCGAGCCGCAAGCTCCGGCATGGGCGCAACTCATAGTACATTTCCTTCGGACAGGAGAACTTCCCGATGGGCAAGAAGAAGCTGAGAAAGTAGCCCGTCAATCAAGTATGTACAGGTTTGTGGATAACATTCTGCACAGAAAGAGACCAAACAATGTGAAATTGAAATGCATTTGCCGGGAAGATGGACTGAAGTTGTTGGCAGAGATACATGGAGGCGTATGTGGCTCCCACATAGGATCAAGAGCACTTGTCGGCAAAGCTTTCCGGCAAGGCTTCTATTGGCCCACTGCTCTCCAGGATGCAACTGAGTTAGTAACCAAGTGTGAAGCATGCCAGTTCCATTCAAAGAATATACATCAGCCAGCTCAAGCTCTCCAAACAATCCTTCTTTCCTGGCCTTTTTCGATCTAGGGGCTCGCTATCTTGGGCACCTTCCCCCGTGCTACCGGGGGCTTTGAGTTCTTGTACGTTGCCATCGACAAGTTCACAAAGTGTCCTGAAGTGGAGCCAGTGAGAAAGGTGACAGCACGGTTAGCCATCAAGTTCTTCAAAGGGCTAGTTTGCCGTTTCGGGGTCCCTAATAGGATCATCACCGACAACGGCACCCAGTTCATGAGCCGCACCTTCATGCACTACGTCCAAGATCTTGGAAGCAAGATTTGTTATGCCTCTGTCGCTCACCCAAGAAGCAACAGACAGACGGATGAATGTTGAAGTGCTGCGTGGTCTCAAGACAAGAACCTTCGACAAGCTGCACAAGTGTGGAAGGTGCTGGATTGATGAGTTGCCGGCGGTTCTTTGGTCACTCAGAATGACACCAAATCGAGCTACTGCCCAAACACCCTTCTCCCTAGTCTATGGTGTAGAAGCGGTGCTCCCCACGGAACTCACATATGGGTCATCTCGAGTGCTTGCCTATGATGAGGCAGAGCAATAGCACTTGCGGCAAGATGATGCAACGCTCCTTGAGGAAAATCGTCTTCGGGCGGCTGTGCAAGCTGCACGCTACCAACAAGCTTTGCGTCGCTACCATAGCCGCAAAGTTCATGCCTGAAGCTTTGAGGAAGGCGACCTTGTTCTTCGGCGCATTCAGTCCGCCAAGGGATCAAACAAGTTGACGCCAAAGTGGGAGGGCCCTTATTGGGTAGTACGAGTCACCCGACCCGCACTACAAAAAAACACTTTCGTGATGATACGTGTTTGTCACAGTAGGTCATGTTTTCTGTCATGCATGTACATCCATGACGATTTTATGACAGAATCAAGATAGTCATACCTGTGTTGTCGTAGAAGTGGTCCATGACAATACCAAAATTATCATCACGGAAGTGTCCACTTCCATGACGATAAATGGCGCGTCATGGAAGTGTTTTCGTCAAAGGTAACTGACACGTGGCATCCACCGTAACGGATCGCCGTTAAGCTATCGGGTTTTGGTTTGGATCCGATCCGTTAACAACCCGGACCAATGGGGATTTTCCACATGTAAAATTCTCATTCGCTGGAGGATCCACCTGTCAGCTCCGCGTTGGGACAGATGTCATCCCTACAATGGACGGAACACGCCTATGATACATCGACACGTGGCACGACCCAACAGTGGCCCATTTAGGTTTAAAAGCCAACCCAGGAAAAGGCCCACAAGATTTCTTCAGATCTAATGGGTCGGCCCATTAACAGCCTAACATTTTCTGGACCAAATTATGGCCCACATCAGATACGGCCCGTTAAAAGACTGCAATATTCTGGCCCAGTTTACGACCCATATCAGATTCGGCCCGCTAACAGCCTGCAATAATTTGGGACAAATTACGGCCCATATCTGATCCGGTCCGTTAACTGACTTTCATATCTTGGGCCAAATTACGGCCCATAACAGATACGGCTCTTTAATAGCTATTGTGCCTTTGGGTCCATTGGGGGCCTGATTTGCTCTTCGGCCTATTAATGGCCCGTTTAACAGTTCGGCTCGATATTAGTTCCGGCCTGTCAGCGACCATGTGTACATATGGGCCTCTTTCGGCCCGGTTCCACTTTCGACCATTTAAAGGCTCGAGCTGCATTTGGGCCTAATTCTGGTCCATAGTGACTTTCGGCCTCTTAACGGCCCGTAGTCTTCATGGATATATTTTAGACCAAACTACCTATCGGCCCGGTAAAGGCCCTTGATAGTGTTGAGCCTAATTTTGGCCCGTTATGCATCCGGCCTGCTTCCAGCCCGTCATGTAATTGGGTCCACCAAGGCCCAAAAACATTTCAGCCTGTTAATGGCCCGTCATATCATTGGGCCAATAATGGACTGATGTATATTCTAGCCTGCTATCGGCTCGTGATTTGTTCGCCACAATTCAGGCTCAATCTACATCTCAGCCTGTTAAAAATCCATTTTATTTCCTAGCCCAATTAAGGCAAGTGGTTTACTCGGCCTTTTAAAGGCCCGAAACTAATAGTGGGCCAGATTAAGTCTAGGCCTACAAATGCCCCAAGATGATTGTAGGCCCATGGTTCGGCCCATTCATAGCGATTGGCGGCCGGCCAGTTTTAGTACCGATTTTTTTTATATAAACCTAACATATTGGCTCATTGCGCTCCGATCGAAGATTACGACATTTTCTCAGAGTGATGACAACATATACAGCAAATAAATTACAACATTGTGATGAAGAATAAATCTAGACTATACAACAAATATATTACAGCATATTACATCCCCTGGGCATCAAAGTTCGCCGCCAGTGATAATAAAGGGCAACCAGACAGCAGATTCCATACACTGGGCAGGTCGCCACCAGTGGAAGTAAACACGCCAATAAAATAATAGACAGAACCGACAACACTTCAACACAGGTCAAGAAAGGTTAGCCCTGCCCAGGAGCTGCAGCGCAAGTAGCTTAGGGCATGTTTGGTTGGGTGGGCTGCACCTGGCTCGCACCCGCGATGCAAAATTGGCCATGTTTGGTTGGCTGTGTGGCCTCCTCAGCCTGGCCCAGTTGATGCAAAAGCAGGCCTCCCAGCCAGGCTGAGGGGAACGCAGGTTTTGAGCGTTTCCTTCATGCAGGCTGAGGGAAACGCAGGTCCTGCCCCCATGACTCAATCCAGCTGCCTCCCTTCCGCCTCGCCATCGCTAGCAGCAGGACGACGTCGCCAGCGCTCCTCGACCATCTCCACCTCGACGCTGCCGGACTCCTCCATCGCCGCGCGCGCCCACGCCTGCGTTCCTCGAACACCTCCACCTCGACGCCACCGCACTCCGACATCGCCGCGCATTAATGTGTCAGATAGGTGCAAATATTTTGATTTCTTTGCGAAACTCCTGATGAATAAAATCGACACTTGAGTTTTTGGTTCAGATTTCAGTTCAAGTTTGTTTTACTTGTTCCCTTTGTCCATGGAATGGTCCAGATCCATCTGAAATATTGTAATTGGAAGAGAAGAGTTAGCAGAATTAAGCCCATGTTCAGTGTACCAAACAACATCTGCCGTGTATAGCATCTCTCGTGCATCCTTATCACACAGTCAACCAAACATACATCTCACCCCATCCTTGCATCCACTCAAGCAGGCCACGCTCAGCCAGGATCCCCCATGCGATGTAGGCTAGAGCCACCCAGGCAACCAAACACGCCCTTAGCAACCTAATGAGACTGCGCTTGTTTGACGCTTATATCCACCAACTCAAGCTGCATAGCATCAATAGAAGTCATGTACTTATAGTTAATCTTGCATAGAGATTGCAGTTCTAGTCGGATTTGAGCGAAAGCATGTCTTTCTGCTTGAATTTCAGACTGAAGAAGTCGAACAGATTCAGGCGGCGACTTCATCGAGCTTGTGTCACTGCTATTAGCGAGTAAGTTCGACACTACATCAAGACATGACTTTGGGGTTGTATCGCTATCCTCAAGATGCGTTGCCTTCTTCTCTGGAATATATGTTAGAGGGACAAGCAACGGGTTCGTCTCACTATCATTGTGGCAGTTCTTCCTAGCATCAGTGATGTCACCCTGAAAAAGAAACAAGTAGGTAGATGATAGGTTTTGCACGTATAAGCATCAGTGATGTCAATTCATCTCATTTCTTTGTCAGAAATAAACAGACACGGTTTAAAATAGCATTAACATAATAGCCATTTTTCATAGCTAAGACGGTAGGAAATGACATTGTGCAGGAGCGGCCAGCTTCACCACACCATTAGATTACAGATCAAGAACACAAGCATACATGTAGTGCTAAACAACGTATAAGCATGAATGGTGAGTGTACTATCAATTTATACCATTTCAGATTGGTAAATAAAGAGACATGATTTAAATAACATTAACATAATATGGCATTGTTCATAGTTAAGACATATAGCAAGATATGACATTGTGCTGGAGTTGGTAGTTTCACCACACCACTGGATTACAGATCAAGAACACAAGCATACATGCAGTGCTAAAGAAGATAACTTGCTATGTTTAGTTCAATTTACATGGTATGAATAAGGAACTAGGTTGTACAACTAAAAACTGAAATTGAGAAGGACAAACTTATGTTTATGTACTTCTTCGTAATAAACTTTGAACATGCAATTTGATGCAGACGAGAAAAATAAACAACATTTGCAGTCATAGCTATCCAAATATACACAACAAAGTTTGAAGGCTCGAGGAGGACAAACTTACGTTAGTAGTGAAGACCGGCTCTATAAACCCCTTGTCCATATTGATGGGCAGGCAATTCAAGAATTTTACCACAGACTCTTCTTCAAGAGCATTGCCTTTATTCTACATTTTGTTAAGAGTAAATATAGATGTGATAATATAGGAACAAATGGTGATTATTTAAGCTAAGATGCAGACTACAAATGTAAGTACAACATACAGGAAAAAGGCACTGACAAGAGCAATGCAGAGTTAAACTTCTTCAGTAGAATTGGTTCTATTCAATATTTTGACAAGAGTAAATATAGATATGATGTGTAGAAGAATGGAGGGCAAGGGAAAATAAGCTGCAAATTGTACATGAACAACTAGCTGACAATATAAGTACAATGATGAAGGACAACAGATACTTACAAGAACAATGCAGAGCTAAACTTCTTCATAGGCATTGGGTTTATTCTACATTAATGTAAGTATTAATATAGATATGCTAATTTGGAGCGAATAGTGGATAAGCAAGCTATAATGCATAGTGATGTCACATAATCCACCTGGTATGAATGTAAGTACAGTGATAGGACAATAGGTACTAACAAGAGCAAAGCAGCGAGCAGCATAGTTGCGATATCCCAGGTTTTGCGACGCTGGTTCTATCGCCAATATTAGTGGGGTGATATCTGATTTCTCCGGTACCACCACCTTTTTCAAGGACTTTGCTTATACTCCTTCAGGTTCTGCAATCACCCCCTTCCTTTTGGATGTCTGAAACACAAGAACATCATTTGAATGGAAAAACATGGTATGACAACAAATGGAATAGGTATTGACAATGGATGGGCATGGCATCTTCACATATATCATGAGTAAACTAAGCATATGGCGGTGCAACGAAGGAGAAGAAATGCAAGACACCTTATGCAAGATACGTGCAACCAATAAAACCTTGCCAAATTAGAACACAGACACCTTATTGGGTGAACAGGATAGGCCATCTGCCTTTGACTCCTTAAGCTCAGAATAGTCATTAGGATCATATTCTGAATACGAATATGTAGGTTGGGAGCATGTGGGTTTCATTGCATCCACAATGGACCTCAATCCCTTGATGCCAAGTTTGTTACCCATTGAATTGTTCCGCAATATTCTTCTGATGTGCGCATTCTTATATTCATTGTGATTACATACAATATCTGAGAAGCATGAAAACATAAATAGTAGTGAGATTATCTTTGTAATGCAGAGGATATTCTAATATAATAGGGGCTCCCTATAAACCCTTGTGTGTTATCACTGGATTCTGATGAGAGAGCCCATGTGTGCTGTAATATGGTGCGTAGATTAATATAACCTGGCACAACTACACAAAAAATAGGCTCCCTGTTGGGAGCTCCAGATGTAAGGATAGTTGGCAGATGATAGGTTCATAATATACCGTATAGAAAGTTTATTGCCAAACCATGATAACGAGAGTGCACAGCCACTAGGCAGATTATAGTGTCGATAAAAGGGGGACACCATAAGCATCATAAATAAATCGGGGAAGTGGAACTGGCTGGAAAATATGGGGTTGTATTGCCGCTACTAATCAAAAGCCTATCGATCACCTACAGGCTAGCTCTATTCACCTGAAGGCGCACTACTGTTACTATCAGTCTAGTCTCTCAAATGCTGCACAGCTCCCAACATTTCCTGGATATTATGGCAGACCAACTCGAATTTTTGAAAGCAACTTGCAGAAGCGGCCAAATAGACCTGTCGACTGCAGATGTCCCTGCTTGCTTTCCTGGCAAGGAACATACTATACTTACTAAAGAAGAACAGAAGAGGAACATGTTAAAGAATAGAAGAGGAAGCATATTATGGAGATTCCGTTTCTTTCTATACAATGTTGGTTGCCCACCCATGATAAATCAGAGCATCCAAAGAAATGCAATTCCATGCTGTCTCTCTCTATGTGGCCACAAGCATTTGGAAACTCAAGTGGGAGCATTAGCTGACCAATTAAATGTATGTCTGTTAACTAATATGAATATCATGTCACATTCGTATTGGAACAACTAAGCTTTGGAATTATGATTGGTGTGTTGTTTAGCTTTAAAGGGTGGACTGCTGCTAGTAGGACATAAAGCACCTGCGCAGATCATAGTGTAGATATAATGGGAAAACCCTAAGCATCACGAGTAAAATTAGGAAAGTGGAACTTGCTGGAAAATATGTTCTAGTATTGCCGGTACGGCTAGAAAGGCTTCGGATACCAGCTCTCTACAACTGAAGGCACAATACTGTTACTATCAGTCTAACTCTCAAAGGCGACACAACTCCCAGCATTTCCTGGATATTACGGCAGACCAACACGAAGAGTTGAAAGCGTCCATGACAAGCGAACGAATAGACCTGTACACTGCAAATGTCCCTGCTCCTCTTCACTACAAGGAACATACTATACTACTATTATACTCCCTCTGTTCCTAAATATAAGTCTTTGTAGAGATTCAACTATGGATCACATACGGGTGTATATAGATACATTTTAGAGTGTAGATTCACTCATTTTTCTCCGTATGTAGTCCATGGAGGAATCTCTACAAAGACTTATATTTAGGAACGGAGAGAGTACTTATTAAAGAAGAACATAAGAGAAACATGCTAAAGAAGAGCAAGCAGATTTTGGATAACAAAATGTTAGTTGCCCACACATGATGAACTAGAGAGCATAAAGAATGCAGCTCCCTGTTGTCTCTCGATATGTGGCGCACATGCTTTTCGAAAGTAAAGTAGGAACATTAGCTGACCAATTAAACGGTCTCTATTTTAGTAATATTAGCATCATATCAGATTCGTATTTGAGGAACAAAGTTTAGAATTATGAGTGGCATGTTGTTTAGCTTGATGGGTTGAGGAGCAGTGCTAGCATGTCTCGAAGCACCTAGGATGATGGTACACTGAATATAAAGGGAATGTCTACATGCAAGTCACCCGACTTTCGTCATTTGGGTCAGTCAACCATTTCAGGCGGTTGGATGAAGATCCTACATCTCCTAACCCTTCTTCTTCCTTGCCTCTTATTCTTCCCCTACAGACCACCGCACGGCCGCCGGCCGAACCACCGGCCCCTGCCCTCCCCTGAACCGCCCACCACCTCCGGTCTTCCGCCGCCCCCGGCCATCCCTGTAGCCAACCCCAACCCCACCCGTGTCGAGTTTTGCCTCCGGCGAGGCCCCACCACACCACAGCCCGACGACCGCCCCCCACAACCACTGTCCCCACCCGAAACCCTAAGATAGATAATGGGGCAGCCCTCTGGCGAGCCCCTTTCTTCCCTTCGGTGAACTCTCAAAAATGGATTGGCCCCAAATTGAAATTCAGTCGACTGTTATTTAAGCTAATGTGGAATATAAAAGGGGAAAACCATAAGCATTGCGAGTATAGTGGTGAGCGTGCCATGGTGGATCTGAAGGTGCAAACAGGACAAAGGCAACTTCGCAACCAATGTTTGCTTTCAACTAACAAGTAAAATTCTAAGTGATGTGCAAGAAATCACAGTAAAGCAGTGGCGATCTATTTTCTTGCTAAGATAAATAACTTGAGCAGATACGAAAGAATACCGCCTCTGGCATGGCGCCGTGTAAGCATCTGCTAAGACATTGAGGGTGCTATGGTAGAGATGGCTGTCAACGGCGTGGAAGCAGATCTAGGAGGGCAGACGGTGGCAGCGAGGGAAATATCTCGGCATGGTGGACGAGACGGTCGTAAGAGTGGCCTCGGCAAGGTGGACGATGGCGCGGATGAAGCGAGGGGACGCAATGCAAGGATCCTGGTCCGAAGCCGTGGATGAGAGAGGTCGATCTCTTATAATGGACGACGACGTCGGGGTATCAGCTCCGACATGGTGGAGGAGGATTGCGGTGGATGGGGTGGCGGACGACGGAGACTGGGGTGGAGAGGGTGTTTTGCTGCCCACGGAGTATGAATGGGGAAATGGAGGGAGAGAGGTAGGGGGAACCATGTCTTCAGGACATGCTTGTCTCAAATGCGAGGAAATTTACAAACTTAGCCCCCGTTTAAAATTTCCTACATCACAGCAATATTGGTCGGTAGGGGATAGGACGGAAATCTCGCATACACTGAATGTTTGCGGACGGAGATTTCGGCCGAGGAGAGTTTGTTTTGGCGCCCACCGTGCATGAATCGGGGTGAGAGGCCATTTCGGCCGAGGAGAAATTTTGTTTTGGCGCCCGCCGTGTATGAATTCGGGGAGGTGAGAGGCGGAGGCGGTTATGCATATTTGAGTGAAATTACAAGCCTACCCCTATCAAAACCTATAGAAACCAAGCTGATAGGCTTTGTGTGTCAGGGATAAGCAGTAATTTCCATCTCGCCGATTTTGATTTCGGGTGGTTACTACGAGTTTCACCGCTTTGTTCAAAATTTTGGAGAAAAAGATTGCACGTTTACCATGCCAACTCAATTAGAATCCATTTTGTATTCTTTTTTTTCGGGCAGGATCCATTTTGTATTCGAATACAAATCTATATACATCATTTTTTTATATATACTTTCAAAAGCACAACACCCTTTATACATAAATATGGTTTACAAATGGCATCATCTCAGATTCATAAGGTTGAATCCATCTTAATTTAAATTTTCAAATATTTGAAACCACTTTATGTTGAAATCCAATGTATGCATTCCTCGCTAACTATCTCCAATTAATGTGTGTTTCATGCGGGTTTTTTACTTCTCAAACACGTATAATGTGTTTGACACACGCAACATATAGTGTAATCCCGTTTAGACATTAATTGCATATAAACCATGCATTGCCTCTAATTAAAAAAATCTATGGATCACTAATATTGATAAACTAAATAACATTACACGTGTCCCCAAATTCAAAAGAATATGCATGTTTGATAGACCTATTTTCGTTATGATATTATCGATGTCATGATCTCTAGTTTAAATATTTGAATCCCCTTTAATCCAGATATTCGTCTAATATAACTATCACTCATGCTTATATATCTCTCTAGACCTATACGCCTTCACCGTCTCTCGGGTATCTCTCGTGCTACTTGTATGTCGACAACACTCTTTTATCTTCGGAACACACTAATGGTACTCTCTCCCTCGACCTTCACTCTATCTCTCTCTAAGTATATCTCGTTCCCTGCTATGTGTCTCTCACTATGATTCTCCCTGTGAAATCTCTTTCTCTCACACAAACACAAACTTCGTCTCCCGGGGTCTCATTTCTCTCTACTATTCCCCTGTATGCCGCTCACATAGACCCTCTCACACACAGATGTCTCGCGCTCCCTATGCCGGGAGCCAAGGAAGCACCAAAGGGGAGGCCCGTGGGGCCCACAAGGCACCAGGGCGCGCTAGAGGCCCCTAGCGCACCCTGATGGGTTGTGGGGCCCACGGAGGTCCTCTCCACCGCCTCTCAGCTCTATAAATACCCAAATATTCCAGAAACCCTAGGGGAGAGACCGAAACACAATTCCAACCTCCGCAAGTTCCAGAACCATGAGATCCAATCTAGAGCCCTATTCCGGCATTCTGCCGGAGGGGAACACAGTCATGGAGGGGTTCATCATCCTCATTGGTGCTCCTCCGATGATGCGTGAGTAGTTCACCATAGACCTACGGGTCCGTTGGCAGTAGCTAGATGGCTTCTTCTCTCTTTTTTGATTCTCAATACAATGTTCTCTTCGAGATCTATTTGATGTAATAACTTTTTGCGGTGTGTTTGTTGGGATCTGATGAAGTTCGAGTTTATGATCAGATCTATATCCATGAATATTATTTGAGTCTTCTTTTGAAATCTTTTATGCATGATTATTTATAACCTCGTATTTCTTCTTCAAATCTTTGGTTTAGTTAGGCCACTAGATCGATTTTTCTTGCAATGGGAAGAGGTGCTTTGTGATGGGTTTGATCTTGCAGTGTCCTCACTCAGTGACAGAAGGGGTAGCAAGGCACGCATGTATCATTTCTATTAAGGATAAAAAGATGGGGTCTATTCCTACATGAATAGATCTTGTCTACATCATGTCATCGTTCTTATTGCATTACTCCGTTTCTCCATGAACTTAATACACTAGATGCATGCTGGATAGCGGTCGATGTGTGGAGTAATAGTAGTAGATGCAGAATCATTTCGGTCTACTAATCTTGGACGTGATGCCTATATTCATGCTCATTGCCTTGGATATCATCATAATTATTTGTTCTTCTATCAATTGCCCAACAGTAATTTGTTTACCCATCGTATGCTATTTTCTTGAGAGAAGCCACTAGTGAAATCTACGGCCCCGGGGTCTATCTTTTATCATATTGCTTTCAGATCTATATTTTATCATATTTGTTTTTAGATCTATTATTCCAAAAACCCAAAAATACCTTGCTGCACTTTTTCTTTACTTATTTTATTTCATGTTTTATTCAGATCTATTTATCAAATCTCATACCATTTAATCTATCTTTTTACCGAGGAGGGATTGACAACCCCTCTTACGCGTCGGGTTGCAAGTATTTGTTCTTTGTGTGTAGGTACTGCTTACATAGTGTTGCTTGGTTCTCCTACTGGATTGATACCTTGGTTTTACAACTGAGGGAAATACTTACCGTAGCTGTGCTGCATCATCCCTTCCTCTTTGGGGAAATACCGACACAGTCTCAAGCCACGTCAATCTCAAGAACATCGAGGAAAACATTGTATTGAGAATCAAAAAGAGAGAACAAGCCATCTAGCTACTGCATATGGACCCGTAGGTCTGTGGTAGACTACTCACGCATCATCGGAGGAGCACCAATGAGGATGATGAACCCCTCCGTGATCGTTTCCTCTTCCGGCAAGGTGCCGAAAAAGGCCTCTATATTGGATCTCATGGTTCTGGAACTTGCGGCGGTGGAAACTCTGATCTCTCGTCTCCTCTAGGGTTTCTGGAATATTTGGGTACTTATAGAGCTGAGAGGCGATGGAGAGGGGGCCTGTGGGCCCCACTACCCACCAGGGCACGCCAGGGGCCTCTAGCCCGCCCTGGTGCCTTATGGGCCCCATGGGCCTCCCCTCCGGTACTTCCTTGGCTCCCAAGTTGTCTTCTGGGCAGAAAAAAATCTCCAAAAAGTTTCATGGCATTTGGACTTGGTTTGATACTGATATTCTACGAAGTAAAAAAAAGCAAAAAAACAGCAACTGGCACTGGGCACTGGGCACTATGTGAATAGGTTAGTCCCCAAAAAATGATATAAAGTTGCTATAAAATGAATATAAAACATCCAAAATTGATAATATAACAGCATGGAACAATAAAAAATTATAGATACGTTGGAGAAGTATCAGCATCCCCAAGCTTAATTCATGCTCGTCCTCGAGTAGGTAAATGATAAAAATAGAATTTTTGATGTGGAATGCTGCCTAACATGTTCATCTCATAATCTTTTCTTTTGTAGCATGGACATTTGGACTTTTAGATATTTCAAAGCAATAGTCTATATTTGACATGAGGACATCAATTCTCAAGCATATCAATAAGCAACCATGTCTTTCAAAATATCAACACTAAAGAAAACTATCCCTAGCCCATGATGCTCAATCATTGATCCATTGATGAAGCACACTCAAATATTAACTATGCTCAATGCACAAGTATGATAATAGTGTTCCCTAGTTGGTGCTTTATAAGAGAAGATGGAGACTCAACAAAAATAAAAATTGAATAAAGTAAATAGATAGGCCCTTCGCAGAGGGAAGAAGAGATTTGTAGAGGTGCTAGAGCTCAAAGCTAATAGGCTTTGCGTGTCAGGGATAAGCAGTAATTTCCATCTCGCCGATTTTGATTTCGGGTGGTTACTACGAGTTTCGCCCATTTGTTCAATTTTTTGGAGAAAAAGATTGCATGTTTACCGTGCCAACTCAATTAGAATCCATTTTGTATTCTTTTTTTTCCGATCAGGATCCATTTTGTATTCGAATACAAATCTATATACATCATTTTTTTATTTATACTTTCAAAAGCACAACACCCTTTATACATAAATATGGTTTACAAATGGCATCATCTCAGATTCATAAGGTTGAATCCATCTTAATTTAAATTTTCAAATATTTGAAACCACTTTATGTTGAAATCCAATGTATGCATTCCTCGCTAACTATCTCCAATTAATGTGTGTTTCATGCGGGTTTTTTACTTCTCAAACACGTATAATGTGTTTGACACACGCAACATATAGTGTAATCCCGTTTAGACATTAATTGCATATAAGCCATGCATTGCCTATAATTAAAAAATCTATGGATCACTAATATTGATAAACTAAATAACATTACACGTGTCCCCAAATTCAAATGAATATGCATGTTTGATAGACCTATTTTTGTTATGATATTATCGATGTCATGATCTCTAGTTTAAATATTTGTATCCCCTTTAATCCAGATATTCGTCTCATATAACTATCACTCATGCTTATATATCTCTCTAGACCTATACGCCTTCACCATCTCTCGGGTATCTCTCGTGCTACTTGTATGTCGACAACAATCTTTTATCTTCGGAACACACTAACGGTACTCTCTCCCTCGACCTTCACTCTATCTCTCTCTAAGTATATCTCGCTCCCTGCTATGTGTCACTCACTACGATTCTCCCTGTGAAATCTCTTTCTCTCACACAAACAAAAACTTCGTCTCCCGGGGTCTCATTTCTCTCTACTATTCCCCTGTATGCCGCTCACACAGACCCTCTCACACACAGATGTCTCGTGCTCCCTATGCCGGGAGCCAAGGAAGCACCAAAGGGGAGGCCCGTGGGGCCCACAAGGCACTAGGGCTTGCTAGAGGCCCCTAGCGCACCCTGATGGGTTGTGGGGCCCACGGAGGTCCTCTCCACCGCCTATCAGCTCTATAAATATCCAAATATTCCAGAAACCCTAGGGGAGAGACCGAAACACAATTTCAACCGCCACAAGTTCCAGAACCACGAGATCCATTCTAGAGCCCTATTCTGGCATTCTACCGGAGGGGAACACGATCACGGAGGGGTTCATCATCCTCATTGGTGCTCCTCCGATGATGCGTGAGTAGTTCACCATAGACCTACGGGTCCATTGGCAGTAGCTAGATGGCTTCTTCTCTCTTTTCTGATTCTCAATACAATGTTCTCTTCGAGATCTATTTGATGTAATGACTTTTTGCGGTGTGTTTGTTGGGATCCGATGAAGTTCGAGTTTATGATCAGACCTATATCCATGAATATTATTTGATTCTTCTTTTGAAATCTTTTATGCATGATTATTTATAACCTCGTATTTCTTCTTCAAATCTTTGGTTTAGTTAGGCCACTAGATTGATTTTTCTTGCAATGGGAAGAGGTGCTTTGTGATGGGTTTGATCTTGCGGTGTCCTCACTCAGTGGCAGAAGGGGTAGCAAGGCACGCATGTATCGTTTCTATTAAGGATAAAAAGATGGGGTCTATTCCTACATGAATAGATCTTGTCTACATCATGTCATCATTCTTATTGCATTACTCCGTTTCTCCATGAACTTAATACATTAGATGCATGCTGGATAGCGGTCGATGTGTGGAGTAATAGTAGTAGATGCAGAATCATTTCGGTCTACTAACCTTGGACGTGATGCCTATATTCATGCTCATTGCCTTGGATATCATCATAATTATTTGTTCTTCTATCAATTTCCCAACAGTAATTTGTTTACCCATCGTATGCTATTTTCTTGAGAGAAGCCACTAGTGAAATCTACGGCCCCGGGGTCTATCTTTTATCATATTGCTTTCAGGTCTATCTTTTATCGTATTTGTTTTCAGATCTATTATTCCAAAAACCCAAAAATACCTTGATGCACTTTTTCTTTACTTATTTTATTTCATGTTTTATTCAGATCTATTTATCAAATCTCATACCATTTAATCTATCCTTTTACCGAGGAGGGATTGAAAACCCCTCTTACGCGTCGGGTTGCAAGTATTTGTTCTTTGTGTGTAGGTACCGCTTACATAGTGTTGCTTGGTTCTCCTACTGGATTAATACCTTGGTTTTACAACTGAGGGAAATACTTACCGTAGCTGTGCTGCGTCATCCCTTCCGCTTTGGGGAAATACCGACGCAGTCTCAAGCCACGTCAGTCTCAAGAACATCGAGGAAAACATTGTATTGAGAATCAAAAAGAGAGAACAAGCCATCTAGCTACTGCCTATGGACCCGTAGGTCTGTGGTAGACTACTCACGCATCATCGGAGGAGCACCAATGAGGATGATGAACCCCTCCGTGATCGTTTCCTCCTCTGGCAAGGTGCCGAAAAAGGCCTCTAGATTGGATCTCATGGTTCTGGAACTTGCGGTGGTGGAAACTCTGATCTCTCATCTCCTCTAGGGTTTCTGGAATATTTGGGTACTTATAGAGCTGAGAGGCGGTGGAGAGGGGGCTTATGGGCCCCACTACCCACCAAGGCACGCCAGGGGCCTCTGGCCCGCCCTGGTGCCTTGTGGGCCCCATGGGCCTCCCCTCCGGTACTTCCTTGGCTCCCAAGTTGTCTTCTGGGCAGAAAAAAATCTCCAAAAAGTTTCGTGGCATTTGGACTTGGTTTGGTACTGATATTCTACGAATTAAAAAAACAAGCAAAAATACAGCAACTGGCACTGGGCACTATGTAATAGGTTAGTCCCCAAAAAATGATATAAAGTTGCTATAAAATGAATATAAAACATCCAAAATTGATAATATAACAGCATGGAACAATAAAAAATTATAGATACGTTGGAGACGTATCAGCATCCCCAAGCTTAATTCCTGCTCGTCCTCGAGTAGGTAAATGATAAAAATAGAATTTTTGATGTGGAATGCTGCCTAACATGTTCATCTCATAATCTTTTCTTTTGTAGCATGGACATTTGGACTTTTAGATGTTTCAAAGCAATAGTCTATAATTTGACATGAGGACATCAATTCTCAAGCATATCAATAAGCAACCATGTCTTTCAAAATATCAACACTAAAGAAAGCTATCCCTAGCCCATGATGCTCAATCATTGATCCATTCATGAAACACACTCAAATATTAACTATGCTCAATGCACAAGTATGATAATAGTGTTCCCTAGTTGGTGCTTTATAAGAGAAGATGGAGGCTCAACAAAAATAAAAATTGAATAAAGTAAATAGATAGGCCCTTCGCAGAGGGAAGAAGAGATTTGTAGAGGTGCCAGAGCTCAAAGCTTAAATTGAGAGATAAAATTATTTTGGGTGGCATGCTTTTCCCTTCAACGAAAACGACCGAGAATTTCCAATACTTTCCATGCTCGATAAATCATAGCTGGTTCCCAAATAGAAAAATAAAGTTTATTCCTTTTTCCACCACTCTTTCACAATCCATGGCTAGCCGTATCCACGGGTGCCCTCCATACCAACACTTTCCAAGGAATTTATTATTGAACAACATAAATAATTTATTTTTTTGCATTTCGGGACTGGGCATCCCTATTACCTTTGCCACACTCTCGTGCAATGACAAGTGCATAAACACTCATCTTGAGAATAAACTATCTAGCATGGAAAGTATTGGCCACCCCCTGCCGCTTAATGAGCTGTACAAACACACAAAAAGGAAAAAAATTGAACATTAGAGTTGGCACATATAAATTTACTTGGAACGACATGGAAATACCGCATATGGGTAGGTATGGTGGACTCATATGACATAACTGGATTTAAGGATTTTGGATGCACAAGTAGTATTCCCACTTAGTACAAAGAAAGGCTAGCAAATAGATTGAGAAGCAACCAACCAAGAAACGAAAATTCACATAAACAAGCATTAAGCATAACTAACACCGAATAATGCACCACAAGTAGTATGTAATTTCATTGCATAACTGTTGACTTTTGTGCTTGCATAGGGAATCACAAACCTTAACACCAATATTCTTACCAAAGCATAATTACTTACCAACATGACTCACATATTACTATCATCATATCTCAAAACTATTACAAGGAACCAAGTTTTTAATATCCAATGATCTTCATGAAAGTTTTTATTATATCCATCTTCAATATCTATCATTTTGGGACTAATTTCATACATTGCCATTGCTACTGGCAAAGCTCTTAAACAAATATAAGTGAACAACTAGAGCACATATTTCTTCAAAATAATTTCCATCTCTCAAAATTGTATAAGTGAAGCATGAGAGGATTTCTTTAAAATTCTACTAACTCTCAAAATAATCTAAGTGAAGCATGAGAGCATATTTCTTCTAAATATATAACACCACCGTGCTAAAAAAGATATATGTGAAGTACTAGAGCAATTCCATAGCTCAAAAAAAAATTAAGTGAAGCACATAGAGCAATTCTAACAAATCATAGCATCATTATGGCTCTCTCAAATAGGTGTGTCCAGCAAGGATGATTGTGACAAACTAAAATGCAAAGCAAGCAAAGACTCATATAATACAAGACGCTCAAAGCAAAACTCATGATATGTGACGAATAAAAATATAGCTCCAAGTAAAATTACCGATGGTCGTTAGAAGAAAGAGGTGATGCCTTCCGGGGCATCCCCTAGCTTAGTTGCTTGGTTCTCCTTGAATATTACCTTGGGGTGCCATGGGGCATCTCCAAGCTTAGGCTCTTTTTACTCCTTATTCCTTCATCCATCGTGATCTCACTAAAAACTTGAAAACATCAATCACACAAAACTCAACAAAAACCTTCATGAAATCCGTTAGTATAAGAAACCAATCTTTACTTTAAGTACTGTTGCAAACCCATTCATATTTTGTTATTGCATTATACTTACTGTATTCTAACTTTACCATGGCTTATACCCCCGATACAATCCATAGATTCATACAAATAAGCACACAATGCAACGAAAACAGAATCTGTCAAAAACAGAACAGTCTGTAAAGACGCGAATTTTACTCATACTTCTATAACTCTAAAACTTCTGAAACATTAGTACAACGTAGGAAATTTGTAAATCCATATTGTGTAAAAAATTCAGAATTGTTCGTCGCTTCTGTGAATTTAACAATTCTACTACTGGACGCAAAAGTTTCTGTTTTTCAACAAGATCAAATCAACTATCACCCAACATGATCCCAAAGGCTTTACTTGGCACAAACACTAATTAAAACATAAAAAGCATAATCATAACAGTAGCATAATTGTGCAAACACTCAAGAACAGAAAGAAAAAGACAAAATTAAATTTTACTCATTGGGTTGCCTCCCAACAAGCGCTATTGTTTTATGCCCCTAGCTAGGCATAAGATTTTCTTGATGCTCACATAAAAGATAATAATTGAAACACAAAAGAGCATCATGAAACGTGTCACAAACACATTTAATTCTAACTCTCTTGCTATGCATAGGTATTTTATAAGAAAACAAATTATCAAGACAAGAAGAACCTAGCATATGCAAGGAAGGAGAAAGAAACAATAGCAATCTCAACATGAAGAGAGGTAATTTAGTAACATGAGAATTTCTAAAACCATATTTTCCCCTCTCATAATAATTACATGTAGGATCATATTCAAATTCAACAATATAGCTATCATATAAAATTTTCACTTCATGATCTACATGCATAAAATTCTTATAATCTTCCAAGATAGTGGGCTTAACATCAACTAAAGTCATGACCTCTCCAAACCCACTTTTGTCAAAAAATTCATAAGATTGAACACTCTCCAAATATGTGGGATTATTTTTAGAGAAAGTTGACACTCTTCAAAACCCACTTTCAATATTATCGCAAACATATTCAGCATGAGGTTTAAATAAATTTTCAAGACCATAAGAATCATTATCACCCCAATCGTGATCATTGCAATAAGTAGTGGACATAACGAAATCATCATCCCCAAGCTTGGGGTTTTGCATATTATTAGTACAATTGACATTGATAGAATTTATAATAACACCATTGCAATCATGCTTTTCATTCAGGGAACTATCGTGAATCACTTCATAAATTTCTTCTTTTAGCACTTCATCACAATTTTTAGATTCACGAATTTCAAGCAAAACTTCATAAAGATAATCTAGTGCACTCAACTCACTAGAGTTTGGTTCATCATAACTGGATCTTTTAAAAAGATTAGCAAGTGGATGAGGATCCATATCAATAGATTTTTAGCAAGCAAAGATGCAAGCAAATAGAAGGCACATGGCAACACAAGCAAAGATAGCAAACAAGCAAAAGGCAAACGAACAAGAAGGCAATTAAAAAGGCAATTTTTTTTTGTGAAGTGGGGGAGATGAAAAATGAGAGGCAAATAGCGAATAAAGTAAATTGCAAGGAGATGAGATTGGTAATTGTGTACCTGATAGATCTGGACTTGATCCTCCCGGCAACGGGCTAGAAATTCTTTCCTGATTGCTTGTATCTGTGTTGGTATTTTCCTCGAAGAGGAGAGGATGATGCAGCACAGCAACGATAAGTATTTCCCTTAGTTATGAAACCAAGGTAGCAATCCAGTAGGAGGATCCACAAAACTATGTAAGCAGTACCTTCACACAAATAACAAAAACTTGCAACCCAACATGTAAGAGGGTTTGTCAATCCCTCCTCGCTATTGAGATATATTAAATAGTATAAGATTGGATAAATAGATCTGATGAAAACACACAAAAAAGTGCCCCAAGGTATTTTTGGGTTTTTGGCTAAATAGATCTGAAGCAATATGATAGAAAATAGACCCGGGGGGCGTAGGTTTCACTAGAGGCTTCTCTCGAGAAAATAACATACAATGGGTAAACAAATTACTATTGGGAGTTGATAGAAAAGCAAATAATTATGATGATATCCAAGGCAATGATCATGTATATAGGCATCACGTCCAAGATTAGTAGACCGAAATGATTCTGCATCTACTACTATTACTCCACACATAAACTGCTATCCAGCATGCATCTAGCGTATTAAGTTCATAAAGAAACGGAGTAATGCAATAAGAACGATGACAAGATGTAGACAAGATCTATTCATGTAGGAATAGACCCCATCTTTTTATCCATAATAGCAACGATACATGTGTGTCATGTCTCTTTCTGTCACTGAGATTGAGCACCGCAAGATCGAACCCATCACAAAGCACCTCTTACCATGGCAATAAAAATCAATCTAGTTGGCCAAACCGAACGAAAGTTTTGGAGAAGAAATACGAGGCTATAACAATCATGCATATAAGAGTTCAACAAATACTCAAATAATATTCATAGATAGATCTGATCATAAACTCACAATTCATCGGATCCCGACAAACACACAGCAAAAAGTCATTACATCAAATAGATCTCCAAGAACATCGAGGAGAACATTGTGTTGAGAATCAAAAAGAGAGAAGAAGCCATCTAGCTACTGCCTACGGACCCGTAGGTCTGTGGTAAACTACTCATGCATCATCGAAGGAGCACCAATGAGGATGATGAACCCCTCCGTGATTGTTTCCTCCTCCGGCAAGGTGCCGAAAAAGGCCTCTAGATTGGATCTCGTGGTTCTGGAACTTGCGGCGGTGGAAACTCTGATCTCCCGACTCCTCTAGGGTTTCTGGAATATTTGGGTATTTATAGAGCTGAGAGGCAGTGGAGAGGGGGCCTGTGGGCCCCACTACCCACCTGGGCGCGCCAGGGGCCTCTGGCGCGCCCTGGTGACTTCTGGGCCCCACGGGCCTCCTCTCCGGTACTTCCTTGGCTCCCAAGTTTTCTTCTGGGTAGAAAAAAATCCCCAAAAAGTTTATTTGAACTTCGTTTGG
Organism: Thinopyrum elongatum; assembly: GCA_011799875.1. Classification (NCBI taxonomy): domain Eukaryota; kingdom Viridiplantae; phylum Streptophyta; class Magnoliopsida; order Poales; family Poaceae; genus Thinopyrum; species Thinopyrum elongatum. Next base: position 227,765,067 of record CM022297.1, read on the forward strand.
TGCTGATATTCTACGAAGTAAAAAAACATGCAAAAAATAGCAACTGGCACTGGGCACTATGTCAATAGGTTAGTCCCAAAAAATGATATAAAGTTGCTATAAAATGTATATTAAACATCCAAGATTGATAATATATTAACATGGAACAATAAAAATTATTGATACGTTGGAGACGTATCAGCATCCCCAAGCTTAACGCCCGCTCGTCCTCGAGTAGTTAAATGATAAAAACAGAATTTTGGATGTGGAATGCTGCCTAACATGTTCATCTCATAATCTTTTCTTTTGTAGCATGGACATTTGGACTTTTAGATGATTCAAAGCAATAGTCTATATTTGACATGAGGACATCAATACTCAATCATATCAATAAGCAACCATGTCTTTCAGAATATCAACACTAAAGAAAGCTATCCCTAGCCCATTATGCTCAATCATTGATCCATTCATGAAACACACTCAAATATTAACGATGCTCAATGCACAAGTATGATAATAGTGTTCCCTAGTTGGTGCTTATAAGAGAAGATGGAGACTCAACAAAAATAAAAATTGCATAAAGTAAATAGATAGGCCCTTCGCAGAGGGAAGAAGAGATTTGTAGAGGTGCCAGAGCTCAAAGCTTAAATTGAGAGATAAAATTATTTTTGGTGGCATGCTTTTCCCTTCAACGGAAACGACCAAGAATTCCCAATACTTTCCATGCTAGCTAAATCATAGGCGGTTCGCAAACAGAAAATAAAGTTTATTCCTTTTTCCTCCATTCTTTCACAATCCATGGCTAGCCGTATCCACGGGTGCCCTCCATACCAACACTTTTCAAGGAATTTATTATTGAACAATATAATTTTTTTTGCACTTCGGGACTAGGCATCCCTATTACCTTTGCCACACTCTCGTGCAATGACCAGTGAATAAACACTCATCTTGAGAATAAAGTATCTAGCATGGAAAATATCGGCCACCCCTTGCTGCTTCATGAGCGGTACGAACACACAAAAAGGAAATTTATTTTGAACGTTAGAGTTGTCACATACAAATTTACTTGGAACGGCACGGAAATACTGCATATAGGTAGGTATGGTGGACTCATTTGGCACAACTTAGGTTTAAGGATTTGGATGCACAAGTAGTATTCCTACTTAGTACAAATGGAGGCTAGCAAATAGATTGAGAAGCGACCAACCAAGAAACGAAAATGATCATAAAAGAGCATTAAACATAACTAACACCGAATAATGCACCACAAGTAGGATGTAATTTCATTATATAACTACTGACTTTCATGCTTGCATAGGGAATCACAAACCTTAACACCAATATTCTTACTAAAGCATAATTACTTACCAACATGACTCACATATTACTATCATCATATCTCAAAACTATTACAAGGAATAAACTTTTTAATATCCAATGATCTTCATGAAAGTTTTTATTATATCCCTCTTGAATATCTAGCACTTTGGGACTAATTTCATACATTGCCATTGCTACTAGCAAAGCTCTTAAACAAATATAAGTGAAGAACAAGAGCACATATTTATTCAAAATAATTTTCATCTCTCAAAATAGTATAAGTGAAGCATGAGAGGATATTTCTTTAAATTCTACTAACTCTCAAAATAATCTATGTGAAGCATGAGAGCATATTTATTCAAAATATATAACACCACCGTGCTAAAAAAGATATAAGTGAAGTATTAGAGCAATTCCATAGCTAAAAAAAAATTAAGTGAAGCACCTAGAGCAATTCTAACAAATCATACCATCATTATGGCTCTCTCAAATAGGTGTGTCCAGCAAGGATGATTGTGACAAACTAAAAAGCAAAGCAAGCAAAGTCTCATATAATACAAACGCTCCAAGCAAAACGCATGATATGTGACGAATAAAAATATAGCTCCAAGTAAAATTACCGATCTTCGTTAGAAGAAAGAGGGGATGCCTTCCGGGGCATCCCCAAGCTTAGTTGCTTGGTTCTCCTAGAATATTACCTTGGGATGCCATGGTGCATACCCAAGCTTAGTCTCTTTTTACTCCTTATTCCTTCATCCATCATGATCTCACTCAAAACTTGAAAACTTCAATCACACAAAACTCAACAAAAATCTTCGTGAGATCCGTTAGTATAAGAAAACCAATCTTTACTTTAAGTATTGTTGCAAACCCATTCATATTTTGTTATTGCATTATACCTACTGTATTCTAACTTTACCATGGCTTATACCCCCGATACAATCCATAGATTCCTCAAAATAAGCACACAATGCAATGAGAATAGAATCTGTCAAAAACAGAACAGTCTATAAAGACATGAATTTTACTCATACTTCTATAAATCCAAAAAGTAGGAAAAACTTAGGAAAATGTAGGTAATTTGTATATCAATCTTGTGTAAAAAATTCAGATTTTTTTGTCAATTCTATGAAATTTAACAATTCTACTACTGGACGCAAAAGTTTCTGTTTTTCAACAAGATCAAATCAAGTATCACCCAACATGATCCCAAAGGCTTTACTTGGCACAAACACTAATTAAAACATAAAAAACACAATCATAATAGTAGCATAATTGTGCAAACACTCAAGAACATAAAGAAAAAGACAAAAATAAATTTTATTCATTGGGTTGCCTCCCAACAAGCATTATTGTTTTATGCCCCTAGCTAGGCATAAGATTTTATTGATGCTCACATAAAAGATAATAATTGAAACACAAAGAGAGCATCATGAAACATGTCACAACCACATTTAATTCTAACTCTTTTCCTATTCATAGGCATTTTATAAGAAAACAAATTATCAAGAAAAGAAGAACCTAGCATATGCAAGGAAGGAGAAAGAAACAATAGCAATCTCAATATGAAGAGAGGTAATTTAGTAACATGAGAATTTCTAAAACCATATTTTCCCCTCTCATAATAATTACATGTAGGATCATATTCAAATTCAACAATATAGCTATCATATAAATTTTTCACTTCATGATCTACATTCATAAAATTCTTATAATCTTCCAAGATAGTGGGCTTAACATCAACTAAAGTCATGACCTCTCCAAACCCACTTTTGTCAAAAATATTCATAAGATTGAACACTCTACAAATATGCGGGATTATTTTTAGATAAAGTTGACACTCTTCCAAACCCACTTTAAATATTATCGCAAACATATTCAGCATGAGGCTTAAATAAATTTTCACGGTCATAAGAATCATTATCACCCCAATCATGATCATTGCAATAAGTAGTGGACATAACAAAATCATCATCCCCAAGCTTGGGGTTTTGCATATTATTAGCACAATTTACATTGATAGAATTTGTAATAACACCATTGCAATCATGCTTTTCATTCAAGGAACTACCGTGAATCATTTCATAAATTTCTTCTTTTAGCACTTCATCATAATTTTCAGATTCACGAATTTCAAGCAAAACTTCATAAAGATAATCTAGTGCACTCAACTCACTAGAGTTTGGTTCATCATAATTGGATCTTTTAAAAAGATTAGCAAGTGGAAGAGGATCCATATCAATTGATTTTTAGCAAGCGAAGATGCAAGCAAATAGAAGGCACATGGCAACACAAGCAAAGATAGCAAACAAGCAAAAGGCAAACGAAAAAGAAGGTAAATATATTTTTGGTGAATTAGGGGAGATGAAAATGACAGGCAAATGGCGAATAAAGTAAATTGCAAGGAGATGAGATTTGTGATTGTGTACCTGACAGATCTGGACTTGATCCTCCCCGGCAACGGCGCCAGAAATTCTTTCCTGATTGCTTTTATCTTTGTTGGTATTTTCCCCGAAGAGGAGAGGATGATGAAGCACAACAACGGTAAGTATTTCCCTCAGTTATGAAACCAAGGTATCAATCGAGTAGGAGGATCCACCAAACTATGTAAGCAGTACCTTCATATAAATAACAAAACTTGCAACCTAATGCGTAAGAGGGTTGTCAATCCCTCCTCGGTATTGAGATATATTAAATAGTATAAGATTGGATAAATAGATCTGATGAAAACACAAAATAAAATAAATAAAGAAAAAGTGCTGTAAGGTATTTTCGGGTTGTGCCCACCTCAGCCGCCTCCCGAACCGCCTCTTTGCTCTATAAATACCTCGAAAATCTAAACAAGATTGGGTCTACTCCTACATGAATAGATCTTGTCTACATCATGTCATCGTTAGATTGCATTACTCCATTTCTCCATGAACTTAATACACTAGATGCATGCAGGATAGCGGTCGATGTGTGGAGTAATAGTAGTAGATGCAGGCAGGAGTCGGTCTACTAATCTTGGACGTGGTGCCTATATATTGATCATTGCCTGAATATCATCATAATTATTTGAAGTTCTATCAATTGCCCAACAGTAATTTGTTTACCCACCGTATGCTATTTTTCTCGAGAGAAGCCAATAGTGAAATCTACGGCCCCCGGGTCTATTCTTCTTCATATTTGCTTTCCGATCTATTATTTGCCACTTTTATTTTCAGATCTATATTTCCAAAAACCCAAAAATACCTTGCTGCACTTTTTCTTTATTTGTTTTATTTTGTTTTATTGCGAGATCTATTTATCCAATCTACCACAAATTTATCTATCTTTTTACCGTGGAGGGATTGACAACCCCTCTTCCGCGTCGGGTTGCAAGTATTTGTTCTTTGTGTGCAGGTACTGTTTACATAGTGTTGCTTGGTTCTTCTACTGGATTGATACCTTGGTTTCATAACTGAGGGAAATACCTACCGTAGCTGTGCTGCATTATCCCTTCCTCTTTGGGGAAATACCGACGTAGTTCAAGCGACATCAAAAGGAATTTCTGGCGCTATTGCCGGGGAGACATCATCAACATCTATTAGGTTCCTAATCACACATCTCATCTTCTTACAATTTACATTATTTGCCATTTGCCTCTCGTTTTCATCTCCCCCACTTCACAAAAAATTTCCATTTTATTCGCCCTCTTTTTCGTTCGCCATTTTCTCATCAGATCTGTTTTGTGTGCAATCTTGTTTGCGTAGTCATGATGCCCCAAAGAAAATATTATGATGTTCCTTACCCCAATATTTTGCTTGAAATTGAGAAAAGTACTAAGGAATATATGACTACACAATTTGAGCACAATAAATATTTTACTGAAGAACTAAAGGAACACTCTGTTGTACTGGATGCTATAACAAAACAACTTGATGATATTAGTAGAGAAGTTTGTAATCTCCAATCTAAGTATGCTTTTGCTGAAAGTTTGCAAGGGAAAATATCTGATGCACAAGCAACCCTAGTAAATCAAATGGCCGCTAAACTAATCTCGTTAGAAGACAAAAATGATGAAGATCTTAAAGTGATTTGTGTTTCTTCTATTGATTCCTGGTTTATTGATGATAAAGGGACTGGAGAAGAATCAACTTTAGTTACAAGGCGTCCCAATAATTTGGAGGGTGGAAATCTTGGTAAAAAATTGATAAAAGTGGGTTTGGAGAGGTCAAAACTTTAACTAGTGATGTGCCCACTCATTTGGATTACAAAGACTTTAATTATGATAATTGCTCTTTGATTGATTGTATTTCTTTTTTGCAATCCATGATTAATACACCCCATTCTTATGAACAAAATAAAGCTTTTACTAAACATATTGTTGATGCTATGATGAATGCTTTTGAAGAAAAGTTGGAATTAGATATCTCAATTCCTAGAAAATTACATGATGAATGGGAACCCACCATCAAAGTCAAGATAAAAAATTATGAGTGTTTTGCTTTTTGTGATTTGGGTGCTAGTGTTTCCACAATTCCGAAATCTTTATGTGATGTGCTTGGTCTTACCAATATTGAAAAGTGTTCTTTGAATTTGCACTTGGCGGATTCTACTATTAAAAAGCCTATGGGAAGAATTAATGATGTTCTTATTCTTGCAAATAGGAATTATGTGCCCATAGATTTTATTGTTCTTGATATTGATTGCAATCCGTCTTGTCCAATTATACTTGGTAGACCGTGTTTACGTAGTATTGGTGCCGTGATTGATATGAAAGAAGGCAATATTAAGTTTCAATTTCCACTGAGAAAGGGAATGGAACACTTCCCTAGAACAAGAATTAAGCCACCAGATGAATAAATCATGAGGGCATCCTATGGATCTAGAACTAAAGATGACAATACTTAGATCTATGCTTTATGCCTAGCTAGGGGCGTAAAACAATAGCGCTTGTTGGGAGGCAACTCAATGAATAAAATTTATTTTTGCCTTTTTCTTTATGTTCTTGAGTGTTTGCACAATTATGCCTCTGTTATGATTGTGTTTTTTATGTTTTAATTAGTGTTTTTTCCAAGTAAAGCCTTTGGGATAGCTTTGGTGATAGTTGATTTGAACTTGTTGAAAAACAAAAAATTTTGCGTCCAGTAAAATAATTGTCTAAATTCACAGAGGCAACGAAAAATTCTGAATTGTTTACACAAAATTTATATACAAATTGCCTCTGTAGTCCTAATTTTTCAGAATTTTTTGAGTTATGTAAGTATGAGAACAATTCGCATATTTATAGACTGTTCTGTTTTTGACAGATTCTGTTTTCTTTTTATTGTGTGCTTATTTTGATGAGTCTATGGATTGTATCGGGGGGTATAAGCCATGGCAAAGTTAGAATACAGTAGATATAATACAATAACAAAATTTGAATGGTTTTTCTACATTACTTAAAGTAAAGATTGGTTTTCTTATACTAACGGATCTCACGAAGGTTTTGTTAAGTTTTGTGTGATTGAAGTTTTCAAGTTTTGGGTGAGATCACGATGGATGAAGGAATAAGGAGTAAGAAGAGCCTAAGCTTGGGGATGCCCATGGCATCCCAAGGTAATATTCAAGGAGAAACAAGCAACTAAGCTTGGGGATGCCCCGAGTGGCATCCCCTCTTTCTTCTAACGACCATCGGTATTTTACTTGGAACTATATTTTTATTCGTCACATATCATGAGTTTTGCTTGGAGCATCTTGTATTATATAAGTCTTTTCTAATTTTGCTTTTTGTTTTGTGTAAAGAATCCTTGATGAACACACCTATTTGAGAGAGCCAAAGTTATGTTATGATTTGTTAGAATTGCTCTATGTGCTTCACTATTTTTTTTGAGCTATGGAATTGCTCTAGTGCTTCACTTATATTTTTTGAGCACGTTGTGCTTTAATATTTTTGAAGAAATGCTCTCATGCTTCACTTAGATTTATTTGAGAGTTAGTAATTTTTGAAGAAATTCTCTCATGCTTCACTTATATTATTTTGAGAGATGAAAAAAAATTATGCTCATTTTCTTCACTTAGATTTGTTTGAGCTATCAAAAGCAACATATGAAACTAGTCCCAAAGTGATAGATATTCAAGAGGGATATAATAAAAACTTTCATGAAGATCATTGGACAAATTAAACTTGATTCTTTGTAATAGTTTTGTGATATGATGATAGTGATATGTGAGTCATGTTGATGAGTAATTGTGCTTTAGTAAGAATATTGGTGTTAAGGTTTGTGATTCCCTATGCAAGCATGAAAGTCAATAGTTATGCAATGAAATTACATGCTACTTGTGGTGCATTATTCGGTGTTAGTTATGCTTAATGCTCGCTTATGAGATTTTTCGTTTCTTGGTTGGATGCTTCTCAATCTTTTTGCTAGCCTTCACTTGTACTAAGTAGGAATACTACTTGTGCATCCAAAATCCTTAAACCCAGTTTTGCCATATGAGTCCACCATACCTACCTATATGCTGTATTTCCGTGCCGTTCTAAGAAAATTTGTATGTGCCATCTCTAATTTTCAAAATGAATTTCCTTTTTGCGTGCTCGTACCGCTCATGAAACTGTAGGGGGTGGCTGATATTTTTCCATGCTAGATGTGTTATTCTCAAGATGAGTGTTTCTACACTTGTCATGGAACGAGAGTACGGCAAAGGTATTAGGGATGCCCAGTCCCGAAATGAAAAATGAATTTACTTTATGTTGTCAAATAATAAATTCCTTGGAAAGTGTTGGTATGGACGGCACCCGTGGATACGGCTAGCCGTGGAATGTGAAAGTATGGTGGAAAAAGGAATAAACTTTATTTTCTATTTGGGAACCGCCTATGATATATCTAGCATGCAAAGTATTGGGAACTACTCGATCATTTTCGTTGACAGGAAAAGCATGCCACCCAAAATGTTTTATCTCTATTTCTTTCGCTTTGAGCTCTGGCACCTCTACAAATCCCTACTTCCCTCTGCGAAGGGCCTTTCTATTTACTTTATGCAATTTTTATTTTTATTTGAGTCTCCATCTTCTCTTACAAAGCACCATCTAAGGGGCACTATGATCGTACTTGAGCATTGGGTGTAGCTAATATGCGAGTGTGTTTCATGAATGGATCAATGATTGAGCACAATGGGCTAGGGATAACTTGCTTTAGTGTTGATATTTTGAAAGACATGGTTGCTTGTTGATATGCTTGAGTATTGAAAGCTTCATGTCAAAACTAGACTATTGCTTTGAACCATATAAAAGTCCAAATTTCCATGCTAGAAAAGAAAAGAATATGTGATGGACATGTTAGGCAGCATTCCACATCAAATTTTTTGTTTTTATCATTTACCTACTCAAGGACAAGTAGGAATTAAGCTTGGGGATGTTGATATGTCTCCAGCGTATCTATAATTTTTTCTTGTTCCATGCTGTTATATTATCATCCTTGGATGTTTTACAATCATTTTATAGCAACTTTATATCATTTTTTGGGACTAACCTATTGACATAGTGCCCAGTGCCAGTTGATGTTTTTTGCTTGTTTTTTACTTCGCAGAAAATCAATACCAAACAGAGTCCAAACGCAGCAAAACTTTTTGGAGATTTTTTCTGGACTAGAAGACACTTGTTGGGCCAAAGAAGTACCAGAGGGGTGCTCCGAGGGGACCACAACCCACCTTGGCACGCCTGGAGGCCCAGGCGCGCCCTGGTGGTTTGTACCCACCTCGGCCGCCTCCCGCACCCCCACCTGGGCGCGCCTGGGGGCCCAGGCGCGCCCTGGTGGGTTGTGCCCATCTCGGCTGCCTCCCGCACCGCCTCTTTGCTCTATAAATACCCTGAAAATCCAAAATCCCTAGGGGAGTCGACGAAACACAATTCCAGCCGCCGCAAGTTCCAGAACCACCAGATCCAATCTAGACACCATCACGGAGGGGTTCATCATCCTCATTGGTGCTTCTCCGATGATGCGTGATTAGTTCATTTTAGACCTACGGGTCTGTAGTTAGTAGCTAGATGGCTTCCTCTCTCTCTTTTGATTCTCAATACAATGGTCTCTTGGAGATCTATTTGATGTAACTCTTTTGGTGTGTTTGTTGGGATCCGATGAGCTTTGAGTTTATGACCAGATCTATTTTATCCATGAAAGTTATTTGAGTCTTCTTTTGATCTCTTATATGCATGATTACTTATAGCCTCGTATTTCTTCTTCGAATCTTTGGTTTAGTTAGGCCGACTAGATCGATTTTTCTTGCCATGGGAAGAGTTGCTTTGTGATGGGTTCGGTCGTGCGGTGTTCTTTCCCAGTGACAGAAGGGGCAGCAAGACTCGTATTGATCGTTGCCATTAAGGATAACAAGATTGGGTCTATTCCTACATGAATAGATCTTGTCTATATCATGTCATCATTATTATTGCATTACTCCGTTTCTCCATGAACTTAATACACTAGATGCATGCTGGATAGCGGTCGATGTGTGGAGTAATAGTAGTAGATGCAGGCAGGAGTCGGTCTACTAATCTTGGACGTGATGCCTATATAATGATCATTGCCTGGATATCGTCATAATGATCCTGGTCCTTTACTCCCAATCCAACGTCATACCTCCCAATAAGATTAACCTCGGCATTTGGGTCATTCCAATGTAAGACGCTTCTCACTTTCACTACAAGATCATCAAAGCTTGGACTTGTGTCAAAAACCATAGCCTCTTCCCCTTCATCGTCTTCTCCATTCATAAATGTCGTCTTGTCCAAATAATGAACATTTACGAGCTTATGCATCTAAGAACATTGGAAACAATAAAGTCATCCATATATGTCATCCGACCAATTCAAATGGATCAATAACATAATTTATGCACACATTGGACAAAAAACTTCTATTCATAGTTAATTTCACCTTAACCTTAACCACAACCCTAACCATAACTATAATCCTAACCCTGGATATCATCATAATCTTTGACATGATGCCTATATAATGATCATTGCCTGGATATCATCAAAATTATTTGAAGTTCTATCAATTGCCCAACAGTAATTTGTTTACCCACCGTATGCTATTTTTCTCGAGAGAAGCCACTAGTGAAATCTGCGGCCCCCGGGTCTATTCTTCTTCATATTTGCTTTCCGATCTATTATTTGCCACTTTTATTTTTAGATCTATATTTCCAAAAACCAAAAAATACCTTGCTGCACTTTTTCTTTATTTATTTTATTTTGTTTTATTGCGAGATCTATTTATCCAATCTACCACAAATTTATCTATCTTTTTACCGTGGAGGGATTGACAACCCCTCTTACGCGTCGGGTTGCAAGTATTTGTTCTTTGTGTGCAGGTACCATTTACATAGTGTTGCTTGGTTCTCCTACTGGATTGATACCTTGGTTTCATAACTGAGGGAAATACCTACCATAGCTGTGCTGCATCATCCCTTCCTCTTTGGGGAAATACCGACATAGTTCAAGCGACATCACATGCATCTAGTGTATTAAGTTCATGAAGAAATAGAGTAAAGCAATAAGAACTATGACATGATGTAGACAAGATCTATTCTTGTAGGAATATACCCCATCTTTTTATCATTAATGGCAATGATACATGCGTGTCATGTCTCTTTCTGTCACTGAGATTGAGCACCGCAAGATCGAACCCATCACAAAGCACCTCTTCGCATGGCAAGAAAAATCAATCTAGTTGGCCAAACAAAACCAAAGTTTCAGAGAAGAAATACGAGGCTATAACAATCATGCATATAAGAGTTCAACAAAGACTCAAATAATATTCATAGATAGATCTGATCATAAACTCACAATTCATCGGATCCCAACAAACACACCGCAAAAAGTCATTACATCAAATAGATCTCCAAGAACATCGAGGAGAACATTGTATTGAGAATCAAAAAGAGAGAAGAAGCCATCTATCTACTGCCTACGGGCCCGTAGGTCTGTGGTAAACTACTCACGCTTCATCGGAGGAGCACCAATGAGGATGATGAACCCCTCTGTGATCGTTTCCTCCTCCGGCAAGGTGCCGGAAAAGGCCTCTAGATTGGATCTCGTGGTCTGGAACTTGCAGCGGTGGAAACTCTGATCTCTTGACTCCTCTAGGGTTTCTGGAATATTTGGGTATTTATAGAGCTGAGAGGCGGTGGAGAGGGGGCCTGTGGGTCCCACTACCCACCAGGGCGCGCCAGGGGCCTCTGGCGCGTCCTGTTGCCTTGTGGGCCCCACGGGCCTCCCCTTCGGTACTTCCTTGGCTCCCAAGTTGTCTTCTGGGTAGAAAAAATTCTCCAAAAAGTTTTGTGGCATTTGGACTTCGTTTGGTACTGATATTCTGCGAAGTAAAAAACAAGTAAAAAACATCAACTGGCACTGGGCACTATGTCAATAGGTTAGTCCCAAAAAAATGATATAAAGTTGCTATAAAATGAATATAAAACATCCAAGATTGATAATATAACACATGGACCAACAAAAAATTATAGATACGTTGGAGACGTATCAGGTGCCACGATCTATCATGATCAGATCCTGATCATGTACCCAGGTAATCCATTCTCTCCGATCGAAGAGTAGTAGAGCCATGAGCTATCGTATATCTTATTGCCATGTCATCTTATAACATTTCAGTACATGTCTCTTTATACTCCAGGAGTAGGAGTAGTTCTTTCCTTTTTTTATTGATTGGGATAGTCATCTACGCAATTTTATAATGCCAGTTGTAATAAACTATATAGGACTTAACAATTTCAATTCTGTCAAACAAAAATACTCCTACTTGATTAGCTAGGTAGCCATAATCCCATCAAACAAAATACTCCTACTTTAATTAAGGTACATGATACGTCTCCAATGTATCTATAATTTTTTATTGTTCCATGCTGTTATATTATCATTCTTGGATGTTTTACAATCATTTTATAGAAACTTTATATCATTTTTTTGGACTAACCTATTGACAGTGCCCACTGCCAGTTGCTGTTTTTTGCTTGTTTTTTACTTCGCAGGAAATCAATACCAAACAGAGTCCAAATGCAGCGAAACTTTTTGGTGATTTTTCTGGACCAGAAGACACAAGTTGGGCCAAGAAAGTACCTGAGGGGGGCTCCGAGGGGAGCACAACCCACCAGGGCGCGCCTGGGAGCCCAGGCATGCCCAGGTGGGTTGTGCCCACCTCGGCCGCCTCCCGCACCGCCTCTTTGCTATATAAATACCCCAATATTCCAGAAACCCTAGGGGAGTCGACAAAAATCAATTCCAGCCACCGCAAGTTCCAGAAACCACAGATCCAATCTAGACACCATCACGGAGGGGTTCATCATCCTCATTGATGCCTCTCCGATGTTGCGTGAGTAGTTCATTGTAGACCTACGGGTCCGTAGTTAGTAGCTAGATGGCACTCTCTCTCTCTTGATTCTCAATACAATGGTCTCTTGGAGATCTATTTGATGTAATTCTTTTTGCAGTGTGTTTGTTTGGATCCGATGAACTTTGAGTTTATGATCAGATCTATGTTTTTACCCATGAAAGTTATTTGAGTCTTTTGATCTCTTATATGCATGATTACTTATAGCCTCATATTTCTTCTTCGAATCTTTGGTTTAGTTAGGCCAACTAGATCAATTTTTCTTGCCATGGGAAGAGGTGCTTTGTTATGGGTTCGATCTTACGGTGCTTGATCCCAGTGACAGAAGGGGAACCGACACGTATGTATCGTTGCTATTAAGGATAACAAGATGGGGTCTATTTCTACATAAATAGATCTTGTCTACATCATGTCATCGTTCTTATTGCATTACTCCGTTTCTCCATGAACTTAATACACTAGATGCATGCTGGATAGCGGTCGATGTGTGGAGTAATAGTAGTAGATGCAGGCAGGAGTCGGTCTACTAATCTTGGACGTGATGCCTATATAATGATCATTGCCTGGATATCATCATAATTATTTGAAGTTCTATCACTTGCCCAACAGTAATTTGTTTACCCATCGTATGCTATTTTTCTCGAGAGAAGCCACTAGTGAAATCTACGGCCCCCGGGTCTATTTTCTCATCTTATATTTTCAGATCTATTTTGCTATTTGCATTTTTATTTATTTGCCACTTTTATTTTCAGATCTATATTTCTAAAAACCCAAAAATATTTTGCTGCACTTTATTTTATTCGCGATCTATTTATCCAATCTACTACAATCTATCTCCCGTCAACTTGCCAATTTCTGGTGCCGTTACCCGAAAGGGATTGACAACCCCTTTAACATGTCGGGTTGCAAGTATTTGTTCTTTGTGTGCAGGTGCTGTTTACGTAGTGTTGCTTGGTTCTCCTACTGGTTCGATAACCTTGGTCTCATCGCTGAGGGAAATACCTACCGTTGCTGTGCTGCATCATCCCTTCCTCTTTGGGGAAATACCGACGTAGTTCAAGCCAACATCAGTACATGGCCCAGGTAACACTCTCAAATTGTTTGTTGTCGCCCGTGCCACTGCTGGTCTATACAGTGCTTCCCTTCCCTCTCATAGAAATAAGCAATATAAAGTATTTTATTTTAATCTGTATCCTTTGCTTACGTCACCTTATTATACTACATGGACCATAACCATGCACGTCGCCATGTATCCAGGTTTGAGATGCCAGGTGTACCAGATGGACGGCGGCGTGTTCAACCCCCATGATGCTACCTGGGTGCGGATGAACACACTTGGAGAGTACTCAGTTTTCACTACGGACAGCTACCCCATAGTGAAAACGACGCCACCTTCCGTGCACGATGCCGACGGCATGCCGTTCATGAAGAACGGGTGCGTTTTCATTGCACACCGATGGATTCATATCTTGAACGCCCCTATTCCTGATCTATGCCGCTTTTGTTTGGATGTGTTTCCATCGTGGGGAGCCACACTAAGAAGTGCGATGATATGGACTCCCGTTGCCCACCGTTATGGATTGTGCCATCTATGAAGAACACGTGGGACTGGAACTACGAGACGGACATGTACCCAGGGATGTACGAACCTGAGTAATGTAGCGCAGTAAGTGAAGTAGCCAGGCACAAATAGTATGAACCTATGTGGCATATAGGCATTTGTCTTACTACCACTAAATGTTGTACGTGCAATGCACAGTGATATTATGATTGATGTACTCCTACGTGCCTAGGTACTCTATTATATTAATTGCAGGCACATATTAGGTTGGATATTTGTTTATGTGTATGGTCCGAGACCTTCCAACTAGACGCGTCTGTCTCTTCGGGTCGCACTTTGTATCATTATATACTAGTACTACGTGTTGTCTCCGACCTAGAAGTGGAAGAAGTGGAGACGCTCTACCACGTTGTTCATGTCCCACTCCTTTCGCTGACGTGTGGGACATCCAGCACGTGCCATGTTTCGCACTCCTCCGTCATAAGAGTTGAAACGCTAGCTTTCATCAAAAATAAAAAATAAGTATAAATCAGCAGTGATACTACTATACCACGCGGTTTCCTTGCTCCTCCTCGATATCGGAAAGAATACTTTCATTCGGCGACATGTGGGACGTCGACCATCCTGGTCCACTTGCCATGCACCAAAATTAGAGTGCATCACGCAAAACTCCAGGGGAGAGTCATCCCGGTCATCGCGCCGCAGTAATAATGACTAATGAGTCATCAAATCACAAGCCCAACCTTTCCCACTGTAAGTTGCTCGGACGAAGGAACCATCATGACTTTGTTTAATTCCAGTTCGTGAAGAAAACTACTGTACCAGCATTACTGCTAGCTATAGTACTGTACACCAGCGGAGTATGAATTGGAGCAAGTTTATTATCGCACACGCCATAGTTGCAAGTTGACACCTGATACGTCTCCAATGTATCTATAATTTTTTATTGTTCCATGCTATTATATTATCTGTTTTGGATGTTTTATATGCATTTATATGCTATTTTATATGATTTTTGGTTCTAACCTATTAACCTAGAGCCCAGTGCCAGTTTCTGTTTTTTCCTTGTTTTTGAGCTTCGCAGAAAAGGAATATCAAACGGAGTCCAATTGACCTGAAAATCCACGGAGAATATTTTTGGAAAATATGAAAAATACTGGAATGAAAAGTTATCGGAGAGGAGTCCCGAGGCCACCACAGGGGTGGAGGGCGCGCCCCCCCTAGGGCGCGCCCCCTACCTTGTGGCTGCTTCGTGGGTCCCCCTGACTTGTTCCCGACACCAACACCTCTTATATATCCCCAAACCTCCAGAACAGAACCTAGATCGGGAGTTCCGCCGCCGCAAGCCTCTGTAGCCACGAAAAACCAATCGGGACCCTGTTCCGGCACCCTGCCGGAGGGGGGAACCATCACCGGTGGCCATCTTCATCATCCCGGCGCTCTCCATGACGAGGAGGGAGTAGTTCACCCTCGGGGCTGAGGGTATGTACCAGTAGCTATGTGTTTGATCTCTCTCTCTCTCTCTCGTGTTATTGATTTGGCACGATCTTGATGTACCGCGAGCTTTGCTATTATAGTTGGATCTTATGATGTTTCTCCCCCTCTACCTTCTTGTAATGAATTGAGTTTTCCCTTTGAAGTTATCTTATCGGATTGAGTCTTTAAGGATTTGAGAACACTTGATGTATGTCTTGCATGTGTTTATGTGTGGTGACAATGGGATATTCACGTGATCCACTTGATGTATGTTTTGGTGATCAACTTGCGGGTTCTGTGACCTTGTGAACTTATGCATAGGGGTTGGCACATGTTTTCGTCTTGACTCTTTGGTCGAAACTTTGGGGCACTCTTTGAAGTTCTTTGTGTTGGTTTGAATAGATGAATCTGAGATTGTGTGATGCATATCGTATAATCAAACCCGCGGATACTTGTGGTGACATTGGAGTATCTAGGTGACATTAGGGTTTTGGTTGATGTGTGTCTTAAGGTGTTATTTTAGTACGAACTCTAGGGCTATTTTTGACACTTATAGGAATAGCCCAATAGATCGATCAGAAAGAATAACTTTGAGGTGGTTTCGTACCCTACAATAATCTCTTCGTTTATTCTCTGCTATTAGTGACTTTGGAGTGACTCTTTGTTGCACGTTGAGGGATTGTTATATGATCTAATTATGTTATCATTGTTGAGAGAACTTGCACTAGTGAAAGTATGAACCCTAGGCCTTGTTTCGAAGCATTGCAATACCGTTTTCGCTCGCTTTTGTTACTAGTTACCTTGCTGTTTTTATATTTTCAGATTACAAAAACCTATATCTACCATCCATATTGCACTTGTATCACCATCTCTTCGCCGAACTAGTGCACCTATACAATTTACCATTGTATTGGGTGTGTTGGGGACACAAGAGACTCTTTGTTATTTGGTTGCAGGGTTGTTTGAGAGAGACCATCTTCATCCTACGCCTCCCACGGATTGATAAACCTTAGGTCATCCACTTGAGGGAAATTTGCTACTGTCCTACAAAACTCTGCACTTGGAGGCCCAACAACGTCTACAACAATAAAGTTGCGTAGTAGACATCAACACCCTTGAGGAATTGGAGCGATGTTTCCTGGGGGGGGGGGGTCTCTCCCGCACGGCATGGCCGTAGTTGCAAGTTGACGCCCTTGAGATGCCGACGTTGAGGGGCACTCGGGTGGCTGCGGGTTGGGTCAATTTTTTTACCGGGTGGACGTTGTCGAGTGGATTTAGGGCCGGGGTCCGGCTCTAAAACTTCAGTGAACACAAGTTAAAGCAATGCTCAAAGGCCTAAAAGTATGCCGCTTATCGACATTGTACGTTAATAATAGATACCAAGTTAAATTCCTATATACTGGTAATTTGCTCTAAAAACTACAGTAGTAACTAGTAGATGCTCGTAATTAATTAAACAAATGTATGGGCGACACAGACACACACACTAACTACTAGTACTACTACTTCTCACATGCTGGCCAGACGTAATCGTTCTCTTTGTCGTTCTTGTCGGCGGCACCCCACCGTGGTGGGATATCTGTCCATCTCTCCTTAGCGTCGCGGTAGCTACCGCCACGATCCTGGCAGGTGGAGGCATCGGGGCATGCTGGCCAAACACCGTCGTTCTCCTTCCTGGCCTTGCCGGCGACACCTCATCATGCTTGGATCTCCGCCATGGTCTCCTCAGCAGCGCGTGCATCCTCTTCTTTCTTGTGGCGGCGGTACTCTCTTTTCTTGAGTGCTTTCTGCCTTTTCCGCCCCCTCTCTTTGGCAGCCTCTTGCTCTACCGCCCATTCGGCCTTGCACTACTGCAGGATGGTCCAAATGCGACAGTCCAATCAGAGACCCTTCGACGAAACTGTATGCAATGCATAAATCACAAACAGTGATGTAATAAAACCGTCAAAAAAGATGCAAAACGTTTGTGATGGCGGTGACATCAAACACGGTTCATATTGGAGTTGCGTGTGCGATGCGTGGCAAACGGTTTGAAGAACTGTTTGCGATGAGACAGAACAACAGAAACGGGCAGCCAGATGAGGGTGTGTGCGATATACGGCATACGGTTCACTAGGATGAACTATGTGTGATTAGGCAACACAATAGAAACAGTTTAAATGAACAAGATGTGTGTGATACGCGGCAAACAGGTCCGTAATCAGCAATGTGTGCGAAGACCAATAATAACACAGACGATTGCTGCTAATAAGCCGTGTGATTTGCTCTATCTACAGAAGAATAATATATATATATATATATAATTGAAATAAACATCCAATTACATAAGTGACTATACAGATCATTCACACACACCTCAATAAACAATTGTATGCATTCTAAACTAGGAGAAACGATCGTCTAGTCATCTACTTCTTGTGATGCTCCCGCCACTGCTCTGTGGCTCGATCCCTCGTCTGGGGCAGGAAGAAGACACTCCCTCATGTCAACGATCTGCATGTACATCTCGTAGCTTGTGTACGCGTCCTTGGCCGCGTACTTGATGTGTTGTTCATCCAGTCTCTCATGCCAGACACTGTGCCAGGCATTCTTGTCCTTCTTGCTCTCATCCTTCATCTTCATGTAGTAGGGGTCGATGATGGCCGAGGCGAGGTCAACCAGGGAGTTCTGTTTGTTGTTGTCACTGTCCTAGACCTTGTAGTGGTCCTGGATGTTGACAAGATTCTGGCATTTCAAGCCCGAAACCTTGAGCGCTTTTAGATCATTGGTGGTGTCCACCGTAGCGAAACTGTAGTCAGAGCTGTTGATAAACCTGGAGAAACACTCACAAGGCCTTCTGGCCAGGTGGTAGTGGTAGACAAGGACGTCATGTCGCACGCACAACTGGGCGACGACAACCTTTTGATGGTGCCAGGCACGACTGATGGTGTACTCAAGGTCGAAGCCGACCACTTGGTACTTGTCCTCGGCAAGCAGCTACTCCATAGTTTGGATGGAGCTCTCCACCGAGATCGGCTCCTTCGTGTACACCACCGAGAGGGCCTTCCCCCTCACGTGGGTGTGCACTATGTGATGCGTGGTGAACTGCCCGCCATTGTCGTCGTCGGCCGCTGGGAGCGCCATTGGAGCCACGGGGAGCGCCATTGGAACCGCTGGATGTCCTCTCTGTATGTGTCGTCGAGGGTGTGCTTATTGTGTTGTGTGGCGCGAGAGATGAAGGTAAATGGCCGCAGGAATAAATGGGGGCCGGGCGGCCTGGATTCTCGGCGTGTTCGCATGGCAATTTGTGCAGCGGGTAACTGCATCGTGGCGCCGCGCCCGGCGCAACCGCATGCACATGAACGTGCGTGATCGTGCGCCGTCCCCAAACACTGGCAGCACGCATGGAGGGACGAGGGAAGAGCGCCCGGAGGGACGCGAGAGCAGAGCGCGCGCGACGGGACGTGAGCAGAGCGCGCCGTGGCCACCTCAACCGCAAGCAACCACACGCCTAGAGCAGTTGAACACGCAGGAAATGGTCGTCTACAAGCCGACCGATAGTTGCATCTCTGCGTAGAGAGCGGCCGTGTGCTACTACTGCCGTCTTGGTCTATTAGTCCTCTTTATATTATGTGCCATATTTTGACCTTAAATTTAACCAACAAAATGTTAATGCATGTTACAAAAATTATATAATTGGAATCTATGTTCAAATATGAATCCAACGATATAATCTCTGGCGACATGCATTCGTATTTTATTAGTTAAATCTCTAATCAAAATTTGGTCCAAAAATACATAGACGACTTATAAACCAAGACGGGGGTAGTAGGTAATTTAATCTTAAATGTTTTTTATTTTATTAACCATATGTGTACGTGTCCTTTCATCCTCCTCTCGCACGTCTTGTCACCCTACTGCCGCAGACGGCTTAGAGCGCAAGCTTGAGCAGCGCGCGGGGGCGTCCTTTTGGCCAAACGGTGGTGAGCCCGTTCCCGTGCAACCGCGCAGGTTCCCGCGCAAGCTTCCCGCCCGACTCGATGAAATCCCCTAAAATCCCAATGCTTACTGGCCTGCTATATGAACCCTCATGGCCCGCGAGTCCCGCGTTGCATTTTCCCCTCCCTCCCTGTAGCTTATCTCGTCTGCTTCTCCCATAATCGCCAATGGCACCGGTCCGTCGTTGTCGCTCAGCCACTCCGCCGTCATTAGAGGACAACTCTAGCTGGGAGGCTACACCGCGGCGGCGGTGTAGTCCCCGACGTAATGTAGTGCGCGTGGCGTCCGTGTTGGATGAGCGCGGAACACCCACCACACGCTCCGCCGCCTCTACCCATCGGCAGCTATTGCCGGCTGCCATTGCCGCCACCCCACTGTCTGCCGCCATGGCCACCACACCACCGTCGAAAGCCAGGGCCATCGCCCGCTCTGCCGCCGCGGCCCGAAGGCGTGAGGTGGCCGTCATGGCCGCCACCCCACTGCCGGCCACTATGGCCATCACCCGCTCCGCCGCCATGGCCCGAAGGCGGGAGGTGGTGGTCATGGCCGCCACCCCATCGTCGGTCGCCGTGGCCGCCAGCCCACCGTCGACCACCGGGGTCATCACCCGCTCCGCCACCGCCGCCCGAAGGCGGGAGGCGGAGGTGGAGGCCCGCACGTGCGTCAGCGACCTTGCGCGCTACATTGAGTTCCTGCGGGAGAAGGAGGAGCGCCTCGTCAAGCTCGCAAAGAGCCTTACCGCCGCCGTGGCCGCAGCACACGCCGCCACAGAGGCGAGGAATCAGGAGATCTACGAGGAGAACCACCACTTCAAGAGGGGTCATCTAGAGCGGCAGAGGGCGTTCGAGGTAAGCGTCGCTGAAGGTGCAGCAGCGGCAGGCACCGTATTGCAGTTGTCCAGCTCGTCAGTAGGCTCCTCCTCCTCTGCCTCTTACTGAGCGCGCTTGGCAGAGGAGAGGCTGCCGGAAGTAGTACAAAGCCCCTTCGTAGTAGTAGTATTTAGGGGCTATTTTGTTCAGTTCATCTGACTATAGATGTGGTGGAACTGTACAACGTACTTAAAATTAGCTAGTATATATAATTGAACTAGCTATTTCAGTGCGTGGTTGGCAACAATTGGGGAAAAGTTTGGTCGGTTCAGCTGTCTAGTTGAACTGTTTGTATAAAGAACGACTGCTTAATCTATGAATGAAATCTATACTTAATTCCTGAATTTTAGTTGCAAAAATTAGATAGTGCTAGTGATTTTTAGCTGCATATTTTGACAAATCACAGTGTTACAAGGTTGACAAATGGCAATGTTACTAGATCAACAAATGTCAATCTTTCTAGTTTGACAAATGGCAATATACCCAATATAACAGATGCAAATCTTACCAAATTATATGTACGTGGTTGCACACGGGTCATCCAAAACAACCGTTTGCGTTGAAGGG
This sequence comes from Thinopyrum elongatum, assembly GCA_011799875.1. Lineage (NCBI taxonomy): Eukaryota > Viridiplantae > Streptophyta > Magnoliopsida > Poales > Poaceae > Thinopyrum > Thinopyrum elongatum. Next base: position 227,786,165 of record CM022297.1, read on the forward strand.
GTGTACAAATCCTGCTCGACACATTTTCTCTTGGCTTAGCGCCGAAGTTTGGCTTTGCATACCGTATTCAATCTGAACCGTTTGCATTGAAGAGATGCACAAATCCTGCGTTGCGAATTTTCCCTTGACTTACTAGGGAAGACCATAGCTCTCACTTTGCATACGGGTGTTCTATCTAAAACGTTTGCGATCAAGAGCTGCACAAATCCTGCTTGGCACATTTTCCCTTGGTTTCCTGGGGAAGCTGTCGGTTTGCATACGGGTGTTCTAACTAAAACGTTTGCGATGAGTGTTTTATATTTAAAAACCATTGACCTTTTTTAAAGAAAATTGTTTGATAAGTCTGTACATTAAGAGAGAAAAATGCAAGTTCGTTCAAACCATATCTTTCATTCAGTCACACTGCGAATTTATATTCATATGATCGAGGTACAGTATTAAACCAAAAAAAACTATTTCCGGCGGCGGTGGAGGTGGCGTGCCGCGCCGGCGTTGTCGTTGTCGTCCTCCGGGAAGCCGTTGTTGAAGTCTTCAAGGTAGCCCAGAATGTTCTTCACTTGGAAATCAAACATCATGTTGTCGTGCGATCGACGGGCAGGGCGCGGGAGGACGACAACTGGCGGCGCTGAGAGGTAGCGGTCAACGGCGGCGTCCGATACCGCTGAGGGGGCGCGGGCACGGGCACGGCGGGTGCAGGAAAATGGACGGGGACCGGCTACGCGGTGGGTGCAGGGGCGCGCATGGGCACGGGCACGAGCGCTGGTGCTGGCATGTACACGAGCTCGCGCGGGTCCGCGGAGACCTCGCTGACGCCCACGGCTTCCATCTCTGCGATAGTGCTCGGCGACCAGCCCGTCAATGCTACGGGGATGGTCGCTGGCGCGGGGCCGGGGATGGGTGCTGGGACGGGCGCGGGGGCAGCAACCCTTGCGGCCAGCTCGTTCAGGGTCATGTCCATGAGGCCCCATTCCTCCTTATTTTCTATCTCCTCCAGCTCGGAGTCGACTTCACCAAACTTGAAGACAAGTGGCAGATGATCCTTCTGCGCCATGGCATTGGTGGAGGTCTGCGGGAGGGAGGGGAATAGGAGGCGAACAGTAAGGCCGCCCGTATTAAACAGCAGCTCGGCTGCCATTAATGGAGAGGATGCGAGCAAGGCGGGCAGCCATGGAATTCAAAGGGCTCGCTTCCCAGTGAGCCTGCGTAGCGTATAGCTCGCATGCTTCCCGGTGAGCCTGCGCATTGGAGGACAGCTTGCACGCCTCTCGGTCAGCCTGCGCACCGGACTGCGCTCGCACGCCTCCCATTCAGTCAAGCAGCTGTCCGCACGGCACCTCCTATAGCCATTAAAAGAAAGACACATGGCGTCACATGAATGGTTAATAGAACGCACACGATTTAAATTATACAAACATTTGAGATGTTAAAGTGGCAGATATTTGTTTCAAAATGCCTTTGTTGGCTGTTATTCGAGTGCGCCTTCTCTCAAAATGGATACGAAAAATACCACAACATGTCGGGTGCCATTCCATGATAGCATGCCAAGTTTCATGAATTTCAGACGAGTTTTGGATTTACTAGAATTTAAAAACAAAGTATCTCAACGTTTAGCCGGCAATCAACAGTGCACTGGTGTTTGAAATTCATTCTCATTTCTTGCATGGGACCTAAGTATGCACCCAAGGACACACATTTGATATGTCAACCCATTTTTCTGCACTGGAGCATGTGCATGTAGTTCAAATTTGAATTATGCACATAAAATGCCTAGAAAACCCAGTTAATGTATAAAAATGTCCAAGCAAGCCCCGAAAAATCCCAAAAATTGACACAACACTCCTGTCGTTCTATGTTGACACTAGAAAAATTTTGAAAGCAAGAAGAGGCAACGGATATCGTTTCGTCCCCAAAGGTGGCATGTTGTGACACCCCCGCTTAACCGTGCACTAATCATACACGCAAACATGTACGATCAAGCACAGGGACTCACGGGAAGATATCACAACACAACTCTAACACAAATAAATGGAGATCCATGAATATTACAGACCAGGGATCACGAGGATCCGAATACATAAGTCAGTCATACAAACAATATATGGGTACAGACATAGTTAGTGAAGGTTTGCCTTAAGAAGGCTAGCACAAACAACGACTCTAGATCGAAAGGCGAAGGCCTCCTGCCTGGGGCCTCTGATCCTACTCCTGGTTGGCTGGCTCGATCCAATAGTACGTGCCGTCTGGACCCTCCTGGTAGTAAGCTCTTGCGGGGACGTCTGGCTCTGGAGCTCCATCATCTGAGGTAACATCAAAAGGGGAATGGGGGAAAAAGAAGTAGCAAAGCAACCATGACTCATCCGAAGTACTCAGCAAGCAAGGATCTACACTACATATGCAACATTATCAAATAGAGGCTATATATGTGGAATAGGTTGCAGAAATGCCAGAATAGAGAGAAGGCCTAGTCCTATCAAAGACTAGCATCTTCACGAAGCCAACATCTTGCAGCAATTAGAAGAGTACAGAAAAGCATTTTATTAAGAAAGCATGTTGAGGCAAAGCCTAGAGATCCTTCCTCGACTCCCTGCGAGAAAGCAATCCCGGAGCTTCAATTAACTAAACAATTATCCAGTTCAAGTAATAGATCGGGATACCAAACTGAGCGTCCTGTTACCGTGGACACGGCTATTCGAATAGATCACATCCCTGGAGGGGTGCACTACTGTTACCCAACACGCTCGATCACCTCTGGCCGTACACACTTGTTGGGTAATGCCCGGCCTCGGGAGATCGACACGAAGCAGCGCCCTACCTAGGCTCGGCAGAGAGGTCAACACGCTGGACTAACCTATGCATCCAGGGGTCTTGGGCCATCGCCCCGGGCGCTCCTGCGCGTTGCGAGATTGGCCGGGGAGCAAGCGCGACACTGAACTCATCAGTGAAGTATCCAGCCCAACCCCAACAATCAGCCCGCACGGTGAACTGTGACATCTGATAAGCTTTTGGCAGAAACGTACGACGTAGAGGGGCCCATAAACCATTATCCCACGTGGTGGTAGTGCGTATAGGCCATTGGCGAACTCAGATCAATTACCCAAATCCGTTAGGTGTATTTAATAACTCGCAGATACGATCAGAGTTTCTGATGCTCCGCCACAATATCTCTCTCGGGTGCCCTCCTGGCAAACCCGACTGCATAATTTCCCCGCGGGTACCCCTCAGGGTTGACCCGACAGCGACAAAGGTCAAAGTAATCGTGTGGTCATAACATCAAGGGGGAAACCCCGAGGAATCACCCTCGGTGGATTCCACTCGATGAAATCAGCAAGGTGAACGTAGGAGGAATCACCCTCGAGGTTCACGCTTTAGGGGTTGCACGACAGAGTCGTATCGGGAGTGGTGAAGGAGGAATCACCCTCGATGACCACGACCGAACAGCTACACTACAGAGTTATCATCAGTAGTGCGTTATGATGTATCACCCTCGGCACTCGATAGTAACTATGCAGAGTCGTACAACAAAGGGGGTGGAGTGAGGTGTCGGTCTCTGGTCGTCAATCACGTTGATCGAGTCATCGATGATGAAGCAGAGGCAACAAGGACAAAGTGGGGGTCACTGATGGATCACTAACCAACCTATACTAAGAAGTTTGAAATAGGTAGGTAAGGTAGCAATAAGCAGGTTACAAAAGCAGGCTATGCATCAGAATAGGAGCAATCAATTATAGTAGCAAAATCTAATGCAAGCATGAGAGAATGGAATGGGCGATATCGGAGTGATCGGGGGGGGGGGGGGGGGTCTTGCCTGGAAGCTCCGCAGAGAAGGACGGGTCGTCAGAAGGCTGCTCGTCCGGAGCATAGTCGTACTCTGCTGCGTCGGCGTCGGTCTCGACGTCTATCGAGAGAGAAGGAGGGGAAAGGAAACAATAAATTCACGGCAAAAATGCAAACAATATGCATGACATGCCTAAATGATATGTAGAGGTGTTCTACTGCCCAACTAAATGATTTAGTTAATTTAGGAATTTATTTTATTAAAGTTGAGCACTATTCATTTATCGAAATCAGTCTAAAAGTTCCATGTTTAGATAGTTGCGGGTATCTGACAGCAATACGAAGGGCGTATTCGGATTCGTCTCGTTGTTCTGATCAACTTTAATGTACAAAGTTTTTCGATCGGAGTTACGGTTTATTTTATATGATTTTCTAAAGATTTAAACATTTTTTGAATTATTTTATTATTTATTTAAATTTGAATTATCCAGAATAGTGAATGATGATGTCAGCATGACATAGGTGTGACGTCAGCAGGTCAAACCCAGCTGACCAGAGTCAAACCTGACCTGTGGGTCCAGTGGGACCCACATGTTAGTGACTCAGCTAATTAAACAGAGTTAGATTAAACTAATTAGGTTATTAGATTAATTAAACGGTGTTAATTAATTAATTAATTGATTATATTTATTTATTTATTTATTAAAAATGTTCTGGGGCATGGGGCCCCCTAGTCAGTGGCCCAAGGGGCGGGGCCCAGCTGTCTGTGGCCCCAAGGCCATAGCGGGGCGGGTGCTAGCGGGCGCTAGCGGGCGCCTGACCCGTGTGAGGGCCGAGCGGGCGCCGGCGCGTCGCCAGAGATGGCCGCAGGCACGGCGGAGCGAGGCGGCAGCGAGGTTGGGCCGACGGAGCCGCAGCGAGGCAGTGCGCCGGAGCAGGGGAGGCGGCCAGCGGCGTCGTGCGCGAGCGGCAAAGGAGCAGCAGCGGGCGGCTGGAAGCGGGGCGGAGACGAGCGCGGCAGTAGTGCGGCGGCCGGCGAGCGGGGCGAGGGAAGTAGGGGCATGCGGTGGGGCATGGTCACGCGTGAGGGGGGGCGCGGCCATGCGTGGTCGTGGCGAGGGTGAGGCGGTGCAGAGCAGCTCACAGCGCGCAGCAGGCGCAGGGAGCAGGGAGCGGGGCAGCGCGGGCGCGGCTGTGGTCGCGCAGGTGCCGGCGAAAGCAGAGACAGGGGAGGGGGAGGGCGAGTGCGGCCTGGAGCACGAGCTCCGGCACGCGGGCGCGGCGATGCGGGCGCGGTCCAGAAGCGGGCGCGCGCGTGAAGGCGTGGACGTGGGCGCGGCGGGGTCATGGCAAGCGCGGGGCGAGGGAGAGAGAGGAGGCCGGGGCCTCACCAGCGGCTGAAGGGGATCGGGGCGGCGAGGCTTGAAGAAGCCGTTCGGGGAGGAAGACGGGGACGCGCGACGGAGACGGGAAGGCGGTCCGGTGAGGTGGCTCCGGCGAGTGGCGAGCGACGATGGGGTTGAGGTCGAGGTGACGTCGTCGGGCGCCCGATCCCGATCCAGATCGGGTCGGGGAGAGAGAGCGGAGTGGGGGTTACGGCTAGGGTTTCGGGGCATGGGGGGTTAAGGACAGGCCGGCTAGGCCAGTTGGGCTGGCCTGGCTGCCAGCTGGGCCGGTTGGCACAGTGGGGGGGTTTCTTTTTCTTTTTATTATTATTTCTTTTCTGTTTTGTCTTTTGTTTTACTGCTTTGTAAAATGTGTGGTCCCATATATAGTTTTGTAAAATATGAGACTTAGCTCAATAACTACAGTGAAATATCTAGCACGGTTATAAAAAGGTTTTGAGTTCATATCATTTCATTTTGATTTTATTTAATTATAAATGGATTAAATACTTCTATTTTGTTGCTGTTAGAGTCACTTAATTAATTTAGTAAATGTTGATTACAATTTTAGGATTGTCCCTGAATTATTTGCTATTTAATGAACATTTTAGTTTCCAAATTGGAACAACTTTTATTTTCACTTTAATTTAATTTGAAGTTTGAAATGCAATATGATGCAAATGATGACTAGGCACTGTTAAACTTGCTGACATGGCATTTACTAAGGATGATCACTGTGGCTAATTACATGGGGTGTTACAATTCTCCTCATCTAACAAGAATTCTCGTCCCGAGAATTAAGAGGAAGACTGAAAGAAAGCGGGGTATTCTTCGCGAAGACGATCCTCGCGTTCCCAAGTGGCTTCATCTTCAGAATGATTCGACCACTAAACTTTAAGGAATTTAATTGCCTTTTGACGAGTTCGACGTTCAGCTTGATCAAGAATGCGGATGGGATATTCTGGATAAGACAGATCTTCCCGCAATTCAAGCATTTCATGATCCACAGCTCGAATAGGATCCTTGAAGCAGCGACGAAGTTGGGATACATGAAAGACATCATGCACTTGAGAAAGATTTGGCGGCAATTGCAACTGATATGCCACTTCTCCTCGATGGGCAAGAATACGAAATGGGCCAATGTAGCGAGGAGCTAACTTGCCCTTGATTCCGAACCGATGAGTGCTTTTCAATGGAGTGACGTGAAGGTAAGCTTGCTCGCCAGGTTGATAGACCATTTCCTTGTGCTTTCGGTCATAGTTGCTCTTCTGACGAGACTGAGCAGTTTTCAGATGTTCCCGGACAATGCGGACTTTTTCTTCAGCTTGTTGAACAATGTCCGGTCCGACGAGTGAGTGTTCCCCAGTTTCTGACCAATTCAGAGGGGTTCGACACTTATGTCCGTAAAGAACTTCAAACGGTGCCATCTTCAAACTAGCTTGATAGCTATTGTTGTAAGAGAATTCGGCATACGGAAGAGATTCCTCCCACTGCTTACCGAAGGAGATGACACAAGCTCGAAGCATATCTTCGAGCACTTGATTAACTCATTCGACTTGACCCTGAGACTGAGGGTGGAAAGCGGTGCTGAAGGACAGATGAGTTCCCATAGCTTCTTGGAAACTTTCCCAGAATCTGGAGGTAAAGAAGCTGCCACGATCCAAACTGATCTCCAACAGAACACCATGGAGTGACACAATTCGGGAAACATACAAGTCTGCTAACTGACTAGCAGTGATTGTCTCCTTAACTGGCAGAAAGTGAGCAACCTTTGAGAATCGGTCAATGACAACAAAGATAGCATCATGACCCTTCTGAGATCAAGGAAAACCAGTAATGAAATCCATTTGGACCTTGTCCCATTTCCATTCAGGAATATCAAGGGGTTGCAGAGTTCCAGCAGGCCTTTGATGTTCTGCTTTAATGCGGCGGCAAATGTCACACTCAGAAACATAACGAGCAATGTCTCGCTTCATATTAGGCCACTAGTATCTCTGACAAATGTCACGGTACATCTTTGTGCTACCATGATGAATTGGCAGAGGAGTGTCATGAGCTTCTTTCATAACGTGTTCTCTCTCATCCTTGAATTTGGGTACGAAGAGATGGCGTTGGAAGAATAGGATCCCATCATTATCAAGATGAAATTCCGACGGCTTTCCTTTTTCGAGGTATCGCTTAATCCTTTCTATTTCAGAGTCATACCTTTGCATAATCTTAATGCTGTGCTCAAGATCCGGTTCAACAACCAGGGTATTGAGATAACCCTGTGGAACTATATGGAGGTTCAATTTGCGAAGCTCTTCATAAAGAACAGGTTGTGCTTCCTGAACCATAAGATTGTTGCAATAAGCCTTGCGACTCAAAGCATCGGCCATTATGTTAGCCTTGCCAAGGGTGTATGAGATATTCATATCATAATCGGCAATTGTCTCGAGCCATCTTTGTTGATGAAGATTCCGATCTGGTTGAGTATATAAATACTTCAAACTCTGATGATCCGTGTATATCTCGCAACGGTTACCGAGAAGGTAATGTCGTCATAGCTTCAGAGCATAAATAACCACAGAAAGTTTGAGATCATGCACTGGATAATTTTCTTCGTGAGGACGCAATTGTCGAGCACCATAAGCAATCACTTTGCGCTCTTGCATTAGGACATAGCCTAATCCTTAACGAGATGCATCACAGTATATCACGAAATCCTTGCGAGTATCCGGGGGTGCTAGCACTGGGGCAGATGTCAACTTATCTTTAAGTGTTTGAAAGCTTTCTTGACATTTTTCTGTCCACTCAAACTTAACACCTTTGTGGAGCAGATTCGTCAATGGCTTTGCAATCTTTGAGAAGTTCTCGACGAATTGACGGCAATAACTAGCTAGTCCGAGAAAACTCCTGACTTGCTTAACATTCTTCGGGGGAGTCCATTCAAGAATAGCTTGAACTCATTCCGGGTTAACAGCTATTCCATCCTTGGAAATCACATGACCAAGGTAGGTCACTTCAGAAAGCCAAAATTCACATTTGGAGTATTTGGCATACAACTGGTGTTCTCGGAGCCTTTCCAGTACAAGACGGAGGTGCTCAGCATGTTCTTCTTCATTCTTGGAATATATAAGGATATCATCCAAATAAACCACGACGAATTTGTCGAGGTAATCCATGAAGATATAGTTCATCAATCGGGAGAAGGTTGCTGGAGCATTTGTTAAGCCAAATGACATGACAGTGTACTCATAAGAGCCATATCGAGTAACAAAGGCAGTCTTCGGAATATCCTCTTCGCGAACACGGATCTGATGATAACCCAACCTCAAGTCGAGTTTCGAGAACACAGAGGATCCAGCAAGCTGATCATAAAGATCATTGATCCGGGGCAGTGGGTATTTATTCTGGATTGTGGCTTGGTTAATGGGCCGGTAATCCTGAACCAATCGGTTAGTTCCATCCTTCTTCTTAACGAAGAGCGAAGGTGCTCCCCAAGCAGAGGAACTGGGGCGGATGAAACCTTTCTTAAGTGACTTGTCGATTTCCTCCTTAAGTTCAAGGAGTTCATGTGGCGGCATCTTATAAGGACGCTTCGCAATAGGGGTAGTGCCAGGCTTCAAGTCAATGACAAACTCGACAGCTCTAACCCAGAGTATTCCTGGAAGTTCTTCCAAAAAATGTCCGGAAAATCTCGAACGATAGGAACGTTCTCGATTCCCTCTAGAGGTGAGGCGTTCAAAGCATTCAGAGCATATATCTGAGCTTCAACATCCCGTGTAATGCGGGCGGTATAGTTCACTATCTCGTCGGAGGGGTGAAGAAGTTGGACAACTTTAGTGGCACAATTGATCTAAGCAATGTGAGCTTTCAACCAATCCATTCCGAGGATGAGGTCTATGGTGGAAGACTTCAAGACGATGGGTGAGGCAAGGAATTCCAATCCTTTAATTTCGACGGTAACGTTAGGTGCCATCACGTCAGCATGATAATGACCTCTGGGAACTTTAATGACTAACGGAGTATGCATCTTCTCATAATGAATGCCATGCATGAATGCAAATTTTCCAGAGATGAATGAATGTGATGCTCCTGAATCAAATAAAACAGAAGTAGGTACTGAGTTAACGAGAAGGGTACCCATCACAGTAGCAGGTTGATCCTGGACTTCTTCAATATCAATATTGTAAGCGTGTCCACGACCATGAGCAGTAGACCCAGTATTATAGTTGCGGGCCTGGTTGTTGCCACGACCATTGCCACAGCCAGTACGAGGAAAAGCCAACTGATTCTGAGTCTGGCGACAGTCCTTAGCAAGGTGACCTGGTTTGCGGCACTTGAAGCACAGACCATCTTCAGGATGAAGAGGGGCATTGTGTGGAACAACTTGAGCTCTTGGTTGCCTCGGTGGTGGAGAAGGCAGATGTGGTGTAGCATAGTTGTTCCTTGGGGCAGGGGAAGCTGGACGGAACACGTTGTTGGGAATCTAGACTCGACGCTTCTGTGCTGAGCCCGAAGATAAGCCAGCATCACGATAGCGCTTCTGCGAGTCCTTATGCTTCTTCTGAGCGGTCTCAACCAGAATAGCCTTGTTCACCAGAGTAGCAAAGTCATTGAAGTCTTGAGCAGCAAGTGCAAGCTCGATGTCCCCTCTGCTTCGAACGCGACCAAAATCATGCGCTAGCTCGCACCGTAGCTGCATGCCCGTGTTTGTCCGAAGCTCCTCGCCGCCAAACCTTGACACCGGCGTGATTTCCGGCCACCTCCGCCTGTTCCAACGCCGTAGATCGACGCGGCGTCGTCCACTCGTTCGAACGCACCCTCGCGCGCGCTGAATGATTGCCCGTAGACGAAATCCGACGAGGGCCGAAGCCCTCCGCCGTGTTTTGGCATCGCCGCTGGCGAGCCATCGGCCGCCGCCACGCTGGCTGGCCTGGGGCCACCCTAGTGCCACTGCCAGTGGGCCCCGCGGGCCCCAGTTGACTGGGTTGACCCAGTCAACTTATGACTGGGCAACTCTGACCCACTGACATGCCGGCCCCACCGCCTAAAATGTTTTATAAATAATTAAAACTGTTAATTAAAATCTGTAATTAATTAATTAGTTAATTAGTCACTGACAATTGGGGCCCACACCCCTAATTAGTTCTGTTAGTTTTAATTAACCCACTGTTAATCCACAGAGGCTGACAGGTGGGCCCCACCTGTCAGTTTGACTGGTCAGCTGGCCAGCCGACTGCTGATGTCATGCTGATGTGATGCTGACGCATTAATTCTTTTCTGTTAATTAAAATAATTCCAGAAAATGCTAAAATCTTTAGAAATTCATATAAAATAATCCGTGCCTCAGATCGAAAAACTTAATACATGAAAGTGGCTCAGAACGACGAGACGAATTCGACCGTGCCATCTGTTTTTGTGTCGGGACCCTCTACGGAGGTGAACCCACAACTTTTAGCCTGTTTTCTGGTAGATGAATAGTGCATATATACCGGTTAATAAATCCAACTTAAATCCTAAAATAGCTAAAATGGATTAGATATGTCTTTAGGCAACCCTGCACTCCACCTTAAGCTTAGCATGCTCTGTGTTGCTTTGTTTGCTCAGTATTTATCTATTTCTTCCCCCTCTTCTCTCTCGTTAGATCACGGTACCAACGTAGTCCCCGAGACCGACGCAGCTCCGGTGATTGGCTACACTACCGACGACCTTGCCTTCACCGTCGAGCAACCAGGCAAGCACCCCCCCCTCGAGCATGCCTATATCGCCTATTCTCTTCTCTCTTGTGCTTGCATTAGAATTGCTGTTGCTACTGCTTACCTATTCTGATGCATAGCCTGTTTATTGTAACCTGCTATTGATACCTTACCTGCTTATCCTAAACTGCTTAGTATAGGCTGTGTAGAGACCCACCAGAGAACCCACTTTGTCCCCAGCTGCCCCCGCTGGATTATCAGATGACCCGATCAACGTGATCGACAGCCAGGCCCCGACACCGCACATCACCCTCCTTAGTTGTACGACACTGCAGCGTTACTATCGAGTGCCGAGGGTGATACCTCGTGTAGCACTTCTGATGTTAACTCTGTAGAGTAGCTATTCGGTCGTGGTCCTCGAGGGTGATTCCTCCTTCACCACTTCCGATAACGATGCTGTCGTGCAACACCTCAAGTGTGAACCCATCGAGGGTGATTCCTCCGAGTTCACCTTGATAGATACATCGAGTAGGAATCCCACGAGGGTGATACCTAGGATTCCCTTGATGTTATGGACACACGGATACTTGGACTTCACAACTATTACTTGGAAAGGCGGGTCGACCCTGAGGGGTACCCGCGAGTGATGTGGAGATGGGTTGACCTGGACGGTACCCGAGAGATGAATACGAGGCGTGGCCGGGCATTCTTAGCCCTTGCCGCAAGTCCTCGAGACGGGGCGATGGGGTCACATCGATCATGAGTCTCTGCTCGGTACCGCATCCCCATTGTACTAACGATTTGGATATGTGATCTGAGTGGGCCTTTGGCCCGATAGCACTAACCATCATGTGGGAAAAGTTATGGGCACTCTGCATCGTATGCATCAGCCGAAAGCTCTGTCAGATGTCCAGTTCGGCATGGCAGCACGGACGGACCAGCGCCATCCTATAGTGGTGGTGCCTGGCTTCACCATGTGCGCAATGACCCGGAGTGCACAGGGCGATGGCCCAAGACCCCTGAGTGCTTAGGATGTAGACCGGCGGGGACCTCTCTGCCGAGCTCTAGGTAGGGCTACGGTGTGTCATTTGGCCGAGGCCGGGCATGACCCAGAATAGTGTGTCCGGCCGGAGTTAAGCGAGCGTGGTGGGTAAGTTGGTGCACCCCTGCAGGGAATAATTAATCTATGCATAGCCGGATCCTCAGTAATGGACGCTCGGAGTTGTATCCCGATCGATACAACTGGTTGTATTTATCTGTTTCCTCCCCCTTTTCTCTCTCGATAGAGCCCAGTACCGATGTAGCCTCTGAGACCGGTGCAGCTCCGGAGATCGAACAGGCCTCTGACGACCCTGCCTTTGCCACCGAGCAACCAGGCAAGCACCCCCCTTGAGCATGCCTATATCGCCTATTCTTTCTCCCTCCTGCTTGCATTAGAATTTGCTACTGCTTTGAGTTATCCTATTCTGATGCATAGCCTATTTATTATAACCTGCTATTGATACCTTACCTATTCATCCTAAACTGCTTAGTATAGGCTGGGTAGAGACCCATCAGAGACCCCCCCCACTTTGACCTAGTTGCCCCGCTGGATTATCAGATAACTCGATCGGCATGATCGACAACCAGGCCCCGGCACCGCACATCACCCCCCTTAGTTGTACGACACAGTAGCGTTACCATCGAGTGCCGAGGGTGATACCTCGCTTAGCACTTTTGATGTTAACTCTGTAGAGTAGCTATTTGGTCATGGTCATCGAGGGTGATTCCTCCTTCACCACTTCCGATAACGACGCTGTCGTGCAACACCTCAAGTGTGAACCTCGAGGGTGATTCCTCCTAAGTTCACTTTGACGGATACATCGAGTAGGAATCCAACGATGGTGATACCTCGGATTCTTCAGATGTTATGGACACACAGATACTTGGACTTTACAACTGATACTTGGAAAGGTGGGTCGACCCTGAGGGGTACCCGCGACTGATGGGATGTCGGGTTGACCTGGAGGTAACCCGTGAGATAAATACGAGGCGCGACCGGGCATTCTTAGCCCTTGCAGCAAGTCCTCGAGACGGGGCGACGGGGTCACATCGATCGTGAGTCTCTGCTCGTTACCGCAAGCCCCTAATCCACTAACGATTTGGATATTTGATCCGAGCAGGCCTCTGGCCTGATAGCACTAACCATCATGTGGGAAAAGTTATGGGCACTCTACATCGTATGCATCAGCCGAAAGCTCAGTCAGACATCCAGTTCAGCATCGCGGCACGGCTGGGACGACGCCATCCTGAGGGGTGGTACCGAGATTCACTGTGTGCGTGGCACAGGGCGATGGCCCAAGACCCCTGAGCGCTTAGGATATAGACCGACGGGGACCTCTCTGCTGAGCTGTAGGTAGGGTTGCGGTGTATCGTTTGGCCGAGGCCGGGGATGACCCAGGAAAGTGTGTCCGGCCGGAGTTAAGCGAGCGTGGTGGGTAAGTTGGTGCACCCCTGCAGGGAAGAAAACATCTATCATTAGCCTGTCCTACGGTAACGGACACTCGGAGTTGTATCCCGATCAATTCAACTAGAACTTGAGATGATACCTGGATGTATGGCTCTGGGATTGCTTTCTCGCAGGGAGTCGAGAAAGGATCTCTGGGCGAGATTGATGACTTTATGGCTCTGGGATTGCTTTCTCGCAGGGAGCCGAGGAAGGATCTCTGGGTGAGGTTGATAACATTACTACTACTTTATACTGTGCTATCTACACTCTTCTAATGCTGCAAGACCGCTGAAGATGCTAGTCTTTGATAGGACCAGGCCTTCTCTCTATTCTGGCATTTCTGCAACCCAGTCCACATATACAGCCCTTCGTTGATAATGTTGCATATGTAGTGTAGATCCTTGCTTGCTGAGTACTTTGGATGAGTACTCACGATTGCTTTGCTTTCTTTTTCTCCCCATATCCATTTGATGCAACCAGATGATGGAGACCAGGAGACAGAAGCCCTCATCGATGACTACTACTACTACCCTGATGGTGGTTACTGCTACGAGCTTGCTGACGACCAGGAGTACGATCAGAGGGTCCCAGGCAGGAGGCCTGCGCCTTTCGATCATAGCTTTTGTTTTGTCCCGCCTTATTAAAGGCTTATCTCTCTGTCTTATGTCTGCACTCAGATATCTAACACTTCCACTGATGCTTGTTTGGCATCAAGCTTTTGTATTCGAGCCCTCGAGGCCCTGGCTTGTAATATAATGCTTGTATGCCTTTATTCATGTTTTAGAGTTGTGTTGTGATATCTTCAAGTGAGTCCTTAGGCTTGATCGTTTGCATTTGCGTGTATGATTAGTGCACGATTAAGCCGGGGCATCACAGGTTGGTATCAGAGCAACCTGTGACGCCCCCGGCTTAATCGTGCACTAATCATACACGAAAATGCACATGATCAAGCCTAAGGACTCACTTGAAGATATCACAACACAACTCTAAAACATAAATAAAATCATACAAGCTGTATAATACAAGCCAGGGCCTCGAGGGCTCGAATACATAATCTTGATGACAAACAAGCATCAGCGGAAGCGTTAGACATCTGAGTACAGACATAAGTTAACAGAGAAACCTTAAGAAAGGCGGGGCAAAATAAAAACTACGATCGAAAGGCGCAGGCCTCCTGCCTGGGACCCTCCGAACCTACTCCTGGTCGTCTCGCCAGCTCGTTGTAGTATCCAACCTCGGTGTTGTAGTAGTAGTCGTCAGCGGGGCAGCTGTCTCAGGGGCTCCGTCATCTGGTTGCATCAAATGGATATGGGGGAAAAAGAAAGCAAAGCAACCGTGAGTACTCATCCGAAGTACTCAGCAAGCAAGGATCTACACTACATATGCAACATTATCAAAGGAAGGCTGTATATGTGGACTGGGCTGCAGAAATGCCAGAATAGAGAGAAGGCCTAGTCCTATCGAAGACTAGCATCTTCAGTGGTCTTGCAGCAATAGAAGAGAGTAGATCAGCACAGTATAATGTAGTAGTGGTTGTGTCAAATAACAGTCTCGCCCAGAGATCCTTCCTCGACTCCCTGCGAGAAAGCGATCCCGGAGCCATCATATCCAGTTATCATCGCAGGTATCCAGTTCTAGTGGTATCGATCGGGATACAACTCCGAATGTCCTTTATCATGGGACCGGCTATCGATAGATGTTTTCTTCCCTGCAGGGGTGCACCAACTTACCCACCACACTCGCTTAACTCCGGCCGGACACACTTTCCTGGGTCATGCCCGGCCTCGGCCAAGCAATACACCGTAACCCTACCTGCAGCTCAGCAGAGAGGTCCCCGTCGGTCTATATCCTAAGCTCTCAGGGGTCTTGGGCCATCGCCCTGTGCCCTCCGGGTCGTTGCGCACACGGCGAATCTCGGTACCACCCCCCAGGATGGCACCGGCCCAGCCGTGCCGCGATGCTAAACTGGACGTCTGACAGAGCTTTCGGCCGATGCATATGATGCAGAGTGCCCATAACTTTTCCCACGTGATGGTTAGTGCTATCAGGCCAGAGGCCTGCTCGGATCAAATATCCAAATCTTTAGTGGATTAGGGGCTTGCGGTAACGAGCAGAGACTCACGATCGATGTGACCCCATCGCCCCATCTCGTGGACTTGCTGCAAGGGCTAAGAATGCCCGGTCGCGCCTCGTATTTGCCTCACGGGTAACCTCTAGGTCAACCGGACATCCCATCATTCGCGGGTACCCTTCAGGGTCGACCCGCCTTTCCAAGTATCAGTTGTAAAGTCCAAGTACCCGTGTGTCCATAACATCAGAGGAATCCGAGGTATCACCCTCGTTGGATCCCTACTCGATGTATCTGTCAAGGTGAACTCGGAGGAATCACCCTCGATGGGTTCACACTTGAGGTGTTGCACGACAGCATCGTTATCGGGAGTGGTGAAAGAGGAATCACCCTCGATGACCACAATCGAATAGCTACTCTACAGAGTTAACATCAGGAGTGCTATACGAGGTATCACCCTCGGCACTCGATAGTAACACTGCAGTGTCGTACAACTAGGGGGAGTGATGTGCGGTGCCGGGGCCTGGTCTTCAATCCCGTCGATCGGGTCTTCTGATAATAAAGTGGGGCAGTTGGGTAAAAATGGGGTCTCTGACGGGTCTCTAACCAGTGTATGCTAAACAGTTTAGGAAAGCAGGTAATTATCAACAGCAGGTTACAAAATCAGGCTATGCATCAGAATAGGTAAAGCAGTAGCAGCAGCAATTCTAATGCAAGCACAAGAGAGAAGAGAATAGGCGGTATAGGCATGCTCAAAGGGGGGGGGGGGTGGTTGTCTGGTTGCTCGTCGGCAAAGGCAAGGTCATCAACGGTGTCGTCGAGCTCCTGAGCTGCGTCGGTCTCGGGAACTGCGTCTGTAGCGGGGTGTACCGAGAGAGAAGAGGGGGAGGAAACAGATAAATACATGGCAAACATATGCAACACAGAGCATGCTATGTTAACATGCAGTGCAGGGTTGCCTAAAGACATATCTAAATCATATTAGTTATTTTAGGATTTAATTTGGATTTATTAACCGGTGTATAAGCACTATTCATCTACCGAAAACAGGCTAAAATTTGCGGGTTCACCTCCGTAGAGGGTCCCGACACGGAAACAGATGGCATGGTTGGATTCGTCTCGTCGTTCTGAGCAACTTTCATGTATAAAGTTTTTCGATCTGAGCTACGGTTTATTTTATATAATTTTCTAAAGTTTTAATCATTTTCTGGAAAAAATTTAGTTAACAGAAATTGAAATATGATGTCAGCAGGATGTCAGCATTACGTCAGCAAGTCAAACCGGCTGACCAGAGTCAATTCTGACCGGTGGGTCCAGTGGGACCCACAGGTCAGTGTCTCAGGAATAATCAGTGGTTAATTAAGGTTAAACGTGGTTACTCAGAGGGTGGGTCCCACATGTAGGTGTCTGTTTAGTGATTAGTTTTAATTTTAAAACCTATTTAACTAGTTAATTACACGGGCCCACTGGTCAGTGACAGAAAGTGCCACATCACCAGTGTTGACCCGGTCAACTGGGTCCGTGGGGCCCAGCTGCCAGCGACTCGGTGTGGCCCACTGGGCAGGCCACATCGGTCAGCGGCACCGGAGTTGCTCCGGCGAGCTTTCCGCGGCGGCGAGTTCGCTGGAGAGGCTCGGAATTTCGCTACGGTGGCCTGTTTTCGACGCGGTTGGTTGCATTCGAACGGCCAGTGCCGTGCGCGTCGAGTGGTGCGACCGGATGGACTCGGGGGAGGCCGGAACCTCGCCGGCGATGAGCGTAGGCGGAGGTGACATTCGGGCGTGGTCGGAAACAGCGAAGCGGCCCACGCGCGAGCGTATGGAGAGGTCAGGCCACACTACGGGAGTGCCCCGAGCACACCGGTGAGCTCGGATGGCCACGACGACGTCGGAAGCAACTGCAGCGAGCTCGACAGCATGGCGGGCTACGGCAATGGCGGCGGTGGCGCATTCGGCTAGCTATTGGCGAGGAAACAGCGCACGATTGGGGAGAGAGGAGGCGGGGCTTACAGTGCAGGCACACGAAGGCCGCTCGGGGTTCGGGAGCGCAGAGGGAGGCCTGTGGTCGCCGGTGGTCGTCGGTGACCGAGGCGGATCCCGGTGAGGGGAAACGGGCGATGGCGTAGCTCGGGGTAGTCCCGCTTGCTCTGCTGCCCGCAGTCGATGGAGTCAACGCTGATGGACCGCCTAGACACGGCGGAGGAGCGGATGGGCGCCGGTGGCCACGAGTTCGACAATAGTGCGGCAGCGGCAGCACTCGGGAGAGAGGGGAACGGGCGAGCGCGGTGGATCTGGCGCAAGGGGGAAAGAGTGGCGAGGCGGAAAGGGAAAGGGCGAACCCTAGGGCGTCGGGGTGGTCTTAACGGCACTGGGTCAGCTTGGATGGCCGACAGCACGACGGCCATCGCCGTGTCCACGCGCACGGGTGACAGCGCACGAGGAGGATGAAGACACAGTTGGGCTGGGCCGGCTCGGCCTGCCAGGTAAGTGGCCTCTAGCCTTTTTCTCCCTTTTTCTGTTTTCCTGTTTTCTCTTTTATTTAGCAGCAGAGAGAGGGATGGAATTATTTGGGTAACCAAATAGTGTAGGAAAAATATGGGACTAGGCCCAATAAATCCAGCACAAATTTAGACAGTGCCACAATTATTTTGGGGAGCAAGTAGTTTTGGTTTGTATTTTCCAAAATTAAAATAGCACTGAAGAATGCTGGAATGGTGCTGTTATGATTGCTAATGCTCATCTTTGCTCAAGGGTGATGTTGTGTTCCTTAACACATAATTGTTTTGGAATATTTGCAAGATAATGGACATTTTCTCAGCAACTTTTGGGCAACTTTATTTTGCACTTGAATTTTGAATTGAGTTTCAGAGAGGAATTTGAAATGAAGTGTTTAACCATATGATCAAGCATAGAATAAGGTGATGACTTGGCATACTTATCATTATGTCACAGTGCTTATTACACAGGGGTGTTACAATTCTCCTCCTCTAAAAGAAATTCTCGTCCCGAGGATTCAGGAGGTAGAAGGAAAGAGGTCGGGGTATTCTGCTCGAAGATTGTCCTTGCGTTCCCAAGTGGCTTCATCTTTAGTATGATTAGACCATTAAACTTTGAGGAACTTGGTCGTCTTCTGGCGGGTCCGACGTTCAGCTTCATCGAGAATGTGGATCGGATGCTCCTTATAAGATAGATCATCTTGCAATTCAAGCATCTTGTGATCCACTGCTCAGTGTGGAGACTCCTTGAAGCAACAACGAAGTTGCAACACATGGAAGATGTCGTGGATATGAGAGAATTGCGGCGGCAACTCCAATTTATATGCCACCTGACCATGTCTAGCAACAATGCGGAAAGGACCAATGTAGCATGGAGCTAACTTGCCCTTGATTCCGAAACGGTGAGTGCCCTTCATAGGAGTGACACGCAGATAAGCTTGATCACCAGGTTGATAAGTCAAACCCCATCATTTGCGATCGTAATTGATCCTTTTAAAAATTTCTTTCCGGCTTAGACGTCATTTTGAACATGAGCTGGTCCTCGACCAATCTAATTGTCATCGATCATACCCTTAGGTCTATTCAAGTTACCCATCCTTGATCAGAGCGTCTGCTTCTGATCCTTTGTATTGGAACTCATAATTCCTTTGTTATCTAAGCATCAAATTAGTCAGATGTTCTATAACCCAATGCCTTTGATTCCTTCTTCATCTGGTTGTGTGTTGATGCTCACATCAGCTCCGCTATGGACCGTCAGATCCTTTGTTGGATTATTATTCGACAGTGTCCTTCATATTTAACCTCCTTGTGAATTCTTCCCTGATACATGATGCCTTTGGTAAATTGTATCCTCTCCTTTTGTCAAAACATGCTCTACTTTTGAGCTTGTGTTAATTACTTCTGAAGTTATGTTATATGTTCCCAAGATGCCCTATGGGATGATCATATACCTTCTCTAAAACCGTATGAACCCGAAAGTTTACGCCAGTCATACCCTTCCGGTGTTTTACCAGATAATCTTCAACTCTACAACTTCTTCGAAGACGAGAAGTGAATGAAAGGTTAGGCATTGAAGAAGTGGGAGTCGACCTTGAACTTTGTGTTCATGCCCATGGACCCGATGTGGAAGTTATCATGAAAGCTTCTTGCAACAATATTGAATCATTCGAATAATTCTTCCGGTGTCAATAAATTGGATCCCTTGCAATTATGGTCCCGACCATGCAAACCTTATTCATTATATCTGAAAGGAAAACCATTCTAGTGCCTCGTCTATTTTTGACAAGATTAAAGTATCTGCTATCGCTAGTCAATGATCCAGCTCAGTTTCTATTATGATCTCCCTTCGAATATTACCCCCTGGTATCCCGATAATATCATGGTACTGCAATACTTCTTATGAGACTCCGTCAAGTATTCCTTCTCACTGATTCAGTATTCCACGGGTTTTGGGTTGTTTGTCAACTGAGAACATCGATAAGTGAATCGGATCCACCCTGTTATCCAATACTCCTAGTAATGTACTGTTGGGAAATTTAACTTTCAACTCATGTCATTCTTAGCCTAATCGGCTACATCGTTATCTTAACTATGCTACCTAGTACTGCTTCTTGGAGCACAATTTCGACGATGAGTTAATCTTACGTCGATCTTCATCGTCATATCTTTTTGCCTTGAACAGCAAGCTTGATTCCGAGTTTGTGTCTTACCCGTGTTTTCAATAACCTTTCGCTTCATCATACCTTTGGCTTGATGTCATCGCCGATCGATTGCATCTTCATGAAATCTCTCGACAAATATGTCGTGCTCACCATCAACATTCTCAGCTCTTCCAAGATAACTATTGAATTCATGATGAGAAATATCATCCTTGCCCCTCGATGATTTGTGTTATCATCGACAACATTATTGCATTCCTTCCAACACAAAACTTGTTTTTGTTTTGTGTTGTACCTTGAGTTCATTGCTATCCAACTTATGTTATGTTCTACCGTGGAGTATTACCATCTTTGATGTCAAGAATGTTGTGAGGATTGCTCCCCCTATTAAGAATTCTTGGTATAGTGATACTACTCACCATCACCATTCTTTCTTGGTCCCCGTGTTGTTGCTAACTGGAATACCGACAGTCGAACTATGATGTGTGAATTCAAAACTTCTAGCAACCCTATTGCTTTGAAGTGAATGGTCGATAGTTTCATTCTAACTCTTTTGATCATTAAGTCACCATTCTAACATTGATCGTGCAACCCAGCCCATATTTCGGGTGCACCTTTCAATCGATGTTTAATTGTGTATGCTTTCCTCGAGCATACATCATTATATCATTTGACCTGACAATTGTCATCTCTTTGTTAACATAATTGTGGAAATCTCGGTGAATTTTCGCTAACTCCATCAGCCACATCCTCATCTTCTCCTTGATTAATGATGAACTCTTGTTTTGGAACTTGCTTCTATAGTTCGTTTCCCGAGAATCTTATAATGCCATCTCGTCAATTTGTGTGCACCTTTTATTCTCACGCATCCTGAGTCTGAGGTATCCTGACACCAATCAGATCCGGATCTCGGTCGGATATGATGGTTGGAACATATTTCCAAGAGTTATGACATTGGTCTTTATATATGCCCCCGGTAAGGTGATATCATGCCTAGCGCACTTGGCCGGAGGACCTACTGTTATAGCATCCTCTTTAGCAAGGTTAACCATTTTTCCATGGGGAAATTGTACAACATATTCTTGAGTTGTTCCTGATGGATCTATTGAGTATCCAAAGTCCGACCTTGCTTGAAGACCATGTCAATGCTATCTCGAAGCATGTCTGTGGTACTCCGATCTTCTATAAGAACATTTGAAGCACAGTGCTAAATTTTCTTTATCATTTATCCAAACACCGTTGTATGGGTAATGTCATGAAATTTCCCTCCCCTTACCTAAAGGGTTTTCTCCTTTCTATCCTATCATGGATATCATGTTCTGCTTGTCCTTGGGAAGGATATACCCCTGAAATATGTGTTTAAACACATTTTCCTTTCCATTGTTCTGTTTAATCTGATAATCACATTTCTCTTTCCATTGTTTTGTTTAACCTTTCTTGTGATCTATATGATCTAAGCAGTAATATTCTTCTGCTTATGTAAACACCTTGGTGTACAACCGTGTTAGTAAGACCCTGTTACTTTTGTTGATGACATTCCGGTAACCACCGATGGACGAGAACCTTGCCTATTGGTCCACCTCGTTCAACGAGCAAGAAAATGGTTCTCTTCGTCCCTCGCCCTTGATACCGATGTTGTTGTCGACATAACTGACAGGCTATCCTCTGACATGCCTTGCTTACATGATTGTGCAAGATGTCACTGCCCTTCCTACTTTTAACCCACATGGTGGGCCCATAACCCACAGGTCCCAAGATCAAAACTTGGCTCTGATACCAACTTGTGACGCGCCCGGCTTAACCGTGCACTAATCATACATGCAAACATGCACGATCAAGCACAGGGACTCATGGGAAGATATCACAACACAACTCTAACACAAATAAACGGAGATCCACAAATATTACAGACCAGGGATCACAAGGATCCGAATACATAAGTCAGTCATACAAACAATATCTGGGTACAAACATAGTTAGTTAAGGTTTGCCTTAAGAAGGCTAGCACAAACAACGACTCTAGATCAAAAGGCGAAGGCCTCCTGCCAGGGGCCTCTGATCCTACTCCTGGTCGGCTGGCTCGATCCAGTAGTACATGCCGTCTGGACCCTCCTAGTAGTAAGCTCCTGCAGGGACGTCTGGCTCTGGAGCTCCATCGTCTGAGGTAACATCAAAAGGGGAATGGGGGAAAAAGAAGTAGCAAAGCAACCATGAGTACTCATCCGAAGTACTCAGCAGGCAAGGATCTACACTACATATGCAACATTATCAAAGAGAGGCTGTATATGTGGACTGGGCTGCAGAAATGCAGAATAGAGAGAAGACCTAGTCCAATCGAAGACTAGCATCTTCACAAAGCCAACATCTTGTAGCAATTAGAAGAGTACATAAAAGCATTTTATTAAGCAAGCATGTTGAGGCAAAGCCTAGAGAGCCTTCCTCGACTCCCTGCGAGAAAGCGAACCCGGAGCTTCAATTAATTAAACAAGTATCCAGTTCAAGTAATAGATCGGGATACCAAACTAAGCGTCCTGTTACCGTGGACACGGCTATTCGAATAGATCACTTCCCTGCAGGGGTGCACTACTGTTACCCAACACGCTCGATCAGCTCTGGCCGTACACGCTTGCTAGGTAATGCCCGACCTCGGGAGATCGACATGAAGCAGTGCCCTACCTAGGCTCAGCAGAGAGGTCAACACGCCGGACTAACCTATGCATCCAGGGGTCTTGGGCCATCGCCCCGGGCTCTCCTGCGCGTTGCGAGACTGGCCGGGGAGTAGGCGCAACACTGAACTTGTCAGTGAAGTATCCAGCCCAACCCCAACAATCAGCCCGCACGGTGAACTGTGACGTCTGATAAGCTTTCGGGAGAAACGTACGACGTAGAGGGGCCCATAAACCATTATCCCACATGGTGGTAGTGCGTATAGGCCATTGGCCAACTCAGATCAATTACCCAAATCCGTTAGGCGTATTTAATAACTCGCGGAGACGATCAGAGTTTCTGACGCTCTGCCACAATATCTCTCTCGGGTGCCCTCCTGGCAAACCCGACTGCATAATTTCCCCGCGGGTACCCCTCAGGGTCGACCTGACTGCGACAAACGTCAAAGTAACTGTGTGGTCATAACATCAAGGGGGAAACCCCGAGGAATCACCCTCGATGGATTCCACTCGATGAAATCAGCAAGGTGAATGTAGGAGGAATCACCCTCGAGGTTCACACTTTAGGGCTTGCACGACAGAGTCGTATCGGGAGTGGTGAAGGAGGAATCACCCTTGATGACCACGACCAAACAGCTACACTATAGAGTTCTCATCAGTAGTGCGTTACGAGGTATCACCCTCGGCACTCGATAGTAACTATGCAGAGTCGTACAACAAAGGGGGTGGAGTGAGGTGTCGGTCTTTGGTCGTCGATCACGTTGATCGAGTCGTTGATGATAAAGCAGAGGCAACAAGGACAAAGTGGGGGTCACTGATGGATCACTAACCAACCTATACTAAGCAGTTTGAAATAGGCAGGTAAGGTAGCAATAAGCAGGTTACAAAAAGCAGGCTATGCATCAGAATAGGAGCAATCAATTACAGTAGCAAAATCTAATGCAAGCATGAGAGAATGGAATGGGCAATATCGGAGTGATCAAGGGGGGGGGGGGGGCTTGCCTGGAAGCTCGGTAGAGAAGGACGGGTCGTCAGAAGGCTGCTCGTCCGGAGCGTAGTCGTACTCTGCTGCGTCGGCGTCGGTCTCGGCGTCTATCGAGAGAGAAGGAGGGGGAAGGAAACAATAAATTCACGGCAAAAATGCAAACAATATGCATGACATGCCTAAATGATATGCAGAGGTGTTCTACTGCCCAACTAAATGATTTAGTTAATTTAGGAATTTATTTGAATTTATTTTATTAAAGTTGAGCACTATTTATTTATCAAAATCAGTCTAAAAGTTACATGTTCAGATAGTTAGGGGTATCTGACAGCAATACGAAGGGCGTATTCGGATTCGTCTCATCGTTCTGATCAACTTTCATGTACAAAGTTTTTCGATCGGAGCTACGGTTTATTTTATATGATTTTCTAAAGATTTAAACATTTTCTGAATTATTTAATTATTTATTTAAATTATAATTATCTAGAATAGTGAATGATGACATCAGCATGACATAGGAGTGATGTCAGCAGGTCAAACCCAGCTGACCAGAGTCAAACCTGACCCGTGGGTCCAATGGGACCCACATGTCAGTGACTCAGCTAATTAAACAGAGTTAGATTAAACTAATTAGGTTATTAGATTAATTAAACAGTGTTAATTAATTATTTAATTAATTAATTGATTATTTTTATTTATTTATTTATTGAAAACGTTCTGGGGCGTGGGGCCCCCTAGTCAGTGGCCCAAGGGGCGGGGCCCAGCTGTCTGTGGCCCCAAGGCCATAGCGGGGCGGGTGCTAGCGGGCGCTAGTGGGCGCCTGACCCATATGAGGGCCGAGCGGGCGCCGGCGCATCGCCGGAGATGGCCGCAGGCACGGCAGAGCGAGGCGGCAGCGAGGTTGGGCCGGCAGAGCGAGGCGGCAGCGAGGTTGGGCCGGCAGAGCCGCAGCGAGGCAGTGGGCCGGAGCAGGGGAGGCGGCCAGCGGCGTCATGCGCGAGCGGCAGAGGAGCAGCAGCAGGCGGCAGGAAGCGGGGCGGAGACGAGCGAGGCAGCAGTGCGGCGGCCGCCGAGCGGGGCGAGGGAAGTAGGGGCGTGTGGTGGGGCGTGGTCACGCGTGATTGGGGGGCGCGGCCATGCGTGGCCGTGGCGAGGCGGCGCAGAGCAGCTCGTAGCGCGTAGGAGGCGCAGGCGGCAGCGCCAGCAGGGAGCGGGGAGCGGGGCGGCGCGGGCGCAGCTGTGGTCGCGCTGGCGCCGGCGAAAGCAGAGACAGGGGATGGGGAGGGCGAGTGCGGCCTGGAGCGCGAGCTCCGGCACGCGGGCGCGGCGATGCGGGGGCGGTCCGGACGCGGGCGCGCGTGCGAAGGCGCGGACGTGTGCGCGACGGGGTCGTGGCGAGCGTGGGGCGAGGGAGAGAGAGGAGGCTGGGGCCTCACCAGCGGCTGCAGGGGATCGGGGCGGCGAGGCTCGAAGAAGCCGTTCGGGGAGGAAGACGGGGATGCGCGACGGAGACGGGGAGGTGGTCTGGCGAGGTGGCTCTGGCGAGTGGCGAGCGGCGATGGGGTCGAGGTCGAGGCAGCATCGTCAGGCGCCCGATCCCGATCCAGATCGGGTCGGGGAGAGAGAGCTGAGTGGGGGGGGGGGGGCGAGTTGGGGTTACGGCTAGGGTTTCGGGGCATGGGGGGTTAGGGAGGCAGGCAGGCGCTAGGCCAGTTGGCTGGCCTGGCTGCCAGCTGGGCCGGTTGGCCCAGTGGGGGGGGGGTTCTTTTTCTTTTTCTTTTTATTATTATTTCTTTTCTGTTTTGTCTTTTGTTTTACTGCTTTGCAAAATGTGTGGTCCCATATATAGTTTTGTAAAATACAAGACTTAGCTCAATAATTACAGTGAAATATCTAGCACGGTTATAAACAGGTTTTGAGTTCATATCATTTTATTTTGATTTTATTTCATTATAAATGGATTAAATACTTCTGTTTTGTTGCTGTTAGAGTCACTTAATTTATTTAGTAAATGTTGATTACAATTTTAGGATTGTCCCTGAATTATTTGCTATTTAATGAACATTTTAGTTTTCAAATTGGAACAAATTTTATTTTCACTTTAATTTAATTTGAAGTTTGAAATGCAATATGATGCAAATGATGACTAGGCACTGTTAAACTTGCTGACATGGCATTAACTAAGGATGATCACTGTGGCTAATTACATGGGGTGTTACACACGTTCCCTACCGAAACCATCAGGCTTGTTGTGAGAAGCCCTGGTTTGTGAGAAGCTTATACCCAAACCTGCCCCAAATGGGACAAAAATTTTACCACAGCATGTTGATGCCGCTCCATGATAGCATGTCAAGTTTCATGAACTTCAGACGAGTTTTGGATTTACTAGAATTTAAAAACCATGTATCTCAAAGTTTGCGGCAGAGCGACGGTGGCAAGGGGTTTGACATCCATTCCCATTTCTTGCATGGGACCTAAGCACGCAACCAAGGACACATATTTGATTTTTCAACCAAGCACCTAAGCATGTGCCTGTAGTTCAAATTTGAATTATGCACATAAATGCATAGAAAACTCAGTTAATGTATAAAAATGTCCAACCGAACCCCGAAAAATTCCTAAAATTAACACAACACTCATGTTGTTCTATGTTGACACTAGAAAAAAAAATTGAAATTAAGAAGAGGCAACGGATATCGTTTCGTCCAGAAAGGTAAAACGTTCCCTACCGTAACCATGAGGCTTGTTGTGAGAAGCTCTGGTTTGTGAGAAGCTTATACCCCAACCTGCCCCAAATGGGACAATATTTTTACCACGACATGTTGATGCCATTCCATGCTAGCATGTCAAGTTTCATAAATTTCATACGCGTTTTTGATTTACTAGAATTTAAAAACCATGTATCTCAATGTTAGAGGCCGAGCGACGGTGGCGAGGTGTTTGACATTCATTCTCATTTCTTGCATGGGACTTAAGCATGCAACCAAGGACACACATTTCAATTTTGAACCCATTTATATGCACTGGAGCATGTGCATGTAGTACAAATTTGAATTATGCACATAAATGTATAGAAAACTCAGTTAATGTATAAAAATGTCCAAGCGAACCCCGAAAAATCCCAAAAATTGACGCAACACCCCTGTTGTTCTATGTTGACACGAGAAAAAGTTTGAAAGTAAGAAGAGGCAACAGATATCATTTCGCCCCCCAAGGTGGCACGTTCCCTACTGAAACCATCAGGCTTGTTGTGAGAGAAGCTCTGGTTTGCGAGAAGCTTATACCCAAACCTGCCCCAAATGGGACAATATTTTTACCATGGCATGTCGATGCCATTCCATGATATCATGTCAAGTTTCATGAATTTCAGACGAGTTTTTTATTTACTAGAATTTTAAAACCATCTATCTCAATGTTAGCGGCCGAGCGACAGTGTCAAGGTGTTTGACATTCATTCTCATTTCTTGCATGTGACCTAAGCTTGCAACCAAGGAGAAACATTTGATTTTTCAACCCGTTTTTATGCACTGGAGCATGTGCATGTAGTTCAATTTTGAATTATGCACGTAAATGCCTAGAAAACTCAGTTAACGTATAAAAATGTCCAAACGATCCCCGAAAAACTCTAAAATTTAACACGACACTCCTGTTTACACCAGGAAAAAATTGAAAGCAAGAAGTGGCGACGAATATCGTTTTGTCCACAAAGGTGACACGTTTCCCTAACGGAACCATGAGGCTTCTTGTGAGAAGCTCTGGTTTGTGAGAAGCTTATACCATAACCTGCCCCAAATGGGACAATATTTTTTACACTAGCATGTTGATGCCATTCTATGATAGCATGCCAAGGTTCATGAATTTCAGATGGGTTTTGGATTTACTAGAATTACAAAAGCAAGTATCTCAACGTTTGCCGGAGAGACACGGTGCCGTGGTGTTCGAAATTCATCCCCATTTCTTGCATGGGACATAAGCATAAACCCATGGACACATATATGATTTTACAACCCATGTTGGTGCACCGGAGCATGTGCATGTAGTTTAATTTTGAATTATGCACCTGAAATGGCTAGAAAACCAAGTTAATGTATAAAAATGTCCAAACGAACCCTGAATAATTCCAATTTTTTTACGACACACCTATAGTTGCATGTTTACTACAGATAAAAGTTCTAGTAATTCAAACACCCTCCATTGCCGCTGTGACCCCATTATGTAATTCAAATCAAGATGAAAAATCAAGTAGATCGCACACAGTTTATTATCACTAACCGTGTGAGATGCAGTACAAAATATCTTGGAGCACCATTGAAGTATAGTACGCCTATGGCTTACGCGAGAAGGTGCGTCGGCTACAGTCCACAGCCGGCGTGTCAAGCACACTAGCTCACTCCCCAAATATCATTTCACTGTTCAATCGTCCCCGGTGAAAGATGGGGACGTGGACCCGCGTCGTGAGGGAAACTTCGATGGCCCACTCCGGCGAGAGCGCGGCCGCAGCCACCATGCGCGTGCTAACAAGGTGCATGAGCACGGCCGCAATCTGCGACCGGGCAACCAAGGCAGCCCAAACGGCCGCTGTTGCTTCTCAGGTGGCGGCGGCAACATCTGCCTCGGGGATAGCAACTGGCGAGAGCGGCACAACAGCTGTCCGTTCCGCAGCGGCGGCCTTAGCCCTGATGGAGGCCGCCCATGACCATGTCGAGGCCGCCCACGCCCAGCTCATGGCGGTCACTGCACAAATCGAACGAAGCTTCTCCGACAACGGTCGGCAACCCACGGCCGAAGAGTTGGCAATCACCGACAGCGTTCGAGCAGCCGTCCGTTCCTCCGCCGCATACCTTGCCATGACGGAGCCCGTCCAAGCCCAGATCGTGGCTGCCCACGCCCAGCTCATGGCGGCCTTTTCCGAAGAGATGGCGGACGCGGATGGTGAGATGCTTGCCGAGTATGGTGCGATGGATGCCATGGAGCCCCTTCCCTAGGAGACCGTCGGGCGCGAGCTGGACATGGAGGAGGCGGCGGAGATCGACGAGCACCAACCATAGTAGTACTCTTTGTTTTGTTTAATTAAGAGCGCCGGTCTTTAATTTGTTAGAGTAATGTTTAGGTCAGCTAGCTCTGTTTAATTGTTGAACTTGCTCGATTAAGAAGTGTGGGTGTGCTGTAGTCTCCTTTGTGTACCCAAATTATGCAATGACGTGGATGACCACTATAACAGGAAAATTCGAACCAAAATTTGCACGTTCAAACTCATCACACACGGGTTAAGCTATATGAATCGTTTGTGATGTTCACATATCATACACAGTGCTAAATAAGGGACCGTGTCTGATGACACTTTGCGCACCAGTTTTTTCGCTGCACCGATTCAAAATTTTCGGCTTCCGCGGAAATATCTACCTCCCGGCCGCCCCCTCCCCCTTACCAAAAGCCACATTTCCCCTGTTTCTGCCTTCCTTTCCAAGTTGAAACCTTCACTCCTTGCTTGCAGCGCCGCCTCCTCGCTGGCAACCCTCCTTCACGCTGCTCGGCCTCGTCGATCCAAGCTGGTAATCCACACCCGACCCTCATCCTCCTCCTCCTTCCGCATCCCACATGCCCCGACCGCCGGCGCGACAACTTCCACCCAAATCACCGACCCCTCCCCCAAATAAGCGCCGCCCTAAGCCATCGTGCACGCAGTATAGCCACGAGCTCAAGGAGCATTCGGCAGCGGAGAAGCAAATCGCGGCCGCACGCGCGGATGAGGTCGCAATGGCTGCCATTCGTGCCGACCCCCAGATCTTGGAGGAGCACCTCGTTGTCGAGGCCACTGTCGATGCCTCACACGCTGACGCCATGATGTGGTTGGCTGCTTTAAATGATAGTTCGTGGCATTTTCTCGAGGCCACCCTCGGTGCCTTCGATGAAGACTACGAAGTGTTTTCTTAGCGTGCACGTGCTTACCTCAACTCGAGAGCCAGCAGGTTGGTGCCCGGAGCGGCTCAGGCAACTCACCACTATGACAAGGGCACCCACGATGTGGAGGCCTCGCCCTCTTCCATGTCCAAGGAGCCAATCATCATCAATATCTCCGATGATGAGGAGTAGCTTGTCTTATTAGCTCACTATAAGGACCCATGTTCAGTTTGCTAGCTACGCCGGTTAAGCATGCTCGGTTTACCCGTTGCATGTGCTGCTCCTGCCTTTCCTTAACAAATTCTAGTGAATTGTGCTATCTACTATTACCATGCAATCTGTTGCTCTAGTGTATATGTTCTATATGTCATGCAATGTGGTGCTCACTTATTAACTGTTTGGTTAATTAGTTGTCATCTTCAGTTAACTGTTTGGTTCAATTCTGCAAATGTGATGTTCAATTCTTCAGGCTGCAATTTTGTATTGTCTTCCATGTGAGAAATAAATCGAATTTATCTTTACAATATACATGAGAAACAAATACAATTGCTATATTTCCAAGTTGTCAAGCATGCTTGGTTTGGTTAACTGTCTGATCTTCTAGTATGTTATACATTGTGCAATGTGGTGCTCAGTTAACGTTTGGTTCATTTGTTGTGGTGTTTTGTTAACTGTTTGGTTCAATTCTGCAATGCGATGTTCAATTGTTGTGGGTGCATTCTGTTATTGTATACCATGTGAGAAATAAATCGAATTTGGCTATACTAAATACATGAGAAACAAATACAATTGCTATATTTCCAAGTTGTTAAGCACGCTTGGTTTGGTTAACTATCTGATCTTCTATTAGGAGTATGTTATATTGTGCAATGTGGTGCTCAGTTAATGTTTGGTTCATTTGTTGTGGTGTTTAGTTAACTGCTTGGTTCAATTCTGCAATGCGATGTCCAATTGTCGTGGGTAGAATTTTGTATTGTTGTGCATGTGAGGAATAAATCGAATTTGGCTGCACTTAATACATGAGAAACATATACAACTGCTATATTTCCTCGTTCTTAATCATGCTTGGTTTGGATAAATGGGTTTTCCATGTGATCTGAATTAATCTGATGAATCTGCAATGTGCTTATTTTTCATCAACATATTTAACTGATAGAATGCGAACCCTCACTTAACCTGATGACTAACTACCATATATGTGTTGCAGGGAAACAATGGGAAGCACTGAGGTTTACAATCGTGGTTTGCACATGCATGGTCCTTTGTCTAATAGCATATTATTGTGCAATTGTAGGAACCATTCTAATATTTAGGATTTTAACAATTTGGTCTTGCACATGTAGGTCCTGCTGTCAGAGACCCACTGTTCGACCCTTTTTGCATATGGGGAAATGAGTTGTCCATGAATATCAGTCAAGTCAAGATACTCAGAAAGATTGTTAGGATAAAGAAATTAGTGACAAAAAACAACAAGATCTTTGTCTGCACAATGAAGAAGACATCAGTTCACTACAAGATGGTATTAACTATTATACCTTGCCTTTTTTTTATTCCTTTGCCCCATTTCCAATACAGGGAAGATATTTATGCACATCCTTGTTTTTAGGCCTTTCCAAAGCAGTTCACTGATGATTACCTCTCAAACCACCTGTATGGTCAGGAGGCGAGGAAGGTTTTCATACAACACCCACGGTTTAATATTGAAGTGTTCCTGAAGAGGATGAAGGATGGACGGTCAATCATCCACAGGCACTGGCCTAAAGTTGCAAAGACCTTCAACATCAATGAAGGCTCAATATTCGCCTTCCGCTTCAGCAGTTTTCCAGATGAGATGCATATGTCTATGTACCGTCTATGATGCTAATTTCGAAAGGTTATAGATGTTGCATGTGAAACTTGGTGCTGGTGGAGTTGTGTAATGGGGTAGCTGAGTGCTGAAGCTATATGATGTTGTACTCTGATGTATTTCAATTATGAAATCCTACTTCCTTAATATGAAAATGAAATATATTGTGTGCTTAATATGAAATGTCAATTAGATTAATAAATGGATTATTAATAATAGGGCAATTAGCCTGCTAATTGGGTTTTTCTATTGCAAACGGTTATTGAGAAAACACCGTGGGCGATGACCTCAGGCAACACGCACAGTTTCTAGGAATAAACCATGTTGGATCAATGAACAATCACACACGACATCCTCTTGAAAACTGTTTGCGTTAGGCCACCTTGCGCAAAAGTTTACCACATAAAAAGTGTGTGCGATGGACAGCCTTTGCCACACAGTTTCTTCTACACACCGCGTGTGATGCATTCAATAACACAAACGATAAAATTGTTAATATCGTGTGCAATGGCAACGCTATCACAAACGATTTAATAGGGAAAATTGTGTGTGATGTACCTGCGAACGGAAACGTTTTCCTTGGAGTGACTGTGTGGGATGTATATACGAACGGAAACATACTTCTTGGATTAACTGTGTGGGTTGTACATACTAACGGAAATGTATTCCTTGGATTGACTGTGTGAAATGTACATACGAATGGAAACGTTTAGCGGGGACTGACTGTGTGGGATGTACTTACGAACAGAAACGATTTGGCCTGTATAATTGTAGTTTTTTTAGCACAACTGTACATATAACCATATTTGATCGCTCGCTGGTCGTACACGGCCTCATTTTGCTGAGCGTGTGTGCCAGGAGGGCATATCCCTGACGGTTTCTGGGTCGTGTGGGAAGGACCCCCCTATCGCAGTCACTCACTTGGCGACGGTTCAAAACGCCGTCGCAGAAAGGGGTTAAAAAACCATTTGTATAGCACCTCGTTGTACCAGTGTTGGCAGCTTCAAAGTCCGCCCATGTAGGTGTGAGGTCGCGAGCGGCGATGAACTCGGCACGGCGGGATGACATCGCTTCCTTACCATTTTGTGTGCGGTTGTGGGCGGCGAGGAACTCGGCACGGCAGGATGCCAGCACTTCCTTACCAGTTAGTGTGTGGCGCGGTGGCATGAACGACGCTTGGAGAGAGCTCTCGGGCCGAGTGGTCGGACAACCGTATAGTGCATTGGTTTGTCAAGAGCTCAAGGATAGACGACGAAGGAAATTTGGATTCCCCTTCAATCCTAGTCATTTATTATCGCACACGGTTAATTTCCGTAGCCTCTGGAAAACTGTGTGCGCTGACCCTATTGTGGGTTACTTTCTGATTGGCCGCCACACTAGCCACGCGGATCGCGCGAGTACATAGTGATCGAACGGCATTCCACGTCCCTATCATCACACCCGTGTAGCTGTAGCTGGGATTTGATGTTTCTACGCTACTAGCTTCGTCCTGGTTTATTGGTCCCTTCACATTTTGTGCTAAATTTTGACTTTAGATTTATCTAACAAAATGTTGATGCATGTAACTACAAATAATATCACTAGAAACTATGTTTAAATACGAATCCAACGATATAATTTTTGGTGACATGCATTATTATTTTCTTAGTTCAATCTATGGTCAAAGTTTGGCACAAATACTAAGGGGACCAATAAATCAGGATGGTAGTAGTAAATTTCTATAAAATGCACATAATGGCCTAAATATGGTAAATGAACCTGGAAAAGTGCCAAATTTGAACACAGTGCTTTGTAGGGTGTATGTTGATCGTAGAAAAAAAGTCAACTGCCACATTAATTGAGTACTTTTGCAAACTAAAACAATATACCACCACGCCAGCGTGCAGCGTCTGACCGCCCTGGCCCCCCGAAACCCCTTCCATCGCTCGCGCGCGCTTCCTGCCTGAAACGGTCAGCGCCGCTCCAGAACGTCAATGCCGCATTCACGCCCGACGTGGCCTCTCACTGGCGCCGGCATTGCAGCAGCACGACGGCCAAGAGAGCGCCACCCACGCGGCATCCCGGTGCAAGCGGCTGCTCCGCATGGTGAGCAATCTTCAAGTCATCACCTTGTTTCAAAAAATCTTTAAGTCATCAAGTCAAGAAACAAAAATATTCAAGTCATCAAGTCAAGTTAACAAAATCTTCAAGTCATCGGACTAAGGAACCATCATGACTTCGTTGAATCCGCTTCTTTAAGAAAACTTACCACACTAGCAATACTGCTACCATATGGGAAGACTGGACGGCACTGTAGCACATCATATCACTCAAACCCACTAGGCCAACTAGCTCACCTAACGCGCGGGAAAGCCCTGCCTCGTCATTTTTTTTTCTGGATTTCATCGATCAATCGCACGAACAAGCGAAAGAAAAGAGTAGAAAAGAGTAGAATCGCAAGTTCAAAAGGAAAAGGCGGCACACTTAAAGCATGCCTGTCGCATTCGCGTCGCACCCCCGACAGTCGGTCTGGCACGCCGCTCACCAAAGGGGACACACGTTGTCTTGCATTTTCACTAACATGTGGGACTGCAATTGAATAAACCGACGATAGCCGAAATCTAATCGCCCGCCGAGTGTCGGCTGAGAAGAGAGAGACGGGGAGGGAGAAGAGATTGGCCGCCCACCACGCACGGACTCCAAGAAATATGGACGGATGCGGGAGGTTTGTTGAGGGTTGCCGTTGGAGATGCCCTAATGTGAATGTATCCGTGAACCAACTCTTTAAGTTTGATGTGAATGTTGAACTTGGAATGCATCGCGTGTGTACATTAATGTATAATTGTGGACTATTGTCTAATCGATCGCTAAGCCAAGTAGTACTACTATGAACTACTCCCTCGGTCCATGAAAAACTGTACATATAGGATTAGAATTTTTTCCAACAAAGAGTGTACATCTACACTTCCAATGCACTTAGCCTTTAATCTAATCGGCATTGATTGACTAATGCAGCAACTTGTGCTCTAGCTATAGGCTGCATGTCTATCCTTAATTACAGCATGCAACAACCTTCATTTAATCTTCTTATCTCAATGGTCGCATGCACACATAAGTCTGCTACTTTTGGACGTTAATTATGCCATGGAGTTCTGGTTCCTCTTGGTCAATGTGTAAATCTCTATATGTACAGTCTTTCACAGATGGAGGGAGTTGTACACATGCCAAGTTCACTGGGCTGCCGTGTTTCACACTCCTCAGTCGTAAGAGTGGAGACAATAGCTTTCATAAAAAATAAACATAGTACAAAAGAGCACTAACATTATACCACCCGGTTTCCTTGCTCGTCCTCGATATCGGAAAGAATACTTTCATTCGCCGACATGTGGGACGTCGACCATCCTGGTCCACTTGCCATGCACCAAAATTAGAGTGCATCACACTACTGCAGCCGAGACTCACCCCGGTCGTAGCCCCGCAGTAATAAATGACTAATGAGCCGTCAAATCGCAGGCCCAACCTTTCCCACTATAAGTTGCTCGGACGAAGGAACCATCATGACTTCGTTGAATCTGCTTCTTCAAGAAAACTTATTGTACCAGCTATACTGCTACCACACGCGAAGACTGGACACCACTGTAGCACGCCATATCACTCAAACCGACTAGGCCAAACTAGCCTGCCTAACGCCAATGTTCTAGGATTTGTACATCTCTGTACTGCTATGAATTTGTTGACGACTTAGAAAGAAATGGAGGGCCTTTACCTCTCTCTAAATCTCTCTCCATCCTACAAGCCCTCTCTAGCACACGTACACACTCTCTGTAGCCACTCCAAAAGTACGACATCACTACACATTCACGCTTCCAGCAAAAAATTTACACATTCACGCATGTTACAAGTACGTGCCAATTTTGTTCCAAATGCTGGCTATTAATGTGAATGTATCCGTGAACCAACTCTTTGAGTTTCATGTGAATTAATGTATAAATGTGGACTATTGTCTGATCGATCGCTAAGCCTACAATTTTAGGAGCTTGGGCTATTGGCCGATCGACGACCAAACCTATAAGCGTACCACGAGCTCATCAGCCCCAACG
The DNA here is from genome assembly GCA_011799875.1 of Thinopyrum elongatum. Lineage (NCBI taxonomy): Eukaryota > Viridiplantae > Streptophyta > Magnoliopsida > Poales > Poaceae > Thinopyrum > Thinopyrum elongatum. The sequence goes on from CM022297.1 coordinate 227,821,691, forward strand.
TTTCTCTTCGGTGAGTGTTTGCAAGTACTATAGCTCGCAGAGTACCTAGCCTACTAACATAGCGCGGAATCAGTCAAGGTTTGACACCAAGAATCATCAAACCATTTTTTTATCAAACAAGTCATGCTTATATGATAAACAGTTCAAACTTACGTCTAAGCACTCATGCCATATATTACATCAAAAGCTGGCGAGGATACATCTGTTTCCATAACTCGGAGAGGGTTCGCATGATTCACTATCAAACAAAAGTAGCAAGTACCACCCTCACAAGACAATGCACTAGCCCTAAGATGGTTTGATAACACGCATTGTTTTGGCAATTAAACACAATGCAAACTACGTTGAAAGATTAGCGCGACCAACTATTTCTTGTCATCGATCTCTGGGGCAATATCCACAGGACGGAGAGCGACATGGGAATCGATCTCTGGGGCGATGTCCACAGGACGGAGAGCATCATGGGAATCGATCTCTGGGGCATTGTCCACAGGACAGACATCGTCATGGGAATCGATCTCTGGGGCGTTGTCCACAGGACGGACCGCGACATCGGAATCATCAAGGACGTCCACCGGCACCTGCACAACCCAAAGATATTAGCAAGTACATTGCAAATAATTAAAAACCACAGCTATGGTAAGCCATTTTTTTAACCTTGTACGGCTCACCGGGGGATCCCATCCCTCCGGGGGCCATCTCCTCGAAGGGGGCCATCGCCTTGCCAGGGAAATACTTCTTCTCAACGGCGACTATCTCCTCAAACCCGGCCTTGAGCCTCTCATAGGTGGCCATTAGAGTTTCTGGGGTAGGCACGGTGGGGCCCTTGCTATTCTTCCAGCTTTCTTTGTTCACGAGTTCGTCTGCCAACGTCGTCAACTCTTTGGCTAGTGCTTGTTTCTTGGAGTTCTTCGTCTCCAGGGGTTGGCCCGCCAACATCGCCAACTCGTTGGCCGGTGCTCGCTTCCTGGAGATCTCTGTCTCGAGTGGGTTGTTCGCCGACAACTCTTTGCCTAGTGCTCCAGGATCCATCGATAAATTGGCAAACAAAAAGAAATCGAAAGGAAACCACAATCGCAATGAAAACGGGAAAATAATAGGCAGTGGGAATCGGTCGGTACTTAGCAAAAAGAAGATTCTTGGAATGAAAATAGAGTAGCATCACTGATTCGCCCACCTTTCCTTCGTCGGTACAGAAGAAAAATGGCAGAAGTGAGTAGCTTGGAGTGAGGTTTTCTTCAAGATAGGGGAGAAAGGGCTTCAACGAGCGTTCTAGTGAAATGATGGTTGCTTCGTCCCGTCCAACTTCGAGGCCACTTTACCACTGCTGGTAAAGGTGCGGGTTTTGTGATATGACGGGTCATGACGGCCACACCGAGGTGACTGGTGAGTCTCGACTGCAGCACTTCGCTGTGATTTGGTGGATGGCATGTGGGCCCGGATGCTTGATGTCCCGCGGGTACGTGAAACAATATAATAGAGCGGCTAGTCATAGAGTTTGGACGATAGAGGAGGAGCTGGCAATAGTAGTACTCCATAAAAATTGTACTCTCACATTTTTGTGGCGCCCCGCCTAATTACCACTGTAGCCAGACGGTCGCCACGCATACCAGCCCAGGAAATCACTCTGGCATGCGCGTTTACAACAAGTGTCATGAACACAGGCATTTCTATTAATGGATATATACGTCTTACATGATATCTTACAATGGTGATGGCAGCAGAAAGGCTCTATCTAAGGCAGCATGGTCCTGATGCAGCTCCAATCCACAGGGATCTGACTGGGTTACGCTCCTAGCCCACGAACGCTCCGGCTCCTCATCGACGGACGACGGATCCTTATGTGAACCTGGCCACATTGAAGGCCGCTGAGTACTTTTGAATGTACTCGCAAGCAAACCAAACTAACATATACACCAAGCAAAGCATACCATGGCATTCAAGCATGTATTTGATATTAGAGTAACATTAATTATCATGGCATAGCATACCTATCTAGCAATATCAATCATCATGTTGTAACAGGATTATTTAGCAAGATAACTACTAGGATAAATACAGTAAAGCGAAGCATATTGAGTAGAACATGGCAAGTAAACAATTCATACTCCGACATTCTCACGATCCAATCCAAGTCTTTCGGTCATCTGACCATCTCTTCCATAGCCATCCCATGGCTAACATACCATATTCCTGATAACATCTGATGTCTATGCAGGACAAGTTCTTCAACCATTATTATCCTAATTATGGTTGACCACCTAGTGAGGTCTGGACGGGCTGTCCAATACCGTGGACGCGGCTATTCGAATAGATTTTACACTCTGCAGAGGTTGCGCACTTTACCCACACCATGGAGCACCTGACCTTGTGATCCCATTCGGGTGGATCAGCATTGCTCCAATGAAACCCGCCTGACCCGTGACTCTCCCATTATACCACCAGCAATCATCCTCCCCCGGAGTCAAGCCCTGGGTGGCCCCTGTGTCACTCGTGACACCTGCCACCGTCGTGGCCAAACAACTGTCCCAAATGGGGACTGCGCGCAAACAACCAACTGGGCTCACAAGGTTATCGTCGCCTACCGGGCCAGGGTAGCGCGCACGCATAACCTTCCCTGTCAGGTGGTACCGGTGAAAGAGGACGCGATCAGACCAAGTCAAGGCCGTCCCATACCGGCAAATGTGGTTGCACGAATAAGCCCGAACAGGTGACTCAAAATCAGCTGACTAATTTTAGCTTTAGCCATTACTTAGCAAGCATAGTTGTTCATCATGAATAACTTAACATGGTGGCAACTATGTATGTGGTAACAACTGTGGAATCATAATAATCTATCTCCTTACAACATCACAATGAGTCAGTAGTGAAACAATATTTAAATGGCAAGTTATCAGTTTACAAGTTCTAGCTGTAAGTGACGACCATCGAAACCCTTGCACAAAACAGGCAAAGAAACCAGTAGCCACCAGAACGGTCTTTACAACTCAGATCTGGGACATTACTGGAATAACTCAACCCGGGCTCAAGACGGCTGAAAAGCAGCCCAGAGCATGAGACGGTGTTGATAAAAAGAATGTAGCAGTTTTCTAAGACGGCCGAAAAATAGCTCAGAGCATAGGGTCGCTGTTACGAAAAGAAATTCAACAGCTGCCCGCGACGGCCGAGAAGCAGCTCAGAACACTGACAGTTGCTGACAAGAGAATAAAAGTCGGCATCCACCCCGGACGGCCGGAAACAGCTCAGAACACAGGCGTGGTGCCGTCACCGAAGAAAGTGCAAGCAAGGGTTCGTCAGAATCACATACAGCTCACTACATACATACAAGCACAAGCATATTAATTTAAACATGCAAGAAATATCACAGAGCAATGCTTTTGGGCATATATCAGATGGTCGACTTGCCTGGGGGTCGAAGAAATACTCCGGGAAGAAGTGCGGTGAAGCCGCGGGACGATACGCCGGAATGGTTCTCACTCGAGGGAGGCTGATAGAAGGGCAAGGAAAAAATGGTCATTTTCATAGTGTAGCAACATTATGAAAATGATTCCATCGGAACGGGCTCGACGAGACAGTGGGCATTGGTTTCACCTGAATCGGAGTTACGAGCGAAAAGTTGTGGCCGTTCGTTGTTTAGGCAGAAAAACAAATAGAAAACCTGCTTTTCTGCGGCTAACTGGTGAACGTCCACTAAATAAGGATTTCGGCAACCGGTTGGAGAGAGGAAGCACACTTCAGCGAAATACGCCTCTGTAGCTGGAAAGCGTATTTTTATAAATACGTTTCCACTTCACAGTGGGCGGGCCCGGGGGTTGACCTCGCTGTATCACTGCCGTGCGGGGCCTACGGGCAGGGGCTCGGGGTCGTCTTCCCCGCGTCGTCTCCCGCCTGGCCGAGGCAGGGGCCGGTCCCGACGGCGACCGCCGGCGACACGGGCCACCTCTGGTGGTGCTCCACCTACCAGGATGACTAGCGCGACGGGCCGCATCCATCCACGTAGGTGGCGGAGCTTGTGGAGGACCGGAGCACGGGCGCCCTCGGCCATGGCGGACGGCGGCTCGGGTGCCGAAGAGCGCGGCGGCTACCGGCCACCGGAGGACGAGACGGGGGGTTGCGGAGGATCACAGTGGTGAGGGTAGGGCGATGGTTTGGTCAGGAGGGAGAGAGGGGGCTTGCACTAGGCGAATTTAGCAGAGGAGGGGCGGCGGCCATGGCGGCAATGTCATGCCGATTCGAACAGAGAAGCTCGAAGCTCGAGCTTGGGGAGTTCCAGGGAGGGAGAGAAGGCTGCAGGTGAGGTTGGGTGACTCAGGGAGGGACTCGGCCGTGGATTTTATAGCCGGCTAGCCGAAGCGATGAGGACGGCCACCGTGGCCGTCTTATCTCCGCGCTGGAGCTCAGAGGCCACGCGGAGGGAGGAGGCGATGTCGGCAGGGGTTCCAGGGAAGTGGAGAAGGCAGCAACAGCTTCGGGAGGGCTAGATCGTGGCTGCATACGGCGGCGACAGTGGGCGAACAGTGGCGGAGTAATGGCGATTGTCGCGGAGTGGTGGGGAAAGGAACGGAGGGGGAAATGACCGGAGATGAGGGTGTGGATGACGGGGAGTCAGGTCGGCACAAATGGACAAGCCGCGGCTAGCTGGTCGAGGCGACCGGACAGCGTCAGTGCCCAGAGCACCGTTCTTGCATTGCCGCCGCATGGTCACCATGCCAAAACACGCTCTGTTACTCTACTGCCTGTCCAATCTTGTCCAACAGCTCACTCACTGCTCAAATGGAAGATCTATGTGGATGGAACCATCGGGGAGGCTCTGAGGTGAGGGAAACTTGCTGAAGAAGTCTCTGATAGCAAGGTGGTTGTAGATATTTCTGGAGAAATGGATGGATAAATGGAGTTGGATATTTGTCATAATAGAATAGGATAGGAAGGAGTATATGCCTGCAAAATTTGAAGTCATTTAGACCCCATTTGCATACACTTCCTTCACAAACCACAAATTGGTCCAGAAACTAGAATTTGGAGCTGTGATCAAATGCCTTGATGAAATGAGATGAAATTTGGTGGAGAGTGATGATTTGGATATAGAAAGCCGCTGTAAAAGTTTCATACCTTTTGGGTACACCGAAATGGTACTTGCTTCACAGAGGTTCCAAATGGACAGAATCTTAGGAAAATTGCTGTGGGAGAATGGTTGGATGGATTGAGCTGATATTTGGCATCCATGGGTGATTTAGCAATGTTAACCACCATGAAAAATTTCAGCTCAAATGGATCAAGGGTTCAAGCACTTCCTTTGCAAATTGGAAATCTGGACAGAATTTGCAAATGGATGCTGTGCTCAAACTTTGAACTATGAAACTTGGATTTTGATGAAAATGGTGAATATATGGATAGAATAAGCTCCACAAATTATTTGGGATTTTTCCTGGCTACCAAAATGGTAGTTCCTTTAGAAACTGCCCAAAATGCAATATTGGCATTAAATAGGAAAATGCAATTTCCCTTATTTAATTATTGCCAATATTTTTGTGGGAGCTCAATATGATCAAAAAGAATATCTCCACAAGTTTTCATAAACTTTGGAGATGGATAGATGTTTTCCTGGATTTAATTGCTTTAACTGGCAGAAAAAGGAATTAATTATAAACGAAAAATATTACAAATGACTTGGCAATATTTTTGCATATCCAAGGTTAATAGAGATAGGATGATCACTGGGAGAAGTTTGGGAGGCAACAGATCAAAGGAAATTGGGGTTCCTTTGTAACGGAAGAAATTAGGGTTTCCCTTCCGGCAACTCGGAAGGTAGGGTTTCGGTGGAAAAGTCTTGAGAATAGATCTCGGGTGGCAAGGTTGGACTGAAGAGAATCTCTGGTTGGATAGGGAAGGCAAGGTTAGATGACCATCTTCATATACCCAAGAGCTGGACAAAATCCGGTGACACCGAAAAAAAAGACGGGAGTCAAATCCCGCGAAGGAAAAAAAACAGAAGCGAAAACCAGGGTGTCACAAACCTACCCCTTTAAGAAAATCTCGTCCTTGAGATTTCCGGGCTTACCTCCCGGTGAAGGGGGACTTACCTATTTGCGACTTGGATCCATCAGCGGTCTTGTCTTTGTTGGTTCACTGGCCTTTTAACTGCCTCTTCTGATGGACCAGGTGTCGTCTCTGCACACAACTTTCCTTGAATCCTTTTATTTCCTGTCAGGTGTACCTTTCATCCGGATAGTGGTGTTGCTGGGTGGGGTAGCGGGTAATACCAACAAACAGCTCGGTTTCCATGGCCTGGGAGTGACTGCTTCGGGTTTTATTGTGATACTTCGTATCCTGACTGTCATGTGCAAAACATCCTTTCCTTGTACCAGGCTCACTTGCTCGTATGGCCTCGAGTGAGTGAGGTGGCTTTCTTTTTGCCATGTCAGAATACTCAGTCTGGCTGTGGGTTCCGTTCTGACATTTCCCTTTTGTTTTCGGCATTCTGATTTGTCCTTAGGTGATCCAATATCCAGGGAACAACATGACCGAGCTATTGCTGCTGTATCCCCAACTGAAGTGTCGGGCATGATCACAACGTAATCATAGATAGTAATCTCTTATTCCAATGGTGTCATGATGTTTATGAGCTGTTGAGGCTGATGTGCTTTGAGCCATTCTATCTGAATGTCTTGTTTCAAACTCTGTTGCTCGTGGAAATGGTTCTGTCATATATATAGCCTCTGTAGTCTTTGCTATGACTACTGAACTGAACATAGTATCACTACCATCGGTGTATCTTTGGAGCATAGCCTCTTACCTTGGTTGATGGCCCGTATTTAGGGTGAGTATGACATGCTGGCAGCATTGTCGTGGCCGTATATGCAAGAGTTTGACAAGAATTGGTAATACCTCTCTGTTCGTGGAGCTGTATCTTATCAACCGACACAGAGGTTGTTTGTCCACCACTTATTTGTTTTTGAGGATTCCTTTGGTGGACCAGTGATGACCTGCCAACACGGCTCCTTGATTGTTTTCCCGGCTTGTCGGGCTTGTTCTCACAACTTACTCTTGCTTACCTCGTAGGGGTTGTTGTATTCGTATCCTTCTTTCCAACATGGGGCCAATATTTCTCTAAACACAGTCATTCCTGTGTACGAGTGGCTCGCATGAACTGGTCCAATGGACTGCATGCTCACAACATATGCAGGTGTAGGATAAATCCTTTCATAACCACTATAGTTCTGAGGCGGATGTGTGTCCAGACTAGTTCGTGCTCCTGACAAACTTGTTGTGGGCATAATGGTGTGTAGAAGAAGGCTGAATTCCTTATGCTCGAAGCTTTTGCCAAGGTAGCGTGCTGAAGAAGGCTGGGTATTGTACCTTAAAAGCTTCCATTCATGTGGCTTGCTGTGGAAGGTCAGGTACCTTATGCCGATTTTTTTTCACGGTAGCACGCTGTGGAAGATGGGAGTGTTGTATCCCAGAAGATTTCTGCACCAAGTGGCGTACTGAGGAAGATTAACGGTCTCGCGTCGTAAGCTTCTCTTAATAGCTTATGGAGGAAGGCTGGGTTCCTTATACCAGAAGCCTTTTTACCGTGTAAGCAGTTGGATCTATGGCCGATTCTGGCTTCCTTCCAAAGTATCCAGAATTTTACCCATAGCGGAGTCAAAACTTGATATAGGCCATACCTTGACTGCAGACATTCTATTGTCATGCACACCGCTTGTCCTTCTGCTGGTCTGGTCATTGCTGCTGTAAAGGTTGCATGACTGATGCCTGCCTCATGTTGATAATTAATCCGGAATTCCATATGTCGCCGGTAATAAGAAGTTGACGGATAATTCCATTTGGTTCAGCTGAGCTTCCAAGCATGTGAAGTTCTCATTGATCCTGGGCAACCGCAAACTTATCCATATTCCTTGCAGACCTTGTCACCGTGCCCACAAATTTTGCATTTGCATCGGTGAATTCCAAAATATGCTTTGCAATTTGTACCAACGTACCGGCATTTTGTTGCTGTTCTTGGCACATTCACATTCTTGAAATATGTCCTCGGTGGGTAATCAATGATTCTTCAGTCCGTTGAGAAAAGACTTGGTTCACCTCACTGACTGAAATAATCCTTGTATCGCGGGCGGAATAATTTGTCCTTACTGATATTCATTCTTGGTAACTCATCTGACTGCTCCTTAGGCATGATCTGTTCAGAGGCAAACACTCTCAGGTAGATTCTATCCTTGTCAGTTGCACACATAGATTCTGCTTCTGACCCATTCTTCATTCTTGACAGACCCGGTGCTGCTATTCTGAATACTAGGCAGTTGGCTTGGCTTGACTCTTGCTGAATTGGGATTATTGGGTATTATCCCAGTTGTTTGCTGGTCTTCTTGACGGCACTTGCGGATGGATCCAGTTGGAGCGAAGAAATGGAATCGACAAAAGAAACAAGAACCGCGAAAACCGAAAAGCAAATAAAGCTCAAATTTTGCGGACCTTACACATGTGGTCGAAGATCCACTAGTATAACTACTATAGCGCACTCGATGCACCTCTAAGGATTTAGAAGCAAAACCACACAATGCTCCTGGTAGCACTGGTGTCAAGCTCCTACTACTTCCTTAGGGAACATCACACTCTCAACGCACGATGGCTATGGTCGTGCGATTCTAGGGTTGTCGGGGAAAAGATAGAATTATAGGCGTTTCCCAAAGGAAACTAGACTTAAGGAGAGAAATGCCATGGCTAGCAAGCAGGGTAAGGATATCTGGTTTACCTAGGGGTTCAGGGCTCACGGGTCATTGCCGGGTGCGGGCATTTCACACCGGAGGCAAAGGCCACGAGAGTTGGGTCTGATGGAGCCAAAGACCTATGGGGTTGCCTTATGTTCAATAGTAGCCGTGCCTGCTGGGCAAAGATGGCTGAAATCCATCTGGGCTTTCTACTGAGCACAAGACAATGAAGTCTGGCTAGGGTAACCTATAGTCAGCCTGGCTGCTCTGATACCATCCGTTGTGGCGCCCCGCCTGATTACCACTGTAGCCAGACGGTCGCCATGCATACCCACCCAGGAAATCACTCTGGCATGCGCGTTTACAACAAGTATCATGAACACAGGCATTTCTATTAATGGATATATAAGTCTTACATGATATCTTACAGTGGTGATGGCAGCAGAAAGGCTCTATCTAAGGCAGCATGGTCCTAATGTGGCTCCAATCCACAGGGATCTGACTGGGTTATGCTCCTAGCCCGCGAACGCTCCGGCTCCTCATCGACGGACGACGGATCCTTATGTGAACCTGGCCACATTGAAGGCTGCTGAGTACTTTTGAATGTACTCGCAAGCAAACCAAACTAACATATACACCAAGCAAAGCATACCATGGCATTCAAGCATGTATTTGATATTAGAGTAACATTAATTATCATGGCATAGCATACCTATCTAGCAATATTAATCATCATGTTGTAACAGGATTATTTAGCAAGATAACTACTAGGATAAATACAGTAAAGCGAAGCATATTGAGTAGAACATGGCAAGTAAACAATTCATACTCCAACATTCTCACGATCCAATCCGATGTTGAACCAAATCCAATCCAAGTCTTTCGATCATCTGACCATCTCTTCCATAGCCATCCCATGGCTAACATACCATATTCCTGATAACATCTGATGTCTATGCAGGAAAAGTTCTTCCACCATTATTATCATTATTACGGTTGACCACCTAGTGAGGTCTGGATGGGCTGTCCAATACCATGGACGCGGCTATTCGAATAGATTTTACACTCTGCAGACGTTGCGCACTTTACCCGCACCATGGAGCACCTGAGCTCGTGATCCCATTCGGGTGGATCAGCGTTGCTCCAACGAAACCCGCCTGACCCGTGACTCTCCCATCGTACCACCGACAATCATCCTCCCCCGGAGTCAAGCCCTGGGTGGCCCCTGTGTCACTCCTGACACCTGCCACCATCCTGGCCAAACAACTGTCACAAACGGGGATTGCGCGCAAACAACCAACTGGGCTCACAAGGTTATCGTCGCCTACCGGGCCAGGGTAGCACGCACGCATAACCTTCCCTGTCGGGTGGTACCGATGAAAGAGCATGTGATCAGACCAAGTCAAGGCCGTCCCATACCGGCAAATGTGGTTGCACGAATAAGACCGGACAGGTGACTCAAAATCAACCGACTAATTTTAGCTTTAGCCATTACTTAGCAAGCATAGTTGTTCATCATGAATAACTTAACATGGTGGCAACTATGTATGTGGTAACAACTGTGGAATCATAATAATCTATCTCCTTACAACATCACAATGAGTCATTAGTGAAACAATATTTAAATGGCAAGTTATCAGTTTACAAGTTCTAGCTGTAAGTGACGACCATCGGAACCCTTGCACAAAACCGGCAAAGAAACTAGTAGCCACCAGAACGGTCTTTACAACTCAGATCTGGGACATTACTGGAATAACTCAACCCCGGCTCAAGACGGCTGAAAAGCAGCTCAGAGCATGAGACGGTGTTGATAAAAAGAATGTAGCAGTTCCCTAAGACGGCCAAAAAATAGCTCAGAGCATAGGGTCACTGTTACGAAAAGAAATTCAACAGCTGCCCGCGACGGCCGAGAAGCAGCTCAGAACACGGACAGTTGCTGACAAGAGAAATAAAAGTCGGCATCCACCCCGGACGGCCGGAAACAGCTCAGAACACAGGCGTGGTGCCATCACCGAAGAAAGTGCAAGCAAGGGTTCGTCAGAGTCACATACAGCTCACTACTATACAGACAAGCACAAGCATATTAATTTAAACATGCAAGAAATATCATAGAGCAATGCTTTAGGGCATATATCAGATGGTCGGCTTGCCTGGGGGTCGAAGAAATACTCCGGGAAGAAGTGCGGTGAAGCCGCGGGATGATACACCGGAACGGTTCTCTCTCGAGGGAGGCTGATAGAAGGGCAAGGGCAAAATGGTCATTTTCACAGTGTAGCAACATTATGAAAATGATTCCATCAGAACGGGCTCGACGAGACAGTGGGCATTGGTTTCACCTGAATCGGAGTTACGAGCGAAAAGTTGTGGCCATTTGTTGTTTAGGTAGAAAAACAAATAGAAAATATGCTTTTCTGCGGCTAACCGGTGAACGTCCACTAAATAAGGATTTCGGCAGCCGGTTGGAGAGAGGAAGCGCACTTCAGTGAAATACGCCTCTGTAGCTGGAAAGCGTATTTTTATAAATACATTTCCACTTAACAGTGGGCGGGCCCGGGGGTTGACCTCGCTGTATCACTGCCGCGCGGGGCCTACGAGCAGGGGCTCGGGGTCATCTTCCCTGCGTCGTCTCCCGCCTGCCGAGGTAGGGGCCGGTCCCGACAGCGACCGCCGGCGACACGGGCCACCTCTGGTGGCGCTCCGCCGACCAGGATGACCAGCGCGACGGGCCGCATCCATCCACGTAGGTGGCGGAGCTTGGGGAGGACCGGAGCACGGGCGCCCCCGGCCATGGCGGACGGCGGCTCGGGTGCCGAAGAGCGCGGTGCCTACCGGCCACCGGAGGACGAGGCGGGGGGTTATGGAGGCTCGCAGTGGAGATGGTAGGGCGATGGTGTGGTCAGGAGGGAGAGAGGGGGCTTGCACTAGGCGAATTTAGCAGGGGAGGGGCGGCGGCCATGGCGGCAATGTGGTGGTGATTCGAACAGAGAAGCTCGAAGCTCGAGCTTGGGGAGTTCCAGGGAGGGAGAGGAGGCTGCAGGTGAGGTTGGGTGACTCGGGGAGGGACTCGGCCGTGGCTTTTATAGCCGGCCGACCGAAGCGATGAGGACGGCCGCCGTGGCCTTCTTATCTCCGCACTGGAGCTCAGAGGCCACGCGGAGGGAGGAGGCGATGTCGGCAGGGGTTCAAGGGAGGTGGAGAAGGTAGCAGCAGCTTGGGGAGGGCTCGGTCGTGGCTGCATATGGCGGCGATACTGGGCGAACAGTGGCGGAGTAATGGCGATTGTCGTGGCGCGGTGGGGAAAGGAACGGAGGGGGAAATGACCGGAGATGAGGGTGTGGACGACGGGGAGTCAGGTCGGCACAAATGGACAAGCCACGGCTAGCTGGTCGAGGCGACCGGATGGTGTCAGTGCCCAGAGCACCGTTCTTGCGTGGCCGCCGCGTGGTCACCACGCCAAAACATGCTCTGTTACTCTACTACCTGTCCAATCTTGTCCAACAGCTCCCTCACTGCTCAAATGGAAGATCTATGTGGATGGAACCATCTGGGAAGCTCTGAGGTGAGGGAAACTTGCTGAAGAAGTCTCTGACAGCAAGGTGTTTGTAGATATTTCTGGAGAAATGGATGGATAAATGGAGTTGGATATTTGTCATAACAGAATAGGGTAGGAAGGAGTATATGCCTGCAAAATTTGAAGTCATTTAGACCCCATTTGCATACACTTCCTTCACAAACCACAAATTGGTCCAGAAACTAGAATTTGGAGCTGTGATCAAATGGCTTGATGAAATGAGATGAAATTTGGTGGAGAGTGATGATTTCGATATAGGAAGCCACTATAAAAGTTTCATACCTTTTGGGTACACCAAAATGGTACTTGCTTCACAGAGGTTCCAAATGGACAGAATCTTTGGAAAATTGCTGTGGGAGAATGGTTGGATGGATTGAGCTGATTTTTGGCATCCATGGGTGATTTAGCAATGTTAACCACCATGAAAAATTTAAGCTCAAATGGATCAAGGGTTCAAGCACTTCCTTTGCAAGCTGGAAATCTGGACAGAATTTGCAAATGGATGCTGTGCTCAAACTTTGAACTATGAAACTTGGATTTTGATGAAAATGGTGAAGATATGGATAGAAGAAGCTCCACAAATTATTTGGGATTTTTCCTGGCTACCAAAATGGTAGTTCCTTTAGAAACTGCCCAAAATGCAATATTGGCATTAAATAGGAAAATGCAATTTCCATTATTTAATTATTGCCAATATTTTTGTGGGAGCTCAATATGATCAAAAAGAATATCTCCACAAGTTTTCATAAACTTTGGAGATGGATAGATATTTTCCTGGATTTAATTCCTTTAACTGGCAGAAAAAGGAATTAATTATAAACGAAAAATATTGCAAATGACTTGGCATTATTTTTGCATATCCAAGGTTAATAGAGATAGGATGATCACTGGGAGAAGTTTGGGAGGCAACAGATCAAAGGAAATTGGGGTTTTTTTGTAACGAAAGAAATTAGGGTTTCCCTTCCGGCAACTCAGAAGGTAGGGTTTCAGTGGAAAAGTCTTGAGAATGGATCTCGGGTGGCAAGGTTGGACTGAAGAGAATCTCTGGTTGGATATGGAAGGCAAGGTTAGATGACCATCTTCATATACCCAAGAGCTGGAGAAAATCCGGTGACACCGAAAAAAAAGATGGGAGTCAAATCCCGCGAAGGAAAAAAAACAGAAGCGAAAACCAGGGTGTCACAATTTTGTTTTGTGGATTAACTATACTCTCACATAGAAAATATAAATAATAATGCATGTTGGTGCAGCCCACATTTCCGATAATTTGAGCCGTGGGCTTGTTCACAAATTTTACAAGCCGGTGGTTGTTCACTTAATGGAGGGTCTATTACCAAGTGCGACCTGGCACACCGTTAGGGCTGGACAAAAAGCTCGTAGGCCGCGAGCTTAATGAGCCCTCGATAGTTCGGCTTGTTATGCTCGTGGGTCGCTTCCTAATGAACAAAGCCAATCAGCAACTTCTTAACGAGCTTGACGAACAAGCTAACAAGTTTCACGCTAAGTTCGTTAGTAACAACACAACACATGTTTCATCTTACTTGACAAAATTGTTAACAAGCGCTCATGGGCTTAACGAACTTCAAACGAACCGAGCCGAGCAAAGTTTCTGCTTGTTAATCTTTTCGAGCTTAACGAGCCGAGCCTTAGCTAGCACGAACTAATGAGCCGAGCAGCTCATTAATCCACCCCTGTACACCGCTTGGAATAAGCAGGTAGCTATCTCAAAAAACAATCAACAACTCAAAAAAACGGCGACCTGGCACGTACACAATTTGAAATGATTGTTTTGATGGAGTGAAAAAAGAAAACTACCCCACTATACCTATATATATAGGCAAGAGCCTCCGCGCTTGCTTGCTAGGGTTGCTCTATTCACACATTCATCCTTTCCAGATCTAAACAAGTTAGCGGTGGTAACACTGTCTTTCTATCCTCACTGCTGGTTACAGATCCGGACGCATCCCCTCCGCCGGGTAAGGGGAGGAGGGGCAGCGTTTAGGCCGTCGTCGACGGCGAGGGAGGAGACCCACTGCCGGCTGCACCGTTATATATGGCCGAGCGCCAGCATGGGAGGTCCTCCGATCCCTTCGTTGCTGCCCTAGTGTGGGTGAATCCGGCCTCCCGCCGCCCACGTAGCCACACCCCGACGACCTTCAGGTATATCTTCCTTTGAAACCGGCCTAGCTCTACTTCCCCAGCTCGCAACGTCGCTGCATGTGCATCATTTTCTACCTCTCAGTCCCCCTCGTAGCTAGGCTCGATCGGATGGTCCAACGCCACCTAATTTTTTGTTGTTGTTAGAGGTAAAGCTACTTCATGGAGTCGAATCTTGTACTTGGTTCAAAAAGGAAATAAAGGGGGAAAAGTTAGTATGTACATTGGACTTGGTACAAACAGGAAAGAAAGGGGGTGAAAGTAGTACAGACTGGCCATCTAACCGGTCTCTTGGTCGAAAAGGGAAATATAGGGGAAATGTTGTACACGGTGGTATGGCCAGGACTAGATTTGCTATCCACACATACGAATAGGTGGCTAAAGTGAACAAAAATGGGACCAACCCAGATATGTTGCTTGGATGTTTGTTTCTCGGGGCAACAAACTCTGAATCACCACTGTATGCCCCGGTTTAGGTACATGGTGCTGGACTGTTGGTGCACCCACTGTACCATGCCCTTATAGCAAATATTTAGTTGTTCTTAATCTAATGCCCCTGGTAAAATGAAGCCATGCCGCTGTTATAACTCATGACAAGTTTAACCAATTGTTTTTGCCAGTAATTGTTTGAGACTCTGACTGTTTCCTCTGTAGCTTTTTGTGCAAATAGGGATATCCATTTCACCTTGTTGTTATTGCGACCTTTCGATGCACTGCACAAAACACTTCTTAAAAGAAGTGATTTTTGTGCAGTTTAACTGGAATGTCACACCAGAACCATTGGTTCATTTCGATGGAGCTGCACAAAGGGAGATCTGTGTTCCAATCTTCATCCTCCATATTGGCACCATAACCTTCCTTTAGGTAAGAATGATATTTAATGCATGTGTTCACCTCTATTTTGCAACTGCCATGAGAAAATAATGCTATTGTTTACTAGTACACTTGTACTCCCTCACTGACAAAACCAAATCTAACATAGAAGGCCAATCATGTACTTGGTTTCACCAATTGGTGAGGAGAAAGAGAAATAGAGCAAGAAGAGGAAGACGAAGAAGACGAAGAAGGAAATGAAGAAGATCACATGCTGGTACCGTCCTATGTTATCCTGACATCTTGCTAGTGGTATTGTATTGCTGTGTTGCTACTAGTATTAATTTACTTGAAGAAATGCACTTGTAGTATGTAGCAGAGTAGTACTTGTCTTGACGACACATCATACTAACTAAGTGGATTCTAGATGCATGTGTGACTTAGCTCTACATGATCAACAGTGCCAAGGTGATCTTCCTGAAGCCGAGGCCTCAGTCGAGGCCACTCAAGGGCTCCGGTAACGTCTCCCTTACATGTGAGACGATCCTCCAAGAGCCCTTCCACATCTGCCGTCTCTCCTACAAGGTCACTTAATCAATGAGGAGTACTTTAGCAGCACTAATTAGTCGCTGCCTAATTGTCTTGTCGGAGTTAAACAAATCTTTAGTAGCACCCTATGTTGAATCATGTACGTGTGTATGTGTGTCTGTGGAGGTGGACCATGTGGTGGATCAGGGAGGGGATCTTGATAGTGTCATGAGATAATAATGTTATTGTTTTGCATATCAATTTATTGCCACTGGTTCAGTGAGGCAATATTTTGGTACTCTATTGTCATCATGAATTTGATGCTGCTGTTAAAGTAATATGCTAATGTCTTTCTATCCTTCCTCACTAAGCTAATGAAGGTTTCACCTTGTTCTTACTTGTGCAAACAGGGATCATGTTGTGCCAATCGTACATTTTAGTGGAACTGCACAAGAGGATACAATGAACTGTATCCCAGCCAGTGCTTTAACTCTGCTGGAAGTTCTTGATAATCTTTCGGTATAATCTCACCACTAGTAAACAAGAGTGATGTCAACCATACATTGGAAGTACACAAAAATATATACTATTGAATGATTCCAGTCAGTGCTTTATCATCTCTTCTCGGACTACTTGAATAAGCTTCCTTACTCAGGTTGGTACCGGCCTAAGGCCTTCATCCATATTAGTGTGCTGTCATATCTATTTGTATCGTGCTACTGTGTTGCTACTGTCATGAGAAACTCCTTTATCTTTGCACGTTAAATCTTTGCAACCTATGATACATGGCAATGCTTTGAGTGTTGAGCTAATTGGCACTGATTAAATAAACTAATACCTCTCTTTAAGCAAGACTACTATGTTGCTAACTTTACCCATTAAGATAATGAGGATGCTTCTATTTGTTAGTGTATGTTTCATCAACTAGTGCCACTATTACAGTAATCTCACTTACTCAATATATGTGCCAACAGGGATGCTCGATTTTGGTGGAACTGCACAAAAACTTTGGGTGCTTCATTGCCTCGACTGCATCCTTCCTTTCTTGTCAGTCGCTTATCTCGGCTTCCGGTCAAAGGAAATACTAATTTAGATGCTTCCTCACACAGGTTGGTACCGGTATTTATCCTAATTATTGTGCTTGTCATATGTATTGGTAATTTGGAATTGTGCTACTGTTGGCCGATTTCATAAAGGAGTATCTTGGAGCTTGAACTCGCAGGCAAATCATTACATTGGGCGATTTCAGTAGAACTGCACAAAAAGATCAGATGGACAGATACTTATGTTGCTGCTATGTTCTCCAAAGTTCACTCAGACAAGCATCGATGTTGACAAGAAGAAGTGCCAGAGTGAACGCCAACAATATTGCTTGGCGCATAGCCCAGAAAAACGCAGTCCAGTCTTTGGTCCCAACTTGTGCTTTTTGGTTATCGCCATGTATGCTGGTAGCAAACTGTATGGCATGGAGTCTAAAGATTCCAGACAAGTTGTTTGACGCATATATTCATCTGGCACTTAATCAGTCTGCACGCCAGGGATGCTCCATTTCAGTTGAACTGCACAAAAAATTTGGGTGGTTAATTTTTTCGACCGCCTCCTTTCTTGTCTGCAATGTAGAATTTTGGCGAGCTATAGGACCAAGATGAGCCAGTAAACTAGTTGGATGAAAGTAGTGGCCAAGTTGCTCAAACCTCTCGCAGCATCGAGGCCACTATCTCGAGGATAAACCTTCAAGCAAAGTCCAGATGGTCTGTGTTGCCTCTTATGTACTCAAAAGTTTGCTCGTACAAGCATTAATTTTAGCAAGAAGTACCACCGAGTGAACACCATTTACCAGTCTGTACCCTAGGTAATTAAAGTTTGTCCATGGATGATATTGGTTGTGATCTCTCAATCATTTGGATGCATAAACATGCTGAACTTGTGTATATCTGAATCTTTTTGTGAATGTTAGCTATGAATATTGTCTTGTGATCTATCAATCATTTGGATGCATAGACATGCTGAACTTGTGTATATGTGAATCTTTTGAGTTGTTGATTGTGTACGTTGGCTATGAATATGAACGTGTCCTGTGAACCTGAGTTTGATACGAATGTTTACCTTTTTTGTTGTACTTGTGTGTGAACTTGTTAGAATGTCTACTGTGGGATTGTGACGTGTGAGTGTCGACGGCACACCTTCTTCCCGAGAAGAATTGTGTAACACCCCTTGTATTAAGCTACAGTAATCACCTTTTGATTATGCCATGTCATCATGATTATTCGTGCCTAATCATCATTAGCATCATATTGCATTTCAACTCCTAACTCAAATTCAAATTTAAATGTAAGTGGAAAATAAAAGTTATCCAACATAGAAACTAAAATGTTCAATAACTAACAAATATTACAGAGACCATTCTAAAATTGTAACCAACATTTAATAAATTAATTAGGTGACCCATACCTCTTTTAACAGTAGCTGGAAATAATATTTAATAGCCTTTTAATTAATCTAGACCAAATATGAAATGATGTTTTGCCCAAACTAGTTTTTGGTGTTAGGGTATAATGCACTGGTATTTATGGACTAGGTCACACTTTTTACAAAAACCATTTGGGGCCCAAATAATTAACAAATCAGAAGAGAAAGAAACAGGAAAAAGAGAAAAAGGAAAAAGGCCTAAAGGAAGTACTGTGCACTTGCCCTGCTCGCTACAGCCATGGCCCAGCCCATCTAGCGTCGTCCCCTACCTCCCCTGTTCACCTCGCCGCGCTGTCACCCGCGCCCGCGCTCGCCGCCCTGGCCCCCCTCGCTCCCTGGTCGACAACGCGCGTCGCCGCGCCCGAGTAGGGGATAAGGGCAACCCCCGCGAACCCCTGGCGTCTCCCTCGCCATTTCCCCCCGCTCTCCATCTCTGCTTCCCCGTCCCGAGCGCAACCATGGCTCCGCCGCCGTGACGCGCGCGGCCACCGCCACCGTTTCGCCTCGCCTCCGCGCCAGGAAGGATCGCAGCGACCTCCTCTTCCTCCCCGACGAGTCACCCGAGCAGGAGCGCCTCTACATCGCCCCACGCCATCATCTTCTTCCTCGGATCGCCGCCGCGTGTCATCGTCGAATTCGGCCACCCCACGCCTTCCCCGAGCCCGCTTTGATCGGCTACGCCCCACTGTGAGCTCCTCCTCCCTCCCCTGCCTCTCTACGCGCTAGCTTGACCGCCGTAGGGTAGCTCGCCGCATTGCCGTGCTCCGACCACCGCCATTGCCGCTGCCCGCGCGCCGTACGTGCTCCCGAGCCCCCGCGCGAGGCACTGGCGTGCTCCAGAGCGCGAGTTGCGTCGATCTCGGCCCCCAGCTAGCCACCTAGCCCGCTCCTGCCTCGTTTCCAAATGGGGCCGAACGCCAGCGCCCGCCGCGGTCGATGCCGCCGCCGTTCCGGCCACCCCCGGGACCAACCCCCACCACCACGTGATGCGGCTCACTGCGCCCGTTCGATAGAGCCCAATCCCGCCCCTGGAGATGCCCTATGGGCGAATCCCGAGCTCGCCGGAGCTCGGCGCCGCGCTCGGGCTCGCCGGAGCGCTCTCCGGCGGCCGGTTCGACGTGGCACCAGTGGGTCCCACCCCCGTGCCACTGACTGTGGGGCCCCGCGGGCCCCTTTGACCCCGTTGACCGGGGTCAACGCTGACGTGGCCGCCCTGTCTCACTGACATGTGGGGCCCGGTCGTTTAAATGAATTTAAAATAAATAGAAAATCTGTTAATTAGTTAGTTAATTAGTTTAAACACTAATCAGTCACTGACTACTGGGGCCCACCCTCTAATTAAACCAATCAGTTAATTTAACCCCTCTGTTAATATCTCAGTGTATGACATGTGGGCCCCACTGGTCAGGTTTGACCCTGGTCAGCCGACCGTTGACTGCTGACGTCACCATTATGTCATGCTGACGTCACCAAACACTGTTCTGGATAATGTTGAGTTAAATAAATATTTAAATTCCAGAAAATCAATAAAACTTTAGAAAATCATACTCCCTCCGTTCCTAAATATAGGGTGTATAGTTTTTGGCAAGGAAATTAAAGAACGCCTGTGGAGCAAATATTTGACAAGTTTTGGGCGAGATTACACCTGAGTAATTGACATGATAAAATAGAGGAGCTTGCATAATATAAGTAAATGTAATCAAATCCCTAAAAAAATAT
The DNA here is from genome assembly GCA_011799875.1 of Thinopyrum elongatum. Classification (NCBI taxonomy): domain Eukaryota; kingdom Viridiplantae; phylum Streptophyta; class Magnoliopsida; order Poales; family Poaceae; genus Thinopyrum; species Thinopyrum elongatum. The sequence continues at coordinate 227,841,656 of CM022297.1, forward strand.
CCAAACGAGTGGTGCAACGCAATGCACCTTATATTTCGGATTTTTTCTCATAAATCTATACACCTTATATCGAGGAACGGAGGGAGTATCTTTTAATCCGTAACTCCGATGAAAATAATTTATATATGAAAAATGCTCAGAATTTCGAGACGAATCCGAATACGTGGTCCGTTCGTCCACCACACGTCCCTAACTATCCGAACATGCAACCGTTCCTCTCTTTTCGTCTGTCCGAAATGCCGGACACTGGGAATACTTTCCCGGACGTTTTTCCCCTTCGCCGGGATTACCTAGCACTACGATAGAACACCGCTAGCTCTGCTTATTGACATGTCATGCACTTGTTTGCTTAGTGTTTACTGTTTCCTCCCCCTCTTCTCTCTCGTTAGACCTTGACGCAGTTCCCGGTACCGCCGCAGCTCCGGAGACCGACGACACCATTGATGACCTTGCCCTTGCCGCCGAGCAACCAAGCAAGCCCCCCTTTTTGATCATCCCGATATCACCCATTCTAATTTCCCATGCTTGCATTAGAATTGCTGCTGCTACTGCTTTACCTATTCTGATGCATAGCCTGTTTATTGTAACCTACTGTTGATAATTACCTGCATAACCTAAACTGCTTAGTATAGGCTGGGTAGAGACCTATCAGTGACCCCACTAGTCCCGATTGCCCCGCTGGATTATCCGAAGACCCGATCAACGAGAATTGAAGACCAGGCCCCGACACCGCACATCACCCCCCCCCCTAGTTGTAATGACACTGTAGCGTTACTATCGAGTGCCGAGGGTGATACCTCATGTAACACTTCTGATGTTAACTCTGTAGAGTAGCTATTCGGTCGTGGTCATCGAGGGTGATTCCTCCCTCACTGCTTCCGATAACGACGCCGTCGTACAACACCTCAAGTGTGAACCCAGCGAGGGTGATTCCTCCGAGTTCACCTTGACGGTTACATCGAGTAGGAATCCAACGAGGGTGATACCTCGGATTCCCCTGATGTTATGGACACACGGATACTTGGACTTTACACTATTACTTGGAAAGGTGGGTCGACCCTGAGGGGTACCCGCGTGTGATGTGAAGACGGGTTGCCTGCATGGTGCCCGAGTGATGAATACGAGGCGCGGCCGGGCATTCTTAACACTTGCAGCAAGTCCTCGAGACGGGGCGACGGGGTCACATCTTTCGTGAGTCTCTGCTCGTTACCGCAAGCCCAAGGTACTAACGATTTGGATATTTGATCCGAGCAGGCCTTTGGCCTGATAGCACTAACCATCACGTGGGCATAGTATGGGCGTTCTGCATCGTATGCATCAGCCAAAAGCTCTGTCAGACGTCCAGTTCAGCATGGCGGCATGGTCGGATCGTGTCGGCCACCCGAGGCGATGCTGGTATCCACCCTGTGCGCAACGACCCGGAGGGCGAGGGGCGATGGCCAAGACCCCCTTGCGCTTAGGATGTAGACTGGCGGGGACCTCTCTGCTGAGCTGTAGGTAGGGCTGTGGTGTGTCGTTTGGCCGAGGCCAGGCATGACCCAGGAAAGTGTGTTCGGCCGGAGTTAATCGAGCGTGTTGGGTAAGTTGGTGCACCCCTGCAAGGAAGAAAACTACTATCGATAGCCGGTCCTACGGTAAAGGACACTCGGAGTTGTATCCCGATCGATACAGCTAGAAGTTGAGATGAGACCTGGATATGAGGCTCTGGGATTGCTTCTCGCAGGGAGTCGAGAAGGGATCTCAGGAAGAGGTTGATGACTATATGGCTCTGGGATTGCTTTCTCATAGGGCGTCGAGAAAGGATCTCTGGGTGAGGTTGAGACTTAATGATACTGCTACATTATATCGATCTGTTCTGCTCTCTTCTATTGCTGCAAGACCGATGAAGATGCTAGTCTTCGATAGGACTAGGCTTTTCCTCTCTATTCTGGCATTTCTGCAGCCCAGTCCACATATACAGCCTCTCTTTGAAAATGTTTCATATGTAGTGTAGATCCTTGCTTGCTGAGTACTTCTGAGTACTCACAATTGCTTTGTTTTCCTTTTCTCCCCATATCAGTTTGACGTGACCAAGATGACGGAGCCCCTGAGATAGATGCCCCATCGATCGACTACTACTACTACCCAGAGGAGGGATACTACTACGAGTTAACTGACGACCAGGAGTAGGATCGGAGGGTCCCAGGCAGGAGGCCTACGCCTTTAGATCGTAGTGTTTTATTTTCCCCGCCTTTCTAAAGGCCTTTCTGTTTCTGTTTCGTATCTGTACTCAGATATCTGATGCTTCCGCTGACGCTTGTACGCAAGCTTATGTATTCGAGCCCTCGAGGCCCCTGGCTTGTAATATAAAGCTTGTATGACTTTACTTATGTTTTAGAGTTGTGTTGTGATATCTTCCCGTGAGTCCTTAGGCTTGATCGTGTGCATTTGCGTGTATGATTAGTGCACGATTGAGTCGGGGGCGTCACAAATTGCACCTACTTGTTAGGGTAGCAACGGCGCATCAGCTCATTTTTATCTTTTTGCTCTGTCTTCCCCCTCCTTGCTCAATACATGCCATAATGTTTTCGGCCTCAAAACAAACATAGTACTGCATTGTTTTTGGGCCTTGATGAAAAATCAAGTGCTGCTTTCTGTAGGTTGACCCGCCCAGCAAATGGGCTGCTGGTGAACCACGGACTGGGAGGCTAAAAATACAAGTTGTATCATGCAGAGGCAAGTAAAAAAACGCCATCGAGAGCCATCCACTGAAAAACAAAATCGCGTTTGATGTGCTTCTTCAATCACGCCGCCGGCCCCCTCTTTAATCGAGTTTGCTTCATTCCCCAAACGCCAACACGGGACAGAAGTTTATCTTGTCCCCCCTTGCACTGCCAGGGGATTGAAGAAGCGCGTCATCGAATCAAACACTGGCGATGGCTGCTTGTCCAGGTGATTTTCAGATAAGAAACTGCATGTTTTAGAGGCAGAGCATTTAAATCAACACGCACTTTTCAAACATGGATAATAGAATGTTGGAAATTTTATTCATGGTCAAAAATGGAATTAACAACAAGTTAACATCATGCTGATCAACATTCCTGTATAGCACATCTTCATATGAGGCAAAGTCAAAAAAATATGCTATTTCCAAAATGCCAAGACAATGTTGAGTGTGCGAAAAACTGGGAAAACTAGGGACGAAATTTTGGCAAGTGTTAGATATTTTTCAACTGCACTAGTTGGAATCGAACCCAGGTAGTACAACTTTTAGGTGAGAGGGTTGTAGCCACCGGGCTACTGCGGTATGTTCGAAAGAATCAAGGCATCTTCCCCGGCTTCGGTTCATTCTCGTCCGTGTGCGCTCGCTGCGGCGCCGCTGTCTGCCGTTGTCAACATGCTCAACAGACGAGAGGAATCTGGAGAGGACTGTACACTGAGAGGCTGATAGTGGGGACCCACCAGGTCCAAGGCCATACGCAAGCAAGTGCCTCATTGGAAAAAAGCTTCCTCCTAATTGTATACTGACATTGGGGCCCACGGGTTTGTCAACCTAGTCAATAAACGAAATAAATTTACAACAAAGACTATTATCGGGGAGCTTTTTTTAGGGGTGTTGGGGATCTAGCTGGTATCCTTTTTTCAGAGGGTGAACAAGTATTAGCTAGGCCTATGTTTTTTTTTTAACATGCGTAGCCCACGACATACCGACACAGTGATTTTAACTTATTTTTTGAGGTCCATCATGTACGTACTGGCCTATGGGCCTCCCAACCTATGTTTTAGTTTTTCTTAAACATTGGTAACCCAATTTTTTTTAACAGAAGGCAGATCCCTGTTCTATTTATCTATAGATAAGAATAATGATGATGTGTCCAATTTATGTTTTCCCTTCTAACCACATTATATATATATATATTTATATTATTACTATTATCGTTTATTTAATAGAAACTTATATATACAAAAACATCCCACGTCTTATTAACTTATAAAAATAAATATTTAGCAGAAGTTGGCAAGGAAGATCCTCGTTGTTTTTTACTCTCAGGCAACGAAAATCCTGGTGATTGCATACAAAAGCTTGCGAAGATTTTAAGGACCAATGTAATAATAACACGCTCATTTTCTTTTGAGCAATAACTCGCTAATTTGTTAATTTTATATATAATAAAATATATAGCTCCGGTTTATTTTTTTGATATTAATTTCTCCTTCCAACCTAACATTAAATTTACAACAAGCCCAGCTAATTCGTGTATTTTAAGAAAGTGCAAATGGGATGTGATTTCTTAGAAAAATTAAATGGGCTGCATTGACGGTAAATTATTTGTTCACCCAGCCCAGCAAATGGACTATAAATTCTAGAAAACATGGGTTAAATATATGCCACATTTTTGCAGGATGGCATGTGGGCCAATAGGTCGAAGCCTACGCAAGGCGTTGTCAACTTAGTCAAAAAATGATTCTGACATCCACAACCATTGGATTTATATCCAACGACTGGCATGCACCTTCAATCTCTCATCTTCTTCCTCCAGTGCCGCCGGGACTGCCTGCTCCGGCCTCTGACAGGTAGCGGCTCTGCTTAGTACGCATCGCTGTGAAGCGCTACCCCACCGCCGGCCATGCTATCCCACCACCCCTCCACACCTCATGTTATTCTCCACCGACTGCAGCCCCATGCCGCACCAGAACCAGTTATAACCCTCGTACTCCTCTCCGTCTGTGACTCCACTGTCATGTCTTCACATCTCCGGGTCGTTCCCGTCCGGGTCCTTGCAGTTGTCCACCGTCTTGCTGCGCTCGGCGCGGCGTGGTCAACAAATGAGACTCATCGGAAGAGGATTGTATGTGGAGAGACTGACAGCTGAGACCCACGAGGTCCATGGTCGCACGCAAGGAAAGTTCCTCCTTATTAAGCTGTAAAAAAATTGTTTTCTCCCCTGACAGCGGGGACCCACCAGCTAGATCTTCGCACGCAAGGAAGTGCCTCCTTATTGCGCGGGAAAAAATGATTTCTCCCCCTGACAACTCGGACCCAACAGCTATATCTTCGCACTCAAGGAAGTGCATCCTTATCCTCCCTGACAGCTGGGACCCATCCGGTCGAAGCGTACGTACCGTTGTCTGTCTGGTCGTGAACGTGTACGTACATACTGGTCGATCGGTCTCTCTACAAGTATGAATCGTGGCTGAGTAAGTAGCGGCACGTGTCATAGTAGAGCCCCCGACGTAGCAGTTCAGGGAGTCCCATCTAAATTGTGTACACATACGTACAAGCACGCTGCAAGAATGTAAATACGGCTATGTACGTACGTACGAGCGGGGCCTCGAAACGCGTACTCGCACATACGGATGGCCAGGGCTCGTGTACATGGAGAGGCAACGGATGGCAGCAACGTTGTCCTGTTCATTGGCAGCCAACCGGCTTGGCCAGAATGGATAAACAGCGTCGTGTTCATCGGGAGGCAACCGACTGGTTCGGAATACGTCCTATTCAACGGGAGCCAACCGACTTACATGGAACAGCCGAAACAGGCTCTGGCATACCGCAGAATGGAGGAAACGACCTTTAGTTCAACCGCCTACGGTCAAAACGGGATCCTGTTCATCGGGAGGGGTCTGGTGTACCGCAAAATGGAGGAAACAGACTTCTGTTCAAGCGCCTATGGTAAAAACGGGGTCCTGTTGATCGGGAGGGGTGTGGCATACAACAAAACAGAGGAAACAGACTTCTGTTGGAGCGCCTATGGTCGAAACAGGGTCCTGTTCATCGGGAGGGGTGTGGCGTTGTGACGCCCCCGATTCAATCGTACACTAATTGAAGGAAATATGCCCTAGAGGCAATAATAAAGTTGTTATTTTATATTTCCTTATTCATGATAAAGGTTTATTATTCATGCTAGAATTGTATTGATCGGAAACTTAAATACATGTGTGAATACATAAACAAATACCGTGTCCCTAGTAAGCCTCTACTAGACTAGCTCGTTGATCAAAGATGGTTAAGGGTTCCTGACCATAGACATGTGTTGTCATTTGATAACGGGATCACATCATTAAGAGAATGATGTGATAGACAAGACCCATCCGTTAGCTTAGCATATGATCGTTCAGTTTATTGCTATTGCTTTCTTGATGACAAATACATATTCCTTCGACTATGAGATTATGCAACTCCCGGATACCGGAGGAATACCTTGTGTGCTATCAAACATCACAATGTAACTGGGTGATCATAAAGATGCTCTACAGGTATCTCCGAAGGTGTTTGTTGAGTTGGCATAGATCAAGATTAGGATTTGTCACTCCGAGTATCGGAGAGGTATCTCTGGGCCCTCTCGGTAATACACATCATAAGAAGCCTTGCAAGCAAATGACTAATGAGTTAGTTACAAGATGATGTATTACGGAATGAGTAAAGAGACTTGCCGGTAACGAGATTGAACTAGGTATGGAGATACCGACGATCGAATCTCGGGCAAGTAACATACCGACAGACAAAGGGAATTACGTATGTTGTCATAAAGTTCAACTGATAAAGATCTTCGTAGAATATGTAGGAGCCAATACGGGCATCCAGGTTCCGCTATTGGTTATTGACCGGAGAGGTGTCTCGGTCATGTCTACGTAGTTCTCGAACCCGTAGGGTCCGCACGCTTAACGTTCGTTGACGATATAGTATTATATGAGTTATGCATGTTGGTGACCGAATGTTGTTCGGAGTCCCAGAAGTGATCACGGACATGACGAGGAGCTCTGGAATAGTCCGGAGGTGAAGTTTGATATATGGGATAATAGTGTTTGATCTCCGGAAGGGTTCCAGAATTCACCGGAAGGGGTTCCGGATGTTTTCCGAAATGTTTGGGTACGAGAACACTTTATTTGGGCCAAAGGGGAAAGCCCACGAGGCTTTTGGAAAGTAAAAAAGGGAGATTTGCGGAGACCTAAGGCCAGACGCCAGGGACCCTGGCGTCTGGGCCCAGACACCGGGAACCCTGCCGTCTGGCCCTGGAGTCCGAGAAGGACTCTTGCCTTTCGGGCAAACCCGACTTTGAGGAGGCTTTTACTCCAAGTTTCGACCCTAGGTCTCAACATATAAATAGAGGGGTAGGGCTAGCACCCAAGACACATCAAGATTCACCAAGCCGTGTGACGGCAACCCCGTCCCCTCTAGATTATCCTCCGTCATAGTTCCCGCTGTGCTTGGCGAAGCCCTGCGGAGATTGTTCTTCACCAACACGGTCACCACGTCGTCGTGCTGCCGGAACTCATCTACTACTTCGCCTCTCTTGCTGGATCAAGAAGGCGAGGACGTCATCGAGCTGAACATGTGCTGAATGCGGAGGTGCCGTATGTTCGCTACTTGATCGGGACGGATCGTGAAGGCGTATGACTACATCAACCGTGTTGATAAACGCTTCCGCTTAGCAATCTTCAAGGGTATGAAGATGCTCTCCCATATCATAGCTATGCATCTCCATGGATAGATCTTGCGTGTGCGTAGAATTTTTTTGTTTTCCATGCAACGTTTCCCAATAGTGGCATCATGAGCCAGGTCTATGCGTAGATGATATGCATGAGTAAAACACAAAGAAGTTGTGGGCGGTGATGTTCATACTGCTTACCACCAACGTCTTATTTTGATTCAGTGGCATTGTGGGATGAAGCGGCCTGGACCAACCTTACATATCCACGCACATGAGACCGGTTCCACCGACTGACATGCAACTAGTTTTGCATAAAGGTGGCTGGCGGGTGTCTGTTTCTCCTACTTTAGTTGAATCGAATTTGACTGCGGCCGGTCCTTGAAGAAGGTTAAAACAACAAACTTGATAAATCACCGTTGTGGTTTTTGCCGTAGGTAAGAACGGTTCTTGCTAGAAACCCGTAGCAGCCACGTAAAACTTGCAACAACAAAGTAGAGGACGTCTCACTTGTTTTTGCAGGGTATGTTGTGATGTGATATGGTCAAGACATGATGTGATATATGTTATTGTATGAGATGATCATGTTTTGTAATTTCTCGGCAACCGGCAGGAGCCTTATGGTTGTCTCTTTATTGTATGAAATGCAAGCGCCATGTAATTGCTTTACTTTATCGCTATGCGTTAGCAATAGTTGTAGAAGCAATACTTGGCGAGACAACCACGACGCAACGATGGAGATCAAGGTGTCGAGCCGGTGACGATGGAGATCATGACGATGCTTTGGAGATGGAGATCAAAAGCACGAGATGATGATGGCCATATCATGTCACATATTTTGATTGCATGTGATGTTTATCTTTTATGCACCTTATTTTGCTTAGAACAGCGGTAGCATTATAAGATGATCCCTTCACTAAATTTCAAGATATAAGTGTTCTCCCCGAGTATGCACCATTTCGAAAGTTCGTCATTTCGAGACACCATGTGATGATCGGGTGTGATAGACTCTACGTTCACATACAATGGGTGTAAGACAGTTTTGCACTTGCAGAATACTTAGGTTAAACTTGACGAGCCTAGCATATATAGACATGGTCTCGAAACAATAGAGACCGAAAGGTCGAACGTGATTCATATAGTAGATATGATCAACATAGAGATGTTCACCATTGATGACTACCCCATCTCACGTGATGATCGGACATGGGTTAGTTGATTTGGATCACGTATCACTTAGATAACTTGAGGGATGTTTATTTAAGTGGGAGTTCATTAGTAATTTGATTAATTGAACTTAATTTATCATGAACTTAGTCCTGATAGTATCTGCAAATCTATGTTGTAGATTAATAGCTCGTGATATAGCTCCCCTATTTTTGATATGTTCCTAGAGAAAAATAAGTTGAAAGATGATAGTAGCAATGATGCGGACTGGGTCCGTGATATGAGGATTATCCTCATTGCTGCACAGAAGAATTATGTCCTTAATGCACCGATAGGTGACAGACCTATTGCAGGAGCAGATGCAGACGTTATGAACGTTTGACAAGCTCGGTATGATGACTACTTGATAGTTTAGTGCACCATGCTTTACAGCTTAGAACCGGGACTTCAAAAACATTTTGAACACCACGGAGCATATGAGATGTTCCAAGAGCTGAAATTTGTATTTCAGACTCATGCCCATGTCGAGAGGTATGAGACCTCCGAGTACTTTGCCTACAAGATGGAGGAGAATAGCTCGACCAGTGAGCATGTGTTCAGAATGTCTGAGTACTACTGTCGTGGGAAACCACGGCCACCTATGGGGCCATCAGCCCCTTGTGATTCGGCAGGGGGGATAGCATGTTGCACAAAGAGCGGAGAACATATCGCAGCACGACAGAGATCACATGGGCAGTTTTACCCAGGTTCGGGCCGCCGCGAGGCGTAAAACCCTACTCCTGCTTTGGTGGATTGTGGTGGAAACGCAGCGCTCTTGCCCGATAGGGTTGCCTCGGGGTGAGGGCAGCTACGCGCGTACGAGTGTACAAGGGTCGAATCCTTTCTATGGTTGCCATGGCCCTCCTTTTATAGATCAAGGGGTCACCACAATGGCAAATCAGTCATTGCGTACTGATTAGATAGCGAACAGTGCTATCATACCTAACTCTGCAGTCAGAGCAGAGCGCATTAAATGCGCCGCTTAGTGTCACATCGTGGCATGCCAGGCAAGCCTTGCCGGGCTGCTCGGCCACCTTTTTGCCTGTCTGCTTGACACGTCTCTGGACGGGTGTCATTTGGAGGTGATTTCCATAGGAAGTGGCTGCCACATGCCAAATAACAGCCACTTAGTCACTTGGGGGCTTGACACTGCATAGATCGATGACTTGCGTCGCTGTGAGGTGGAGCGGTGGAGCCTTGGCGGGGTAGTTTGCCTTGGTAGCGCCCGACAGGCCTGCCGGGATGGTCTTGAGGCTTGACTTCGGGGCCACCTCGTCCTCGCCAGGCTCGCCTGTGTGGCAAGGGAGGTTTCTCCTTAGTGGTGTCTTGCCCATTTAGCTTGTCTTGGTCTGGACTTGGACGTTGCGAGCTTGCCGGACCGGTGGTTTGCTGTCCGTGCACAAGTCAGGGGAAACATACACCCCTGTTTGTGTACCCCGATAGAAGCCCCTGGGCCTGAGCCATACGTGTCGCTGGGCACATTGGGTTAGGCCCCAAATAGTGCATGGACATGTGGCGAGAAGGTGCTATGCGTGCAGCAGTTTGCCATGATGAGCAGTCAATCCAACGTCCACTTCGCGTAAATACCACGGGTCGTGGGGTCATGGGACTGCAGTAGTTAATGTGAAATGGTAACTTTCTGAAGAGTCGTGCCCTCCCCCATGTCCTTTCCCATAAGAGAGAAAAACACAGAAGGGCTCTGCTCATTCATCGTCTTCCTTGCCCCTCCATCATCTTCGTTCACAAGCCAAGTGACTGTTCTTCCGTTCCACCCTACCCGCCGCCAATCCTCGCCCAATTTTCTTCCCGTCTCCGCTGTAGTTCGAAGAGATGGGGAAGAAAACCACCGCTTCAAAGGGGAAGCGGATGACCGCCGCGAAGGAGGCGGCCGCCAAGGGGAGCAAGAGGGCGTCAGAGCTGGATAGGAAGCAAAGGGCAGACGTCGTCTTCTTCCCGTCGAACCTGGACGGCGAAGTGCTAAAAGCAAGGTACGGATATCTGTGGGGGTGGGAGGTCCCAAAGGGGCATGGTGCTCCCAAGGTTCTGTCGGAGGGAAAAAAGGATCCGCCAGATTCATATCGATTCTTCTGCGCATACTTCATTTGCGGCCTCTGTCCTCCTTTCTCGGATTTTCTTGAAGCAATGATGGTGATCTATGGATTCCATATTCTGGACTTCACGCCAAATGCAATGGCGTGCATGGCGATTTTTGCTCATCTGTGCGAGAACTTCATCGGAGTCGCCCCCAACGTCGATTTGTTCAGGCACTATTTTGTCCCGTGGGTGGAGAACAAAAACCAGTATCTCGGAACATAAGTTGGATGCCACGGGTGCCATGGGAGAATTGGGATTACCTCCCTGGTCAACAGCACGGCAGATGGGAGGAGTGAAGGGGAGATTGGTGCTGGATCCAGGACGAGAAGGCCCCAGATTTCTGCCAGGCGCGGGCAGAGTGCCTCGAGCGCGGCAACGATTGGAGGGAAGTCGGCCTTACCGATGATAGGCTCCACCCGGCAATAAACAGGATCACCCGCCTAAAGGCTGCCGGGCTAACTATCGGGCACATGGGGGCTGACTTCCTCCTTCGCCGTATTGCGCCATTGCAGAAGAGGGATAGGTTTGCCTAGTGGTATGGGGATGCCACAGATAGGATGAGGCTGCTTCCTGGCCTGGCCAACAATTTGTCAGTCTATGGCCATGCTTGGTTGTGCGAACAACTGTTCGGCAGCCTTGGGCCATTCAAGTTGCCAGCAAATGTCATCCCACTGAACATCAACTCCGCCAGGGACCAAATCCTGAAATGGATGCCAGACTGCAACGCACAGGGAGTCTCGGGCGATTGGCAGCTGCCCGGGCTCGATGAAGAGCTTACGTGGTCCTTCACCATGGTGGAAAGGGCTACAAAGGTGGAGGCCAACATGTACAAGCGCACCTCCAAGGCGGAGGAGGCGTACATCAAGAGGCGGCTCGAGGAGGACAGAGCACTCCGTACGGCTGCGATGGCAAAGGCCGGGAAGGCAACGAAGGGGAAGGAGGAGGCTAAAGGTGAAGGCCCTTCCCACGGCAGGAGCGAGGCGCAAACCATGGAGGGGGCTACCGGGGATGAGCCTACCGGGGACGAGCCTACCGGGATTGAGGCTCTATATGCCGTGGCAACAGAGGCTCTGGAGGAAGAGGGGGTTGAGGGGGCGGAGCAACCTGAGGAGGAGTGGCTCGCGGAAGGCCCTCAAGCCCCCGAGCCAGACCTGGAATAGCGCCCTCGCAGGCGAGCGGCTAGTCGGGGAGCAGCAGTTCCTGACCCCGCGCCTGCCGCCAAGAAAGTGAAGAAGACCACCTCCAGGAGCAGCGTCCCTGATGCAGTGCGCCAGCAGTCCCCACGGCTTTCTGGGGCTAAGGCTTCTCCCGCCAAGCGACCGGCAGCCGCTGGAGGCGACTCCAGCTCCCAGTCCAGCTCGAGTTCTTCGCAGAGCTCTTCCTCGATGGAGCCCCCTGCGCCTCAGCAAGGCTTGAAGTTGTCAGGGAGCTCCTTTCCCCCGCCCCAGAAGAGGAGCAGGTCGCCCTCGCCACCCATGGAGTTTGAGCTGAGCTCCATGCTCATCGACGAAGAGTAAGAAAGAGCAATTTCCTTTCCTCTTCACCATTTCCACATATCAACTTGTCTGTTAACTGATCTTTACTTGCCGCATTTGTCAGGGAGGAGGAGGAAGAAGGCGAGACCCTCATCCACCGGACCAAGCGGCTCAGGCGCGCGGGGCTGCCGAAGACTGTGGAAGGCGCGGGCCCGACAGGGAGCAGCGCGGACGACCCGGCACCAAGCCTCCAGCCCAGCCCCCGGCCTGAGAGTGCAGAGCTGGCTTCTCCCTTCGGAGGTGATGGTGGAGAATTCCCCACCCCTGCAGCCAGAGGAGGGGAGGGGACTACTCCGGGCGAGTCCTCCCAGGAGGGACCCACTCCACCCGTCGATCGAGTCGAGGGATCCCCGCCCAAGGTTTCCACGGAAGGGTCCGCCTCGGGCGGCGCCGTGGTTTCCCAGGGAGGTGATGGAGATCTTAGCCCGGTAACCGAAGTCACTGGGGAAACTGAAGCTCCTCCACGGCAGGCATCTCCAGGTAATCCATTTATTCCTTCCGTGTCATGCTGCCCTTATCATCCTGCCCCAGGCTCTTGTCTTGTTAAAAATTCTGCATTCTTTTCATTGATTGCTGATTCTGCTTATAGCCCTTTTGAGTGAAGAGCCAGATCTGCTGGATGAGGTGGCCAGCATAGGGAAGGACGCTGCAGAAGAAGCCGCCAAGATTGCTGCCATTGAGGGGCAGGAACGCGCTGGCGGGAGTGTCCAGGAACTCCTGGAGGGATCAGAAAAAACCCTTGGAGGCACGTCAGGGTCGGGGGTTGTGGTCGAAGGGAAAATCCCCCTTCAAACCATGGACCCTCTTCCCTTATTTAGCACTTCGGCAGGGGCCCCACCATCAACTTCGAGTCAACTGGCGCTGGTACTTGCGCAGCCTGGTCTCGGACCTCCTGGCTTGTCAGCGGTGATGAGCGCGGAACTCGACGGCGAGCTCCAACGCATCCTTGCGTCGCTGTACCAGGGGGTCGAAGAGATAGACGACTCCGCTACCGTCGCCATGGATTTGTCTTTCCTGGAGTCCATGGCGGCGGGCATTAAGGAGATGCAAGCTTGGCACACCCAGGAATGGCACGCGCTCAAGGAGCAGCGTGAGTCCGCCAACAAGGTTGACCAGAAGCTGAGGGACAAGGGTATCGAGATGTGTGAATGGCATGGCAAGCAGTTCTAGGTCCTCATGAGGCAACAAGAGACCATCTCGATGGCGCGGGAGGATGTCATTGCCCGGGAGGCTCGCCTGGCGGACCACAAGGTATTTCTAGACGCCAGGGAGTAGGATATTTCTCTCCGAGAGGAGAAGCTTGAGGCCACCCTCCGCGCCAAGGACGATAATCTGGAGACCCTCATGCTGCAGCACACTAAGGAGCTAGAGGATAAGCACAAGGCCACCCTGGATGCCCTCTCTGCCGATTCTGCTGCCCAACTGAAGAGGCTCCCTGACGATCTTGCCGCTGCCTCTTCTGCCAAGGTTGATCTCGACCAGCAGGTGGCCAAGCTAACCGAGGAACTTGCCGGGAGTGTCAATGAGGTCGAGGCCCTCAAGGAAGAGGCGCGGAAAGTGGAGATCCTTTTGAAGGAGGTGCAATCACAGCTCTCATCCAAGAGCCAAGGCCTCGAGAATGCCAATGGCACCATTGAAGATCTGAAGGCCAGGATTGGCACCTTGGAGAGCTCGGTAGAGTCCAGCGGGGCATGTGAGCAGCAGCTGCAAAGGACCTGGATACCGCAAGGCGTCTTCGGAAGGATGCAGAGGATAAGTTGGCGAATCATTCCGAGCAGGTCGACCTCTGGATCTAGAGCTTGATCGACATTGCCGAGCGTCTCACTGCTCAGACTGCAGCGATGGGCATGGAAGGGCCAGTCTACTCAGCCAGCAAGCACGAGGTCCCCAGTGTCAAGCTAGGGGTCTTCTTCAACGAGCGGATCGAGAAGCTGAAGGCACATGAAGAGGGAAGGGCTGGCCGCTTCGCGACTGAATCTCGGAAGCTTGCCCGTAATGCCCTCTTCGTGGTTCTGAGCAACATCCCCTGCCACCACCCGGACCTCAATCTCGCCGATGGCTTCAAGAAGCCGCCGGAGGGCACAGACGTTTCGGCTGCCGAAGAGAAGGCCACCCCTCTCGCCGACAGGGTCCTTGGCGTCCCTACTACTCCACGAGGTCGCCAGGCCCGGCCTTGAATTATCCTTGCTGCTGCGCTATCCTGTAACAAAACATGATGTATGTCTTGTGTTTAGACACCGTATCGCGTATGTTTGTGTGGAACTAATGTTTTTACTTAATTCTAATTGCATGTTTATCCCTTTAGAGTTCACCCATTGGTGCTCGTACGATTAGTCTCCGTGCGTATTTCAGCTGCTTGCCGGTATCGTACTGCCGCGATTGTCACAAGGGTCGGGCCCTTAACAGTTATCTTGGCGAAGATACGTCCCAGCAGGTTTTTCCTTGACAGTTTTGTCATTGCTACCCATTCTGCGAGCAGGCTCGGAACAGAGCGAGGGTGTAGACAAAAACTGATAAGGTGCCGTCCATACGACAGATTTCCTCATACTAACACCTTGGTACCCAAGGGATAAACAAATGCGAAACCCTAAGGTCATGACTGGGCAAGGATTGCGTAAACTTAGCTCTTTTCTTCGCTTCCTTCCACTCCTTTCAGCCGCGGCCGCTTGCCGCATTCACATGCCTTGGGAAGGATAGCTGTTGTGCATGTTGTTCTCCGGTTCTAGGCAGGGACCGGTAAAGGATCATATGTATCTTGCAGGCGGTAGGACGCGGTGTAAGGCACGACCGGTTTCTCTCTCCTCCCCTCCACACACTTTAAACAACCTGGTGGCGGCTGGCATAAAAAGTCACACTTAACGCAGACTACCTTGCCGGGGCGCCGATCAATGGATTCGCACCAGCGCTCCACTCAGGATTTCCCTAAGCAGGGTAAATGCTGAACTGAGTTTCGCGCAGTGCTCATCGACATTGACGATGCTAAAACCCAAAGTGGCTCAATTGTCAATAAGTGGGAGTGGTGGAGAGAGAAACCTTGTACCCGTACACTTTGTTCCTTTCCCCTGGACGGGGCTTGCATGGCAATCATGTTGCCCGATCTGTTGGGGTTGGCTCGCCGTCGTCATTACTGGTTCTTGCCGCTGTTGCGGCCGCGGCGGAGGAAGGTGGTGGAGATCGAACGGGGGGGGGGGGGGGGGCGAAGGAAGCGATATCGCTTCCCCTCTCCGTTCCCTCTGTCCTTCACCTTTTCTTAGGCGTCGCGGATGGTGAAGCCGTCAATGAAGCAGGTGATGAAGATGACGCGCTGCGTATGCTTCTCAGGTTCGCGCAATCGCAGCCCCCTAAGCGAAAAGTCATAGGTTCGACCCCTACTTGGCACACCAAAGATGTTGTGGGAAACCACGGCCACCTATGGGGCCATCAGCCCCTTGTCATTTGGCAGGGGGGAGGAGCACGTTGCACAAAGAGCGGAGAACGTAGCGCAGCACGACAGAGATCACACGGGTAGTTTTACCCATGCTCGGGCCGCCGCGAGGCGTAAAACCCTACTCCTACTTTGGTGGATTGTGGTGGAAACGCAGCGCTCTTGCCCGGCAGGGTTGCCTCGGGGCGAGGGCAGCTACGCGCGTACTAGTGTACAAGGGTCCGAATCCTTTCTATGGTTGCCATGGCCCTCCTTTTATAGATCAAGGGGTCACCACAATGGCAAATCAGTCATTGTGTACTGATTAGATAGCAAACAGTGCTATCATACCTAACTCTGCAGTCAGAGCAGAGCACATTAAATGCGCCGCTTAGTGTCACATCATGGCATGCCCGGCAAGCCTTGCCGGGCTACTCAGCCACCTTTTCTCCTGTCTGCTTGACACGTATCTGGACGGGTGTCATTTGGAGGTGATTTCCATAGGAAGTGGCTGCCACGTGCCAAATAATAGCCACTTAGTCACTTGGGGGCTTGACACTGCACCGATCGATGACTTCTGTTGCTATGAGGTGGAGCGGTGGAGCCTTGGCGGGGTAGTTTGCCTTGCTAGCGCCCGGTAGGCCTGCCAGGATGGTCTTGAGGCTTGATTTCGGGGCCACCTCGTCCTCGCCAGACTCGCCTGCCCAGCAAGGGAGGTATCTCCTTAGTGGTGTCTTGCTCATTTAGCTTGTCTTGGTCTGGACTTGGACGTGCACAAGTCAGGGGAAACATACACCCCTGTTTGTGTACCCCGACAACTACAATCGCTTGAATGAAGTGGGAGTTAATCTTCCAGATAAGATAGTGATTGACAAGAGTTCTCTAGTCACTATCACCAAGCTACTAGAACTTCGTGATGAACTATAATGTGCAAGGGATGATGAAAAAATTCCCAAGCTCTTCGCGATGCTGAAATCGACGAAGGTAGAAATCAAGAAAGAGCATCAAGTGTTGATGGTTAACAAAACCACTAGTTTCAAGAAAAAGGGCAAGGGACAGAAAGGGAACTTCAAGAAGAACAGCAAACAAGTTGTCGCTCCCATGAAGAAGCCCAAAGCTAGACCCAAGCCCGAAACTGAGTGCTTCTACTGCAAAGGAAATGGTCACTGGAAGCGGAACTACCCCAAATACTTGGCAAATAAGAAGGATGGCAAAGTGAACAAAAGGTATATTTGATATACATGTTATTGATGTGTACTTTACTAGTGTTCATAGTAGCCCCTCAGTATTTGATACCGGTTCAGTTGCTAAGATTAGTAACTTGAAATAGGAGTTGCAAAAAGAATAGAGACTAGTTAAGGGCGAGGTGACGATGTGTGTTGGAAGTGATTCCAAGGTTGATAAGATCACCAACGCATACTCCCTCTACCTTCGGGATTAGTGTTGAACCTAAATAAAAGTTATTTGGTGTTTGCGTTGAGCATCAATATGATTGGATCATATTTATTGCAATACGGTTATTCATTTAAGTCAGAGAATAATTGTTGTTCTGTTTACATGAATAAAACCTTCTATGGTCATACACCCAATGTAAATGGTTTATTGAATCTCGATCGTAGTGATACACATATTCATAATATTGATGCCAAAAGATGCAAAGTTGATAATGATAGTGCAACATACTTGTGGCACTGCCGTTTTGGTCATATTGGTGTAAAGCGCATGAAGAAACTCCATGCAGATGGACTTTTGGAATCACTTGATTATGAATCATTTGATACTTGCGAACCATGCCTCATGGGCAAGATGACTAAAACTCCGTTCTCCGGAACAATGGAGCGAGCTGATGACTTATTGGATATAATACATATCGATGTATGCGGTCTGATGAGTGTTGAAGCACGCAGCGGGTATCATTATTTTCTGACCTTCACAGATGATTTGAGTTGGTATGGGTACATCTACTTGATGAAACACAAGTCTGAAACATTTGAAAAGTTCAAAGAATTTCAGAGTGAAGTGGAGAATCATTGTAACAAGAAAATAAAGTTTCTACGATCTGATCATGGAGGCGAATATTTGAGTTACGAGTTTGGCCTTCATTTAAAACAATGTGGAATTGTTTCACAAATCACGCCACCAGGAACACCACAGTATAATGGTGTGTCCGAACATCATAACCGTACTTTATTAGATATGGTGCGTTCTATGATGTCTCTTACCGATTTACCACTATCATTTTGGGGTTATGCATTAGAGACAGCCACATTCATGTTAAATAGGGCACTGTCTAAATCCGTTGAGACGACACCGTATGAACTATGGTTTGGCAAGAAACCTAAACTGTCGTTTCTTAAAGTTTGGGGATGCGACGCTTATGTCAAAAGGCTTCAGCCTGATAAGCTCGAACCTAAATCGGAGAAATGCATCTTCATAGGATACCCTAAGGAAACTATTGGGTACACCTTCTACCACAGATCCGAAGGCAAGATCTTTGTTGCTAAGAATGGGTCCTTTCTAGAGAAGGAGTTTCTCTCAAAAGAAGTGAGTGGGAGGAGAGTAGAACTTGATGAGGTAATTGTACCTTCTCTCGAATTGGAAAGTAGCGCATCACAGAAAACCGTTCCCATGATTCCTACACTAACTAGATAGGAAGCAAATGATGATGATCATGAAACTTCAGATCAAGTTACTACTGAACCTCGTAGGTCGACCAGAGCACGATCCGCACCAGAGTGGTACGGTAATCCTGTCCTGGAAGTCATGTTATTAGACCATGGCGAACCTACAAACTATGAAGAAGCTATGATGAGCCCAAATTCCGACAGATGACTTGAAGCCATGAAATCTAATATATGATCCATGTATGAGAACAAAGTGTGGACTTTGGTGGATTAGCCCGATGATCGGCAAGCCATAGAGAATAAATGGATCTTCAAGAAGAAGACTGACGCTGATGGTAATGTTACTATCTACAAAGCTCGAATTGTCGCAAAAGGTTTTCGACAAGTTCAAAGGGTTGACTACGATAAGAGTTTCTCACCCGTAGTGATGCTTAAGTCGGTCTGAATCATGTTAGCAATTGCCGCATTTTATGATTATGAAATCTGGCAAATGGACGTCAAAACTGCATTCCTTAATGGATTTCTTAAAGAAGAGTTGTATATGATGCAACCCGAAGGTTTTGTCGATCCTAAAGGTGCTAACAAAGTGTGCAAGCTCCAGCGATCCATCTATGGACTGGTGCAAGCATCTCAGAGTTGGAATATGCGCTTTGATGAGGTGATCAAAGCATATGGTTTTATACAGACTTACGGTGAAGCCTGTATTTACAAGAAAGTGAGTGGGAGCTCAGTAGCATTTCTGATATTATATGTGGATGACATATTATTGATTGGAAATGATATAGAATTTCTGGATAGCATAAAAGGATACTTGAATAAGAATTTTTCAATGAAAGACCTCCGTGAAGCTGCTTACATATTAAGCATCAAGATCTATAGGGATAGATCGAGACGCTTAATGGGACTTTCACAAAGCACATACCTTGGAAAAGTTTTGAAGAAGTTCAAAATAGATCAGTCAAAGAAAGGGTTCTTGCCTGTGTTGCAAGGTGTGAAGTTGAGTAAGACTCAAAGCCCAACCACGGCAGAAGATAGAGAGAGAATGAAAGTCATTCTCTATGCCTCAGCCATAGGTTAAAGTATGCCATGCTGTGTACCAGACCTGTTGTGAACCTTGCCATGAGTTTAGCAAAGGGGTACAATAGTGATCCAGGAGTAGATCACTGGACAGCGGTCAAAATTATCCTTAGTTACCTAAGAAGACTAAGGAGATATTTCTCGGTTATGGAGGTGATAAAGAGTTTGTCGTAAAGGGTTACGTCGATGCAAGCTTTGACACCGATTCAGATGACTCTGAGTCTCAATCTGGATACATATTGAAAGTGGGAGAAATTAGCTAGAGTAGCTCCATGCAGAGCATTGTAGACATAGAAATTTGCAAAATACATAAGGATCTGAATGTGGCAGACCCGTTGACTAAACTTCTCTCACAAGCAAAACATGATCACACCTTAGTACTCTTTGGATGTTAATCACATGGCGATGTGAACTAGATTATTGACTCTAGTAAACCCTTTGGGTGTTGGTCACATGGCGATGTGAACTATGGGTGTTAATCACATGACGATGTGAACTATTGGTGTTAATCACATGGCGATGTGAACTAGATTATTGACTCTAGTGCAAGTGGGAGACTGAAGGAAATATGCCCTAGAGGCAATAATAAAGTTGTTATTTTATATTTCCTTATTCATGATAAAGGTTTATTATTCATGCTAGAATTGTATTGATCGGAAACTTAAATACATGTGTGAATACATAAACAAATACCGTGTCCCTAGTAAGCCTCTACTAGACTAGCTCGTTGATCAAAGATGGTTAAGGGTTCCTGACCATAGACATGTGTTGTCATTTGATAACGGGATCACATCATTAAGAGAATGATGTGATAGACAAGACCCATCCGTTAGCTTAGCATATGATCGTTCAGTTTATTGCTATTGCTTTCTTGATGACAAATACATATTCCTTCGACTATGAGATTATGCAACTCCCGGATACCGGAGGAATACCTTGTGTGCTATCAAACATCACAATGTAACTGGGTGATCATAAAGATGCTCTACAGGTATCTCCGAAGGTGTTTGTTGAGTTGGCATAGATCAAGATTAGGATTTGTCACTCCGAGTATCGGAGAGGTATCTCTGGGCCCTCTCGGTAATACACATCATAAGAAGCCTTGCAAGCAAATGACTAATGAGTTAGTTACAAGATGATGTATTACGGAATGAGTAAAGAGACTTGCCGGTAACGAGATTGAACTAGGTATGGAGATACCGACGATCAAATCTCGGGTAAGTAACATACCGACAGACAAAGGGAATTACGTATGTTGTCATAAGTTTCGACCGATAAAGATCTTCGTAGAATATGTAGGAGCCAATATGGGCATCCAGGTTCCGCTATTGGTTATTGACCGGAGAGGTGTCTCGGTCATGTCTACATAGTTCTCGAACCCGTAGGGTCCGCACGCTTAACGTTCGTTGATGATATAGTATTACATGAGTTATGTATGTTGGTGACCGAATGTTGTTCGGTGTCTCGAATGTGATCACGGTCATGACGAGGAGCTCCGGAATAGTCTGGAGGTGAAGTTTGATATATGGGATAATAGTGTTTGATCTCCGGAAGGGTTTCGGAATTCACCGGAAGGGGTTCCAGATGTTTCCCGAAATGTTTGGGTACGAGAACACTTTATTTGGGCCAAAGGGGAAAGCCCACGAGGCTTTTGGAAAGTGCAACAGGGAGTTTTGCGGAGACCAAAGGCCAGACGCCAGGGACCCTGGCGTCTGGGCCCAGACGCCGGGAACCCTGGCGTCTGGCCCTGGAGTCCGAGAAGGACACTTGCCTTTCGGGCAAAACCGACTTTGAGGAGGCTTTTACTCCAAGTTTCGACCCCAGGGCTCAACATATAAATAGAGGGGCAGGACTAGCACCCAAGACGCATCAAGAGTCACCAAGCCGTGTGCTGGCAACCCCGTCCCCTCTAGATTATCCTCCGTCATAGTTTTCGTTGTGCTTGGCGAAGCCCTGCGGAGATTGTTCTTCACCAACACCGTCACCACGCCGTCATGCTGCCGGAACTCATCTACTACTTTGCCTCTCTTGCTGGATCGAGAAGGCGAGGACGTCATAGAGCTGAACGTGTGCTAAACACGAAGGTGCCGTACGTTCGGTACTTGATCGGGACGGATCGTGAAGGTGTACAACTACATCAACCGTGTTGATAAACGCTTCCGCTTAGCGATCTTCAAGGGTATGAAGATGCTCTCCCATCTCGTAGCTATGCATCTCCATGGAGAGATCTTGCGTGTGCATAGAAAATTTTATGTTTTCCATGCAACATTTCCCAACACTAATCATACACGCAAATGTGTACGATCAAGATCAGGGACTCACGGGAAGATATCACAACATAACTCTAGACAGAAATTAAAGTCATACAAGCTTTATATTACAAGTCAGGGGCCTCGAGGGCTTGAATACATCAGCTCGAATACAAACAAGGCAGCGAAAGCAACAATATCTGAGTACAGACATAAGTTAAACAAGTTTGACTTAAGAAGGCTAGCACAAAAGCAACAATGATCGAAAAGGCAAGGCCTCCTGCCTAGGAGCTTCCTAACTACCCCTAGTCGTCGGTGGCCACCACATAGTAGTAGGCACCCTTGAGGTAGTAGTAGTCGTCGTTGGTAGTGGCGTCTGGCTCCTGGGATCCATCATTTGATCGCAACAGTTGGGTATAGGGGAAAAGAGGTAGCAAATCAACCGTGAGTACTCAATCAAAGTACTCGCAAGACTTACATCAGAACTAAACTAAGTATGCATTTGTATCAAAGGAATGGGATGTATCTATGGACTGAACTGCAGAAATGCCAGAATAGAGGGAAGGCCTAGCCTATCGAAGACTAGCATCTTCAAGCATCTTGCAACATCAGAAGAGATAAGAGTAACATATTATAATAGTAGTAAGTATGTTGTAACATCGCCCAGAGATCACTTCCTCGACTCCCTGCGAGAAAATAATCCCGGAGCCATCATATCCATTTCATGCCTCAGCATCCAGTTCTAGTTGTATCGATCGGGATACAACTCCGAGCGTCCGTTACCGTGGACACGGCTATTCGAATGGATAATACTTCCCTGTAGGGGTGCACAAACTTACCCAACACGCTTGATCAACTCCGGCCAGACACATCATCAGGTCATGACCGGCCTCGGCCGATCAACACACCGCAGTCCTACGTAGGCTCAACAAAGGGGCCAGCACGCCGGTCTACATCCTAAGCGTGCATGGGTCTTGGGCCCATCGCCCTTTGCACTCCTACATGTTGCGTACGCGGCCAGTGTCAGTCCTGGCTACCCCCTTATACAAGGCAGGTGCTTACGCGGGCCACCCGGGCGCGCGCCACTCAGTCGCTGACGTCCGAAGAGCTTTCGGCCGATACATACGATGCAGAGTGCCATACTTATTCCCACGTGGTGATCAGTGCGAAAAGGCCAGAGGCCTACTCGGATCACATATCCAAATCATTAGTGTCTTGGGAGTGCACGGTAACAATTAATGATCCACGATATGTGGTCCCGTCACCCGTCTCACGGACTTACGGCAAGGGCTAAGAATGCCAGCTGTGCCGCGTGGAAAACTCGCGGGTACCCTCCAGGTCAACCCGACTACACATCACCTCGCCGGTACACTCACGGTCAACCCGACTTCACATTTCTCTCGCGGGTACCCCTCGGGGCCGACCCGACTTCATCATGGTTCCAGGGTAAAGTCAGAGTAACCGTGTGTCCAAAACAGCAATGGGGAAACCCGAGGAATCACCCTCGATGAATTCCCACTCGATGTAACCGTCAAGGTGGACTTGGAGGAAGCACCCTCGATGGTCCACACTTGAGGGGTTGCACGATAGAGGTGTATCGGGAGTGGTGAAGGAGGAATCACCCTCGAAGACTGTCATGCCCAATATGCGATCCTATCCGAGAGGAACTTGAAGGTCCCACCAAGGATAGAGCTGCATATTGAAGACGCTTTGCAAGGTGGATATCATTACATCGTACCATTACATAATAGCTGGGGACACATACAAAGGCATACACCTACCTCACAAATACATCAACATCATACAGAAGAGCAACATCCGAATACGGATGAAACACAAACAAAAACTCAAACGACATCCACCCTGCTAGCCCAGGCTGCCAACCTGGAACCTATCCCTCGATCGAAGAAGAAGAAGCAGAAGAACCCCAAAACAAGCAAGCATCGCTCTCACATCATATCATCGCATTACTTGTACCTACAACTGTTGTTGTAGTAATTTGTGAGCCACAAGGACTCAGCAATCCCATTACCATGGGTATCAAGACTAGCAAAGCTTAATGGGTGTGGAATGGATAAGTGGTGAGGTTGCAGCAGCACTAAGCATTGTATGGTGGCTAACTTACGAGTACAAGAGTAAGAAGAGCAACTACGCATAACGGTCGCAAACTAGTAATGATCAATAAGTGATCCTGAACTACTTATGAATCAAACATAACCCCACCATTTTCTCTTCTCGAACTCACTCGAAAAGAGACGGTCACGGTTACGCACGCGGTTGGTGTCGGGGACGAATCCGCGATCACCTATGGGACCCAGGGAAGGACCCCTTTACGTTCGGCAGGGAGAGACGGTCACACGAAGAGCAAATCTAGCGAAGAACACGACAGCACAGGAGAGAGATTTTACCCAGGTTCGGGCCGCACGGATGCGTAAAACCCTACTCCTGCTTTTTGGTGTATTATCTGGATGATTGTTCTAGCTCCAGGAGCGCTACAGTACAGAGTAGCTGCGTACAATACTGGAGTTCTCCATCTCCCAGTTCCTAACCCCCCTCCAAGTTGCCTATGGGCCTCCTTTTATACGCACAAAGGGGTCACCAACAGGTGGCAAACAGTAAAGGTAGAGGTGGAAAGTTGCTACAGTAAGGCCATTATTACTAGGATGACATGTCCTACCTACCACTGACGGCAGGGGACAAGGGCATTAAATGCCCATGCCTTAGCTGTCCAGATACATGTACCCGGACGTCTTGGACGTGGGAAAAGCCTATCCCACCTGCTCCTGCACCGCTAGCTACAGAGTACCGTCGTCTACACAGTGCCCTGCCACACACGCTTGGAAGGACCCAGAGCGCCACGCTGGCAGAGGCACCGGAGCAGCACAGTAGCACAGTGGTACGGTAACGCTTGCCGCGGCAAGACCTTGCCGCACTTGATAGCTTGCCGCAAACAATAGCTTGCCGCGCAAGGTAACTTGCCGGGGCAAGTACCTTGCCGCAGCTGCTATCTTGCCGCAGCCAATACCTTGCCACAGCCAATGACTTGCCGGGGCAAGTACCTTGCCACGGCAAGTACTCTGCTACAGCAAACCTCAGGCTGGGCCTCAACTGTCCCTCCCGGCAAGCTCCTCTTGCTGGGGCCTTGACTCTTGCTTTGTATACTTTGTTCTTGAATGGCTTAATAATCTTGAGCTTCTCTCTGGCTGTCCTCCCATAAGCCTGGCCGCGGGATGCTACTACTGCCCGTGCACAAGTACGGGGTACTAGGGTACCCCTATTCTAGTACACCGACAGGAGCCCCCGGGCCTGGGCCACACACGGTGCCGGGCGTTGTTGGGCCAGGCCCAAACAGTGCACGGGCACGCGTGGCGGGGATAAGCCAAAACGTCTCTACGCTGTTTAATTGCACGCTCTCCCACGCGTCGCGCGTTGAATGCGGAGCGTGGGAAGTGTGCGCAGTTATCTCGAATGACGAAGGGGCGGATGGTTCCGCATCTTTCCCCATAAAAGGAGGGACCTGCAGAAGCACTCACACACCCCTATTCTCCATTCTCGATCTCCAAATCTCCGCCTTCTTCTTCCTCCGCTCCAAAACAAAGCGGTTTCCCAATCCTCCGCCACCGCGCGCGTCCGCATCTCCCTCGGACCTCAGCTCCGCCTTCGCCATGCCTCCCAAAGGAGAAAAGGGGAAGACGGGGAAGTCCTCAAGGACGGAGACCCAGGCGCAGTTGAAGAGGCAGAAGTACGAGCTCTTCGCTCCGACGCTCACGGGGGTGGATCTGAAGGCCAAGTTCCAAGGCATGTGGGCCGTGAGGACCAAGGCGCATCCGGCCACCCGCGTTCGCCCAGCCACCGACGAGAGCGAAGTGAGCAAGTACCCCTTCTTCGCTTGCAACTTTTGGTGTGGGCTCTGCCCACCGTACTCGGATTTCTTCAGCGACGTCATGTACACCTTCAATCTCCGTCTGCTGGATCTCACACCGAATGCCGTATCCACCATGGCAATATTCGCGCATCTGTGCGAGAACTTCGTCGGCGTCGTACCCAACACCGCGATGTTCAGGCATTACTTCACTCCCCGTGCTAAAAAGGGAGAGCCTCTCACTGTTGGCGTCTCGTTCGTTTCAAGATTGGGCGCCAAGGAGCATTATCTGAAGGGGGATCTCCGCCCAAGATGGGGAGAAATCCGATCTGAATGGTGTTGGATCATTGACGACGAGCCGCCACCATACTGTGAGCTTCGCAAGACCCCAGCAGCGCGTGGCATGGACTGGAGCAATCTGGATCCCCAAGACAAGAAGCTGGAGATTGCCGCTACCAGGATCATACGGCTCAGGGAGGCCGGGCTCACCATAGGGATGGTTGGCGCAGACTTCCTCCGCCGCCGCATTGCTCCTCTGCAGCAGAGAGGAAGGCCGGCCTCTGATTGGAAGAACCCAGCCGATATCATGCGGCTGCGCCCTGGACTGATCAACAACTTCACAGTTCTGCAGCATGACTTCTTCATGCGAGAACTGTTCAAGCAAGAGACAGATCCAGAGAAGCGCGACAAGGCGTTCACGCTGCCGAAGCACATCGTGCCCCTTTGCAACAACTCCGCATTGAGTGCAATCATCGCTATGATGCCGCTCTGCAATGCGCACAGCGTTGAAGCAACTTGGGACGTGCCGCTCGAAGAAGACGTGCGGCGATTCTTTGACTCCACGGTCGAAAAGCAGGTCCGGGTGAAGGAGTGGCTTGTCCGCAACACCACTGAGCAAGAAATAGAATTCATTTCTCGAAGAGTGGAGGAGGACAGGCTTGCCAGGGAAGCTGGCGATTTTGGTTATACTTTGGCGGAGCTCGACGAGGCACAAAAGGAGAGCCTTGCCGAGCAGGGAATGCTTGCCGGGAAGGGCGAGCTCGCCGCACCCGGCAAGGATGTCGGGCCAAGCCAGCCTGCCGACGAGTCAGGCAGCTCGGAGGATGAGGGCTCCTCTTCCGAGGAGGGCACCGAAAGCCCACCACAGTCAGAGTCCCCAGCCCCTCTGAGGAGGAAACGCCTTCGCAGGCTTGGCAAAGTGGCCGAGCGGCAAGAAGTTCAACAACCGCCGGAGCGCCGTTCGACGCGCTCGACCGCGGCAAGGGCTGGTGCTGCGGGAGCATCTCACGCGGCCCCGGCAACTGGAGCAGGGTCATCAAAGACCGCTGCTACTACCCCCGCCAAGCGGCCAAGGAGCCCAGCTCCCCCTCCTCCCCCTCCTCTCACGGAGGCGGACTTTGATTTTTCCGCTCTCAGCAAATAGGACGACGAGGAAGAGTAAGTTCCCTTGCCGCAGCTGCTATCTTGCCGTAGCCAATACCTTGCCGCAGCCAATGACTTGCCGGGGCAAGTACTCTGCTACAGCAAACCTCAGGCTGGGCCTCAACTGTCCCTCCCGGCAAGCTCCTCTTGCCGGGGCCTTGACTCTTGCTTTGTATACTTTGTTCTTGAATGGCTTAATAACCTTGAGCTTCTCTCTGGCTGTCCTCCCGTAAGCCTGGCCGCGGGATGCTGCTACTGCCCGTGCACAAGTACGGGGTACTAGGGTACCCCTATTCTAGTACACCGACAGGAGCCCCCGGGCCTGGGCCACACACGGTGCCGGGCGTTGTTGGGCCAGGCCCAAACAGTGCACGGGCACGCGTGGCGGGGATAAGCCAAAACGTCTCTACGCTGTTTAATTGCACGCTCTCCCACGCGTCGCGCGTTGAATGCGGAGCGTGGGAAGTGTGCGCAGTTATCTCGAATGACGAAGGGGCGGATGGTTCCGCATCTTTCCCCATAAAAGGAGGGACCTGCAGAAGCACTCACACACCCCTATTCTCCATTCTCGATCTCCAAATCTCCGCCTTCTTCTTCCTCCGCTCCAAAACAAAGCGGTTTCCCAATCCTCCGCCACCGCGCGCGTCCGCATCTCCCTCGGACCTCAGCTCCGCCTTCGCCATGCCTCCCAAAGGAGAAAAGGGGAAGACGGGGAAGTCCTCAAGGACGGAGACCCAGGCGCAGTTGAAGAGGCAGAAGTACGAGCTCTTCGCTCCGACGCTCACGGGGGTGGATCTGAAGGCCAAGTTCCAAGGCATGTGGGCCGTGAGGACCAAGGCGCATCCGGCCACCCGCGTTCGCCCAGCCACCGACGAGAGCGAAGTGAGCAAGTACCCCTTCTTCGCTTGCAACTTTTGGTGTGGGCTCTGCCCACCGTACTCGGATTTCTTCAGCGACGTCATGTACACCTTCAATCTCCGTCTGCTGGATCTCACACCGAATGCCGTATCCACCATGGCAATATTCGCGCATCTGTGCGAGAACTTCGTCGGCGTCGTACCCAACACCGCGATGTTCAGGCATTACTTCACTCCCCGTGCTAAAAAGGGAGAGCCTCTCACTGTTGGCGTCTCGTTCGTTTCAAGATTGGGCGCCAAGGAGCATTATCTGAAGGGGGATCTCCGCCCAAGATGGGGAGAAATCCGATCTGAATGGTGTTGGATCATTGACGACGAGCCGCCACCATACTGTGAGCTTCGCAAGACCCCAGCAGCGCGTGGCATGGACTGGAGCAATCTGGATCCCCAAGACAAGAAGCTGGAGATTGCCGCTACCAGGATCATACGGCTCAGGGAGGCCGGGCTCACCATAGGGATGGTTGGCGCAGACTTCCTCCGCCGCCGCATTGCTCCTCTGCAGCAGAGAGGAAGGCCGGCCTCTGATTGGAAGAACCCAGCCGATATCATGCGGCTGCGCCCTGGACTGATCAACAACTTCACAGTTCTGCAGCATGACTTCTTCATGCGAGAACTGTTCAAGCAAGAGACAGATCCAGAGAAGCGCGACAAGGCGTTCACGCTGCCGAAGCACATCGTGCCCCTTTGCAACAACTCCGCATTGAGTGCAATCATCGCTATGATGCCGCTCTGCAATGCGCACAGCGTTGAAGCAACTTGGGACGTGCCGCTCGAAGAAGACGTGCGACGATTCTTTGACTCCACGGTCAAAAAGCAGGTCCGGGTGGAGGAGTGGCTCGTCCGCAACACCACTGAGCAAGAAATAGAATTCATTGCTCGAAGAGTGGAGGAGGACAGGCTCGCCAGGGAAGCTGGCGATTTTGGTTATACTTTGGCGGAGCTCGACGAGGCACAAAAGGAGAGCCTTGCCGAGCAGGGGATGCTTGCCGGGAAGGGCGAGCTCGCCGCACCCGGCAAGGATGTCGGGCCAAGCCAGCCTGCCGACGAGTCAGGCAGCTCGGAGGATGAGGGCTCCTCTTCCGAGGAGGGCATCGAAAGCCCACCGCAGTCAGAGTCCCCAGCCCCTCTGAGGAGGAAACGCCTTCGCAGGCTTGGCAAAGTGGCTGAGCGGCAAGAAGTTCAACAACCGCCGGAGCGCCGTTCGACACGCTCGACCGCGGCAAGGGCTGGTGCTGCGGGAGCGTCTCACGCGGCCCCGGCAACTGGAGCATGGTTAGCAAAGACCGCTGCTACTACCCCCGCCAAGCGGCCAAGGAGCCCAGCTCCCCCTCCTCCCCCTCCTCACACGGAGGCGGACTTTGATTTTTCTGCTCTCAACGAAGAGGACGACGAGGAAGAGTAAGTTCCCTTGCCGCGACCCTCAATCTTTGTAAGATTTTGTTTCTGTCCTCACTTGTCGCGCTCCGGCCTTGCTTCCGCAGGGAGGAAACCTTGGCGGAGAGGATAAGGAAGAGAGCTAAGGTCTCGACGAGCAAGACCGTGGTGGTCGTCGAAGATGAGCCCACGGCAACCACCGGGGGAGCGTCTGAGACCATCCCGACCAGCTCGGAGCCCAGCCCTCATCGCAGCCCCCAGCGCAGCCCCCAGCGTAAGTATTTCAACTACCTTTCGCTGGTGGTCGCTGAGGAACAAGCATTTGTCACTGACATCTTTGGGCGTGTAGGAGAGGAGCAGCAAGTGGAGCCATCTGAAGGTGCTCCAGAAGTACCACCCCCCTCAACCACACCGCCAAGGAGAAGATCTCCGGTAAGGGCTCCCACTAGCGAGCCGAGCCACGAAGAGGAGCCGGCAAGCGCCGAAGCGCCAAGCACCAGCGCTGGCGACCCCACCCCAATGACAAACGTTGACGGGGGAGGGGAGCCCACCGCTCCTGAGCTCAACACGGGTAAACCCACTTGCCGTAAAACTCTTTCTGTTTTCTTTCTTTTGTCTTCTTGAATTTCTTCCTGAAGCTCTTTTTGCTTTACTTCTCGGGTTGGCAGAGCCCTCCTCGGTGGAGCAAATGAACATTGACTCTTCTGCCGAGGAGAACACCGCAGGGGCCGTCGATGACGAGGCCGCCAAGGCCGCCGCTGCCAAGGCCGACAAGCTGGCAGCCGACAAGCTTGCCGACGAAGAAGCTGCCAGGGCTGCCGAAGAGGCCGGCAAGGCCGCCGAGGATAATACCGCCAAGGCGCCCACTGATGAAGCCGCCAAGGCTGCTGAAGCTGAGGCCGCCCAGAAGGCTGCTGAGGAGGCCGGCGAGGGAGCCGGTGGTCGTACTGACGGCCCTGAGGCCACAGGAGCGCCAGGCGCTACTCCGACCACGGGTCCCTCAACCACTGAAGAGGCGGCAGCGCCCAACTCGCCTCCGCCAAGCAAATACATCCGGGTCGGCGAGAACGTCTACGTCAGCCTCCCCTGGACGGTGGGCTCCAGAGCGCCAACCGAGGAGGATGTTGTGGACGAGGAGATCCTTGCCGCTGCCGGGCTCCAGCTTGTGGATGCGCCAGGTGCCAGCAGCAGCAGCACGTCTGAAGAGGAGCAACTGCTCCAAAAGCTGCTGAATCTTCATCGCGCCCGACGGGAGAAGCTAGCTTCCAGGGAGGCGCTCATCGAGAAGGCCGAAGCTGACATGTTGAGGCGCGCGGAGATCTTGGCGGACGTCCACGCGCGATGTCTTAATGCGTTAGAGGTCAAGCGGGCACAGCTGGCCGAAGAACGGCAGGCCCTCCTCCTGATGAAGCAAGACATTGAACAAAAACAGGAGGAGACCGCCAAGGAGTTGTCTGCTCAGGCCGGTGATCTGAACCAGCGGAAAGTGGACCTTGATGCCCACGAAGAGGAACTTGCCGAGCGCAAGAAGAAACTTGCCGAAACCCTCCAGCAGAAAGACGAGGAGGTGGCAAGACTTGTCGCAGAGCGGACCCAGGGGCAGGCACAAAAACACCAAAAGGAAATCGAAGCCTTGGCCCAAGAGTACGCCAGCAAGTTGGTGGAGGCCACCAACGCTGTCGCTGCTGCAGAAGTAAACAGGAAGGAAACGGAGGGGAAAGTGGCAAGACTAGAGGCCGCCCTCAAGGCAAACGGTGACAAGCTCTCAACGCTTGAAAGTGAGAGGGCAAAGGTGACCCACACCTTGGCGGAGATGCAAGTTACCATAGCCAAGAAGAACAATCTGCTTGCCGCCACCAACGACTCCAGAGCAGACCTGAAGCTGAAGCTAACCACGCTGAAGGAGACGCTCGACACCACCAGAAAGCGCGAAGGGCTTCTAATGACAGAGCTCCAGAAGGAAAAGGGTCTGCTTCAAGACGCTATTGCGACCCACAAGAAGTTCAGGGATAACGTGGGGATCTTCACAGACAGGCTTGCCAGCGCCGCCGAGGACATCGACAAGGAGCTGACTGCCCTGAAGGTGCCGGACTTCGGGTACTCCACCGACAAGAACACGCAAACTAGCGTCAAGCTAGCCGAGTTCTTCGACGGAGTAGTAGAAGCACTCCAACAGCTCCAAGTCAATCACAAGGCTCAACTGGCCGACGAGTCACGCAGGCTTTGCCGGGGAGTTCTCCGGAGGTTGTTGGTGAAGATAGCATACAGAAACCCGGGCGTTGACTTCAGCAACATCTTCAAAAGCTTGCCGAAGGGATACGACCCCGCGCCACTAGAGGCCCTTGTCGCGCCCATCGTGGAGAGGGTGGACCATATCCAGAGAGTCGAAGGCGAGCACCGCAATTAGAGAGCCCATTCTTCTCCCTCCTTGCCGCCGCTAGACATGTTAAAGAACAATCTGTTTAAGCCGCGGCAACTTATCTTGTAATATAACTTGCAATATTTTGGAGTTAATGCATGTCATCTCCCTTGAGCAATTTCTTTCTTTGTGTGTACTTGCCATACGCTTATAGGGAACTTGCCGGTGCGCGCACCATTGCCGCGAGCGCTGGGTGCGGGACTTCAGCAGCCTGCTGGCGGTGCCGCTGCCGACAAGCAACCTTGTTGCGCTCAGTGCAGCCACTTAGGTTCTTGAGCGGACTCGAAACAAGGTAAGGGCGCGACCGATTACGCTTAGGTTCCGTCGCGCACAGGTTTTCCATACAAAGAGTAGTATCGTTCAAGGAAAATATCCTTGAAAATAAAAAAGAATTTGATTGTTCAAACTTTGGCACTTAGCTTTGTCGCTGATCTCTCCGCGGCAAGGTCTTGTCACTGCTTGCCGCTGCCTTCTTCCCGGCAAGGCAAAGTTTCTTTGAACGACGCCTGGTCCATATCATTATCCCATCCCCCCCCGGCAAACTTGTGCGCGAGGGAAGCTTCTGTCTCTTTGAGAAAAAGAAAGAAGAGAAAATAAAGATATAGGAGCTTGGCGGCTCGTTAATGCTTACCGGGGAGGCTGTACTGCACAGTATGTCAGATAATCATGCAAAAT
The DNA here is from genome assembly GCA_011799875.1 of Thinopyrum elongatum. NCBI lineage: Eukaryota > Viridiplantae > Streptophyta > Magnoliopsida > Poales > Poaceae > Thinopyrum > Thinopyrum elongatum. The sequence continues at coordinate 227,873,922 of CM022297.1, forward strand.
AAAAGTAAACATGAAATCGTCAAAAACTGCGAAATACAAAAGCTTTATTTATGCACAGGGTCTGCGCCTGGCTTTGTACAAAGGATTACATGCAACAGCAGCAAGATTTGTACAAAAGGTGGTTGCCGGGGAAGGGCCCGGCAACCGCGCCTTATGGAAAAAACTTACGAAGATGCTCAATGTTCCAGGAATTGATCACTGGAATGCCATCCTCGGTCTCCAGGCGGACAGCGCCGGGCCTGGTGACTCGTTTCACCCGATAAGGGCCTTCCCACTTCGGCATCAACTTGTTTGAATTCTTGGCCGACTGAACGCGCCGAAGAACAAGGTTGCCTTCCTCGAGACTTCTGGCATTAACTTTGCGGCTATGGTAGCGACGCAAAGCTTGCTGGTAGCGAGCAGCTCTCACAGCAGCCTGAAGATGATCCTCCTCGAGGAGCACAGCGTCATCTTGCCGCAGTTGCTCTTGCTCAAGCTCATCGTAAGCGAGCACTCGAGGTGACCCGTATACGAGTTCCGTGGGGAGAACTGCCTCTGCTCCATAAACTAGAGCAAAAGGCGTCTGGCCAGTAGCTCGATTTGGCGTCGTCCTGATCGACCAAAGAACCGCTGGCAGCTCCTCGATCCAGTTCTTGCCGCACTTGCGCAGCCTATCGAAAGTTCTCGTCTTGAGCCCACGCAGCACTTCAGCATTTGCCCTTTCAGCTTGACCGTTGCTTCGCGGGTGAGCAACAGAAGCGAAACAGACCTTGGCGCCAAGGTCTTCGACATACTGCATGAAGGCGTGGCTCGTGAACTGGGTACCATTGTCGGTGATGATCCTGTTAGGAACACCAAAGCGACAAACAATTCCCTTGAAGAACTTGATGGCTGATTGTGCTGTCACCTTCCTCACTGCTTCCACTTCCGGCCACTTCGTAAACTTGTCGATGGCCACATACAAGTACTCGAAGCCCCCGGTGGCACGGGGAAAGGGGCCGAGGATGTCGAGCCCCCAGACCGAAAATGGCCAGGAGAGAGGGATTGTCTGGAGAGCTTGAGCTGGCTGATGAATCTGCTTGGAATGAAACTGGCACGCTTCACACTTGGTTACTAGTGCAGTTGCATCCTGGAGGGCGGTGGGCCAAAAGAAACCTTGCCAGAAAGCCTTTCCAGCAAGGGCTCTTGACCCTATGTGGTGACCACATATGCCTCCATGAATCTCCGCCAACAGCTCCTGTCCTTCTAATGACAGAGCTCCAGAAGGAAAAGGGTCTGCTTCAAGACGCTATTGCAACCCACAAGAAGTTCAGGGATAACGTGGGGATCTTCACAGACAGGCTTGCCAGCGCCGCCGAGGACATTGACAAGGAGCTGACTGCCCTGAAGGTGCCGGACTTCGGGTACTCCACCAACAAGAACATGCAAACTAGCGTCAAGCTAGCCGAGTTCTTCGACGGAGTAGTAGAAGCACTCCAACAGCTCCAAGTCAATCACAAGGCTCAACTGGCCGACGAGTCACGCAGGCTTTGCCGGGGAGTTCTCCGGAGGTTGTTGGTGAAGATAGCATACAGAAACCCGGGCGTCGACTTCAGCAACATCTTCAAAAGCTTGCCAAAGGGATACGACCCCGCGCCACTAGAGGCCCTTGTCGCGCCCATCGTGGAGAGGGTGGACAAAATCCAGAGAGTCGAAGGCGAGCATCGCAATTAGAGAGCCCATTCTTCTCGCTCCTTGCCGCCGCTAGACATGTTAAAGAACAATCTGTTTAAGCCGCGGCAACTTATCTTGTAATATAACTTGCAATATTTTGGAGTTAATGCATGTCATCTCCCTTGAGCAATTTCTTTCTTTGTGTGTACTTGCCCTACGCTTATAGGGAACTTGCCGGTGCGCGCACTATTGCCGCGAGCGCTGGGTGCGAGACCTCAGCAGCCTACTGGCGGTGCCGCTGCCGGCAAGCAACCTTGTCGCGCTCAGTGCAGCCACTTAGGTTGTTGAGCGGACTCGAAACAAGGTAAGGGCGCGACCGATTACGCTTAGGTTCCGTCGCACACAGGTTTTCCATACAAATAGTAGTATCGTTCAAGGAAAATAACCTTGAAAATAAAAAAGAATTTGATTGTTCAAACTTTGGCACTTAGCTTTGTCGCTGATCTCTCCGCGGCAAGGTCTTGTCACTGCTTGCCGCTGTCTTCTTCCCGGCAAGGCAAAGTTTCTTTGAACGACGCCTGGTCCACGCCTGGTCCATATCATTATCCCATCCCCCCCGGCAAACTTGTGCGCGAGGGAAGCTTCTGTCTCTTCGAGAAAAAGAAAGAAGAGAAAATAAAGATATAGGAGCTTGGCGGCTCGTTAATGCTTACCGGGAGGCTGTACTGCACAGTATGTCAGATAATCATGCAAAATAAAAGTAAACATGAAATCGTCAAAAACTGCGAAATACAAAAGCTTTATTTATGCACAGGGTCTGCGCCTGGCTTTGTACAAAGGATTACATGCAACAGCGGCAATACTTGTACAAAAGGTGGTTGCCGGGGAAGGGCCCGGCAACCGCGCCTTATGGAAAAAACTTACGAAGATGCTCAATGTTCCAGGAATTGATCACTGGAATGCCATCCTCGGTCTCCAGGCGGACAGCGCCGGGCCTGGTGACTCGTTTCACCCGATAAGGGCCTTCCCACTTCGGCGTCAACTTGTTTGAATTCTTGGCCGACTGAACGCGCCGAAGAACAAGGTCGCCTTCCTCGAGACTTCTGGCATTAACTTTGCGGCTATGGTAGCGACGCAAAGCTTGCTGGTAGCGAGCAGCTCTCACAGCAGCCTGAAGACGATCCTCCTCGAGGAGCACAGCGTCATCTTGCCGCAGTTGCTCTTGCTCAAGCTTATCGTAAGCGAGCACTCGAGGTGACCCGTATACGAGTTCCGTGGGGAGAACTGCCTCTGCTCCATAAACTAGAGCAAAAGGCGTCTGGCCAGTAGCTCGATTTGGCGTCGTCCTGATCGACCAAAGAACCACTGGCAGCTCCTCGATCCAGTTCTTGTCGCACTTGCGCAGCCTGTCGAAAGTTCTCGTCTTGAGCCCACGCAGCACTTCAGCATTTGCCCTTTCAGCTTGACCGTTGCTTCGGGGGTGAGCAACAGAAGCGAAACAGACCTTGGCGCCAAGGTCTTCGACATACTGCATGAAGGCGTGGCTCGTGAACTGGGTACCGTTGTCGGTGATGATCCTGTTAGGAACACCAAAGCGACAAACAATTCCCTTGAAGAACTTGATGGCTGATTGTGCTGTCACCTTCCTCACTGCTTCCACTTCTGGCCACTTCGTAAACTTGTCGATGGCCACATACAAGTACTCGAAGCCCCTGGTGGCACGGGGAAAAGGGCCGAGGATGTCGAGCCCCCAGACCGAAAATGGCCAGGAGAGAGGGATTGTCTGGAGAGCTTGAGCTGGCTGATGAATCTGCTTGGAATGAAACTGGCACGCTTCACACTTGGTTACTAGTGCAGTTGCATCCTGGAGGGCGGTGGGCCAAAAGAAACCTTGCCGGAAAGCCTTTCCAGCAAGGGCTCTTGACCCTATGTGGTGACCACATATGCCTCCATGAATCTCCGCCAACAGCTCCTGTCCTTCTTCCCGGGGAATACACTTCAATTTCACACCGTTTGGTCTTTTTCTGCACAGCATGTCATCGACAAATTGATACATATTGGACCGTCGGGCTACTTTCTCCGCTTCTTCCTGCTCTTCGGGAAGTTCTCCTGTCTGAAGGAAACGGACGATCTGCTGCGCCCACGCTGGAGCCTGTGGCTCGACAATGAGGACTAAAGGCATTTCTTCTGCCGCGGGAACATTAGGCCCTACGGCAAGAGCTTGTCGCTCTACCAGAGCCGGCCTTTCCCCGACGAGCTTGGCGGGAACAGCCGCTTGAACGACGAGAGCCTGGGGCCCTGCTGGAGCGTGCTGTCCTTCAACAAGCTCGTCGGGAGCAGTTGCTTCAACGACGGAAGCCCAAGGCCTCGTCGGAGCATCTTGCTCCTCAGCGCTTCGATCAGGAGCGCCTGCTTCAATGACAAGGACCCGAAGTCTTGTCGGAGCAAGTTGCCCCTTTGCCTCTTGCCTAGGAGCACCCGCTTCAACGACAAGAGCGTGAGGCCTTGTCGGAGCAAGTTGCCCCTCTACATCTTTGGCGCTGGCTTTGGCAGCCTTCTTGCCGGCGGCTTCGGGGAGCTCTGCCGGGAAGTAGTCGCCAGAAGCCAACTTCCTCTTCCTGCCTTGCCCTACTGATGGCGTCACGGATGGCTGAGTTAGTTGGAGCACAAAAGTGCCTGGTTCCACAGGCAATTTGAGCGCGGCGCGCTTTGACAAACCATCGGCAATGTCATTCTCAGTACGTGGGACGTGCTCCATTTGTAGGCCGTCAAAGCATTCCTCCAACTTCCTCACCTCATCTACATAAGCTTCCATCAATGGGCATTGGTAGTTCTTGTTCACTTGCCTGACGACAAGCTGCGAATCTCCCCTGAGAATAAGCTTCTTGATCCCAAGGTCTGCCGCGATCCTGAGACCGGCAAGCAACCCCTCATATTCTGCAGTATTGTTCATCGCCTGTTCCTTGGGAAAGTGCATTTGGACCACGTACTTGAGGTGCTCTCCGGTGGGTGCGACAAGCAGTACGCCAGCACCGGCGCCTTGCAGCGAAAAGGCACCATCAAAGTACATAAGCCACTCTTTGCTTGTCTCCTTGCCGGGGAGAGTCGTCTCTGGGATTTCTTCGTCTGGCGTTGGTGTCCATTCTGCGACAAACTCTGCCAAAACTCGGCTTTGTATGGTTGATGTACTCTCAAACTTGAGACCAAAGCTCGACAACTCCAACGCCCACTCGACAATCCTGCCTGTCGCTTCTGGATTTTGCAAAATCCTTTTCAGCGGGAAGCGAGTGACGACGGTAACTTCATGTGCTTGAAAGTAATGGCGCAGCTTTCTCGAGGCCATGAGAAGGCCGAAAAGCAGCTTCTGCACACCAGAATACCTTGACCTAGCTCCCTGCAGAAGAGAGCTCACAAAGTAGACCGGGCGCTGCACCATTTTCTTCTTTTGTATCACTTCGCCTGACTGCGCAGACGAATCCTTGTCGACAGCAAAACTTGTCGGGGGAGCCCCCAGCTTGTCGCTGGACGTGCCTGCCGCTGTTACTGCCTCCTCATCCACCTCTCTCTCCGCTACTAGCGCAGCACTAACCACTTGATTGGTTGCCGCTAGATACAGCAACAACTTCTCTTGTGGTTTAGGTGCGACAAGTATTGGAGGAGAGGAGAGGTATCTCTTCAAGTCTTGCAGCGCTGCCTCCGCCTCCGGAGTCCATTTCAATGGACCTGCCTTTTTTAAGATTTTGAAAAATGGCAGGGCGCGCTCAGCTGACTTGGAGATAAACCTACTGAGAGCAGCAACACAGCCGGCAAGTCGTCGTACATCCTTGACGCGCTTTGGTGCTTCAATTTGCTCAATGGCTTTGATCTTGTCAGGATTGGCTTCAATTCCACGTTGAGACACAAAGAACCCGAGAAGCTTGCCGGAGGGAACTCCAAACACGCACTTCTCGGGGTTGAGCTTCAGGTTGATCTTGCGCAGATTTACAAAAGTTTCTTCTAGATCTTGAACCAAAGTAGCCCTGTCCTTGCTTTTGACCACTATATCGTCCATATAGGCTTCCACATTTCTATGCAGCTGAGGCTCAAAAGCAATCTGGACGGCTCTTGCAAATGTTGAACCAGCATTTTTCAAACCAAATGGCATACGTACGAAACAGTATGTGCCACAGGGTGTGATAAATGCGGTCTTTTCCTCATCTTCCTCAGCCATGAAGATTTGATGATACCCTGAATATGCGTCAAGAAATGAAAGCAAATCACATCCTGTCGTGGAGTCAACAATCTGGTCTATGCGGGGCAAAGGAAATGGGTCTTTGGGACAAGCTTTATTGACATCAGTGAAATCAATACAAAGCCTCCATTTTCCATTCGCTTTGCGCACGACAACAGGATTGGCCAACCACGTAGGATGGAGCACTCCTCTGACGAGGCCTGCTGCTTCCAACTTCTTGATTTCTTCCGCAATAAACTCTTGCCGCTCCACAGCTTGCTTTCTGGCTTTCTGCTTGACGGGCCTCGCGTGGGGACAAACGGCAAGGTGGTGCTCAATTACTTTCCTGGGAACACCGGGGATGTCGGACGGTTGCCATGCAAACACGTCGACATTCGCCCGCAGGAAAGCAACGAGCGCGCTTTCCTATTTGTTGTCAAGTGTGGCACTGATGGTGAAGGAACCACCAGTGCCGTCCTCCTTGGCGGGCACCTTCTTTGTCGCCGGCGGAGCGGCTTTGTTCTTCTTGCACTTGCCGGTGGAGCTCTTTGGTGCGTCCTCGACGGCAGCGCAGCACTCCGAAGAGGTGCGCTTGCCGGAGTGGGCACAGGAGCTCTTGCCGGACTTCCTCTTGTTCTCCCCCCCGGGAGCTTTAGCGGCAAGTGCCTTGGCGGCAGTTGCGGCAGCTGCTTCCCGGCAGATCTTGTCGGTGCAAATAAGTGCATCCTTCTTATCGCAGGGAACTTTGATAACACTTACTGGGCCTGGCATCTTCAACACGTTGTAGGCATAATGAGAGGCTGCCATGAACTTGGCGAGCGCTGGACGGCCAAGTATCCCATTATAAGGCAATGGAATATCGGCAATGTCAAAGGTGACCTTCTCGGTCCGGTAGTTCAGCTCGCCGCCAAATGTCACTGGCAACGTGATTTTCCCTTTCGGCTTGCTCCTTCCTGGATTGACTCCTTGGAAAGTACCAGTTTCCTCAAGCTCGCCGTCAGGGATTTGAAGTTTCCGGAGCACAGCGGGCGAAATCAGATTCAAGCCGGCCCCACCGTCAACTAACATCTTCGTGACCTTGAGGTTGCAGATCGTTGGTGAAACCAACATCGGCAAGCACCCGACCGCCGTTGTGCGGTCAGGGTGGTCCTCAATGTCAAAGACGATAGGCGTGTCGGACCACTTCAGAAGCTTTCTGGCGTCAACAGATGGTTCCGCCGCATTGATCTCTCGCGCCCACTGTTTAAGTTGGCGGTGAGAAGAATGCAACGAAGCACCACCGTCAACACACAAGACTTCCGCGGCTTTCTGAAATTCGTGCTCACTGGATTCTTCATCATCTAGATCATCATCATCATCATCTTTGTCGCGGCCACGAGGAGGCCTGTCTCTCTGCTGCTGCTTGGCCTTGCCGCGACGCCCTCCTCGGGCAGTGCGCTTCTTGCCGGACCCGCCAGCACCTTCTGGGGCCTTCTCCTTGTCGCGCCTCTCATACTCAGCTTTCTGCTGTTTGACAAGCTGCTCGACTCGTCGGCAGTTCTGGAGATCGTGTCCCTTGGTGCGGTGGATCTTGCAATATTGCTTGTCGGAGCCGTCCTGCTTGTCGGCAGCCGCCAAGGCCTGACAGTTGGCGCACGCGGCAATCTCCTTGCCGGAGCCCTCGACTTTGGCCTTGTCGGCGCTGCCGTTGCCGCTGGACTGTTCGACGGCAAGCACAGCTTTGCCCTTTTTCTTCCTGTTGTTCCGCCGCCGGCCCTTCTTTGCCGGGGCGGTACCTTCGCTGTCAGAGCTCCCCCCTGCGCCAACACCTTCACCGGGAAGTTTCCTTCCCTCTTCAGCACGCGCACACTTGTCGGCAAGAGCATATAGCTGGCCAATGTCTCTGACCTTGGTCATCGCCATTTCCTCCCGCATCTTGCGGTTACGCACGTTCTGATGGAACGCGCTAATAACCGCAGTGGGGTGAACATCTGGGATGTTGTACTGTACGCGGCTGAACCTTTGAATGTATTTGCGCAGGGGCTCTCCTTCCTTCTGGGGGATGAGATGAAGATCACTCTCCTGGCCATGAGGTTGATGACCGCCAGTAAAGGCACCAACAAACTGATGGCACAGGTCCGCCCATGAAGAAATGGAGTTCTCCGGCAAGTGCATGAGCCATGAGACGACGTTGCGCTTTAACACGAGCGGGAAGTAGTTAGCAAGAATCTTGTCGTCTCGTCCCCCGGCAGCTTGCACCGCAATGGTGTAAATGCTGAGGAACTCCGACGGGTGTGTCTTGCCATCATACTTCTCCGGCACATCAGGCTTGAAAGCCTTGCGGTTGGGCCACTGGACCTGCCGCAGCTCACGGGTGAACGCTGGACAACTTACCGCGTACGGCAAGTTGCCAGGATCCCCTGGCGCATGCATGTCAACAGCGGGCCCTGCGCGTCTGTCGGACTGACGATGCGCTTCTCTCCTTCGCTCGATAGTGGTACGAGCGTCTTCTCCTCTGCGTTCCTGAAGAACGAGGCGCTGGTCACGACGAGCTCGCGGGTCAGACGACGCCGTGGAATCATCGCCACGGGCGTCGTTTCGACGTGTCGGCGACCGAGGCCGTCTGGGCGGGGAGTGTACGGTTGTTGCCCCTTCGCCGTTCTTGTTGGTGACAACATTGTCACCAGTTCTCTTGTCGGTCGCGCGCACCGGGTCGGCATCAGCGAAGCTGAGAAGGCTCTGAATGGTTGCCCTCCACTCATCAAGCTTATCTGCTGGTGGAGGGAAGTTCAGGAGCAGCTGCGCACGCCCCAACGCTTCTGCTGGTGAGGGAGGTATCGAGTGGCATGAGGACTGTGGGATGCTCTTACTCCTAACAGTGTTAGAAGGAGCATCTCCACGCCCAGGCGACCGTACCTCGACACCGCCAATGTGTTGTTGCGTATGGTGACCCCGCGCATCTCGAGATCGATGCGCAAGTTCATTATCCAGGGAGCGCCTGGCACCTGGGGCGTCAGGACGCTGCCTGTCACGGGCTTCTTGCAAAGGCCGCGGCGTCTGAACCGGCGCAGGTGTTCCAGAACGCGCAGCACCGTTTCTGGAGCTTGCAGGGCCAGCAGCAGCGAGCAGCGCTGCGTTCCCAGACCCAGCAGCGCCAAGATTGGCGTTGCTGGCCCGGTTTTGGACAGGTGGAGGTAATAGGAGCTCTCGCTCTCCAGTCCCCCCAGCAGCCGCAATCACGTCGGCACCCTCCTGCATGGGAGCAGGCGGGTTGGACGTAGACGCACCGATGGCCGAAGTCTTCTTTTTTGGAGCCATAAGGCGGAGGATGGCCCAAAAAACTAACGCGCAAATCGCTAGATTAGGTTCACACAACCTCCTTTCCCCTACCTGGCGCGCCAAAGATGTCGGGGACGAATCCGCGACCACCTATGGGACCCAGGGAAGGACCCCTTTACGTTCGGCAGGGAGAGACGGTCGCACGAAGAGCAAATCTAGCGAAGAACACGACAGCACACGAGAGAGATTTTACCCAGGTTCGGGCCGCACGGATGCGTAAAACCCTACTCCTGCTTTTTGGTGTATTATCTGGATGATTGTTCTAGCTCCAGGAGCGCTACAGTACAGAGTAGCTGCGTACAATACTGGAGTTCTCCATCTCCCAGTTCCTAACCCCCCCTCCACGTTGCCTATGGGCCTCCTTTTATACGCACAAAGGGGTCACCAACAGGTGGCAAACAGTAAAGGTAGAGGTGGAAAGTTGCTACAGTAAGGCCATTATTACTAGGATGACATGTCCTACCTACCACTGACGGCAGGGGACAAGGGCATTAAATGCCCATGCCTTAGCTGTCCAGATACATGTACCCGGACGTCTTGGACATGGGAAAAGCCTATCCCACCTGCTCCTGCACCGCTAGCTACAGAGTACCGCCGTCTACACAGTGCCCTGCCACACACGCTTGGAAGGACCCAGAGCGCCACGCTGGCAGAGGCACCGGAGCAGCACAGTAGCACAGTGGTACAGTAACGCTTGCCGCGGCAAGACCTTGTCGCACCTGACAGCTTGCCGCAACCAATAACTTGCCGCGCAAGGTAACTTGCTGGGGCAAGTACCTTGCCGCAGCTGCTATCTTGCCGCAGCCAATACCTTGTCGCAGCCAATGACTTGCCGGGGCAAGTACTCTGCTACAGCAAACCTCAGGCTGGGCCTCAACTGTCCCTCCCGGCAAGCTCCTCTTGCCGGGGCCTTGACTCTTGCTTTGTATACTTTGTTCTTGAATGGCTTAATAACCTTGAGCTTCTCTCTGGCTGTCCTCCCATAAGCCTGGCCGCGGGATGCTGCTACTGCCCGTGCACAAGTACGGGGTACTAGGGTACCCCTATTCTAGTACACCGACAGTTGGTGTATTTTAATTCGGATCTGGTGTCAAGTTCTCTACAACCGGATATTATAAATTCCAGTATGCCACATAACCGCGGGCACGGCTTCGTGTAAGATTTAACCCTGCAGGGGTGTTCCAACCTGGCCCATCACAAGCCTACACAAGCTGCGGTGGAATTACCTCAACCTCAAGAAAACCCGATCAACCTCGAGTCAGCCTGAAATATCCTCGGAATCCCGGTGCACAAGACATTTTGATAATGGTAACACAAGTCCAGCAAGACCTCTCAACATGTCGACACACTGATAGGAGCCGCGTGTATCTTGTTCTCAGGACACAACCGGATGGGACAAGCTATGAGTAAAACCAGACCTCGAGTTTCCCCGTGGTGGCCTGGCAGGCCGCCCGTTTTGGACCAACACAATTGGCACTGGCCCACCTGTATTATGTGGAATAAAGAATCCCCGGGTTCATGACGCCCTATGCAAATTAATTATTAAGTTCAATATTATTATGTTGGCAAATGTTAAAACCAAGGTTGGGCCTTGCTGGAAGCGGTTATTCAAAGCGAACTATCAAGAGGGTCCCATTCCCCTAAGCGTGTTAGGAACGATAATCAAGGATCATAATACCAGCATTACGGAAACTAGGGCGGCATCGGTGGAACAAAACACCAGGCAAAAGGCCGAGCCTTCCACCCAAAACCAAGTATATAGATGCATTAATTAAATAATAGATATTGTGATATCCCAAGATATCCATGTCCCAAGATGGAACAACCTGCAACTGCACCTGCAACTAGCAACGCTATAAGAGGGGCTGAGCAAGTGGTAACATAGCCAAACAACGGTTTGCTGGGAGGGTGAAAAGGTTAGAGGCTGTTTCATGGCAATTGGGAGGCTTGATAAACAAGTGGTAGGTAGCGCGACATAGCGATAGCATCGGGACAACTAGCAAAGCAAAGATAGTAGTGGTATCCAGGGTAATGATCATCTTGCCTGAAATCCCGCTAGGAAGAAGAACGAGTCCATGAAGAAGACGAACGGGCATAGACGAACCAAGCGTAGTCGAACGCATCCTCACAATCGCAACGAAACCGAGAACTATCGAGAAGAAGCACAACTGGAAAGAAGCAAACAACACGGTAAACACACAACACATGAACAAGGCATGATGCACAACCAAGTATGATGCATGACAAGGCTAAATGTTGTTACTCATGGCAAGAGATGATGCATAAAAGAACCCACATCAAAGCAAGTTTAAATGAGGCCGGTAACAACACATAACAAATCCGGAAAGTCCCCATATGCAAAAAATTTAATTTGGTACTGTTCTGAATTAAACATTATGTTAAAGTTCTTAAACAGCAAGTTAAAGTGCACCATGATGATCTACACGTTTTTCTAGTCAAGTTACATATAAGGTTCATTTAATTCCGAGTTACGGTCTAAAAGATATGAGCAAAACAAGCTAAACATGGCATTGATGCAAAAGCAAGCAAAACACAATCACAAACACTTTAAAACAAGGATGCAACAAGATATCATGAAGCTACGTGCAATTCTAAGCAAGTTTCATATAGGACATGACCAAAACGGAGCAACGGTTCAACACATACACTCAAAGCAAGTTTTATTAACAATCTGCCCAAAACAGCAAGTAGGCATATTGCAAGCACCAAAACAACATGCTACAGGAACTATATGGGCACAAACTTGATATGCACTTAAAGTAGAGATGACATTCTTCAAAACATATTCACTAATCAGGTTCAAAATCCTCATGGTTAATTTACTACGATCCATGCAAAATGCAAAGTTCTGCTACAGATTAGGACTGAAAAAACTGGGCATATATAACAGCAGAGTTAAAATGATGGCATGTTGGAGGCATGAAACAAAGATGCTACAGTTTAACATCATGGTATCAAAAGGCCTAGCATGCTAGTACATATCATGGATCTCAAGTAACATAACATGGTGTATACATAAGAGCAACAGGTTCATGGGAATCATCAAAACAAGATGCAAACATGAAATAAGCTGATTCTCAGACTTAGGAAATCTGGGAATGCAAAACAGCAACATCATGATGCTGACTTTGGAGGCACATAACAGCAAGCATAGCAATTTTAATATTTATGAAAAAGGCATGAGCATAATTTATACATGACATACTTCCAATTAATCCATTGGCACAATTTATAAGATGAATAGATTAATTACTATGAACTCTGCAAAATAAAACATGTTGTTATCAGGATGACAGTTTTATCATGATGGCAACTTGAGGGCAAGAAAGAGACAAGCTACAGCAAGTTTACATGACAACCAAGGGCATGACATCAAAGTACACATTGCATAGACCAAATCACACGAAGTAATCATAAGCATATGAGTTATGGATTAGTGGCAACCATCATGCAAAGTTAGCAAGTTTTATAACAGACAGTTTTAACTTAGCGAAATTAATGTCTGAAATCAGCAACATTGACTAGGCATGTTTGCAAGCTTGTTGCACTCACCACAGTACATATCATGGCATGAAATAAATTCTAACAGCAAGAAGACATAAAAATGCACCAAACACATGTTGACATGATGCTCATATGACATATGCACTAAATCACACAAAATAACAAAAGGGCAAGTTATAACAGTTTCAGCACTCAACATCAGCATGCACTTTTTCAATGAAGATTATGATATGAATATGAACCCTAACATGAATGCAACAACCACCATCATGAAGACCACAAAGAGTAGAACAATTTTCATATATAAATCATATTCATGCGATGAACAGATGCAAAGATATGGCCCTCACAAAATGCACAAATGATGTTTGAAATCTGGGGACAGCCGTTTTTACCCTGCACGAAACTGGACGAGGGGATCCAGGATGGAGCGGTGCAACAGGGCTGTTTGGAACCCGGGATGGCTCGGATTCGGGACGGGACTTGATGGGGTGGTCCAGGTCGGGGTTGAAGAAGAGACATGGCAGTGGGCGTCGAGCAGGGACTCCAACGGGGCTCGGGACGACCGAGAATGGGCCGAGGGTTGCCGGATCTGGTGGATCCCGGCCGGATCGGGCGAGGGTCGTGGCCGCCGGCGAGCTCCATGGGCGGTGGCGTCCTGCAGCGCTAGAGAGAGAGAGAGAGAGAGAGAGAGAGAGAGAGAGAGATCGAGAACTCGGGGATAGAGGAGGAGGGGCGGCGGATCTGGCCTCATTCAGCGGCGGCGGGCGTGCGGGTCGCCGGTAGCGCGCTCCGGCGAGGTCCGTTGAGGTCGAGAAGGGGTCGGGGTCGCGGCGGACGGCGGAGCCCGAGCATGGGAGCTCGCGGGCAGCGGCTGCTCTGGGAGCCGGGGCAGGGGCGCGCGGGGCTCGGTCGGGGCCTGGTGCGGCCCGGGGCGGGGCGGCCGTGGGCTCTACGGGCTGCGGCGGCGCGGGGTGGATAGGGGGCGACATGGAGGCGTCTGGTTGGTGGAGGGTGGCGACTGCGGCGGCGCTGGCTGGATAGGGGCGCGCCAAGTGGCAGAGCAGGGGTGGAGCGGCGCGGAATGCGAGGAGGGGAAGGTGGCTGCGGGTAGGAGAAGGGTAGGGCTAGGGTTAGGCTAGGGTTGCCCGATTTGGACGGGGTGGTGGCCTATTTATAGGCAGGAGGGGCTAGAGGAGGGGTTTGAGGCCGCCTCGGAGCCATCCGATCACCATCGGATGGTCCGGATCGAAGGAGGCTTAGGCAGGCCTAGTGGGCTGATTGTGGCTGTGTAGATGGGCTAGGGAGAGAAGAGAGAGAAGGCCCGGCAACAGTTTTCGGATACCAAAAACGTCCGACGTTTGACCGGCTATAGTGCCGCTATAGTTTAACGTTGGGCTATCAAACAGACTCCGAATGTGATGAAATTTGGCAGGCGGTCTACCTACAATATAACAAGACCGCACGCCAACTTTCAACCCATTCTGAGAACATTTTTATCCCACTTATAAAATAATATTTCGGAGGTGCCGTGGGCGCGTGCGAATGTGTTTGGACTCAGAACAGACAACAGAAGGACCGGGGAGGAGCTGGCAACTATGAACGGATGCAAGTTTTGAAAAACATGCAGATGAAATGCACATGATGACATGGCAAGGTGCAACACGCAAGCGAATGACATGGCAACAACGACGAATAACTGGAAGACATCTGGCGCATCGGTCTCGGGGCGTCACAAAGACCACGACCGATTAGCTACACTACAGAGTTAACATCAGAAGTGCTATACGAGGTATCACCCACGGCACTCGATAGTAGCTCTGTAGAGTCGTACAATGAAGGAGGGGTGTGATGTGATGTATCGGGCTCTGGACGTCGATCATGTTGATCGAGTCATCAGTTATCAAGCGGGGGCAACTGGGACAAGGTGAGGGGTCACTGGTGGATCACTAACCAACCTATACTAAGCAGTTTAGGATAAACAGGTAAGGTAACAATTGCAGGTTACAAAATCAGGCTATGCATCAGAATAGGATCATACAAAAGAAGTAGCAGTTCTAATGCAAGCATGAGAGGGAAGGAATGGGCGATATTGGAATGATCAAGGGGGGTTTGCTTGCCTGGAAGCTCTGCTGCAAGGGAAGAAGGGTCATCGATGACGTAGTCGATCACAAGGGCAGCATCGGTCTTGGGGTCTACCGGAGAGAAGATGGGGAAGAAACAGTAAATACAATGCAAACAGATGCATCACTAAGCATGACATGACGATATGCAGTGCTAGGAGTGTTCTAACACGGTACTACATGTTACAGACGGAGAGGGAAAACACCCGGAGGGGTTTTCCCGGTGTTTGGCATTTTTCGGACAGACAAAGAGAGGGGGACGGTTCCATTTTCAACATGCTAGGGGCATGTGATAGATGAACGGATTGCATAGTCAGATTCGTTGGATTTTTCTGAGCAACTTTCATATATAAATTATTTTCATCAGAGTTATGGTTTAATTTCTATGAATTTTCAAAGTTTAAACAACATTCTGCAATTTTTTTATTTAATTTTATTTCCAAAAATAGCCACAATTTACTAGGTGCACCCGGTGCAGTGCACACGCAAGTGCACCAGAGGCTGACCAGCGGGCCCCGTTAACCTGGGTCAACTGGACGATTGACTGGTCAACTGGGGCCGCGGGGCCCAGCGTCAGTGGCACATGTGGTGCCACGCGGTCGCCATGTCAGCGCCAGGCGCGGCTGCAGACAATGACGGGCGCTGCGGCGCGGTGAGCGGCCACGACACGGGCGGCGGCAGGCCGGGCCAGCAGCTGGGGCGGGCGCCGGGAGCGACGGCAGGAGGCGTGGGGCTAGGGCGGCGATGGCGCTAGGCAGCGGGGCGGAGGAGGCGGCGTCCTTCGGCGATGCGGGGTGGGGCGCGGGCCGTGGCGAGGCTGGCCGTCAATGGCAGGCACGGGAGAGGGGCCGGGGGAAACAAGGCACGGCCACGCGGGCGGTGAGCAGCGGCAGCAGCAGCGCGGTAGAGCAACGGCTGGCAGCGGCGGTACGCAGTAGCGCTTGGGGCGCAGCGCGGGCTGTGGCGAGGCGGGGCGCGCGGTGGACGTGCGTGGGCGCGAGGGCAAGGGCTCGGCGGGGGCGCACCACGGGCGACGCGGGCATGGCCGGGCGCGGCCTGGGAAGTTAGCGTGCGGGCCAGCGCGCCGGGACGGCTGCAGGCAACGGCACAGCGGCGAGCGGTGCGCAGAGAGCGGCAGAGGCGGAGTGAGCGGCGAGCGAGGCGAGGCCAGGACGCAGGGCGCGGTGGGCTACACGGGCGGCAGGAGCAAGTAACAGTACATAGCGGTAGCAGTTTTAACAGCAGCAGTATGCAGGGACAGCAGCTTCAGTAGCAGCAGTAGGTAGCATCGAGGAGCAGTAGTAGCGCAGGCAGCTACGGGGTCGGGGCGAACTGCGGGCAACGACAGTAGAACAAGGGGGTCGAGGGGGAAGGAGGGGGAATGGGAGCTCATAGTCGTTGCCGAGGAGATGGGCGGCGAGGCTCGGAGGAGCCTTTGATGAAGCAGAACGGCGAGGCAGTCGGGCGGCATGGCGACTGCGTCAACCCCTTCTCCAGATCAGCGGAGAGGGTGAGGTGGAGAGGGGGAGAGGGGCGAGGTGAGTGGAGGCGTAGCCTTTGATACGTCTCCAACATATCTATAATTTTTTATTGTTCCATGCTATTATATTATCTGTTTTGGATGTTTTATATGCATTAATATGCTATTTTATATTATTTTTGGGACTAACCTATTAACCTAGAGCCCAGTGCTAGTTCCTGTTTTTTTCCTTGTTTTTGAGTTTCGCAGAAAAGGAATACCAAACGGAGTCCAAACGGAATGAAACCTCCACGATGATTTTTCTTGGACCAGAAGACAACCAGGAGACTTGGAGATGAAGTCGGAGGAGCCACGAGGCGGCCACAAGGACGGAGGGCGCGCCCAGGGGGTAGGGTGCGCCCCCCACCCTTGTGGGCCCCCCGTGCACCTCCTGACCTAATTCTTTCGCCTATATATTCCCAAATATCCCCAAACCACCAGAGGCATCCACAAAAACACTTTTCCACCGTCGCAACCTTCTGTACCCATGAGATCCCATCTAGGGACCTTTTTCGGCACCCTGCCGGAGGGGGATTCGATCACGGAGGGCTTCTACATCAACCCTATTGCCCTTCCGATGAAGCATGAGTAGTTTACCACAGACCTACGGGTCCATAGCTAGTAGCTAGATGGCTTCTTCTCTCTCTTTGATTCTCAATACCATGTTCTCCTCGATGTTCTTGGAGATCTATTCGATGTAATACTTTTTTGCGGTGTGTTTGCCGAGATCCGATGAATTGTGGATTTATGATCAGCTTATCTATGAATATTATTTGAATCTTCTCTGAATTCTTTTATGCATGATTTGATATCTTTGTAATTCTCTTTGAACTATCGGTTTGGTTTGGCCAACTAGATTGGTTTTTCTTGCAATGGGAGAAGTGCTTAGCTTTGGGTTCAATCTTGCGGTGTCCTTTCCCAGTGACAGTAGGGGCAGCAAGGCACGTATTGTATTGTTGCCATCGAGGATAAAAAGATGGGGTTTTCATCATATTGCTTGAGTTAATTCCTCTACATCATGTCATCTTACTTAATGCGTTACTCCGTTCTTTATGAACTTAATACTCTAGATGCATGCTGGATAGCGGTCGATGTGTGGAGTAATAGTAGCAGATGCAGATTCGTTTCGGTCTACTTGACACGGACGTGATGCCTATATTCATGATCATTGCCTTAGATATCGTCATAACTTTGCGCTTTTCTATCAATTGCTCGGCAGTAATTTTTCACCCACCGTATTATTTTCTATCTTCAGAGAAGCCTCTAGTGAAACCTATGGCCCCCGGGTCTATTTTCCAACATATAAGTTTCTATTTTCCATCATATAAGTTTCTATTTTCCATCATACAAGTTTCCGATCTACTATTTTGCAATCTTTTACTTTCCGATCTATAAATCAAAAACACCAAAAATATTTACATTATCGTTTATCTATCTCTATCAGATCTCACTTTTGCAAATAACCGTGAAGGGTTGACAACCCCTTTATCGCGTTGGGTGCAAGTTGTTTGATTGTTTGTGCAGGTATTCGGTGATTTGTGCGTTGTCTCCTACTGGATTGATACCTTGGTTCTCAAACTGAGGGAAATACTTATCTCTACTTTGCTGCATCACCCTATCCTCTTCAAGGGAAAAACCAACGCAAGCTCAAGAAGTAGCAGGAAGAATTTCTGGCGCCGTTGCCGGGGAGATCTACGCCAAGTCAAGACATACCAAGTACCCATCATAAAACTCTCATCTCTTGCATTACATTATTCGCCATTTGCCTCTCGTTTTCCTCTCCCCCACTTCTAAAATGATTTTCGAAAAAAAAATCCTTTTTATTCGCCCTTCTTTTCGTTCGATCTTTTGTTTGCTTGTGTTACCATGTGCCTTCTTTTTGCTTGCATCTTCACTTGCTAAAAGTTTATGGATCCTCGTCCACTTGCTAATCTTTTTAGGAGATCCAATTATGATGATCCAATTTCTAGTGATTTGAGTGCACTAGATTATCTTTATAAAGTTTTGCTTGAAAATTGTGATGAAGTGTTAAAAGAAAAAATTTATGAAGTGATTCACGATAGCTCCTTGGATAAAAAGCATGATTGCAATGGTTCTACTATAAATTCTATTAATGTCAGTTGTGCTAATGTTATGCAAAACCCTAAGCTTGGGGATGCTAGTTTTGCTAGGTCCACTACTTGTTGCAATGATCATGATTGGGGTGATTCTTTTTATGATCTTGAAAATTTATTTAAGCCCCATGATGAATATGAAATTGATAATGATGTTTGCAATAATATTGAAAGTGGGTTTGGAAGAGTGTCAACTTTAGATCCCACATATTTGGAGAATGTTCAATCTTATGAAATTTTTGATAAAAGTGGGTTTGGAGAGGTCATGACTTTAGTTAATGTTAATCCCACTATCTTGGAAGAGTGTCAACTTAGTATGCATGTGGATCATGTAGAGAATATGTTGTGTGATAGCTATATTGTTGAATTTTAATATGATCCTACATGTAATTATTATGAGAGAGGAAAATATGGATGTAGAAATTTTCGTGTCACTAAATTACCTCTCGTTATGTTGAGATTGCTGTTGTTTCTTTCCTCTTCCTTGCATATGCTACATCTTGCTTGTCTTGCTAATTTGTTTTCCTATAAAATGCCTATGCATAGGAAGTATGTTAGACTTAGATGTGTTTTTCAGATGTTTTACGATGCTCTCTTTGTGCCTCAAATCTTTTCTTTCACATGAGCATCATCAAAATTACCAATGCCTAGCTAAAAGGCTTTAAAGAATAGCGCTTGTTGGGAGGCAACCCAATTTTATTTTTGTTTTTGCTTTTTTGGTTCTTTTTTACAATAAATAATTAATCTAGCCTCTGGTTAGATGTGGTTTTGTATTTTAATTAGTGCTTGTGCCAAGTAAGACCTTCGGGATGGCTTATGGTGATAGTTGATTTGATCTTGCTGAAAAATAGAAACTTTTTCGTCTAGTCACAGAATTTTAATAATTTACCGGAGCATTTAAAAACCCTGAAGTTTTTACACGAGATTTATATACAAATTTCCTCTGTTTTCCTAATTTTTCCGAATTTTTGGAGTTACATAAGTATTAGAACAATTCCGATCTTCACAGACTGTTCTGTTTTTGACAGATTCTGTTTTCTTTGTGTTGTTTGCTTATTTTGATGAATCTATGGGTAGTATCGGGGGGTATGAACCATGGAAAAGTTGGAATAGAGTAGATATTACACCAATATAAATAAATAATGAGTTCACAACAGTACCAAAAGTGGTGATTTATTTTCTTATACTAACGGAGCTTATGAGATTTTTTGTTGAGTTTTGTGTTGTGAAGTTTTCAAGTTTTGGGTAAGGATTTGATGGACTATCGAATAAGGAGTGGCAAGAGCCTAAGCTTGGGGATGCCCAAGGCATCCCAAGATAATATTCAAGGACAACCAAGAGTCTAAGCTTGGGGATGCCCCGGAAGGCATCCCCTCTTTCGTCTTCGTCTATCGGTAACTTTACTTGAGGCTGTATTTTTATTCACCACATGATATGTGTTTTGCTTGGAGCGTCTTGTATGATTTGAGTCTTTGCTTTTTAGTTTTCCACAATCATCCTTGCTGCACACACCTTTTGAGAGGGACACGCATGAATCGTGATTTATTAGAATACTCTTTGTGCTGCACTTATATCTTTTGAGCTAGGCAATTTTTGCTCTAGTGCTTCACTTATATCTTTTTAGAGCACGGCGGTGGTTTTATTTTATAGAAATTAATAAACTCTCATGCTTCACTTATATTATTTTGAGAGTCTCTAAACAGCATGGTAATTTTCTTTGCTTATAAATTTAGTCCTAATACGATAGGCATCCAAGAGGGATATAATAAAAACTTTCATATAAAGTGCATTGAATACTATGAGAAGTTTCATTCCTTATGATTGTTTTGAGATATGAAGATGGTGATATTAGAGTCATGCTAGTGAGTAGTTGTGAATTTGAGAAATACTTGTGTTAAGGTTTGTGAGTCCCGTAGCATGCACGTATGGTGAACCGTTATGTAACGAAGTTGGAGCATGAGATATTTTTTTGATTGTCTTCCTTATGAGTGGCGGTCGGGGACGAGCGATGGTCTTTTCCTACCAATCTATCCCCCTAGGAGCATGCGCGTAGCACTTTGTTTTGATGACTAATAGATTTTTGCAATAAGTATGTGAGTTCTTTATGACTAATGTTGAGTCCATGGATTATACGCACTCTCACCCTTCCACCATTGCTAGCCTCTCTAGTACCGCGCAACTTTCGTCGGTACCATACACCCACCATATACCTTCCTCAAAACAGCCACCATACCTACCTATTATGGCATTTCCATAGCCATTCCAAGATATATTGCCATGCAACTTTCCACCGTTCCGTTTATTATGACACGCATCATCATTGTCATATTGCTTTGCATGATCATATAGTTGACATCGTATTTGTGGCAAAGCCACCATTCATAATTCTTTCAGACATGTCACTCTTAATTCATTGCACATCCCGGTACACCACCGGAGGCTTTCATATAGAGTCATATTTTGTTCTAGTATCGAGTTGTAAGTAAATAAAAGTGTGATGATCTTCATTATTAGAGCATTGTCCCATGTGAGGAAATAAAAAAAAAGAAATGAAAAAAAGAGGAGAAAGAAAAGGCCCAAAAAAAGAGAAGGCCCCAAAAAAATGAAAAAAAATGAAAGAAAAAGAGAGAAGGGGCAATGTTACTATCCTTTTACCACATTTGTGCTTCAAAGTAGCACCATGATCTTCATGATAGAGAGTCTCCTATGTTGTCACTTTCATATGCTAGTGGGAATTTTTCATTATAGAACTTGGCTTGTATATTCCAACGATGGGCTTCCTCAAATTGCCCTAGGTCTTCATGAGCAAGCAAGTTGGATGCACACCCACTTAGTTTTCCTTTTGAGCTTTCATAAACTTATAGCTCTAGTGCATCCATTGCATGCCAATCCCTACTCACTCACATTGATATCTATTGATGGGCATCTCCATAGCCCGTTGATACGCCTAGTTGATGTGAGACTATCTCCCTCTTTTTGTCTTCTCCACAACCACCATATTATATTCCACCTATAGTGCAATATCCATGGCACACGCTCATGTATTGCGTGAAAGTTGAAAAAGTTTGAGAACGTCAAAAGTATGAAACAATTGCTTGGCTTGTCATCGGGGTTGTGCATGATTTGAATATTTTGTGTGATGAAGATGGAGCATAGCCAGACTATATGATTTTGTAGGGATAAGCTTTCTTTGGCCATGTTATTTTAAGAAGACATAATTGCCTTGTTAGTATGCTTGAAATATTATTGTTTTTATGTCAATATTAAACTTTTGTTTTGAATCTTATGGATCCAAACATTCATGCCACAATAAAGAAAATTACATGGATAAATATGTTAGGTAGCATTCCACATCAAAAATTCTGTTTTTATCATTTACCTACTCGAGGACGAGCAGGAATTAAGCTTGGGGATGCTTGATACGTCTCCAACGTATCTATAATTTTTGATTGTTCCATGCTATTATATTATCTGTTTTGGATGTTTTATATGCATTAATATGCTATTTCATATTATTTTTGGGACTAACCTATTAACCTAGAGCCCAGTGCCAGTTCCTGTTTTTTCCTTGTTTTTGAGTTTCACAGAAAAGGAATACCAAACGGAGTCCAAACGGAATGAAACCTTCACGATGATTTTTCTTGGACCAGAAGACAACCAGGAGACTTGGAGATGAAGTCGGAGGAGCCACGAGGCGGCCACAAGGACGGAGGGCGCGCCGCCCACCCTTGCCTCCCCGCGCCCCCCCCCCCCCCCCCCCCCCGTGCACCTCCTGACCTAATTCTTTCGCCTATATATTCCCAAATATCCCCAAACCACCAGAGGCATCCATGAAAACACTTTTCCACCGTCGCAACCTTCTGTACCCATGAGATCCCATCTAGGGACCTTTTTCGGCACCCTGTCGGAGGGGGATTCGATCACGGAGGGCTTCTACATCAACCCTATTGCCCTTCCGATGAAGCGTGAGTAGTTTACCACAGACCTACGGGTCCATAGCTAGTAGCTAGATGGCTTCTTCTATCTCTTTGATTCTCAATACCATGTTCTCCTCGATGTTCTTGGAGATCTATTCGATGTAATACTTTTTTGCGGTGTGTTTGCCGAGATCCGATGAATTGTGGATTTATGATCAGCTTATCTATGAATATTATTTGAATCTTCTCTGAATTCTTTTATGCATGATTTGATATCTTTGTAATTCTCTTTGAACTATCGGTTTGGTTTGGCCAACTAGATTGGTTTTTCTTGCAATGGGAGAAGTGCTTAGCTTTGGGTTCAATCTTGCGGTGTCCTTTCCCAGTGACAGTAGGGGCAGCAAGGCACGTATTGTATTGTTGCCATCGAGGATAAAAAGATGGGGTTTTCATCATATTGCTTGAGTTAATTCCTCTACATCATGTCATCTTACTTAATGCGTTACTCCGTTCTTTATGAACTTAATACTCTAGATGCATGCTGGATAGCGGTCGATGTGTGGAGTAATAGTAGCAGATGCAGATTCGTTTCGGTCTACTTGACACGGACATGATGCCTATATTCATGATCATTGCCTTAGATATCGTCATAACTTTGCGCTTTTCTATCAATTGCTCGGCAGTAATTTTTCACCCACCGTATTATTTTCTATCTTAAGAGAAGCCTCTAGTGAAACCTATGGTCCCAGGGTCTATTTTCCAACATATAAGTTTCTATTTTCCAAAATAAAATAGTTTAATAATCTTTTATAATTTAAAAATCATTTAAATTATTATTTAGGCCATTATTTTAATTATTAAAGGGCATTAAAACACTTTATAAAAATGTTGGTTCACCACCAATATTAACAACTGATTATTTGCAACAATTTGAACATTTTAGTTCTCATGTTTTGAGAACTTTTGTATTTCACTTAGAATTTGAATTAGAATATAGGTGGAATTTCAAATGAGATTGAATCAAGATGATCATGCACTGTTTAGAAAAAAGGATTAGCTTAATCCTAGAGGTTACTGTAGCGTCAAAATACAGGGGTGTTATAACTCTCCTGCTCTAAAAGAAATTCTCGTCCCGAGAATTAAGAGGTAGAAGGGAAAAGATTGGGGTATTCAGCATGGAGGTTATCCTCGTGTTCCCAAGTGGCTTCATCTTCAGTATGATTCGACCATTGCACCTTGAGGAACTTGGTAACCTTCTGACGGGTTCGACGTTTAGCTTCTTCAAGAATGCGGATTGGATGCTCTTTGTATGTGAGATCAGCTTTCACTTCAATCAATTCTGGATCCACTTCACGCTCCGGATCCTTGAAGCAACGATGAAGTTGTGACACATGGAAGATGTCATGGATGTGAGAGAATTGAGGTGGCAACTCCAATTGATAAGCCACAAGTCCACGACGGGCGAGAATACAGAAGGGACCAATGTAGCGAGGAGCTAGCTTGCCCTTGACTCCGAACCGATGAGTGCCTCTCAAAGGAGTGACACGCAAGTAAGCTTGCTCACCGGGTTGATAAGTTGAACCCCAGTGTTTCCGGCCATAGTTGCTCTTATGGAGGGACTGGGCCGCCTTGAGATTATCTCGGATAATGCGGACTTGCTCTTCAGCTTGTTGGATAATGTCCAGACCAAATGAGCGGCCGTTCCCTAGTTTCTGACCAATTCAGAGGGGTTCGTCACTTACGTCCATAGAGTACCTCGAAGGGTGCCATCTTCAAGCTGGCTTGATAACTGTTGTTATAAGAGAATTCAGCATAAGGAAGAGATTGTTCCCACTTCTTGCCGAAAGAGATAACACAAGCCCTAAGAATGTGTTCAAGAATTTGATTAACTCGCTCGACTTGGCCTTGGGATTGGGGATGATATGCAGTGCTCTAGGTTATATGAGTTCCCATTGCCTCTTGGAAACTATCCCAGAACTTAGAAGTGAATAAGCTCCCATGGTCTAAACTGATCTCCTTCGGAATGTCGTGGAGAGTTACCATTCTGGAGATATACAAGTTTGCTAATTGACTAGCAGTGATTGTCTCCTTGACTGGCAGAAAGTGAGCAACTTTCGAGAATTGGTCGATGATGACAAAGATAGCATCGTTGCCCTTTTGTGACTTGGGAAGGCCAGTGACAAAGTCCTTATGAATCTTGTCCCATTTCAGTTCAGGAATCGGAAGTGGTTGCAGAAGTCCAGCCGGTTCTAATGTTCTGCTTTGATGTGACGGCAAATGTCACACTCTTCGATATGTCGAGCAATGTCTTGTTTCATATTAGACCACCAATACTTCTGATGTATGTCTAGATACATCTTGGTACTTCCCGGATGAATAGAGAGAGGGGTTTCATGTGCTTCCTTCATCACCTTCTCTATCATAAGCTCGAACCAGGGAACCACAATGCGATTCCTGAAGTGCAAGGTTCCATCTTCAACAAGTGAGAAATCTCTGGATTTCTCTAAGGCAAGGTCCTTTTTCATCAGATCAACATGAGCATCTTTGGCTTGCGTGGATTTAATGGCTTTCAGATGAGTTGGTTCCAAGACAAGGTTATTCAGAGAACCCTGTGGAACTAGTTGAAGGTTCAGCTTGCATAGCTCTTCATGAAGGCGGGGTTGAGCTTTGTAAACCATGTGATTGTTGCAATAAGACTTGCGGCTAAGGGCATCAGCCATGACATTAGCCTTGCCAGAGGTATAAGATATACCGCAGTCGTAGTCAACAATAGCTTCCATCCATCGCTGCTAACGAAGGTTCAGATCTCACTGAGTAAACAGATACTTCAGACTCTGATGGTCGGTGAAGATCTCGCAACGATTACTGAGAAGGTAATGTCGCCATAGCTTTAGTGCATAGATAACCGCAACAAGCTCGAGGTCATGAACTGGGTAGTTCTCTTCATGAGGGCGCACTTGACGGGAGGCATAAGCAATCACTCTACGCTCTTGCATTAGGACACAGCCTAATCCTTGACGAGATGCGTCGCAATAGATGACAAAATCCTTCTGGGAATCCGGAGGAGCAAGCACTAGGGCAGAAGTCAATTTGTCCTTGAGCGCCTGGAAACTTTCCTGACACTTTTGAGCCCAATCAAACTTAATGCCTTTGTGAAGCAGATTGGTCAGTGGCTTGGCAATCTTGGAGAAGTTCTCGATGAAACAGCGGCAATAGCTGGTGAGTCCGAGAAAGCTTCTCACTTGCCTGACATTCTTCGGAGGGGTCCAGTCCTGAATAGCCTGAACTCGCTCAGGGTTGACAGCAATACCATCCTTGGAGATCACATGACCAAGGTAGGTTACTTCTGGTAGCCAGAATTCGCACTTGGAATACTTGGCATAAAGTTGCTGCTCTCGAAGCTTTTCCAGAACAAGACGAAGATGTTCAGCATGTTCTTCTTTATTCTTGGAATATAAAAGGATATCATCCAGATAAACCACGACGAACTTGTCAAGGTATTCCATGAATATATAGTTCATCAGACAAGAGAATGTAACTGGAGCATTGGTTAAGCCGAAAGACATAACGGTGTACTCGTATGAACCATATCGAGTAACAAAGGCGGTCTTGGGAATATCCTCTTCACGCACCCGGATCTGGTGGTAACCCAACCTCAAGTCGAGTTTAGAGAAGATAGAGGATCCAGCCAGTTGATCATACAGATCATTGATCTGAGGAAGGTGATACTTGTTCTGAATTGTAGCTTGGTTGATAGGATGATAGTCTTGGACCAAACGGTTCATTCCATCTTTCTTCTTGACAAAGAGGGAAGGTGCTCCCCAAGCAGAGGAAGTTGGATGAATGAATCCGCTACGAAGAGATTTGTCGATTTCCTCCTTAAGCTCAAGGAGTTCATGGGGCGGCTGATACGTCTCGGGCATATCTACTTCTCCTAACGCTTTTGCTCTTGTTTTGGACTCTAATTTGCATGATTTGAATGAAACTAACCCGGACTCACGTTGTTTTCAGCAGAACTACCATGGTGTTGTTTTTTGTGCAGAAATAAAAGTTCTCGGAATGGAATGAAACTTTTTGGAGAATTTTTATGGAATAAAAGAAAAATACTGGAGCCAAGAACCACCAGAGGGGGGGCCCTGGGTGAGCACAACCCACCAGGGCGCACCTCCCCTCCAGGCACGCCCAAGTGGGTTGTGCCCACCTGGTGGCCTCGCAGACCCTGACTCCGACCCTATAAAATCCTATTTTTGGAGGAAAAAAACAAGGAGAAAGAATTATCGTGTTTCACGATACGGAGCCGCCGCCACCTCCTGCTCTTCGTCGGGAGGCCAGATCTGGAGCCCGTTTGGGGCTCCGGAGAGGGGGATCTTCGATCTTCATCATCACCAACCCTTCTCCATTGCCAATTCCATGATGCTCCCCACCGGGAGTGAGTAATTCCTTCGTAGGCTCGCTGGTTGGTGAGGAGTTGGATGAGATTCATCATGTAATCGAGTTAGTTTTGTTAGGGCTTGATCCCTAGTATCCATTATGTTATGAGATTGATGTTGTTATGACTTTGCCATGCTTAATGCTTGAAACTTTGGGCCTGGGTGCCATGATTTCAGATCTGAACCGTTTATGTTATCACCATTATATCTATGTTCTAGATCCGATCTTGCAAGTCATATTCACCTATTACGTGTTATGATCCGTAAACCCAATGTGACCGAAATTGGGATACTTTCCGGTGATGACCATAGTTTGAGAAGTTCATGTATTCACTATGTGTTAATGCTTTGTTCTATTTCTCTCTTAAAAGGAAGCCTTAATATCCCTTAGTTTCCTTATGGATCCCGCTCCGACGTGGGGGTAGGACAAAAGATGCCATGCAAGTTCTTTCCATAAGCATGTATGACTATTTACGGAATACATGCCTACATTATATTATGAACTGGAGCTAGTTTTGTATCGCCCTAGGTTATGACTGTTATATGATGAATATTATCCAACGAATTCACCGATCCAATGCCTATGAATTTTCCATATATTGTTCTTACTAAGTTACTACTGCCGTTGTTACTGTTATACTTGCTACAAAATCATTGCTATCACTGTTACCGTTACTGCTACTATCATCACTGCTATCAAAACTATCATATTACTATGCTACTAACCATGTTGCTGCAGATAATTAATCTCCAGGTGTGGTTGAATTGACAACTTAGCTACTAATACTTACAAGTATTCTTTGGCTCCCCTTCTGTCGAATCTATAAATTTGGGTTGAATACTCTACCCTCAAAAACGGTTGCAATCCCCTATACTTGTGGGTTATCAAGACCTTTTTCTCGTGCCGTTGCCGGGGAGCATAGCTATATTTGTTGAGTCACTTGGGATTATTATCTATTTTTCACTATGATGAATTTGAAGGATACCAAGACTAATATTTTTCCCTCTAAGATGAGGGGAGGTAAGGAACTGCCATCACACTCTACACTTGATTGACCTTCTATTTTGAATAGACTTGCAGCACCACCACATGTTATTAATTCTGATATGACGCAAGTTATTGATGATGCTACTACTGCTATGAATGCTACTCATGATGATGCTAGTACCTTGCTTGATGATAATATGCCACTAGGTGAATTTCTTGATGAACAAATTGCTAGAGCTAAAGATATTGAGAATGCTGAAACTGATGAAATTATTGAAACTGATGAAGTACTTGAAACTGAAAATCTTGAAACACCTATTAGGCCTAGCTCTCCTAGATATGAATTGCCTAAGATACCTGAAGGTTATGTTATGGATGAGGAGACAGCTAGAGATTTTCTTGCTTGCAATGATAGAGATGATCTTAAGAAATTATTATGCAAAATGAAAGAAAAATCTTTGAATGCTAGAATGAAATGTGATCCTAAGTTTGCTACTTCACCTATCTTTGTTGATGATAAGGATTATGAATTCTCTGTCGACCCAGAGTTAATTACTTTGGTTGAATCTGATCCTTTCCATGGCTATGAAACTGAAACTGTTGTGGCACACCTTACTAAATTAAATGATATAGCCACCCTATTTGCCCATGATGAGAAGATTCGCTACTACTATATTCTCAAATTATTTCCATTCTCATTAAAAGGTGATGCTAAGACATGGTACAATACTCTTGCTCCTGGTTGTGTGCGTAGTCCCCAGGATATGATTTATTACTTCTCTGAAAAATATTTTCCTGCTCATAAGAAACAAGTTGCCTTACAGGAAATATTTAATTTTGTGCAAATTGAAAAAGAGAGTCTCCCACAAGCTTGTGGGAGGCTTCTCCAATTGCTTAATGCTTTGCCTGATCATCCTCTTAAGAAAAATGAAATACTTGATATCTTCTATAATGGACTAACCAATGCTTCTAGGGACTTCCTAGACAGTTGTACTGGTTGTGTTTTCAAGGAACGAACTGTTGAACAAGCTAAGGAATTATTGAATAATATATTGAAAAATTATGATGATTGGACTCTTCCTGAACCACCGCTTAAACCCACTCCAAAGAAGAGGGGTATCTTATATCTAAGTCCTGAAGATATGCAAGAGGCAAAGAAAAGTATGAAGGAAAAAGGTATTAAAGCAGAGGATGTTAAAATTTTACCTCCTATTGAAGAAATACATGGACTTGACACACCACCACCAAAGGTGGTAGAGGTAAACTCTTTAATGAAATTTGATGAAAGTGACATCCCTTACAATAAACATCCTAGTCAATGCCTTTATGAGTTTGACAACTACATTAGAAAAACAAGATCACTTCAATGAAAATGTTATGAAACAATTGAAATACAATTCCAATATGATTGCTCTCTTGAGTGACTTGTTATTTAGAATCTCCAAAAATGTTAGAGGTGTAGGAAAACATGCCTCTATGGTTCAAACTCAATTAGAACAAGTTGCTAAATCTCAAAGAGAGTTGCTTGATGAAATGAATAATAATATAAATGACTTTGATGTTAGAGTAGCAACTAGAGGAGGTAAAATGACTCAGGAACCACTTTATTCTGAAGGACACCCTAAAAGAATTGAACAAGACTCTCAAAGAATTTATACTGATGCACCTAGCCCTTCTAGAAGGAAGAAGAAAAAGAAATATGATAGGACTTTGCATGCCTCTAGAGAACCTAAGAAAGAAAAACCTCCTGATAATAATAATGATGTTTCTATTTCTGATGTTGAAACTCAATCTGGTAATGAACACTCATCTAGTGATAATCAAAAGGATAATGATGATGTTCATGAAGACACTCAACCAGACAATGATAAACAACCAGATAATGATGTTGAAATAGAACCAGCTGTTGATCTTGATAACCCACAACCTAAAAATAAAAGATATGATAAAAGAGACTTTGTTGCTAGAAAACATGGAAGAGAAAGAGAACCATGGGTTCAAAAACCCATGCCCTTTCCACCTAAATCAACTAAGAAGAAAGATGATGAAGAATTTGAACACTTTGCTGAAATGCTTAGGCCAGTCTTTTTGCGCACTCGCTTGACTGATATATTAAAGATGGCCTCTTATGCAAAATATATGAAAGACATCATCACTAATAAGAGAAAAATACCGGAAGCTGAAATCTCCACCATGCTTACTAATTATTCTTTTAAGGATGGAGTACCTAAAAAACTTGGAGATCTGGGAATACCAACTATACCTTGCTCCATCAAAAGAAATTATGTCAAAACTGCTTTGTGTGACTTAGGAGCTGGCGTTAGTGTTATGCATTTCTCCTTATATAAATGACTTGATTTGAATAAACTCACACCTACTGAAATATCTTTGCAAATGGTTGACGAATCAACTGCCATACCTATCCGTATTTGTGAGGATGTGCCCGTTGTTGTTACAAATGTTACTATCCTGACTGACTTTGTTATACTTGAGATGCCTGAGGACGACAACATGTCGATTTGGTAGACCCTTTTTGAATACTGCAGGGGTTGTTATTGATTGCAACAAAAGCAAGGTCACTTTTCATATCAATGGTAATGAACATACGGTGCACTTTCCGAAGAAACAATTCCAAGTGAATGGTATTAATGTTATTGAAAAATCTCCAACCCTCACTATTGGAAGTTTTCAACTACCTCTACCTACTGTCAAAAACAACTATGAAATGCTTATTGTTGGGGACATGCATATCCCCGTTGAGGTAACTTAGTGTTTTATGAAAGTTCTTCGGTTTCATGCTAATTGAAGGTGGTTGTTAATAAGACTTGATCAACCTTATTAATGGATCATTTTTGAGAGGTATGAAGTTGATGAATTTAGTAAGCACAACCTTCTGCTCCCAACTTTTGTTTTCTGTTTTTCTTAGTTAAATAAACTAAAATGCCATGTTTTGTCTGTTTTTTGAATTTCCCGTGCAATAAAAAATGACCCAAAAATAAAGGTTCCCAGAATGCCCTAAAAATTTAATACGATTTTTTTCTGAATATTTCTGAATTTTTAGTACAAATAACATTAGAGGGGGGTGCACCAGGTGGGCACAACCCACTTGGGCACGCCAGCAGCCCCAGGCGCGCCCTGGTGGGTTGTGGTCCCCACGTGGGCCCCCTCACTTATCTCTTTAGCCCATGTCATCACCTACCTCCAGAAAAAAAATCACCATTGCTCTCTCTCTCGTGTTCTTGCTCCCAAACCCGCGGATTTCAATCTCTTTGCTCGAAGCTCCGTTTCTGAAACTGTTTTGGGGGATTGTTACTTGGTATGTGACTCCTCCATTGCTCCAATTAGTTTTCGCTTTAGTGGATTATATTTTGAATAATTAGCTACTCTTGGTGCTGCTATAGATGAGCTTGCATGTTGAATTCTTAGAGTTCTAAGTAGTTTGAATGCTCAATATAGCCTCTATGCCTCCTTATGAGTAGTTGCTATCAATCTTGTGAAGTTTTGTTGACAAAAATTTTGTGGACTAAAATTTTCAGAATTTTATTCATAGGAATAAGATGAGTTTCTTTAGGAAGTTTGCCTCCAAGAAGAGCTCTAAGGGAGTCATTGGGGAATCATCAGACAATGATCTCCATACTCGGAGAAGAACGGAGGTGCGGCCATGCGAATGGCCGCATAACCCCTTCATGGATGGAGCCGGGATACGTCAAGAGTTCGCACAATTTGCTGCTAATGCTGGTCTCACTGACTTCATCGCAGCTGAGTGTGAACAATACCATCTCCTTACAAATTCCTTTGTGCAAAATTTTCATTTTCTGAGTAGGAATAACCCCCCTGAGGTGCAGTTTAATTTATATGTTGAAACTCGTCAGATGCCACTCACTGATTTTTGCGATGTATGCTTGATCCCTTCTGATGAGGAAATAAGATAGCCTAGGCCTGCAGAGTTTGAGGGCTTTTATCGCACTCTGTCAGTGGGAGATGAGAGAGGCGTGTCGAGTATTACTGCTACTAGTTTGCAGTTTCCTGCTGTGCATTATTTTGCTCTATTCATTGCTAAGTGTTTAGTTGCTAGAGAGAAAGTCGGTGCACTCAGTGCTCCTGACTTCTCCAACTTACGCCGTGCACTATACGGCGATAACACCTTTAGCCTTGGGGCTATTATTGCACGTCGTCTGCACCTTAACAGAACCAAGGGTAAAATTCATGGCGGTATTTATGCTACTCGTTTAGCTAGTCACTTTAATGTTCAGATCCGCCAACATGATTATCGTTTACCCAAGGTTTATTTAGATCACCAGGCGATGGAGGATCACCAGTTTACTGATGTTGATAACTCTATTCATAATATTCCTTACAACCTGATTTTCAGTGTGGATACCCGTGATATTATTCCGTTGCCTGCACATGCTTTGTTTGATTCTATTGCCAGGGGCGGATACAGGATCATGCCTGAGGACATTGTTGCCTACCGGAACGCCCAGACAGTGGCTGAGAAGGAACCTCAGGAGTGGGACGCTCAGGTACCTGCACCCCAGCACTTCAATGTGGGACCTGATGGCTACTACGAGTGGTGATTACCAAGCTAGGCCAAAATCCTAAGCTTGTGGGAGTACGTATTTCCACCGACATTACATTCATGTTCACACATTTCATTCCAGTTGTCGGTGTTCACACTTTTTCATTGTACTATCCATGCTAGATTTATTTTCTCGCTTTCTTCTTGTGTGTCTAAAAAACTTTGAAAAATTAAAAAAAATGTTTCTTGCTTCTTTTTGGTTTTCCTTTCTAGTTTAGCTAGTGTAGCGATCCGACCTCAGATGGTCAAATCTCTGTGTTCAAGTGTCATCCCTGGATCGGTAATGCTGACACACACAGTACTCGAAGGATTTATAACAGAGTGCAATCACACACTTATTACATTGAATGTCTCAAAAGAGAACTTATTACAATAAATATGGCTTAAGGCCATCTATATAAGATAACAGCGGAAGGCTTGGAAGATAAAGTGAGTCCATCAACTCCAACGGCATAGCTGAGTGCATGACAACGACCTAGCGCACCTTACTCTTCGTCTGAAATCTCTGCAACATGATATGTTGCAGCCCGAAATGGGTCAGCACATGGAATATGCTGGCAATATAACACAATAGAGCAAGGAACAGATAATTGCTATCACTACATGCATATATGGCTGGTGGAAAGCTCTAGGGTTATATTGTTTTGCAAAAAGCCAATTTTTCCCTACATCAAAGGAATATGTTTTATTTAACTATCAAGGTGGTTGTTAAACATTGAGAAGGTAAATCCCCATCTCAATCCCAATTAAAAGTAATCATTAAACCCAACAAATTAATTTAGAGTGATGAGATCAAATCAATAATTCAAGTACCAGATACTCAAGATGTCCATAACCGGGGACACGGCTAATCATGATTAGTTTATACACTCTGCAGAGGTTTGTGCACTTTTCCCCACAAGACTCGATCTCCTCTGTTGGATTTCTCGCACTACATGGTGTTTGAGAAACAGATGACCGAGACATAGTCTTTCAGAAGCATTTACTCTTTACTCTGGGTAGACAGTTACACCTACTTTCCCCTACATCTGCTAGCCTACCACTAAAAGAGGTCATGCAACATACTCAACTATGCTAGAGCCCATAATAGCTTGTGGCTGCACACGGAAGTTTCTAGCATGAATAATCTTATGATCCCTTTGAGCCTGGGTGGCGAACCAAAAAGACAACACTGGTATATCCCCAGGTGCCTGCAACCAATCCACCCAGATGTGTATCTAAGTAGCCACCTTAAGTTAACCATTAATTAACAATCTCACATCTGTCATGGATACACTCAAATCCCAATCCATGTCTACGAGCATAGCATGGCAATATAAGCATAACGTAGAAGAAACTCCCAAAGCTTTGATAATAAAGGGCAATAGGTTCTACCTCATCATCTACTTCCCAATACCCACAAGTTGATCACATCCTAATCATGCAGTGTTTGAGGATTGAAACTAATGCATAAAAATTGGGTATGAAAAGAGTATGATCA
Source organism: Thinopyrum elongatum (assembly GCA_011799875.1). Lineage (NCBI taxonomy): Eukaryota > Viridiplantae > Streptophyta > Magnoliopsida > Poales > Poaceae > Thinopyrum > Thinopyrum elongatum. The sequence continues at coordinate 227,907,757 of CM022297.1, forward strand.
ATGTGTTACTTGCCTTGCTGACGATCTGCAAACCCTAGAGACTCGTAGTAGCACGCTTCACACTCCGGGAATTCTATCGCAAACAAACAATAGCATACATAAGCAATCAAGCATAGATGCAAGGGTAAAAATCAAATAATAAGATCAAATCTGAAAGTTCAACTGAAGAGATTCGATCTGCAAAAAGAATCAAACGAATCGGAGCTACAAAACTGAAACTACGGTCAAAAGAACTTCGAAAACAAATCTGCTTGAAACCAAATTTTAAATTGTCAAAATCATGTTCAAGTTGATTAAACAGAAAGAGGGGTTCGAGACGAAGATTTTGGCGTTGGTTTCACTGGATTTGGACGAACAGTTTAGAAACGGCGAGGGTTTGAAGATCAGGGGCTAATCTACGATAAAAATAATCGTGGATAGGTCCCTGGCAGAAAAAGAAAAATCTATCGGACGAACGTCCGCTAACAGAGACGAACGGGCGAAAACGTTCGTTAAAACGAACGAACAAACATTCGCAAACTAACTAAACCGAGAAAACCAAACCGATCTAATAAAAAAATAAACCAGAGAAACCGGCGGTTCGTACCGGACCGGGAAAAACCGGCGGGTCGACGGGTCGGGCGGCGGATTTGGCGAGTCCGGGCAGCGGCGGCGGGCTTGGCGACGGCGGCGGGCTGCGGCGGCGGCGGTGGTGAGGGGAGGCGAGGCGCGGGCGGCGGGGTGCGGCGCGAAGCGGCGCGGCAGGCGGCGGCGGCGGCAGGCGGCGGCGGCAGGCGGCAGCGCAGCTACGGCGGCGGTGGGTGCTGCGGGCGGCGGCGGGGCGCGATGAGGAGGAGAGGGGGGCGGCTCGGTATTTAAGGAGGGGAGGGGGCAGGGCCGGCTTGAAGGAGGGGGCAAGGCGGCGGCGGTGGCCGACTCGGCCACGGCGGCGGTGTCGTGCGCGAGCGGGTCTCTCCCGCTCGGGAGGAAGGCGGCGGCGGCCTGGCTCGGCTGGGCCTTCGGCCCAGTCCAGCGAAAGTTTTTTTTCTTTTTTTAAAAAAAAATTCCGCTGAAACAAAAAAAATCCTAAATAAAATATTAAAAAAATCTAAAAATGTGAAAAACAATTTTCATCGTCTAAATAGAATATTTAGAACAAAGTGAACATTTTCTTGGCCTAAAAATGCAATTTTGAGAAATGCATATTTTCTAATTCAAATAAAATAGCAATAAAATCCAAATAAAATTATTTATTTGATTTTAACATTTTTCCTCGAATATTTCTTTTATTTTGAAGAAGTCATATTATCTCCTCTCATATGTTTTTAATATGAAATATTTTGGAGAGAAAAATAAATAAAACCAAAATGATCCTCTTTTCAATATTTGAGAAAATTCAAATATGAAAATAATAAAATCCCCAACTCTCTCCGTGGGTCCTTGAGTTGCTTAGGATTTTTTTAGGGTCACAATCAAGATGCAAATAAAATATGATATGCATATGATGACCTATGTATAACATTCCAAATTGAAAATTTGGGATGTTACAAACCTACCCCCCTTAAGATGAATCTCGTCCTCGAGATTCAGGTTGGCTAGAAAATAGGTGTGGGTGGTCTTTCCGTAGGTCTTCCTCTCATTCCCGGGTGGCTTCATCCTCGGTATGGTGGCTCCACTGAATTTTGCAAAACTTGATAACCTTGCTGCGTGTAACTCTGCTGGCAAACTCGAGAATCTTGACGGGTTTCTCCTCGTAGGTCAGATCACTATCCAACTGAATTGCTTCCAGGGGTACTGTATCTCTTAGAGGAATATTGGCCATCTTAGCATGGCACTTCTTCAACTGGGAAACATGAAACACATCATGAACTCCTGATAGTCCATCGGGTAACTCCAACTTGTAGGCCACCTCTCCCATACGTTCCAAAACTCGGTATGGTCCTACAAATCTCGGGGCTAACTTTCCCTTGACTCCAAAGCGTTTAACTCCTCGCAGAGGTGACACACGAAGATATGCTCTGTCTCCGATTTCATAGACTACCTCCTTGCGTTTGGTATCGGCATAACTCTTCTGTCTGGACTGAGCTACCTTCAGTCTATCCCGAATCAACTTAACCTTCTCTTCAGACTCTTTAATCAAATCTGGTCCAAACAACTGACGGTCTCCAACTTCATCCCACATCAACGGTGTTCTGCACCTCCTTCCATACAAAGCTTCAAAAGGGGCCATCTTCAAACTGGCTTGGTAGCTGTTGTTGTATGAGAATTCCGAGTAGGGCAAATTGTCATCCCAACTCGATCCGTAATCTAGTGCACAAGCTCTCAACATGTCCTCCAGAATCTGATTGACTCTCTCGGTCTGTCCATCTGTCTGCGGATGAAAGGTTGTACTAAACTCTAGCCTGGTACCCAAGGTCTGGTGCAGCTGGTGCCAAAACTTTGAAGTAAGCTATGTTCCTCTATCTGATACGATGGTCCTCGGAACTCCATGCAGACATACAATCCTGGTCATATATATCTTGGCCAACTTTGCACTCGTATAGGTGGTTTTCACTGGGATAAAGTGAGCCACTTTGGTCAAACGATCCACTACTACCCAGATAGAATCATATCCCGATCGGGTCCTGGGTAATCCGGTGATGAAATCCATGCCAAGCTTATCCCACTTCCATTCGGGTATCGGCATAGGCTGCAGTAATCCTGCTGGCTTCTGATGTTCTGCTTTCACTCTCTGACATACATCACATACGGCTACATACTCGGCAATGTCCTTCTTCATACCAGTCCACTAGAAACGCTCCTTCAGATCCAAATACATCTTGGTGTTTCCGGGGTGTATCGAGTATGGTGAGTCATGAGCTTCCTGTAGTATCAACTTCCCGATCTCCGCATTATTGGGTACATAAACACGGTCCTCAAACCACAAAGTGTCGTGCTCATCCTCATGAAAACATTTGGCTTTTCCTTTGCTCATCCTCTCCTTTATCTCAGCAATTTCCTTATCATCGTTCTGAGCTGCTCGAATCTTTCCCAATAATGTTGACGTTACCTCCATTGCTACGACAAAACCTCTAGGGACTATCTCCAAACGAAGCTCCCTGAGATCTTCGGCTAACTCCTTTGGTAATCCTCCGCTTATGAGGGTATTGACATAACTCTTCCGGCTCAAAGCGTCTGCTACGACATTGGCCTTTCCTGGGTGATAATGCAACTTCATATCATAATCCTTTATAAGCTCCAACCATCTCCTCTGCCTGAGATTCAGCTCCTTCTGTGTGAAAATGTACTTCAAACTCTTATGATCCGTGTACACATCACAACGGTTCCCAATAAGAAAATGTCTCCAGGTCTTGAGTGCATGAACTACAGCTGCTAACTCCAAATCATGCGTGGCATAATTCAACTCATGCGGTCGAAGCTGACGTGAGGCATATGAGACAACTCTTCCGTCCTGCATAAGTACACCTCCAAGTCCTAAGCGAGATGCGTCGCAATACACTTGGAAATCCTTGCGTATATCTGGCAGAATCAGTACTGGGGCTGTAACCAAATGTTTCTTCAGCTCCTGAAAACTTGCCTCACATTCATCTGTCCATTTGAACTTGGTGTCCTTCTTCAGTAACTCCGTCATAGGCTTCGCAATCTTTGAAAAATTCTCAATAAATCTCCGATAATATCCTGCAAGTCCAAGAAAGCTGCGGATCTCTCCAACTAAGGTGGGTGCCAACCACTCAGTGACTGACTGAACCTTGGTGGGGTCTATTGCTATACCTTCTCCTGATATAACATGTCCAAGAAATCCAACTTCCTTCAACCAAAACTCACATTTGCTGAACTTGGCATACAACTGATGTTCCCTGAGCTTCTCGATAACTAAACGCAAATGCTCCTTGCGTTCCTCTTCATTATTCGAGTACACCAAGATATCATCAATGAACACCACGACAAACTTATCCAAGAACTCCATGAACACTTTATTCATCATACTCATAAAATAGGCAGGGGCATTAGTTAATCCAAATGACATAACCGTATACTCATATAGCCCATACCTTGTGGTGAAGGCTGTCTTAGGTATATCCTGTTCTCGGATCTTCAACTGGTGGTATCCTGATCTCAGATCGATCTTGGAGAACACTTTAGCTCCTTGCAACTGATCAAACAAATCATTGATCATCGGCAGTGGGTACTTGTTCTTGATCGTCACTTCATTCAATGCACGATAATCAACAACCATTCTCAATGATCCATCCTTCTTCTCAACCAAGAGCACTGGGGCTCCCCACGGTGATGAACTTCGTCGAATGTAACCTTTCTCCAATAACTCCTTCATCTGCTTCTTAATCTCCTCCAGATCATTTGCGGGCATCTGGTATGGTCTCTTCGATATCGGTCCGGTGCCTGGCAACAGCTCTATCAAAAACTCTATGTCTCGATCCGGTGGCATGCCTGGTAACTCCTCTGGAAATACATCTGGGTAATCCTTCACTACTGGCACTTCCTCCTAAACAACTCCTGAGAGGGAATTTATTTGGGTTCTCCTTGACGCATGCCTGGATACATACTTGATCCTTTTTCCCTCCGGGGTGGTGAGCAGAATTGACTTACTGGCGCAATCGATGTTTCCTCCATACATCGATAGCCAATCCATGCCTAGTATCACATCCAATCCTTGTGACTCCAAAATTATTAAGTCTGAGGGGAACACGTGCCTACCTATGGTCAATGGCATCTGAAAACATCCTTGACTTGCCATATACTCCGCTCCTAGTGAGCTTACTAACATAGGTGTCATAAGAACTTTAGTGGGCAATTTATACTTATCCACAAATCCCCTTGAAATGTATGAATGTGATGCACCAGTATCAAAAAGAACGATTACAGTAAATGACTTAACCAAAAACTTACCTATAACTGCATCTGGCTGCTCTTCAACCTCCTCCACGTTAACGTGGTTCACTTGTCCCCTGTTGAAAGGGTTGGGCTTCTTCCTAGAGCTTCCATTGCCATTACCATTCTTCGGTTCAGGACACTCATTGGCATAGTGTCCAGTCTTCCCGCACTTGAAACAAGTAATGTGACTTTGATCCTTCTTGGCGGGTGTGGCTGGGTTAGAGCGGTTCTGATTGCTGCCTGCTCCATTCCCGTTTCCATTCTTGGGGCCACTGTGGTTATGCGAACTTCCTCCATTGTGAGTATGGCCTCCATGGTTATGTGTATATCCTCCCGAGTTCGGGGTAAAACGAGGCTTCTGCTGAGCTCCTGAATTACACTTCCCTTGTCCATACTTCCTTTTGTGGCTCTCAACCTGTTGCTGCTTCCCTTCAATCATAAGAGCCCGGTCTACCAACTCATGGTAGTTAGCGAATGTTGCTACCATCAGCTGCATGCTCATCTCATCATTCAACCCTTCCATAAACTTCTCCTGCTTTGCGGCATCAGTGGCCACATCATCCGGGGCATAGCGAGCTAACTTACTGAACTCATCCACGTACTGCCCCACAGTACGGTTTCCCTGGCGCAAGTTGCGAAACTCACGCTTCTTCATGCTCATAGCTCCAGTTGAGACATGTGCAGTGCGGAATGCTTGCTGAAACTGATCCCAGGTGACATTGGCTATAGGGAATGTGGCTGCGTAATTCTCCCACCATGAGGCTGCGGGTCCATCCAATTGATGTGCGGCAAAATGCACCTTCTCAGCATCTGTGCATCCTGCGGTGGTCAACTCCCTTCCAATCCTGCGTAGCCAGTCATCAGCAACTATTGGCTCGGTGCTACTGGAAAACACCGGCGGCTGCAACCTCAGAAAACGGGCTAGGTTGTCAACTGGAGGTGGGGGCGGTGGGTTGTTGTTGTTGTTGCCTTGGTTCTGGACTAGTATCTGCATCAAGGCATTTTGCTGCTGGATCAACTGTGTGATCTCCGGTGGGAAGACAAATTCGGTGTCGCGTCTCGGAGGCATCTGATGGGTTTAGAGGGGAGAGATTAGAATAGAGTGAGGTCTAATGAGAAAGCACTACCCATATGCACATGAGACAAACACATTCATATCACACCAAAATCAATTCAAGCAGGGGCATACAATCGATCTAACTATCGTTACAAAAGTGTTCGGACTACTACTATATACATGGGGAAATACTACTAATCATATGGTGGTCATCTAGAAATTTTGATCGGTGGAAGACTCCATGATATCCGCTCCAGCTTCGTCTTCATAGTCATCATCACTACTGTCGGGGTCGGAGTCGGTGTCGTCGATGATGATGTAGTCCTCGGGATGGTTGTCATCTCCTCCTGGCGCGGGGTCTCCCATGAATACTCCTAGCTTCCTTGTCAGGTCGTCATTCTTCTCCACTAGTACTGTGATTTCCTCCTCGTATCCGTCGCGTGTAGACTTGAGTTCCTCTTCTAGCTCCATGTTCCTGGTCATCAGCTTCTTCAAATCTATCATGCTTGCGCACATCTGGTTCTCCTGTCGATGAATGTGCTGGTTTAACTCCTGGATGAAAGCTGCAATGGACCTATTTCTCCTGGTGCTGATCATCTCCCATTGCTCATCTCGGCGCCCACATATCTGGTAGATGGTGTCCTTAAGATCTTTGTGATAAACTTCACCGATGCGTCCCATGGCGATGTGGGCTGCCATGCTCTTACCTAGACTCCAGGTTGGTGCATCAAAGGAAAACTCTATGGACTCGGTAACTGGCATGAACGTCCTTCCTGGAACTTGAACTCGAATCATCCAACGCTCCTCTTCTGGTAAAGTGGCGGTGTAGGTCCCGGTGAAGCTTGGTATTCCGATGTTCAGGTACTTAGTGATTTCCTTCAAGTGTCTCCCAAAGGGTGTGTCTTCATCCGGTTGTGCAAACTTGTTCCTTGAGTCCGCCATCCTAGAGAGTAGAAGATGGAGAGAGTCAGAAATGAGTAGAGAAGAGTGACCTATGGCTTTTCTTAGTGGTCGTGTCCTACAGTCAGCGTGTGCTCTGATACCATCTTGTAGCGATCCGACCTCAGATGGTCAAATCTCTGTGTTCAAGTGTCATCCCTGGATCGGTAATGCTGACACACACAGTACTTGAAGGATTTATAACAAAGTGCAATCACACACTTATTACATTGAATGTCTCAAAAGAGAACTTATTACAATAAATATGGCTTAAGGCCATCTATATAAGATAACAGCGGAAGGCTTGGAAGATAAAGTGAGTCCATCAACTCCAACGGCATAGCTGAGTGCATGACAACAACCTAGCGCACCTTACTCTTCGTCTGAAATGTCTGCAACATGATATGTTGCAGCCCGAAACAGGTCAGCACATGGAATATGCTGGCAATATAACACAATAGAGCAAGGAACAGATAATTGCTATCACTACATGCATATATGGCTGGTGGAAAGCTCTAGGGTTATATTGTTTTGCGAAAAGCCAATTTTTTCCTACATCAAAGGAATATGTTTTATTTAACTATCAAGGTGGTTGTTAAACATTGAGAAGGTAAATCCCCATCTCAATCCCAATTAAAAGTAATCATTAAACCCAACAAATTAATTTAGAGTGATGAGATCAAATCAATAATTCAAGTACCAGATACTCAAGATGTCCATAACCGGGGACACGGCTAATCATGATTAGTTTATACACTCTGCAGAGGTTTGTGCACTTTTCCCCACAAGACTCGATCTCCTCCGTTGGATTTCTCGCACTACATGGTGTTTGAGAAATGGATGACCGAGACACAGTCTTTCAGAAGCATTTACTCTTTACTCTGGGTAGACAGTTACACCTACTTTCCCCTACATCTGCTAGCCTACCACTGAAAGAGGTCATGCAACATACTCAACTATGCTAGAGCCCATAATAGCTTGTGGCTGCACACGGAAGTTTCTAGCATGAATAATCTTATGATCCCTTTGAGCCTGGGTGGCGAACCAAAAAGACAACACTGGTATATCCCCAGGTGCCTGCAACCAATCCACCCAGATGTCTATTTAAGTAGCCACCTTAAGTTAACCATTAATTAACAATCTCACATCTGTCATGGATACACTCAAATCCCAATCCACGTCTACGAGCATAGCATGGCAATATAAGCATAACGTAGAAGAAACTCCCAAGGGTTTGATAATAAAGGGCAATAGGTTCTACCTTATCATCTACTTCCCAATACCCACAAGTAAATCACATCCTAATCATGCAGTGTTTGAGGATTGAAACTAATGCATAAAAACTGGGTATGAAAAGAGTATGATCAATGTGTTACTTGCCTTGCTGACGATCTGCAAACCCTAGAGACTCGTAGTAGCACGCTTCGCACTCCGGGAATTCTATCGCAAACAAACAATAGTATACATAAGCAATCAAGCATAGATGCAAGGGTAAAACTCAAATAAGAAGATCAAATCTGAAAGTTCAACTGAAGAGATTCGATCTGCAAAAAGAATCAAACGAATCGGAGCTACGAAACTGAAACTACGGTCAAAAGAACTTGGAAAACAAATATGCTTGAAACCAAATTTTAAATTGTCAAAATCATGTTCAAGTTGATTAAACAGAAAGAGGGGTTCGAGATGAAGATTTTGGCGTTGGTTTCACTGGATTTGGACGAACGGTTTAGAAACGGCGAGGGTTTGAAGATCAGGGGCTAATCTACGATAAAAATAATCATGGATAGGTCCCTGGCAGAAAAAGAAAAATCTATCGGACGAACATCCGCTAACAGAGACGAACGGGCGAAAACGTTCGTTAAAACGAATGAACGTTCGCAAACGAACTAAACCGAGAAAACCGAACCGATCTAATAAAAAACAAAAAATAAACCGGAGAAACCGGCGGTTCGTACCGGACCGGGAAAAACCGCGGGTCGACGGGTCGTGCGGCGGATCCGGCGAGTCCGGGCGGCGGCGGCGGGCTTGGCGACGGCGGCGGGCTGCGGCGGCGGCGGTGGTGAGGGGAGGCGAGGCGCGGGAGGCGGGGTGCGGCGCGAAGCGGCGCTGCAGGCGGTGGCGGCGGTAGGCAGCGGCGCGGCTGCGGCGGCGGTGGGTGCAGCGGGGGGCGACGGGGCGCGATTAGGAGGAGAGGGGGGCGGCTCGGTGTTTAAGGAGGGGAGGGGGCAAGGCGGCGGCGGTGGCCGACTCGGCCACGGCGGCGGCGTCGTGCGCGAGCGGGTCTCTCCCGCTCGGGAGGAAGGCGGCGGCGGCCTGGCTCGGCTAGGCCTTCGGCCCAGTCCGGCGAAAGTTTTTTTTTCTTTTTTAAAAAAAAAATTCCGCTGAAACAAAAAAATCCTAATTAAAATATAAAAAAAATCTAAAAATGCGAAAAATAATTTTCATCGTCTAAATAGAATATTTAGAACAAAGTGAACATTTTCTTGGCCTAAAAATGCAATTTTGAGAAATGCATATTTTCTAATTCAAATAAAATAGCAATAAAATCCAAATAAAATTATTTATTTGATTTTAATATTTTTCCTCCAATATTTCTTTTATTTTGGAGAAGTCATATTATCTCCTCTCATATGTTTTTAATATGAAATATTTTGGAGAGAAAAATAAATAAAACCAAAATGATCCTCTTTTCAATATTTGAGAAAATTCAAATATGAAAATAATAAAATCCCCAACTCTCTCCGTGGGTCCTTGAGTTGCTTAGGATTTTTTTAGGGTCACAATCAAAATGCAAATAAAATATGATATGCATATGATGACCTATGTATAACATTCCAAATTGAAAATTTGGGATGTTACAGCTAGTTGTAGTATTAAAAAGAAAACCCAAAAAGATTTCCTTGTTCTTCTTTTGCTTGTTGGGAGCTCTCCCGTGTAAATAGTTTTTCTCATATTTGCTTTTTTTCTCTTTAATTCGCTTTCTTCAAGAAAAACTAAAAACTCCAAAAATATTTCAGTGTGTTTCTCTGAGATTCTTTTCCTTTTATTGAGTCATACCAAGGAGAAGACCACGATGAAAATGTCGAGTGGCTCTCATATGCATTGATATTTATCTAACAAGAGCCCATATTACCTTGTCTTCTCCTTTTTGAATAAAATGTTTGCAGATTCCAGCTTAGTCCACGGCACTCTTGCACTATTATTATTTTCATATCATTCGATCGTGCAAGTGAAAGGCAATAATGACGATATTTGATGAACTGGCTGTGGCATAGAGAAACGGGTATGAACTCAACTTGTTCTGTTTTTGTAAATATGTTTAACCTAGTATCCATGATTCAGCCTATTATGATCAAACATGTTTGCAATGACAATTGGAGATTATAGTTTCTCATGCCATGATTAAGTAGTTAGGAGTGGATAATGATTTATCTTGGATGTCAACATGCATTAAAATGATTGTGATGTGGTATGATCATATGGTATCCTCCTCTGAATGTTTCAAGTGGCTTGACTTGGCACATGTTCATGCATGTAGTTGAATCAAAACCAACATAGCCTCTATGATATTTATGTTCATGGTGTTCATATCCTACCCATGCTAGTATCCAATGTTACTTATGCATAATGCATATTCATAACCGTTTTCGCTCTCTAGCTGGCCGCTTCTCAACCTATTTGCTAGCGTTCGCCTCTACTAAGCGGGAATACTGCTTGTGCATCAAAATCCTAAAACCCAAGTTATCCCAGATGAGTCCACCATATATCTACCTATATGCGGTATTACCCTGCCGTTCTAAGTAAATTTGCATGTGCCACCTCTAAAAACTTCAAATAAACATCTATTTTTGTGTGCCTGGATTGTTCATAGAGCGATAGGAGGTAGTCGGTATCTTCCATGTTAATCGGTTTATTCTCATGATGACTATTTATTCACTCGTCCTTGCACGAGAGGGGCGATAATAGGGATTCCCAGTCCCGAAATCAAAAATTGTAAATAATTAAACAAAACTCCCCCAGGAATGATGTTGGTATGGACAGTACCCGTGGATTGGACTAGCCGTGGAGTGTGTTTGTTGGTGGAGGGGGAGTAAACCTTTACTTTTATCGCTTGGGAACTGCCACTAATGTGTTTAGCATGGAAGATATCGATAACTAATGGTCGCGAAGTAAACAGGAAGGGTGCGTTTCTCAAAATTTCATTTATCTCTGTTTTAAAAATCTGAGCTCTGGCACCACTGCAAATCACTGCTTCCCTCTGTGAAGGGACTATCTATTTAATTTTATGTTGTGTCATCACCTTCTCAAATAAGCGCCAGATCTAAGAGCACTATTATCATCCTCATGCATTGTGTATAGCTAATGTTGGCTGCATCATGACTGGATCTTTTCTACCATGAATTACAATGTTTAGTCGCTGCTTGAACTTTGGAGGTGCTCTGCATTTATGTTTTGCGGTCTCAGAAAGGGCTAGCGAGATACCACTGTTGTCATATTATATCATGATTGTTTTGACAAAGTGTTGTCATTTGAGATATTTTATTATTGCTCGCTAGTTGATTATGCCATTGATATGAGTTAATATAATTTCTAAGAGTTATTGTTGACATGGTTAGTTATAATATTTGCTAAAAACCTGGGTGCTACTTAACCTTATTTATGTAAATAACAACAAAAGAATTCGTAAAAGTTTTTCTTTTTTCACTTTCAGTTTATCAACTGAATTGCTTGAGGACAAGCAAAGGTTTAAGCTTGGGGGAGTTGACACGTCTCCGGCGTATCTACTTTTCCTAATGCTTTTGCTCTTGTTTTGGACTCTAATTTGCATGATTTGAATGAAACTAACCCGGACTGACGTTGCTTTCAGCAGAACTACCATGGTGTTGTTTTTGTGCAAAAATAAAAGTTCTCGGAATGGAATGAAACTTTTTGGAGAATTTTTATGGAATAAAAGAAAAATACTGGGGCCAAGAACCACCGGAGGGGGGCCCCTGGGTGAGCACAACCCACCAGGGTGCCCCCTCCAGGCGCGCCCAGGTGGGTTGTGCCCACCAGGTGACCCCGCAGACCCTGACTCCGACGCTATAAAATCCTATTTTTGGAGAAAAAATCAGGGAGAAAGAATTATCGCATTTCACGATACGGAGCCGCCACCACCTCCTGTTCTTCGTCAGGAGGCCAGATCTGGAGCCCGTTTGGGGCTCCGGAGAGGGGGATCTTCGATCTTCGTCATCACCAACCCTTCTCCATCGCCAATTCCATGATGCTCCCCATCGGGAGTGAGTAATTCCTTCATAGGCTCACTGGTCGGTGAAGAGTTGGATGAGAATCATCATGTAATCGAGTTAGTTTTGTTAGGGCTTGATCCCTAGTATCCATTATGTTATGAGATTGATGTTGTTATGACTTTGCCATGCTTAATGCTTGACACTTTGTACCCGGGTGCCATGATTTCAGATCTGAACCGTTTATGTTATCACCATTATATCTATGTTCTAGATCCGATCTTGCAAGTCATATTCACCTACTACGTGTTATGATCCGTAAACCCCAGTGTGACAGTAATTGCGATACTTTCCGGTGATGACCGTAGTTTGAGGAGTTCATGTATTCACTATGTGTTAATGGTTTGTTCCGGTTCTCTATTAAAAGGATGCCTTAATATCCCTTAGTTTCCTTATGGACCCCGCTGCCACGGGAGGGTAGGACAAAAGATGTCATGCAAGTTCTTTCCATAAGCACGTATGACTATTTATGGAATACATGCCTACATTATATTTATGAACTGGAGCTAGTTTTGTATCGCCCTAGGTTATGATTGTTATATGATGAATATCATCCAACAAATTCACCGATCCAATGCCTACGAATTTTCCATATATTGTTCTTACTAAGTTACTACTGCTGTTGTTACTGTTATACTTGCTACAAAATCATTTCTATCACTGTTACCGTTACTGCTACTATCATCACTGCTATCAAAACTATCATATTACTGTGCTACTGACCATGTTGCTGCAGATAATTAATCTCCAGGTGTGGTTGAATTGACAACTCAGCTGCTAATACTTACAAGTATTCTTTGGCTCCCCTTGTGTCGAATCTATAAATTTGGGTTGAATACTCTACCCTCGAAAACTGTTGCAATCCCCTATACTTGTGGGTTATCAGTGGCATCTTGTAGGGTCATTTGGTGATAGGAACAGTGCCTGTTTTCAAGTCGATGACGAATTTGACAGCCCGAGTAGGAGGTATCCCTGGGAGTTCTTCTGGAAAGACATCTTGGAAGTCACGAACGACTGGAATCTTTTCAATTCACTACTGTAGGATGCTGCTAACGCGACACTACAATCCGAGACCATTCGACAAAACTGTGTGCGATGCATTAATCACAAACGATGATGTAAAAAAACCATCAAAATGATACAAAACATTTGCGATGGTGGAGACATCAAACACGGTTCAGATTATAGTTACGTTTGTGATGTGTGGCATACGGTTCTCTCCAATGAACTTTTTGCGATGAGGCAGAACAACAGAAACGGGCAGCCAGATGAAGGTGTGTACGATATACGGCATACAGTTCACTCGGATGAACTGTTTGTGATTAGGGAACGTAACAGAAACAGTCACCCAGATCAAGGTGTGTGCGATATACGGCATATAGTTCACTCGGATGAACTGTTTTCGATTAGGCAACACAACAAAAATGGTTCAACTTAACAAGATGTGTGTGATATGCGGCAAACAGGTTCCTAATCAGAAATGTGTGCAAAGACCCATAATAACACAGACAATTTCTCCCAATAAGCCGTGTGTGTTGTGGGCAAACGCTTGCTAGTATACAATTGTCAGCGATTGATGAATTCATCACCGACGGGTTCCCTAGTATGGTCCGTGTGCGATGTCATTGCATACAGAACAACAATATATGTACTTATAACTTATAAGGACTTGATTCCATAACCAAATTGAACATCGAATTACATAGGTGGCTAGTACACACATGACCTTTGCACACACCAAAGTATGTTCCAAATGCCTATAAAACTCAAATAATGTATAAAAAGGCAAAACAAACCATGAATAATTTCATATTCTTAGGACGACGCTCCTATAGTTTCATGTTGCCTCTGTAAAATAAATCAAGGCGGGAAGAGACAGCGTATGTCGTTTCGCACACATAGGTGACAAGTTCCCTCTCAGAACCATGAGGCTTCTTGAGAGAAGCTCCGGTTTGTAAGAAGTTTATACCAAAACTTGTCCCAAATTGGACTAATTTTTTACCATGGCATGTTGGTGCCATGTCATAACACTATGCCAAGTTTCATGATTTTGAGGTGACTTTTGGATTTACAGTAATTTTAAAACCAGGTTTCTCAATGTTTACTGTCGAGTCGACACCTCCCTGGATAGGCTTTTTCCTCGTGGGTCCCAAATGTTAGAATCCAAATCTGTCACTAACATGCAGCTTTTCTTATTAAGAATTACATCCCATTTGGTGTGCTAGCTGAAAATAAGTTTGTGGGTGCTGGTGGGCGCTAAGAACTTGCGGGTTCTGTAATGAACAATGATCTCAAGGATCCCGTGAGAGTGATGTTCTTTCCCTATGTTGTGATTGCTTATAATATTTATGTCTTAATTAAAGAAATGGCAAGCCATTGGCCCAGTATGAAAGAAAATATGGGTCAAAGCCGAGTTGAAAAGGGAAACAATATCTAACTCCAGCTTACAAATGGTCCAAAAGCCTGAGGATTAATTGTTCATCAGGTTTAGACAAAACCCAGATTGAACAGGGCAATAACTTCTAACTACACCAAAGTTTTGGGCAGTCATAATCAAATGGATCGGTCTGATCCATAAAATCAAGATCCCGGCACAAAAATTCTACTGGTCCATGATAACAACAAGTTGTAAATAGAAGCCGGGCACGTTCAGAAGCCCTTAGGTCCACCTGAAACTTCATTTTATGATGTTCAACATATCCATCTGTGAAAAAATTCTTGTTGAAAAACTTAATCCTCACGGACAATAGTAACCTCGCATTCAACATGAAGAATGTGACAAAGATAGTGTTTGCAGGGTTGGATGCATGTCCATCCAACGTTATTGTCTTCAAATGAATGTCATGAGATTTGAGAAAATCCATGTGCTTCCTCACCCATCGATTGGTTATATGTTTTTCTCCAAGCGCTAGTGCCTAAATAGACATGAACATTGAAAACAGTTAATGTCTAAAATAGAGTATGTCGAAGGAGCGACAGCTGAACGGTTAATTCTAGTACATTATATATGGGCTTTCAATGTGCGTGAAATCGTCACCTTTAGATACAAATTCTCCAGACATCGAAAGCATCGCAGCAAGCCAATACTCATGTTCAGATCAAGACACCACATACTGATATATAAGGTCTTGACAGAATTCCACACCCCTGATAGGCCATCCATGGACAAGCTCTTCATGCAGCATAGAACATAATATTAGCACCGAAAGTGTACTCCAAGATGATACTTAACTTGTGCGCACAAATGAAAAATGCAGATTACAAAAGTGTACATGAATAATATATAGTACCTGAATAAGTGTGGAGCCAAACACCATCTTGAACGATTTAAACGGCTCATCAGTTGCACCCAAGGTCTCTAGTTTAGGCACAGAGACCACAATTATTTGTGAAGGTGCATAACACCAATGAAGGAGCAACCTTTGAAGTGAAGGGGCATCTTCGATGATGAGCTCCTGTCCTTCAAAACAAATTCCAATGCTTACAAGGTGAGGCGACTTTATTTTGAGACAAGGGACATGGATTCCATTTCCAAAAACAAGCACCAAGCGCTCCAGGGCAGGGCAGCTGGAGTGGATAATGCTGTGTAGTGAGGCCTCCAACAGATCAACCAACATAAGCACAAGTTTTTTCAGCAGTGGGAGTCGAAGCATTTGTACCAGATTGTCTGCTAGATGGCACCGGGTCAAGGTGGCGGTGTGGAGAGAGGAGGAAAACCATGAGATGGACATCGGTGGTGAGGGCACAGATACAGTGATTGGTGGTAAGTTATTTCCGTAGTGATGGTAGAACTCAAGCTGCTGGAGTTTTTCGAATTGACGGGATGTCAGCCAAGCGGCCACCGTGCAGGGTATGTCCAGCAGGTAGCATGCCGGGATGCAGATGCGTTAAACGGAGCCCTGGTGGGAGGAGATGATGGCTTCGGGGAGTTCAGAATCATCATCGACAGATAGCTGACGACAGTCGAGATTAAGAGGCACAGCGCGCCACTGAGTGTGGCACCGAGATGCGAGGACTTGTGTGCGGTAGCCATCCTTGGTGGGGAGAAGGGAGATGATCTCCCCAAGGATGGCGTCCAGGAGATCACTGATGCGGTCCACCGGAGATTCTACAGGTTCCATAGATCCAGGGAGGGGTCGTAGCCGCTTCTGGCCGCGCTGCCGGGTCCAAGATCTACAACCGGCGGCGGCGCTGGCCCGAGCATCATCTGTGTACATACCAATCTGAAGAAAAAAATGGCAGAAACATACATGTAGGACATTCAAAATCAATTCTCAAGATCTGGAAGAAAAAAAAGGCACAAACATGTATGTAGGACATTCAAAATCAATTCTCAAGATCTAGCCACGAATTATTAGCATGCACGCTAACCCTAGTCGGATTATTAGCAAAAATCATTAGTACATAACAAACAATTAATCACTAACTCTATACGGATACCATTCAAACAATCAATACATTACATGCATCTAACGGATCTTAATTACTCTGATTTCATGGACTGAGAGAACATAACCATAGGATTTGTATTAGAAAAAAATTAGAGGGGGTAGGGAGGAGTAACCAGAGAAAACACATGATATGTTTTCCGTACAAATGGGTATAGATGACTAATGGATTTTCCGTTAGAGTCGCAGTCATTGCCGGAGTTGCTGTGGACCTCCGGCTCCGGCTGGGGGGGCATGATGGCACCGACAAAGTCAAGGTCGTGCTGCTGCCTGCGCGAGACCTCGTCGGTAGTGACGACAACCTTTGTGCCCAGCTTCACGCGTTGCGCGGGTGCTTCACCAGCGCCGGCGTCGCCACTCCCTCCGATGGTGCGCTTCGGCAGCATCCTCATACACTCCAGATGACGGTGACCACTGTGGACCAGAGTGCGGCCGCCTATTATGGCCAGCAGCTCGGGCGCGGCATAAATATGGAGCTGTGGGAGCGAGGCGGGCGGTGGTCAAAGGCTGTCTCGCCTCCCGGTGAGCCTGCGCGGCGGGCTTCTGGCATGCCTACCATTATTTCACACAGCTACTCGCACGCCTCCCGGTGACACTACGCAGCGAAAATGCCTCCCGTCAATTCACACACCTGCACGCACGCCTCCCGGTCTGCCTGCACGGTGGACTGCTCGCATGCGTCCCGTCAACTCACGCCTGCTCGCACGGCACACGGGGCGCGTGGCGGCACGTATATTGTTTTTCTTTTTTGATGATTAATTCAGTCGCTTTATTTCTTAACCGAAGCATGGCACGTATACATTGTTGGTGTAATGCACACGGTCTGAATAAATAATCCGTATGCGATATTGGTTGCCAATTATTAACAATCTCCCGTTTGTAAGAAGATAATGTCAAAACTTGTCTCAAATTTGACGAAAAAATACAATATCACAGTCTACCGGTGTCCATATGACACCACGATAAGTTTCATGAATTTCAACTAAGTTTTGGATTTACTGAATTTTAAAAATCAATATTATCAATGTTTTGAAATCTCTTTGCATGGGAAACATGCACCCAGGGACACACATATGATTTTGCAATCCATTTTGGTGCACATGTAGCTCAAATTTGATTTTTGCACAATAAATCCCTAGGAAATCAATCAATGTATAAAAACAATCAAATGATTTCTGTTTTTTTTATTTTAACACGACACTCCTTTGGTCACATGCATGTTCACTGTAGAAAAAGTTTGACATGCCTCAGAGTGGCGGTGGTGGTGCGGGATGTGTGTGTTTGTGTGGGGGGGGGGGTGTTCTGGCAGTACACTACGAGTCATGAGCCTGCATGTGGGATTGATCATTTTGTGAGTCATATATGCCACATCAAAGTCGTGAATTGGTTATTTAAAACATTACACAGCCCTTTCATACATACATGTTCGGGCCACATGCATGCATTAATTGGTGTTCCTCTCGGACACTCCCTTGTGCGGTTATCAGCGACGTGCCCATTCGTTAGTCCACAAAGGTTTTTAGTTTCCACCGACAACGAGAGGCATTTGACCAAATTAGGTGGATTCATCTTGGCATGTGTGTTACGGTGTGGATCATGGTGAGATTCCATATCAAAGTTCAGGCACGTGCGTACACATGAGTCCCTCCCATCGGCTCGAAGTGAGGGGGCTACGCGTCATGAACCTCCATGTAGTGCGTTTCCGGTTTGTGAAGCATGTGCCACATCAAAGTTGTGCATTGGGTATTCAAACATCACACAACACACCTCTTTTGGGCACACATGCACGCGATGGTTGTCCTATGACACTCACTCGCGTGTGACTCTCTCTGTGGGCCCGCGAGGTCGTCGTCGATCAGTTGAACCTACAGCGAGAGAGAGGTTAATTTGACCAACAAGGATGGTTCTTTTTTGGTTTGTGTTACGTATATGCATGGTAGGAGTATGTAGTACATGTCAAAGAGGGGGCAACATGTATACTATATATGCGTCATAACCTCGCTCCATGTGGGGACTTTATGGTTCCCGAGGTAGGTGCCACATCAAAGTTGTGCATTGGTATTCAAACATCATGCAATACCATGCAGGCGGTGGTTGCCCTATAGGAACTCACTCGCGTGCGGCGCTTTTCCATCTGTGGGACCGCGAGGTTGTCCTCCATCACTTTCACCCAACAAGAGAGAGGTTAATTTAACCATCAAGGAATGATTCTTTTTTATTTGCGCTACAGTAGGAGTATATATATACCACGCGTCGAATGGGGGGTAGCACATACCACGCATCATGAACCTCGCTCTCTGTGGGGACTTTTTGGTATTCGAGGTATATATAGGTGCCACATCAAAGTTGTGCATTGCGTATTCAAACATCACACAAATACCTCTTTGGGCCACATGCAGATGGTGGTTGTCCTATATAGGACGCTCTCTCGCGTGCGATATACGCTTCACTCTTGTGGGTCCGCGAGGTCGTCGTCCATGACTTTGACCCAACGAGAGAGAGGTATAGTTTGACGAACAAGGAGGATTAATTCTTTTAGGACTGTGTTATGGTAGGAGTATATATATAGTACATGTCGAAGGGGAGATGGGACCAGCATATAGGTGTCATGAACCTCACTCCGTGTGGGGACTTTACGGATTTTGAGGCAGAGATGCCACATCAAAGTTGTGCATTAGGTATTCAAAACATCACAACCGCACATCTCTCTCCATATATATGTTTGGCACACATGCAAGCGATGGTAGTTGTCATCTCGCACTCAGTCACACGGTTATCGGCGATGCTTCCATCTGTGGGCCCGCTTGGTCCATCACTTTCATCGACATGAGAGAGGGTTAATTAATTTGACTTAGGAGTGGATTAATTTTTTGTTTGTCTCATGGTATAGGTCATAATCAATAGCGCATGTGTGTACACATGAATCCACCCCGCTGGATCAAAGTGGGGGGGGGTGAGCACACGACACGTCATGAACCTCTTGCTCTTTGTGGGGACCTGTGCGATTTTCAACACATACACCACATCAATGTTGTGCATTGGGTATTCAACACATATGCATGCATCATGCACCTCCATAAATATGTTTGGGACACATGCATGCAATGGTTGTCTTTGGACACTCTAACTCGCTTGATTATCGGTGGCAAGCCTATATATATATTCGTGGGCTCGCATGGACGTCCATCATTTCGACCGACGATGAGAAAGGTTACCAGGGTGGATTCTTCTTCTTTGGTTTGTGTTACCGTATAGTAGGTCACTCATTCCAGGCCTAATTAATTAAGTTTGAACGCATGTTACGCGTCATGAACCCTCGCTCACTGTGGGGATTTTACGGTTCCAAAGCATGGTCCCACGTCAAATTTGCGCATTGGGTATTCAAACACCACACACCACTTCCATATACATATGTTTGGGCCACATGCACAGAGTGGGTTCTGTCTTCAGACACTCCCTCGCGAGGTTAGCAACGACAAAAGCTAGCCCATTTTGCGGGGCCGTGTGGACGTCCATCACTTTGACCAACAACGAGCGAGAGAGGTTATACGACCAAGTTGGATTCTGCTTGGTCCGTGTTACAGTACATCTTGGTGAGATGCCCTCCCCCCTGACATGTGCGGTGGGGGGGGGGGGGCTACTTCGCACTACCTGCAACCTCCGTGGGGTCGGGGAAGTCCGGTTAATTTGCGAGGCACATGTGCCACATCAAAGTTGTGAATGTAGTTAAATATCACACCACACCCTTTTCATACATATAGTAGGGCCACCCGCAGGTGGTTCGTATGTGGTCTCACCCATCTTGCGCCACAAAGCACACATTTGTGGGCCGGCACACGGTCCACCTTTGTCCGAAAGCGAAAAGAGAAGTTTGACCATGATGGACTCCTATAGGTTTTGTGTGCCGGTAGGGTGAGATTTCAGACCTAGCTATTTGGGGGCATGCGTTCGTAGCTAGGATTCCCTTACCACCGACACGAAGTGGGGTTCGTAGGGGGTGGCTTACTAGCAATACTGTGCGCTTTGTGTGACAGGTGACACATCAAAGTTGTGCATTGGGTATTTGAACATCAAACCACCCTTTTCATACATATATTTGGTCCACATGCAAGTGTGTTCGTGTTCTAACCCTTTCCCGTGTTATTCTTTTTGCCAAATTTATAAAACAGCAGATGAGTTGGACGCAGCAACCGTCTGCGATTGGGGACGCAACAAACACGGTTCGCTCAGAGTACCTGTGTGCCACGCTCGTGCCCCTGTCACTCACATCAACACAGTAGATTGGGCTCCACGAGGCTTGCCTCCCGCTCTCAAAAATATCTACTACCTCGCAATCTTGAAAATATCTACCGCCTGGAAGTTTTTCATGTTTGATAACACACGATTAGTATGTGTGGACCATGTGTGATGTCTGTTACTCCCGCTCTGCTTCAATCCCTCGATTCAAATTTTCAGTAGCCCTGGCATTTTACTCCCGCCTCTGCATCCCTCGCAATCTCAAAAATATCTGCTCGCCCTTAATCCAAATTTTCAGTAGCCCCGGCATTTTACTCCCGCCTCTACATCCCTCGCAATCTCAAAAATATCTGCTCGCCCTTGATCCAAATTTTCAGTAGCCCGACATTTTACTTCCGCCTAGTAAAATTTTCAATTGCCGCGGTATTTCCTCAAACACCACCTTGCCCCCCCTCCACACACACACACCCCAAAACCTCCGCTCACACAGACACACACCACCCTTCCCTCGCTCGAAACCATCGGTAGGTCGCCGCCATCACCGCCGCCGCCGGCTCCATCCTCAACCTCTGCCTGTGTGCCGGGGAGCTTGAAGAGCCAATGGCCCAAAAGAGGTTTATCGCGGCCTCTTTGCGAGATGTCGGCGAGGTGGCCGCCGAGGTGTCCCCGTCGTCCTCCGTGGCTCTTTATTGAGCCATCGTCGTCGGTCGCCCGATCCGCCTGGCGCCGCACCCCTACGCCGGTTCGAGGACTTCCCCGTCCTCCCTCGGGCCCGGCAGCCGATGAGGTCCTACCTTGGGGTCTGGCAGCGGCAGTGGGGGACATTGATCACCGAGATTACGGATTAGGAGACCCACACCAGCCGGCGGCTAGGCTCAATTTCCCCTTCGGCACACATCCGGTCGACATCGTCCCGCCGGAGCCAGGGGTGGTGAGCTCGGCTATGACACGGGAGGACCGCGAGGCGAGGGAGCGCCTCGAGGCCGAGGCCGCCGACGAGGCCTACATGCAAGAGCTCCGTCGGCAGCACCCGGAGCTCATGGAGGCGGAGAGGATGATCCTTGCCGGCACGGAGGGCGGCGAGGTTATCGTGCTCTCCTCCGATGAAGAGGTTGAAGGCGGCGAGGACGGAGGCGCAGAGGGCGTCAAGGTGGGCAGCGAGGACGAGGAGATCAACGTCGACGAGGGAACGAGTGTCTTCCCCAACGACCCCGACGAAGGCACCGGCCCGGACCCGGCTCGCGGCACACCGTACCTGACGAGGAAGGATTGGCTCAACCTCCACTTCGATCGAGCATAGTTTAGTTTAGTTTAAATTTATGTTTCATGTTCAGTTATGCAAAACTATCTATGTTTATGTTTGAATGCATGCTACTTTTGGTTGAACCTGCTTTGAACTTGGTCAAATTGAAGTTTACAACGTTAAGTTTAGGGGATCGACTAGAAACGGCCAAAAATTGCTGGAGTATATATATACTCACTAAGGGTTTTACTCCGTTAACTTTTAGGGGATCAGCTAGAGATGGCCTTATGCCTTGTTTATTTCAGTTATTCACAATGTGATGCTTTATATGTGCAACTATTTGCCGTGTAGTTCGATTTCATCAATAACAGTTTCAACAATACCACTATGAATTACGATATTTGGTTGTTGTTAAGGATGTTGCAGTTAACATACCTTTCCGGGTTTTTTAACAATAACTAGTGTACTTTAGACCTGCACTATATTAGTTTGAATGACTATATTTGCTTGTTTTTAAATTTTATGCCTGTTGCAGTTGACACACCTTTCCACTTCTTGTTTTGCTTAACTAGTGTGCTTAAACCTGCACACTGAAGCTATCGTTTGGAGATTATGTTGTCTACCATGGATATATTTGGTTGATGTTTAGCCTATTGTGCTTAACATGCCTTTAGATGTACTCACACAGGACAATATTGGGAACACCTGCTGTTTTCCATCGAGGTTAGTTTCATCGCATTGCTTATTTATACTCACTGTTCAGGATATCGGTAGCTGGTACCATATAGCCGAGGGATGATAAGGGATTAATTGTCGAATCAGACATTTCACTGAATATATCTGTAACCCATTTATCGGTAGGTTAACTAGGGTCATATTTAATATATCCGAGGCTACATAGCAACATGCATTGTACTAAATGACTAAATATGCAATCCAAGGCTACATAGCAACAACGAAGCGTGTTACCTTAATGTTTTGATGATGTCTAGATATACATGTAATAAGATCTTATATAATGGGATGGAGGGAGTGTTGTACTACATCATTGTGAAATTGTTGTTTAGCTTCTAATATTAACTTGGTGCTTTTAGGTACATATGTCATTGCCAAAGATCCACGCTTCAACCCTTTCTGCGTATGGAGCAATGAGATATTCATGAACCAGCACTACTAGGAAAACCCCTATAGAAAGACATTTAGTAGTAGCGTGGGTTATTTGGCCCGCGCTATTGCTACTGTAGCGCGACAGAAAAAACGCGCTACTGGTATGACATAGTAGTAGCGCGGGCACAAAAAACCTGCGCTGCTACTAAATGATTTCCACCTTACCCCCTCACCAGACAATAGTAATAGCGTGGGGTATAAAACCTGCGCTACTACTAGATGAATAGTTGTAGCGCAGGTGGGACACACCGCGCTGCTACTATGCCACCAACCGTCCACTCCACGTACTCCCACGCCACCCACCCCGAGCCAGATCTAGATCGAGACCCCCTCCACCAGCGGCCTCCCGTCCCCCCTTCCTCAACCTCCTCTCCTCTGCTGTCCACCGGAGGCCCCTGCACACACGGGAATTTGCTGCTCGGCATCTCCAGCAGCCAAGGCCGGGCTCCCGGCCTCCGTGCGGCGTCGTCTCTTCCTTCCCCGTCGCCATCTGTCACCGTCGTCGTCGTCGCGGTCCGGCCCTCCGCGCCGCAGCGGTAAGCACGCAAGCACGCACGCCGCCGCTCCCCTGCCTCTCTCCCCGTCCATCTCCGGCGGTTCCCTTTGTCGGCGGCGGTGGGGAGTCTGTAGATAGTTTCTTAGATGGAAACCTCGCAGATTAGTCGTTTACGTATAAAGTTTCTTATAGATGG
This sequence comes from Thinopyrum elongatum, assembly GCA_011799875.1. Classification (NCBI taxonomy): domain Eukaryota; kingdom Viridiplantae; phylum Streptophyta; class Magnoliopsida; order Poales; family Poaceae; genus Thinopyrum; species Thinopyrum elongatum. Next base: position 227,931,696 of record CM022297.1, read on the forward strand.
CAGCTGCTTGGACGCGGACGGCACACGATCGAGTGGGGGGAGAGGGAGACAGGATGATGGACGCTTATACGGGGTGTGGGGGATCCCTGGCAGCGGATCGAGAGCAGCATGAGCTGTATTTGTATGTCCGTTGCATATGATTGGGGATTGGATATGTCAGACTAATTTGTGTCTCTGAATGAATGATTCTCCTGTTCAGCTGGGAGAGGTCTGATTACGTGGAGAATGGAAAGCTGGAGTGGCTTAACGTGGGAGATTGGTCAGCCGGAGAACCTGAATGATGATCCACTTTAAGTAAGGGCGAGAGCTCCATAGTTCAATCAACGTGAGGCAGCCATCGAATCTGGACAGAACCGAGTGGTTGATTGATGCAGTAGGTGGTTTGTTGCATGCATATATTGGTATAGTACTACTACTACTACTCGGTTTGTAGCCACTCAAAAATATAATACTGCTAGGAGTAAATTTGAAGAAGAGAGCAACTAGGCCATTTTATTACAGGATTAACACTTGCATGCCGCCCAACCAAGCATTTGAATTTAAGCTAGTAGATATTGAGCTCTGTGATTGAAGTGTCTCTGTTGAATACATCTAATCTGAAAAATTTCACATTTGCTTCTCTGATAAGTAAGGTCTGTTTTCATTTACAGGCAGAAGATCGCGACAGAGTGGTAAGGTTTGTGCAGAGATCTTCTCCTCCGTCGCCGTCCACAAAAAAGCTGCTGGGTGCATCCGTCCATCTTCAGATCTGAGTGAAGAGGGCATCCGTCCATCTCAAAAGGTTTAATTTTTGTACCAGCTAATTAACTTGTCTTTTCATCAGTTCCTCCTTGAGTAATTGGAAAGGGGATTATATTAGACTGCTAGCTGATCCATGGTGAAAATTGCTTTGCCTGTATGTATGTACAGAGTCTTGTAACAATTATTCTTGGAGTAAACTAGAGCAGTATTCGATGATATATTGTGAGTCACTGAAAATGTATACTATTTTTTTCTTCAGGATATGGATGACTATCTGAAGGTATGCAGGTTTCTTCCCAAACTTAACAACAAGATACTAGGTGATTGCGACGCCGGAGGTCACCGAGGTGGAGGACCTTGACGCCACCGTCCGGAGGTCGTCGAGGTGGAGGAACTCGACGCCACTGTCTGGAGGTTGCTGGGGTGAAGGACCTCGATGCCTTGGTAGATACATCTAGAGAAGTGGTCTGGTTAGGTTGGTGGTGGAACGCTAGGGAAGGTACCTACCTGTCGGTGATGGTTGTGTGCGTCTGAAGTATAAATGGGATCTCGTCATCTCTTTGAGTTGAGATGTTCAATGTTGTATCGATGAACGCTGCAAGTACTAAGAATGTAAGTGCTAAGATGGTTCTGTGACCTTCATTTATTTTGCGCTGGATGTGTCCTGATTTGTATCCATGAATATTGCATTTAACTTTTATTTTTTTTAATTTCTAATTACTTAGCAGTAGCGTGGGGGAAGAATGACATTCTATTAGTACTTAGGAATAGTAGTAGCATGGGTTGCCCGCGCTACTACTAACTTTTTAGCTGTAGCGCGGGGTAAAAAACGCGCTACTGCTAAAATTTAGCTGTAGCGCCATAGCAGTAGTGCGGGAAACCGCGCTACTGGTATGCAAAAAACCACGCTACTGGTAGTGTTTTTCCTAGTAGTGCAGCATCAAGTGAGGAAACTGATAAAGATTTTTATTAAAATGGGTAAAAAGATGTCAATCGAACTATTTGTTTACACTTTATGCAAGACAACAGTGAACTGCGGGATGGTAAGTAAGAACTCAAGATTACCTCTCAAACTACATGATTGGCGGCCGGCCATCACAAGGGGTTGGACTAGAGTTGTGCGTGCCTTCTGCATGGAGGAGAGCACAATAGGGGCATTCCGCTTCACCTTGTTCAGCAACCAGAATGTCTCTCGCCTCTTTCTTTACCATCTTTAATAGTACAAGTATACAACCCTGGTTCACCATTCTTTATTTGGTGCTTATGTAATTCTTTTTTTATGTAATTCTTGAACATATGTACCTGTGAATCAAATAATGCATTGGTTGTTTGAACCTAATGGATATGAATAAAGCTATAGCCTACTTTCAAATTCAAATTCGGTATAATTTTAAATAGCAGCAATTAAATTAGGGTGAAATTATGCCCTGCAGGTCATTACGGCGCACACGGTCTATAAAGCACAGCGTGTATGATATACATAATAATCCGACATGGTTCACGGAGAGGAAACGTGTGTAACCATGCACACAGTTGTCGTTTACAAAGTGTGTGTGATGTCAGACAATATCACAAACGGTGCGAGAAAACTAAACGTGCGTGATTGTCGCCTTATTGTACACGCTTTACAATCATGAACTATTTGTGATGTGGCGCGCATCGTAAACATAGAGCCAGTTTGGTACGTGCCTGGAAAAATCATGTGCCTGGACTGTGCCTGGTATAAGGTAAAACCACATAACTCAGACTGCGATGGTAATGCGAGCACAAACGAGTAGCAAGGATGGAGCGTTTGGGATACATGATGGAATCGCATACGCTTTGTTCTTGAAAACGTATGCATTCCTACTCCCTATCCCCGACGGTTTCTAGGTCATGTGGGAAGGACCCCCCTATCGCCCACACTCACTAGGCGACGGTTTAAAATGCCATCGCGGAAAGGGGTTAAAAACCGTTTGTATAGCAGCTCGCTGTACCAGTGATTCCCTCAAGAGGTGTTGCATTCAAGGCATAAAGTCGTGCTTCGGCATTTTGAACAACATGAGCATGGTAGCTTACTATCTCATTGGAAGGATGTAGGAGATGAACGACTTTGGTGGAGCAAACGATAGAAGCAGTATGTGCTTTCAACCATTCCATTCCCAGAATGAGGTCAATATTGCAAGACTCCAAAATAATGGGAGAAACATGGAATTCCAACCCTTCAATTTCAACGGGGATGTCGCGACCAATCATGGTGGTTTGACACTGGCCTGCAGGGGTGCGTACCACTAGCGGAGTGTTCATTTGTTCGCATCTAATGTCGTGCGCATATGCAAATTTTTCTGACATGCAAGAATGTGATGCTCCTGAATCGAATAGAACAGATGCTGGTGCTGCATTAGTAAGGAGAGTACCCATCATAGTAGTAGGCTGGTCTTGAGCTTCATTCAGATCAATGTTGTTAGCATGACCACGACCATAAGGTATGGCATTGTTGTTGCGGGGCCGGTTGTTACGACCAATTGAAGGCAGAGCCAGCTGATTCTTATTCTGAGGGCAGTTCCTGGAATTGTGACCTGGAAGGCCACACTTGAAGCACAGACCATCATTGGGATTGGGAGCAGGATCTCAAGGTGGTACAGTTCGAAGAGGCTGCTCAACGGTGGAGGAGGCAAACGAGGTGCAGCATAGGATGACCTTGGTGCAGGTGCAGTTGGACGATACATGCTATGGGGAATCCATATCCAACGCTTCTGCAATGACGGTCCCGAAGATGAGCCAGCGTCATGATTGCACCTGAGAGATCCATGGTGTTCTTGAAGACCAGTCTCAACCTGAATGGCCTTGTTCACCAAGGTGGCGAAGTCAGCGAAGTCATGCACTAGAAGCGCAAGCTTGATATCATGGTGAAGTCCATCATGAAACATTTCCTGCCTACGAGCATCAGTAGAGGAACTCCCGCTGATTAGCATCTATGGTCTTGTTTCCCTGGGTGAGGTTGCGGAACTCGCGCTTCTTCCTATCCATGATTCCCTGAGGAATGAAGTGGCACAGAAAGCAGCTTGGAAATCCGACCAAGTGATAACTGTTCCAGTAGGTTGGGTACGCCTATGGCTGTCCCACCATTGAGCAGCGGGGCCTTTCTGATAGTAGGAAGCAAAAGTGACATAGTTGGCAGGAGCAACACTAGCAGACTCCATCTCATAAGTGATGTCACGGAGCCATTCATCAGCATCCAGAGGCTGCATTGAGCTGCGTTAGATGGTAGGGTTGGACGTGCAAAGTCTTGCAGAGTTACTCGGGTTGGCTGCTAATTCATATCAAGTCGCGGGAACTGAGCCATGACTCCTTCCATGAACTGGCGATTCAGCTCAAACTGCTATATCATTCCGGCCATGAATACGGGCGGTGGTGGATCATTGGCACCACGGCCACGACTAGTGGGTCTAACCATCCTGCTAGAAGGTAACATGGGTAGTTTAGCATCGAGCATTGATTGCTTGTATCTGCGTTGGTATTTCCATGAAGACGAGAGGATGATGCAGCACAACAACGGTAAATATTTCCCTCAGTTATGAAACCAAGGTTATCAATCTAGTAGGAGAACCAAGCAACTCTATGTAGATAGCACCTGCACACAAACCACAAAAACTTGCAACCCAACGTGTAAGAGGGGTTGTCGATCCCTCCTCGGTATTGAGATAGATTAAATTGTATGAGATTTGATAAATAGATCTAACTAAAACACAAAATAAAATAAATAAAGGAAAAATGCATCAAGGTATTGTTGGTTTAATATGATAGGAAAATAGACCCGGGGGCCATAGATTTCACTAGAGGCTTCTCTCGAGAAAATAGCATACGGTGGGTAAACAAATTACTGTTGGACAATTGATAGAAAAGCGAATAATCATGACGATATCCAAGGCAATGATCATGTATATAGGCATCACGTCCAAGATTAGTAGACCGAAACGATTCTGCATCTACTACTATTACTCCACACATCGACCGCTATCCAGCTTGCATCTAGTGTATTAAGTTCATGGAAAAATGGAGTAATGCAATAAGAAACATGACATGATGTAGACAAGATCTATTCATGTAGGAATAGACCCCACCTTTTTATCCTTAATAGCAACGATACATGCGTGTCATGTCTCCTTCTGTCACTGAGATTGAGCACCGCAAGATCGAACCCATCACAAAGCACATCTTCCCATTGCAAGAAAAATCAATCTAGTTGGCCAAACCAAACCAAAGTTTCGGAGAAGAAATACGAGGCTATAACAATCATGCATAAAATATTTCAGCAAAGACTCAAAATATATTCATGGATAGAACTGATCATAAACTCACAATTCATCGGATCCCAACAAACACACCACAAAAAGTCATTACATCAAATAGATCTCCAAGAACATCGAGGAGAACGTTGTATTGAAGATCAAAAAGAGAGAAGAAGCCATCTAGCTAGTACCTACGGACCCGTAGGTCTATAGTAAACTACTCACGCATCATCGGAGGGGCAAGGGTGTTGATGAAGAACCCCTCCATGATCGTTGACCCTTTCGGCAGAGTGCCGAAAAAGGCCTCTAGATTGGACCTCATGGTTCTGGAACTTATGGCAGCGGAAACTGTTTTCTCTCGACTCCCCTAGGGTTTTTGGGATTTTAGAATATTTATAGAGCTCAAGGTCGATGGAGGGGGTGCCTGTGGGCTCCACTACCCACCAGGGCATGCCTGGGGCCTCTGGTGCGCCCTGGTGCCTAGTGGGCCCCACAGGCCCCCTCTGGTGCACTTCTTAGGCCTCCTGGGTGTCTTCTGGGCAGAAAAATTCTCCAAATAGGTTCATGGCATTTGGACTCTGTTGGGTATTGATTTTCTGTGAAGTAAAAAACAAGCAAAACAACAACAACAACAACAACAACTGGCACTGGGCACTATATCAATAGGTTAGTCCCAAAAAATGGTATAAAGTTGCTAGTAAATGAGTGTAAAACTTCCAAGAATGATACTTTAGTAGCATGGAACAATAAAAAATTATAGATACATTAGAGACGTATTAGCATCCCCAAGCTTAATTCCTGCTCGTCCTCAAGTAGGTAAATGATAAAAACAGAATTTTTGATGTGGAATTGCTACCCATCATATATATCACATACTCTTTTCTTTTATAGCATGGACATTTGGACTTTAGATGATTCAAAGCAATAGATTATAATTTGACATGAAGACCTCAATACTCAAGCATATCAACAAGCAACCATTTCTTTCAAAATATCAGTACTAAAGAAAGCTATCCCTAGCCCATTATGCTCAATCATTGGTCCATTCATGAAACACACTCAAATATTAGCTACATCCAATGCACAAGTATGATAATAGTGTTCCCTAGTTGGTGCTTTATAAGAGAAGATGAAGAATCAATAAAAAATAAAAAATGCATAAAGTAAATAGATAGACCCTTCGCAGAAGGAAGCAGAGATTTGTAGAGGTGCCAGAGCTCAAAGCTTAAATTGAGAGATAAATTATTTTGAGAGGCATGCTTTTCCCGTCAACGAAAACGACCGAGAATTCCCAATACTTTCCATGCTAGATAAATCATAGGCAGTTCCCAAACATAAAGTAAAGTTTATTCCTTTCCCCCAAACATAAAGTAAAGTTTATTCCTTTCCCCACCATTCTTTCACAATCCATGGCTAGCCGTATCCACGGGTGCCTTCCATACCAACACTTTCCAAGGAATTTATTATTTGACAACATAAAGTAAATTTATTTTTCATTTCGGGACTGGGCATCCCTATTACCTTTCCACACTCTCATGCAATGACAAGTGAATAAACGCTCATCGTGAGAATAAGATATCTAACATGGAAAAATATTGGCCACCCCCTGCCGCTTCATGAGCGGTACGGGCACACAAATAGGAAATTCATTTTGAAAATTTGAGTTGGCACATACAAATTTACTTGGAACGGCATGGAAATACAGCATATAGGTAGGTATGGTGGACTCATTTGGCACAACTTGGGTTTAAGGATTTTGGATGCACAAGCAGTATTCCCGCTTAGTACAAGGAAAGGCTAGCAAATAGATTGAGAAGCAACCAACCAAAAAATGAAAATGATCATACATGAGCATTAAGCATAATTAACACCGAATAATGCACCACAAGTAGGATGTAATTTCATTGCATAACTATTGACTTTTTTGCTTGCATAGGGAATCACAAACCTTAACACTAATATTCTTACTAAAGCATAATTACTCACCAACATGACTCACATATTATTATATCCATATCGCAAAACTATTGAAAGGAATCAAGTTTATTTTGTCCAATGATCTTCATGATGGTTTTTATTATCCCTCTTGAATATCTATCACTTTGGGACTAGTTTCATATATTACCATTGCTTATAACAAGCTCTCAAACAAATTTAAGTGAAGAACAAGAGCACAAATATTTCTTCAAAATTTTCATCTCTCAAAATAATATAAGTGAAGCATGAGAGGATTTCTTCAAAAAAAATTACTAACTCTCAAAATGATCTAAGTGAAGCATGAGAGTATTTCTTCAAAAAGTAAACCACCACCGTGCTCAAAAAGATATAAATGAAGTACTAGAGCAATTCCATAGCTCAAAAAAATTCAGTGAAACACATAAAGCAATTCTAACAAATCATAGCATCATTACGACTCTCTCAAATAGGTGTGTCCAGCAAGGATGATTGTGACAAACTAAAAAGCAAAACAAGCAAAGACTCATATAATACAAGACGCTCCAAGCAAAACTCATGATATGTGACAAATAAAAATATGGCTCCAAGTAAAATTACCGATTGTCGTTAGAAGAAAGAGGGGATGCCTTCCGGGGCATCCCCAAGCTTAGTTGCTTGGTTCTCCTTGAATATTACCTTGGGGTGCCATGGAAATCCCCAAGCTTAGGATCTTTTCACTCCTTATTCCTTCATCCATCGTGATCTCACCCAAAACTTGAAAACTTCGATCACACAAAACTTAAGAAAAACCTTCGTGAGATCCGCTGTATAAGAAAAACAATTCACTACTTTAAGTACTGTTGCAACCCATTTATATTTTGTTATTGCATTATACCTACTGTATTCTAAATTTACCATGGCTTATACCCCCCAATACAATCCATAGATTCATCAAAATAAGCACACAATGCAACGAAAACAGAATCTGTCAAAAACAGAACAGTCTGTAAAGACTCGCATTTTTCTCATACTTCTGTAATCCAAAAATTCTGCAAAATTAGAAAATTAGAGGAAATTCGTATATCAATCGTGTGTAAAAAATTCAGAGTTTTTCATCGCTCGAGTGATTTTTAAAAATTCTGCTACTGGACGTAAAAGTTTCTGTTTTCCAACAGGATCAAATCAACAATCACCCAAGCCATCCTAAAGGCATTACTTGGCACAAACACTAATTAAAACATAAAAAGCACAATCATAAAAGAGGCATAATTGTGTAATTATTGAAAAATAGAAATAAAATAAAAATTTAAAGGATAAATATTGGGTTGCCTCCCAACAAGCGCTATTGTTTTACGCCCCTAGTTAGGCATAATGCATAGATTCAAGTATTGTCATCTTTAGTTTTCAACTCCTCAATCACACAACCCTAGTTTCTAGGAGTTCTAGCAAATAAATTTTTAATAATCACATTCATAGGAACAAAGTCAAGAGACGTATTTCTATAGATTGGTTCTTTTATCAAATCTACGAAATTTGGGTGAACTCTAATCATTTTAAAATCTTCATTGTTGCTACTAGAAGAGGAACCCTTGTTTTTAGGAACATAAGTAGACTTGCAATTCTTACTAGTAGGGTTTTTTTCGATAGTTTTAACAGAAGAAAAACCCGAGCTCACGTTACTAAAAATTTCTTTCAACTTATCTATCCGAGCAGGGCTCTCCTCTACCCTTTCGTTAACTACGGGTCCTTTCTCTTTTAATAATTTAAGAGTATCTCCTACCTTCGACCCAATTTTATTAGCAAGATTATGGATCCTTTTATCCAAATTTCCAATGTGTTCTTTGGTGAGCATTTTCTTTCAATAGCATCTAGCCTTTGCATAATGTGATCAATAGTTAAAATTGTTTCGTTGATAATGATAGATGGTGATCCCACTAAATTTCCCATAGCATTAAACTCATCCAGGGGGGCACATCAAGAAATTCTCTCTGGTGATAGTATCAAGAACAAATCTATACCAAGTAGTAATGCCCACATAAAAATTGCGAAGAAGAATAGTAGTAGATTGCTTTCGAATAGATCTATTATGAGCATCACAAATTCTATATCAAGCATCTTTTAAATTCTCTCCTCCCCTTTGCTTAAAATTGAGAACTTCATTCTTACGGGTGCACGTAGTAGTTGAAGAACTATCTATAACGATAAAGTAGACAAGCAAGAACACAAGCGAACAAAAGATCGAACGAGAAAAAGGCAAACGAAAAAGAAGGCAAATAAAAAGGCAAATATTTTTGTGATTTTCTGAAAACATTTTAGAAGTGGGGGAGATGAAAACAAGAGGCAAATGGAAAATAAAGTAATTGCAAAATGATGAGAGTTTGTGTGTAGGAACCAGATAGATGTTGATGATGTCTCCCCGGCAACGGCGCCAGAAATTCTTCCTGATTGCTTGTATGTGCGTTGGTATTTCCCCGCGGAGGAGAGGATGATGCAGCACAGCAACGGTGAGTATTTCCCTCAGTTATGAAACCAAGGTTATCAATTCAGTAGGAGAACCAAGCAACACTATGTACACAGCACCTGCACACAAACCACAAAAACTTGCAACCCAACGCGTAAGAGGGGTTGTCAATCCCTCCTCGGTATTGAGATAGATTAAATTGTATGAGATTTGACAAATAGATCTAACTAAAAAATAAAATAAAATACATAAAGGAAAAACGCAGAAAGGTATTTTTGGTTTTATATGATAGGAAAATAGACCCGGGGCCGTAGATTTCACTAGAGGCTTTTCTCGAGAAAATAGCATACGGTGGGTAAACAAATTACTGTTGGGCAATTGATAGAAAAGCGAATAATCATGACGATATCCAAGGCAATGATCATGTATATAGGCAACACGTCCAAGATTAGTAGACCGAAACGATTCTGCATCTACTACTATTACTCCACACATCGACCGCTATCCAGCATGCATCTAGTGTATTAAGTTCATGGAAAAATGGAGTAATGCAATAAGAACGATAACATGATGTAGACAAGATCTATTCATGTAGGAATAGACCCCATCTTTTTATCCTTAATAGCAATGATACATGCGTGTCATGTCTCCTTCTGTCACTGAGATTGAGCACCGCAAGATCGAACCCATCACAAAGCACATCTTCCCATTGCAAGAAAAATCAATCTAGTTGGCCAAACCAAACCAAAGTTTCGGAGAAGAAATACGAGGCTATAACAATCATGCATAAAAGAGTTCGGTAAAGACTCAAATAATATTCATGGATAGAACTGACCATAAACTTACAATTCATCGGATCCCAACAAACACATCACAAAAAGTCATTACATCAAATAAATCTCCAAGAACATCGAGGAGAACATTGTATTGAAGATCAAAAAGAGAGAAGAAGCCATCTAGCTACTACCTACGGACCCGTAGGTCTGTAGTAAACTACTCATGCATCATCAGAGGGGCAAGGGTGTTGATGAAGAACCCCTCCGTGATGGTTGACCCCTCCGGTAGAGTGCCGGAAAAGGCCTCTAGATTGGATCTGGTGGTTCTTATTCTGAGGGCAGTTCCTGGAATTGTGACCTAGAAGGCCACACTTGAAGCACAGACCATCATTGGGATTGGGAGCAGGATCTCAAGGTGGTACAGTTCGAAGAGGCTGCTCAACGGTGGAGGAGGCAAACGAGGTGCAGCATAGGATGACCTTGGTGCAGGTGCAGTTGGACGATACATGGTGTGGGGAATCCATATCCGATGCTTCTACAATGACGGTCCCAAAGATGAGCCAGCGTCATGATTGCACCTGAGAGATCCATGGTGTTCTTGAAGACCAGTCTCAACCTGAATGGCCTTGTTCACCAAGGTGGTGAAGTCAGCAAAGTCATGCACTAGAAGCGCAAGCTTGATATCATGGTGAAGTCCGTCACAAAACATTTCCTGCCTACGAGCATCAGTAGAGGAACTCCGCTGATAACCATCTATGGTCTTGTTGCCCTGGGTGAGGTTGCGGAACTCGCGCTTCTTCCTATCCATTATTCCCTGAGGAATGAAGTGGCACGGAAAGCAGCTTGGAAATCCGGCCAAGTGATAAATGTTCCAGTAGGTTGGGTACGCCTATGGCTGTCCCACCATTGAGCAGCGGGGCCTTTCTGATAGTAGGAAGCAAAAGTGACATAGTTGGCAGGAGCAACACTAGCAGACTCCATCTCATAAGTGATGTCACAGAGCCATTCATCAGCATCCAGAGGCTGCATTGAGCTGCGTTAGATGGTAGGGTTGGGCGTGCAAAGTCTTGCAGAGTTACTCGGGTTGGCTGCTGATTCATATCAAGTCGCGGGAACTGAGCCATGACTCCTTCCATGAACTGGCGATTCAGCTCAAACTGCTATATCATTCCGGCCATGAATACGGGCGGTGGTGGATCATTGGCACCACGGCCACGACCAGTGGGTCTAACCATCCTGCTAGAAGGTAACATGGGTAGTTTAGCATCGAGCATTGATTGCTTGTATCTGCGTTGATATTTCCACGAAGACGAGAGGATGATGCAGCACAACAACGGTAAATATTTCCCTCAGTTATTAAACCAAGGTTATCAATCCAGTAGGAGAACCAAGCAACACTATGTAAACAGCACCTGCACACAAACCACAAAAACTTGCAACCCAACGCGTAAGAGGGGTTGTCGATCCCTCCTCGGTATTGAGATAGATTAAATTGTATGAGATTTGATAAATAGATCTAACTAAAACACAAAATAAAATAAATAAAGGAAAAATGCATCAAGGTATTGTTGGTTTTATATGATAGAAAAATAGACCCGGGGGCCATAGATTTCACTAGAGGCTTCTCTCGAGAAAATAGCATACGGTGGGTAAACAAATTACTGTTGGACAATTGATAGAAAAGCGAATAATCATGACGATATCCAAGGCAATGATCATGTATATAGGCATCACGTCCAAGATTAGTAGACCGAAATGATTCTGCATCTACTACTATGACTCCACCCATCGACCGCTATCCAGCTTGCATCTAGTGTATTAAGTTCATGGAAAAATGGAGTAATGCAACAAGAAACATGACATGATGTAGACAAGATCTATTCATGTAGGAATAGACCCCACCTTTTTATCCTTAATAGCAACGATACATGCGTGTCATGTCTCCTTCTGTCACTAAGATTGAGCACCGCAAGATCGAACCCATCACAAAGCACCTCTTCCCATTTCAAGAAAAATCAATCTAGTTGGCCAAACCAAACCAAAGTTTCGGAGAAGAAATACGAGGCTATAACAATCATGCATAAAATATTTCAGCAAAGACTCAAAATATATTCATGGATAGAACTGATCATAAACTCACAATTCATCGGATCCCAACAAACACACCACAAAAGGTCATTACATCAAATAGATCTCCAAGAACATCGAGGAGAACGTTGTATTGAAGATCAAAAAGAGAGAAGAATCCATCTAGCTAGTACCTACGGACCCGTAGGTCTATAGCAAACTACTCACGCATCATTGGAGGGGCAAGGGTGTTGATGAAGAACCCCTCCGTGATCGTTGACCCTTTCGGCAAAGTGCCGAAAAAGGCCTCTAGATTGGATCTCGTGGTTCTGGAACTTGCGGCAGCGGAAACTATTTTCTCTCGACTCCCCTAGGGTTTTTGGAATTTTAGAATATTTATAGAGCTCAAGGTCGATGGAGGGGGTGCCTGTGGGCTCCACTACCCACCATGTGGCACCCCGGCTCAAAGTAAACCAGAACGCCCCGTATTCCAGCCCAAGGACAAGTCTTCTGGAATACAGCACTGTTGGCATAGAACAAATCAGCTCTTTATTACTATGGATATGGTTACAAAGGGTACATGGATTACATCGGCACGGCGACACTACGCCTGCCCGGGGTAGCTCTATGCTAACAGCGAAGTAACATCTCTCGGCAGCGGAACAGCAATGACGGTGATGGACTCCACTCCGCAGGGACTCTGGCTAGAACGCGTCTCCTAGGTTGCAAACTCAGGATCCTCGACAAGCAAGCAATCTTGGCATGACCTGCAAACTGGCATGACACGCCAGGTGAGTACTTTGAATGTACTCGCAAGCTCACAACAAACATCAGCATTAAGGTAAGACAACATCATAGCAGTCAAAATTAACAAGCAGGGTTATCCAGCAAGATAACTTCTGAAGTAAATGCAGTAAGGTAAAGCATATTTAATTTTGTACTCCAAATAATCTCAGGATGCAATCCAAACCTGTGCCAAATCCCAATTCCCAAGCATGAGGTCATCCGACCACTCAACTCATAGCCATCCCATGGCTATCATATCATATACCTGATTCCGTTTGCACCACAAGTCAAACATACTCTCTTCTGGGTTGTCTCACAACCCTCAGAATACTCACGATCCATCGAGTACTTCTGATCATACGACGAGTTCTTCCATCATCATCATCATCACTACTATGGTTGACCACCTAGTGAGGTCTGGGCGGACTGTCCAATACCGTGGACACGGCTATTCGAATAGATTTTACACTCTGCAGAGGTTGCGCACTTTACCCACACTATGGAGCACTGACCTCGTGATCCCATTCGGGTGGACCAGCGTTGCTCCAACGAAACCGGCCTAACCCGTGACTCCTCCAACGTACCACCGACGTTCATCCTCCCCCGGAGTCCTGCCCTGGGTGACCCCTGTGTCACCTCGTGACACCTGCCACCATCGTGGCCAAACTAAACTGTCCCAAACGGGGACCTGGTACCATACAACTCAACTGGGCTCACAAGGTTATCGCCGCCTACCGGGCCAGGGTAGCGCGCACGCATAACCTTCCCTGTCGGGCGGTACCGGTGAAAGAGCACGCAATCAGACCAAGTCAAGGCCGTCCCATACCGGCAAATGTGGCTACACGGATAAGTCCGGACAGGTGACTCAAGGTCAACCATGAAATATCTAATCCCCGAATAATATTTCTGTCATGGCTGACACTCCGATAACCAGTATGCTTAAGCCACTGCTACTAATTCACCTCTACGAACTGCCGGATGAACTCCAAAATAATCATAGACAGTGATCTCAACATCATAGCATCAACAAGTGGGTAAGCTACTAGTCACTAATAATCCGGTACTCAACATGGTAGTCACCTATCCGAGAATTAACTCCAATATTGCATAGTCCAATTCATTTCACCAATAACTCCTTCTTGCTATAAAAGTAATTAGTTAAACTATGATATTGCAATGCAATGATGCAGATGAGAGTTGTGGCTTGCCTGGGGATGAAGGAACTATCGGGAAGAAGTGCAGAACGGTCGCGGAAGGAGTTGCCGGAAATAGTTCTCTCTCGGAGGGGGCTGTTTATGGGCAAGGGCAAAATGGTCATTTCCACTGTAGGACCACATAGTGAAGATGATACCAGCACGACGGGCTCGACGAGACGAAGACGTGGGCGTTGGATTCACCTGAATCGGAGTTACGGGTGAAAAGATATAGCCTGATGAAGTGTAGGGACCAATCTGTAAATATTTAATTCGCAGACAGGTCCTTGGCTGATAAAACAGAAAGCCCATTTCTGAGAATATGCTTTCAAACAAAGAAAACGTATTCCCGACTGGAACTTCGCCAGAGTACGCTTTCGTATACAGAAAGCGTCTTCCGCTGAGGGCGTCTCCACTTGCCACATCAGCCGAGCGGGGTCAACCCATTGGTCTGGCTGACGGGCGGGGCCCGCGGGCAGGTGGGGGCTGGCGCTCGTCGTCGTCTTCCTCCTGCTCGTTCCCCCCCCCCCCCCCCCGTGGAACAGAGCAGGAGCAGGGGGAAGGAGGCGCCGGCGGGCCTGGCCGCTTCCGGCCGAGGCGAGGCCACCGACGGGCTCGGCGTGGCTCACCACCTTCATTCCCGAGCAGAGGGGGCGCCAGGGAGGAACAGAACGACCACGGGGAAAAGGGGAACAGAGGCGGGGGCAGCTCGGCTCAGCTTCGGGCGTGGGTCTCCGGCGACGGGAGGAGGAGGTGGAGAGCTGGGGAGGCTCGCCGGAGGGAGGAGGTTCTGGTGGTGGTGGAAGGGGGGCGAGAGGAGGCTTGTGGCGGCCGGCACCAGAGGAGGCTGGCGATGGTCGTGGTGGCAAAGGGGAGCGAGGAGAGCTCCTGGAGCTCGAGCAGATGGCTAGGGAGAGGTAGGAGAGCGAGGTGGAGTCGATGGGGAGCTAGGGAGGGCTCGGAGTGCCCTATATATAGGCGAGCGGCGAGGGAGGGCCGAGCATTCCTGCGGCGACACGTACGCCGGTGTCCCGGAGCTTCGGGAGCTCGCCTGGAGGGGGGGAAGAGGCTTCCAGGGAGATCACGGAGGAGTGGAGAGGGTTCAGGCGAGGTCGAGAGAGCTCGAGAGGGCTCCGGTTGACTGGACCAGAGAGAAGCAGAGAAGACAGGGCACGGGCACGGTAGCTACACCGCGAGGGAGGGGACGGGAGAGGGGGAAGCTTATCTAGGGAGGAAGGCGACGACGAGGGGAAGCTGTTGGACATGACTACTCGCGCGGAACCGACGAGGAGAAGAGGGGCCCGAGCTGATCAGTACGCAGCTCGCGTCCATGGCATGCCAGGGCGGCGGTCACCGCGTGGACGCGGTGTTTCCACGTGTCCTGGTCAACTACACCATGTCAACTCGACTGGTCACTCAAAGGATGAGGTCAAGGAGGAAGGAGACAAGCACAGAGGGACTTGAGGTGACCACAGCAAGCTGATTCTATCCAGAACAGCAAGGTGTTTGAGACTTGGAGAGGAAGATGGAGCAGGGAGTAGACTCTGGTTTTTGGCATGGTGTGATCAAATGCTAAGATGATCATCTCTGAAAATTTGCAGCCCATTTGGACGAGAATAAAAAGCACTTGCTGTTCAAAGGACCTCACTGACCAGATTTACCAATCTTGAAGTAGCACTCACATATCACATGGGATTGGGCTGAAATTAGGAGGAGATGAATGATTTGATCAACTGAAGACACTGTATAAATTTCATACCAATTGGATAAACCAAAGTGGTACTTCCTTCACAGTGCTTGATTCTGGACAGAAACTAGATGGAATTCTGTGGAGAAATTGGCTAAATAGATTGATCCCAAATTTGGTGGATAAGTGAAATATGGGTATAAGCATGTTCTGGAAATTATTAATGAATTATGGAGCAATAAAAATTATAGTTTCTTCACAACCCATAATAATTACCAGAAACAAAGATTTGATGTTGTGATCACATAGGTGCTTGGATAGGGTTGAAACTTGGTGGAGAGTCATGATTTGAGTATATAAAGGTACTTGCAAAATTTCAACTCATTTGGATACTCCTAGCTAGCACTTGCTTCACAAAGATTCCAGTTACCCAGAAACTTTGGAAATTAGCCAAGAGAGATTTAATATCCAAATAAAGTTGAATTTTGGCATGTGGCAATGATATGGATAGGAAAGAGTGCACAAAAAGTTTGAGAGCAAGCAAGCAAATATAAAGGGTACTTGCTTCTCAAACTGCCAGCTGGGGCAGAATCAGAAAAGGAATATTTAGGAAATATTTTTGGGCATGGCAAGGAATATTTTTACATATATGTATAAGATATGTCCCAAAGGATTTATGGGAATTATTTGAGAATTTTGGGAATGATAGAAATATGAGTTGCTTCACAACTCAGGGCAAACAGGGTTATTCCTTTAATAGAAAAAGGAATATTCCCAAGAAAAGAATATTGGGATTGGTCCAAAATGGAAATGACAAGGTCTTGGGATGGTTTTGAAGTTGGCAAGCCACTCGGGAAGAAAAATGAAGGGTGATCCATCTAGGTTTCAAGACCACTAAGTCACAGAAAAGCAAATCCGAACCAAAATTAAAAGCAAAAGAAAATGGGCAAAATCCAGAGTGTTACAAACCTACCCCCCTTAAAGAAATCTCGTCCTCGAGATTTGGTTGCTCAGGGATCAAACTTGAATATTTCCACTTAAGGAAACCGTTTCCAACTCGGGTTTCCTTTTTACCTTTGTATAATGTTCCTGCTAAATTTCATATGGCTGACTGCCTTGCTTCGGGGTGGTTTGCTTTACTGGACCCTTTTCTGGCAAATCTTAACTCATAGGTTACTCTGACTCCAATCCTTTTATGTCTGCTATCTTGTCTAAGGCAATAAATTATCCTGACCAAACAATGTGCCTTGCTCGTAAGTCCGAGGGTGATTCCTCATGGACGTGTCGTGACGAGGTCCAATATAATTGACCGTTTGCTGAGTTGTGAACAGATTCTCTCAGTGGACATGGAATCTTTTACTCATTTCATTGGGTGACTTCGAATGGCTGTGTGTCCTACAGGCTTAAAACAGTACTGTGAATCATACCGTTCTCCTGGCGGAATCTGGCTTCTCGCACGGATTGCCGGATCATCTTGGGTATCTTCACTGTCTTGGGTATAAGGCTCCTACCAAATATTTGACTGTCACCTGTCATGACCAGCATAGAGGTGTACGGTCTTATAGTGATATTATCCATAGACTTGACTGACAGTGGTCCTGGCAGCAAAATCTTGTTCACGGCAGGTTAGTCTTTAACTAATTCCCATCCATGAGGACACATACTTCAAGACTGTTGTTTATCCTTCTGATTACTCAGTCTATCGGCATCCCTGTATGGATGGTAGGCCGTGTAGTACCTTAACATAGTTGCTGAATTTGAACTGCTGAGTTAATCTTTCGGCTAACCTGATCAGCTTGGTTGCCTTCTTCTGACAATTCTGAGCATATTTGGTTGGCTGGGCGGGTTGTGTCGATATGGGGTCCTTGCAAACGGAATAAACCCCATGGGTGTGTACCCATGGTGACTGGTACCGAGCCAGACTGTCCGGAGTATTTGTACCATGTTGCTCTTGCAACCATTACCATATCTGTATGGCCAATCTTGCTTTTTCATTATAGTTCTACTTGCCTGGATCCTTTGCTGACGAACTTGGCCTTATGTGTTCTTGATTCTCCGTGTGACCATAGGTGTTGTCAGATGCAATATTCCGGCAGGCATATTACTTTACAAGTTGTAGCTATAGGGTAACGACCGTCTGAACCCTTGGATAAAACCGGCAAATAAACCAGTAGCCACCAGAACGGTCTTTACAACTCAGATCTGGGACTTTTACTGGAATAACTCAACCCCGACTCAAGACGGCTGAAAAGCAGCTCAGAGCATGAGACGGTGTTGATAAGAAGAAAGTAGCAGCTCCCTAAGACGGCCGAAAAACAGCTCAGAGCATAGGGTCATTACTACGAAGAGAAATTCAACAGCTGCCCGAGACGGCCGAAAAGCAGCTCAGAACATGGAAAGTTGTTGACAAGAGAAATAAAAATCGGCATCCACCCCGGACGGCTGGAAACAGCTCAGAACACAGGCGTGGTGCCGTTACCAAAGAAAAACAGGCAAGGGTTCATCCGTGTTCCATACAGCTCACTATTATGCATACAGGTATGAGCATAATAATTTGAACATGCCGGAATAACACAGAGCAATGCTATAAGACATATACCAGATGGTCAGCTTGCTCCATAGGTTGTTGGTCATCACACTGAAGTGTATAACTAGCGTTCTCTTCTTCTTACATGGCTCATGCAATAGTCAGATCCTCACCAGGCTGGCCTCATTGTATGGGTAACCCATATGGCCTTGGTAGCATGTCCGCCATATCTATGGAAACATGTGTGGCTGGCCACTTGATCCCCGAGGCAAGTTTGTATCCTGACTGATTTGTTTTTTGCCTTCGGACCAACTATTGTGGATCTGACCCTTGCATCGGAAGATGTCCATGTGTTGTGTCGAGGAAGGCACAGGCATCTTGCGTTGTACGCTTCTCTGATAGCTTGTTCAGAAAGACTGGGTTGCTTACGCCAAAAATTTCTTTAGGTCATGTGCGGACTGGGTGCATATATATATCCCTTAAGGTTTCTGCTGTCGGTTACTCGTTGTATGCAACAGGGTATTCGGCTATCCTTCTTGCTGAACACTAAGTTCATAGCACATGCTGGCTTGCTTTCAAAATATAGCAGGGTGCAAATTGTACTCATAGCAGACTCCAACCTTGTATATATGAATCATACCTTTAACTCGAAGTGTACTGTTGATCATGCACACATCTTTGCCTTCTTGCTGGTGCGATCATTATTGCCGTGAAGGTTGCACTGATGTATACTTGATGCTGATAACCAATCCAGCCAGGATATCATTTATATTCAGGCCCGATATACCCGATATAATGCAGTCTGCTGAAAATTCCATATTGCTGAGCTGAGCTTCCAAATGATTGTCTCTTCACTGACTCTTTGGGTTCAGGGTCGGTGAGCAACTTCCATAAGGGGAAAATAAGGTAACACCAAGGGCCCAAAGAAAACAAAACAAACGACCAAACAAAAGCACACAAAGCAGCAAGATCACACACACAGGCAATATCACATACCACAGCTATTCACAGCAATAATATGCATTCCTACTTAAGCACACAAATCTCGCAAGAACTCCGGTATTACGGTCTAACATGCTGTGGCGATGTACACGAAAGTGAATCAATGTGTGGAAGAAAATTGGTGTAAACAGTGCTACACCAAACACGGACTTAACACGAATGGAACCGGTGGCGAGGACGAACTTGGTGATCGGGGGTCGGAACACAGAAGTTACGACTACATCATCATCAAGCGTACGGAAGAAAACCGTACACATCCAAAGAATAGGTGGCGGAATGAGTTAGTGGTGGCGAGAAAGGCTTGCAGGCATTGCCCTTTTCTGATAACAAGGATCAGTAGGGGTTGCCGGAGCGGCTAGTGGAATGGCACGGTCTGGGATAGAACTTGTCTATCACCGAAACGATAGGGGTGGCTGAAGAGAATATACTGGTGTGGTACCGGTGCATCAATCCGACAAGGGATCGACACCACCACGCACCTTGGCATCACTCCGCTGGGATGGAGATAACACCACACCAAGGAACAAATATGCAAACTAGAGAGTGCAGGTAGGGAATCAAAACCGATGCCACCTACACTCACCAGATCCATCGTTAGTGATAAGATATCTAGTCTATATGCATGCTATGCACAAACAAATGCAACAAACAAGTGCAGCAAACCAACCGGGTCCTAAACGATCGGTTACTAACACTCACACCTAGACCGCGCGTCCAATAGCCAGACCTGCTCTGATACCAACTTCTGTGGCACCCCGGCTCAGAGTAAACCAGAACGCCCCGTATTCCAGCCCAAGGACAAGTCTTCTGGAATACAGCACTGTTGGCATAGAACAAATCAGCTCTTTATTACTATGGATATGGTTACAAAGGGTACATGGATTACATCGGCACGGCGACACTACGCCTTCCCGGGGTAGCTCTATGCTAACAGCGAAGTAACATCTCTCGGCAGCGGAACAGCGATGACGGTGATGGACTCCACTCCGCAGGGACTCTGGCTAGAACGCGTCTCCTAGGTTGCAAACTCAGGATCCTCGACAAGCAAGCAATCATGGCATGACCTGCAAACTGGCATGACACGCCAGGTGAGTACTTTGAATGTACTCGCAAGCTCACAACAAACATCAGCATTAAGGCAAGACAACATCATAGCAGTGAAAATTAACAAGCAGGGTTATCCAGCAAGATAACTTCTGAAGTAAATGCAGTAAGGTAAAGCATATTTAATTTTGTACTCCAAATAATCTCAGGATGCAATCCAAACCTGTGCCAAATCCCAATTCCCAAGCATGAGGTCATCCGACCACTCAACTCATAGCCATCCCATGGCTATCATATCATATACCTGATTCCGTCTGCACCACAAGTCAAACATACTCTCTTCCGGGTTGTCTCACAACCCTCAGAATACTCATGATCCATCGAGTACTTCTGATCATACGACGAGTTCTTCCATCATCATCATCATCACTACTATGGTTGACCACCTAGTGAGGTCTGGGCGGACTGTCCAATACCGTGGACACGGCTATTCGAATAGATTTTACACTCTGCAGAGGTTGAGCACTTTACCCACACTATGGAGCACTGACCTCGTGATCCCATTCGGGTGGACCAGCGTTGCTCCAACGAAACCTGCCTAACCCGTGACTCCTCCACCGTACCACCGGCGTTCATCCTCCCCCGGAGTCCTGCCCTGGGTGGCCCCTGTGTCACCTCGTGACACCTGCCACCATCGTGGCCAAACTAAACTGTCCCAAACGGGGACCTGGTACCATACAACTCAACTGGGCTCACAAGGTTATCGCCGCCTACCGGGCCAGGGTAGCGCGCACGCATAACCTTCCCTGTCGGGCGGTACCGGTGAAAGAGCACATGATCAGACCAAGTCAAGGCCGTCCCATACCGGCAAATGTGGCTGCACGGATAAGTCCGGACAGGTGACTCAAGGTCAACCATGAAATATCTAATCCCCGAATAATATTTCTGTCATGGCTGACACTCCGATAACCAGTATGCTTAAGCCACTGCTACTAATTCACCTCTACGAACTGCCGGATGAACTCCAAAATAATCATAGACAGTGATCTCAACATCATAGCATCAACAAGTGGGTAAGCTACTAGTCACTAATAATCCGGTACTCAACATGGTAGTCACCTATCCGAGAATTAACTCCAATATTGCATAGTCCAATTCATTTCACCAATAACTCCTTCTTGCTATAAAAGTAATTAGTTAAACTATGATATTGCAATGCAATGATGCAGATGAGAGTTGTGGCTTGCCTGGGGATGAAGGAACTATCGGGAAGAAGTGCAGAACGGTCGCGGAAGGAGTTGCCGGAAACAGTTCTCTCTCGGAGGGGGCTGTTTATGGGCAAGGGCAAAATGGTCATTTCCACTGTGGGACCACATAGTGAAGATGATACCAGCACGACGGGCTCGACGAGACGAAGACGTGGGCGTTGGATTCACCTGAATCGGAGTTACGGGTGAAAAGATATAGCCTGATGAAGTGTAGGGACCAATCTGTAAATATTTAATTCGCAGACAGGTCCTTGGCTGATAAAACAGAAAGCCCGTTTGTGAGAATACGCTTTCAAACAAAGAAAACGTATTCCCGACTGGAACCGCGCCAGAGTACGCTTTCGTATACAGAAAGCGTCTTCCGTTGAGGGCGTCTCCACTCGCCACATCAGCCGAGCGGGGTCAACCCATTGGTCTGGCTGACGGGCGGGGCCCGCGGGCAGGTGGGGGCTGGCGCTCGTCGTTGTCTTCCTCCTGCTTGTTCCCCCCCGTGGAACAGAGCAGGAGCAGGGGGAAGGAGGCACCGGCGGGCCTGGCCGGCTCAGGCCGCCTTCGGCCGAGGCGAGGCCACCGACGGGCTCGGCGTGGCTCACCGCCTTCATTCCCGAGCAGAGGGGGCGCCGGGGAGGAATGGAACGACCACGGGGAAAAGGGGAACAGAGGCGGGGGCGGCTCGGCTCAGCTTCGGGCGTGGGTCTCCGGCGACGGGAGGAGGAGGTGGAGAGCTGGGGAGGCTCGCCGGAGGGAGGAGGTTCTGGTGGTGGTGGAAGGGGGGCGAGAGGAGGCTTGTGGCGGCCGGCACTAGAGGAGGCCGGCGATGGTCGTGGTGGCAAAGGGGAGCGAGGAGAGCTCCTGGAGCTCGAGCAGATGGCTAGGGAGAGGTAGGAGAGCGAGGTGGAGTCGATGGGGAGCTAGGGAGGGCTCGGAGTGGCCTATATATAGGCGAGCGGCGAGGGAGGGCCGAGCATTGCCGCGGCGACACGTACGCCGGTGTCCGGGAGCTTCGGGAGCTCGCCTGGACGGGGGAAGAGGCTTCCAGGGAGATCACGGAGGGGCGGAGAGGGTTCAGGCGAGGTCGAGAGAGCTCGGGAGGGCTCCGGTTGACTGGACCAGAGAGAAGCAGAGAAGACAGGGCACGGGCGCGGCGGCTACACCGTGAGGGAGGGGACGGGAGAGGGGGAAGCTTATCTAGGGAGGAAGGCAATGACGAGGGGAAGCTGTTGGACATGACTACTCGCGCGAAACCGACAAGGAGAAGAGGGGCCCGAGCTGATCAGTATGCAGCTCGCGTCCATGGCATGACAGGGCGGCGGTCACCGCGTGGACGCGGCGTTTCCACGTGTCCTGGTCAACTCCACCATGTCAACTCGACTGGTCACTCAAAGGATGAGGTCAAGGAGGAAGGAGACAAGCACAGAGGGACTTGAGGTGACCACAACAAGCTGATTCTATCCAGAACAGCAAGGTGTTTGGGACTTGGAGAGGAAGATGGAGCAGGGAGTAGACTCTGGTTTTTGGCATGGTGTGATCAAATGCTAAGATGATCATCTGTGAAAATTTGCAGCCCATTTGGACGAGAATAAAAAGCACTTGTTGTTCAAAGGACCTCACTGACCAGATTTACCAATCTTGAAGTAGCACTCACATATCACATGGGATTGGGCTAAAATTAGGAGGAGATGAATGATTTGATCAACTGAAGACACTGTGTAAATTTCATACCAATTGGATAAACCAAAGTGGTACTTCCTTCACAGTGCTTGATTCTGGACAGAAACTAGATGGAATTCTTGGGAGAAATTGGCTAAATAGATTGATCCCAAATTTGGTGGATAAGTGAAATATGGGTATAAGCATGTTCTGGAAATTATTAATGAATTATGGAGCAATAAAAATTATAGTTTCTTCACAACCCATAATAATTACCATAAACAAAGATTTGATGCTGTGATCACATAGGAGCTTGGATAGGGTTGAAACTTGGTGGAGAGTCATGATTTGAGTATATAAAGGTGCTTGCAAAATTTCAACTCATTTGGATACTCCTAGCTAGCACTTGCTTCACAAAGATTCCAGTTACCCAGAAACTTTGGAAATTAGCCAAGAGAGATAATAAAGTTGAATTTTGGCATGTGGCAATGATATGGATAGGAAAGAGTGCACAAAAAGTTTGAGAGCAAGCAAGCAAATATAAAGGGTACTTGCTTCTCAAACTGCCAGCTGGGGCAGAATCAGAAAAGGAATATTTAGGAAATATTTTTGGGCATGGCAAGGAATATTTTGACATATCTGTATAAGATATGTCCCAAAGGATTTATGGGAATTATTTGAGAATTTTGGGAATGATAGAAATGTGAGTTGCTTCACAACTCAGGGCAAACAGGGTTATTCCTTTAATAGAAAAAGGAATATTCCCAAGAAAAGAATATTGGGATTGGTCCAAAATGGAAATGACAAGGTCTTGGGATGGTTTTTAAGTTGGCAAGCCACTCGGGAAGAAAAATGAAGGGGGATCCATCTAGGTTTCAAGACCACTAAGTCACAGAAAAGCAAATCCGGACCAAAATTAAAAGCAAAAGAAAATGGGCAAAATCCAGGGTGTTACACACCAGGGTGCGCCTAGGGCCTCTGGTGCGCCCTGGTGCCTAGTGGGCCCCACAGGCCCCCTCTGGTGCACTTCTTGGGCCTCCTGGGTGTATTCTGGGCAGAAAAAATTCTCCAAAAAGTTTCGTGTCATTTGGACTCCGTTTGGTATTGATTTTCCACGAAGTAAAAAAACAAGCAAAAAACAGCAACTAGCACTGGGCACTATGTCAATAGGTTAGTCCAAAAAAATGATATAAAGTTGCTAGTAAATGAGTATAAAACATCCAAGAATGATACTTTAATAGCATGAAACAATCAAAAAATATAGATACGTTGGAGACGTATCAAGCATTTGCAAAGACAAGGAATCATTCATGAAGTAATAAGCACAAAGAAAGAAGTGTGATACATACATCATAGTAGTCAAACATGACATACGGATCCACGCACAGAGTTGGATAATTTCGTCAGCATGGGTTCGGAAACACACGCAGCTAGACCACTAGGCGGCGCGCAGGCACGCGGTGGAGGGATACAGCAATGAGACATAGCAAAGGCTACATCACGTCGAAGAAAACTGCTGGAGCGAGGAATCTGCAAGGGACGATGCAGGGTGCCCTCGATAAAAGGATCTTGCGGTCCTTGAACACTGTGAAGTAAATCCTGGCCCCCAATTCAAGAAAGGGGTAAGGCAAACCTCTAGGTAGATGTGATCACGAGATCCTAATGTTAAAGTTAGAAAAATCATTTAACCCGAGTAGAAGAGAGATCAGAGTCCCAGATTATAGACGAGGAGTAAAAGATCCTAATACCACCCATTTGTGATGTGGGCCCGTAAGCCACACAATAATTCTAGTACAAGTTTTTTTAAAGACTAGACTCAACTTTGGCCAAGGAGTTTGAAAGGGGGCTACCTACAGGCAGTCGGCTCTGATACCAACTTGTGACGCCCCCGATTCAATCATACACGCAAATGTGTATGATCAAGATCAGGGACTCACGGGAAGATATCACAACACAACTCTAGACAAAAAATGAAGTCATACAAGCTTTATATTACAAGCCATAGGGATCGAATACATCAGCTCAAATACAAACGAGTTAGCGGAAGCAACAATATCTGATTACAGACATAAGTTAAACAAGTTTGCCTTAAGAAGGCTAGCACAAAAGCAACAACAATCGAAAAGGCAAGGCCTCCGGTCTAGGAGCCTTCTAACTACTCCTGGTTGTCAGCGGCCTCCATGTATTAGTAGGCACCCTCGGGGTAGTAGTAGTCATCGTCGGTAGTGGTGTCTGCCTCCTGGGATCCGTCATCTGATCGCAACAATCGGGTATAGGGGAAAAGAGGTAGAAAAGCAACCGTGAGTACTCATCCAAAGTACTCGCAAGACTTACATCAGAACTAAACTAAGTATGCATCTGTATCAAAGGAATGGGTTGTATCTATGGACTGATTTGCACAAATGCCAGAATAGAGGGAAGGCCTAGCCTATCGAAGATTAGCATCTTGCAACATCAGAAGAGATAAGAGTAACATATTATAATAGTAGTAAGTATGTTGTAACATCGCCCAGAGATCACTTCCTCGACTCCCTGTGAGAAACCAATCCCGGAGCCATCATATCCATTTCATGCATCAGCATCTAGTTCTAGTTGTATCGATCGAAATACAACTCCGAGCGTCCGTTACCGTGGACACGGCTATTCGAATAGATAATACTTTCCTGCAGGGGTGCACAAACTTACCCAACATGCTCGATCAACTCCACCCGGACACGCCATTAGTTCATGACCGGCCTCGGCCGATCAACACACCACAGTCCTACCTAGGCTCAACAGAGAGGCCAACACGCCAGTCTACATCCCAAGCATGCAGGGATCTTGGGCCCACCACCCTTTGCACTCCTGCACGTTGCGTACGTGGCCGGTGTCAGTCCTGGCTACCCCCTTATATAAGGCAGGTGCTTATGTGGGCCACCCGGGCGCACGCCGCTCAGTCACTGACGTCCGAAGAGCTTTTGGCTGATACATACGACGCAGAGTGCCCATACATATTCCCGCGTGGTGGTCGGTGCGAAAAGGCCAGAGGCCTACTCGGATCACATATCCAAATCGTTAGTGTCTTGGGAGCGTGCGGTGACAATCAATGATCCATGATATGTGGTCCCGTCGCCCTGTCTCACGGGCTTACAGCAAGGGCTAAGAATGCCCGGCCATGTCACGTGGAAAACTCGCGGGTACCCTCTAGGTCAACCCGACTACACATCAACTCGCAGGTACACTCATGGTCAACTCGACTTCACATTTCTCTCGCGGGTACCCCTCGAGGCCGACCCGACTTTATCATGGTTTTGGGGTAAAGTCAAAGTAACTGTGTGTCCAAAACAGGAAGGGGGAAACCCGAGGAATCACCCTCGATGAATTCCCACTCGATGTAACCATCAAGGTGGACTTGGAGGAATCACCCTCGACGGTCCACACTTGAAGGGTTGCACGACAGAGTCGTATCAGGAGTGGTGAAGGAGGAATCACCCTCGAAGACCATGACCTATTAGCTACACTACAGAGTTATCATCAGAAGTGCTATACGAGGTATCACCCACGACACTCGATAGTAGCTCTACAGAATCGTACAACTAGGGGGAGTGTGATGTGATGTGTCGGGCTCTGGACGTCGATCACGTTGATCGAGTCATCGGTCATCAAGAAGGGGCAACTGGGACAAGGTGAGGGGTCACTGGTGGATCACTAACCAACCTATACTAAGCAGTTTAGGATAAATAGGTAAGGTAACAATTGTAGGTTACAAAATCAGGCTATGCATCAGAATAGGATCGTATAAAAGCAGTAGCAGTTCTAATGCAAGCATGAGAGGGAAGGAATGGGCGATATCGGAATGATCAAGGGGGGTTTGCTTGCCTGGAAGCTCTGCTGCAAGGGAAGAAGGGTCGTCGGTGACACAGTCAATCACAGGGGTAGCATCGCTCTCGGGGTCTACCAGAGAGAAGAGGGGGAAGAAATAGTAAATACAATGCAAACAGATGCATCACTAAACATGACATGACTAAACACTAAACACCCGGAGGGGTTTTCCCGGCGTTTGGCATTTTCTGGAAAAACGAAGAGAGGAGGATGGTTCCATGTTCAGCATGCTAGGGGCATGTGATAGATGAACGGATTGCATAGTTAGATTCGTTGGATTTTTCTCAGCAACTTTCATATATAAATTATTTTCATCAGAGTTACGGTTTAATTTCTATGAATTTTCAAAGTTTAAACAATATTCTATAATTTTCTAATTTAATTTTATTTCAAAAATAGCCACAATTTACTAGGTGCGCCCGGTACAGTGCACACGCAGGTGCACTAGAGGCTGACCAACGGGCCCCGTTGACCTGGGTCAACTGGGGCCGCGGGGCCCAGTGTCAGTGGCACATGTGGTGCCACGCGGCCGCCACGTCAGCGCTAGGCACGGCTGCAGACGATGACAGGCGCTGCGGCACTGTGAGCGGCCATGACGTGGGCGGCAGCAGGCCGGGCCGGCAGCCGGGGCGGGCGCCAGGAGCGACGGCCGGATGCGTGGGGCTAGGGCGGCGACGGCGTTAGGCATCGGGGTGGAGGAGGTTGCGGCCTTCAGCGACATAGGGCAGGGAACGGGCCATCAATGGCAGGCGTGGGAGGGGGCCGGCAGGGCCAAGGCACGGCCACGCGGGCGGTGAGCAGCGACAGCAGCAGCGCTGTAGAGCAGCGGCGGTACGCAGCAGCGCTTGGGGCGCAACGTGGCGCGGGCTGCGCGAGGCGGGGCGCACGGTAGACGTGCGCGGGCGCGAGGACAGGAGCTCAGCGGGGGCGCACCACGGGCGACGCGGGGCATGGCTGGGCGCGGCCTGGGGAGTTAGTGCGTGGGCCAGTTGGCGCCGGGCGCGCCGGGATGGCTGCAGGTGATGGCGGGCGCAGCGGCGAGCGGTGCGTAGGGAGCGGTAGAGGCGGAGCGAGCGGCGAGCAAGGCGAGGCCAGGACGCAGGGCGCGGGGGGCTACGCGGGCGGTAGGAGCAAGTAACAGTACGTAGCGGCAGCAGTTTTAACAGCAGCAGTATGCAGCGACAGCAGCTCTAGTAGCAGCAGTACGCAGCGTCGAGGAGCAGCAGCAGCGCAAGTGGCCGCGGGGTCGGGGCAAACTGCCAGCGGCGACAGCAGAACAGGTGGGTCGAGGGGGAAGGAGGGGGAACGGGAGCTCACAGCCGTTGCAGAGGAGATGGGCCGCGAGGCTCGGAGGAGCCTTTGGAGGAGCAGAACGGCGAGGGCGTCGGGTGGCGCAGCGACGACGTCGACCCATTCTCCAGATCGGCGGAGAGGGTGAGGTGGAGAGGGGGAGAGGGGCGAGGTGAGTGGAGGGAGGCGAGGGGGAGCACGAGGCGTCGCGGGGTGGAGGTGTGGCCTTATCCCCTCGCCGGGGCATCGCCGGCGAGGTGGCTCGATGGGAGCCCCGCCCCTGTAACGGCGCGCCTGAGGAACAGGACGGCGACCGGTGGGGGTGGGCCACTGGGCTGGCGCGACTAGGCCGAGGCCCGGGGGGCAGGGGGTGCTCTCCTTCTTTTCTTTTGTTGTTTTTTATTTTTAAAACTTATGTTTTCCAAATCCTTTTAAATCCAAATTAGTTTTATAATTTATAAAACTTGCACCTAATTTAGTTTAATAAATTTAGGCCACTTCCACAATTGGTTTGGCTCCAAAATAAAATAGTTTAATAATCTTTTATAATTTAAAAAGCATTCAAATTATTATGTAGGCCACTGTTTTAATTACTAAAGGGCATTAAAACACTTTCTAAAAATGTTGGTGCACCACCAATATTAACAACTGATTATTTGCAACAATTTGAACATTTTAGTTCTCATGTTTTGAGAACTTTTGTATTTCACTTAGAATTTGAATTAGAATTTAGGTGGAATTTCAAATGAGATTGAATCAAGATGATTATGCCCTGTTTAGCAAAAAGGATTAGCTTAATCCCAGAGGTTACTGTAGCAGCAAAATACACGGGTGTTACAGGCGTACGGCAAAACGGGACTCCACGGGCTACTGTTCATCCACCGTCTACTGCCTCGCTCTAGACTCCACGGGCCATTGTTCATCCGCCGTCGACTTCCTCCAGCCTCCACCTACTACTGTTCATCCACTGCGGCTTCCTCCTACCTCCGCCAGCTACTGTTCATCCACGGGCTACTGTTCTTCCAGACTCCACCGCCTACTGTTCAACCAGCCCTCCACATGGGGTCTTGTTCATCCACTCCCAACCTCGAGTGTGGCGGCCTCCTCGGGGTCCTGTTCATCTAGCGGCAAGGGCCTACTACCACGGGGTCCTATTCATCCAACCCCCACCGGGAACTGTTCATCCAACCCCAACCAACCGGCTAGACTCACCACATCTCGACTCGTTCAACCAACCCCAACTATCACTGTTCATCAAGAGGCAGGTTCGATCGGCTTTAGTAAGTAGCATCAGCGATCGATCGCTCGGGTTCAGTTAGCACCAGTAGTGAAGGAATCGCTCAGGTTCAGTCAGCAGCGAAGCAATCGCTCGGGTTCAGTTAACAGCCTGGGATCGATCGCTCAAATTCAGTAACGTAGCTAGTGCAATCGCTCGGGTTCAGTAAGCGAACGCCTCGCTTGGGTTCAGTTAGAGTCCAACGCCTCGCACACATGCGCATACGTATATGAGAGAAACACGCAAACCTCCATGCATCGCTCGGCCCTGACCACCCACCGTAACCGGGAACTCACCGAAATTTTCCTCGCCCTCGCTTCTACCATGATTTTTTCCGTCATAGACGGCCCAAAGAATGTCATGCAGGTGTGTCCCCAGCCCGCCCAGGATGAAAATCCCATTTTCTGTCATGATTTTTTGTCATAGAAGTAGGAGCCCACCACATCTATGATGATACATGTTTTGGTCACAATTATCATCATAGAAGTGTCATAACCATGACAAAAAAAATTCGTTCGGGACATAATGTCATGGATGTGTCTTTTTTTTTGTAGTGCTGGCACGGTCCGTCTGGAGACCGAAGATGACATCCGAGTGCAAAACTCATGGAATATTGAGCATCTTCGCAAGTTCTACCAATAAGGCGCAGTTGCCGGGCTTTGTTCCCGGCAACCCCTTTTGTACAAGCTTTGTCGGCAAAACATGTAACCCTTTGTATAAAGCCAGGCGCAGATCCTATGCATATGTGAATAAAGCTAAGTGTTTCACAACTTTTTGTGCATATTCGTTTATGTATAAATACATGCAATGTTGTGATTACACTTTCACTTGTATCAAATGATTGACAAACTGCCAAGGTTCCCAAACCACTCCTTTCTCTTCTTTCCTTTTTCCAAGGGACACGAGGATTCCTCGCGTATAAGTTTGCCGGGGGAAGTGGTGATAGGGCTACCATTTAATGGCATTCAAGTGATCATTTTATACGACAAGAAGTACAACAAAGAAAAGCCAAGTTGAAAAAAAATTGACTAAAAATTCCTCGTTGCATTTTGCAATTTCCCTTGAACGATTATGTGTTTGTATGAGAAACCTGCACACAGAGGAACCATGTCGTGATCATTAGCGCTCTAATTTTTCCTCGAGTCCGCTCGGCAAGGTTTTGTAGCTGCATTGAGACCAACAAGTTATCTTGCGGATGGCGGCACTTCCAGCAGGCTGCTAAGGATCTATTCCTCAAAGCGCTCGGGACAAGTGTGCGCACCAGGAAGTTTCCAAAACTGCGTAGGGTGTGGGATCAAAATCATACAAAGACCAAAACAAACAAGGGAGATAGCACACATTCATTTGAGCATGAAGTAAAGTAGATGTTTATTAAGGAATACCTGATAACATTTTATTTGCCCTTTTTCCCAGGATTTACATCGAGTGCAATGCAGGGGCAAAAACAGCGCCTAGGCGAAGCCCGGTTGGCTCCTGACATGCCAGATGATGGTGTTGTCGGTGTTCAGCTAGAGTCAGAGCTGTCTTCTTTGATCTTGACGCTTGGAGGGCAGTCATCATCGTCCTCCTCGTCGCTTTCACTGGAGGAAGCAGTGTCGCTGCTGCTCGAGCTTTCTGCACAGCACTCCAGACGAGCTCTTGAAGCCCCGAAGAACTTCACGACGAGCGTGTCAGATTCGACCAGCCTGAAGTGAAGAAGGTGCCCCTGCCCCAAGCAGCAAGCATGGAAGAAGGATTTCCACTTGTGCGTGAAGTACATGATGCCGTTGACGGAGAATTCGACGGTCGCCTAGACAGGGCCGTTGCAACAGCCGCCCACGCGCAGCCACAAACCACGCGGATGACTATCTCCCATCACCCTGGCAAAAGGACAAGGGAGCCGCAGCCAGCTCCGCGGCCGATCACGCAGTTCTACGACGAAATCATGCGTCGTGTCCTCCGTATGGCCTTCTGCCGGGGGCGAAGCGGCTGGAGGTGAAACGACGAGCGCTCCGCCGTGACCACCCTGGCCCCGAGCGCTGCATCTTCCACGACCATGAGCCACAGACCCTTCTCGAGCGCTAGAGCCTGCTTCTGCAGCCGTGGTCGAAGTGGAGGCGTGGTGCCGAGGAGAAGCTGTCACTCCAACAACAGACGCATGAGCTCGACCTTTTCCCCTTGCCATGGCGGCGGCAGATGCAGGGGGTGGAGGAAAAAGGAGATAGTGGATACTGGGAGATTGGAATAAGGAGGGGTGGATGAGCATCGCCCCCCGCAGCCCCCTCTTTATAGGGGAAGGCGAGGGGGCTGGCTCTTCACCGTTTTTGAGCAACCGCCCCATCCCGCCAATCCCGTGCCCTGCATTTCTGGCCGGGCACATTACTCCAGCAACCACCTAGTCTCGCCAATACGGCGCCCTGCCTCGCTTGCTCGGTGCACTACTCCCATGACCGCCTCTCTTCGCCAATCCCACGTTTCGCGTACAACACGTATCGTGGGAGCTGGAGTAAAAGGAGAAGTGATGACAAATATGGCAGTTATTCTTTGCCACGCATGACCATGCGCCCGTCCGGGATGAACCCAACGATGACTCGCGTGCGTGCTCACCCTTGGTTTTTGCATGGGCAGTAGATGTCCGCTTGACGACAAGGTTTGCCGGAGGATGGCCAAGGGTAGACATAAGTTCAGATTAATGAAGAAGTAAAGAAGATCTCAGAAGGCGAAAGTTATCATCACGGCAACGATTTTCCATCGCGTGTATGTGCATTGTTTGGGCCTAGCCCAACGATGCATTCGCAGTGCGTATGGCCCAGGCCGGGGGGCTCCTGTCAGTGTATAAAACATGGGTACTTTATACCCTGACATATGCATAGACAAGTAGCAGCTTCCCTATTGGCCGAGACTTGCCGAGGATTGCTAAGACCAAGATTCAAGACCCAGTTATTGGACCTAGCTGAAGAGAAGAATGAGTCAAAGCATCAAGATTAACACAAAAAGCAAACCCTTGCCTGCAAGGCCGAGCCGACAAGGCGAAGGCCCGACAACCTCCGTGGCCGGCAAGCTCTCGCTAGCCACCAGCGCTCCACCTCATCAAGCAACTAGCCACTAATCGATGAGGAGCAGAGCCCGCAGGCAGTTAGGTGGGATTTGTCGGGCATGTGGCAGCATGCTCGAAGGAGATTTACCTTTAATGACACCCGTCCAGAAGGCGTGTCAAGATAATAGGAGGTAGCTGGGCGAGCGGTGCCACAACCTTGTCGGGGCTCCTCCTCCACACGGCACCTAACAGAGCATTTAATGATTTTGTCCTAGTCCGGCAGAGTTAGGTATGATAGCACTGTTTGCTATCTAATCAGCACATAATTGTTGTTTTTCCACGGTGGGAACCCCTTAAGCTATAAAAGGAGGGCGAGGGCAACTTTTACAAGGGCTAATCGACCTTTTGCACAACCTACACGTGTAGCTGCTCTCCCTCTACACCTTGCCGGGGAAGCGCT
Organism: Thinopyrum elongatum; assembly: GCA_011799875.1. NCBI lineage: Eukaryota > Viridiplantae > Streptophyta > Magnoliopsida > Poales > Poaceae > Thinopyrum > Thinopyrum elongatum. Next base: position 227,965,007 of record CM022297.1, read on the forward strand.
CCTTGTACTTGCGCTCTCACACACACACTCAATATACAAAGCAGGAGTAGGGTTTTACACCTCAAGGTGGCCCGAACCTGGGTAAAACCCATGCGTCTTCTATTGATTCTGCTCTTTGCGCTTGTGCATCTCCCTAGCCGAACCACAAAGGGGCTAGATGGCCCCATAGATGGTCGTTCCCATACACGACACATGGATTTTCTGGAAAACCAAAAACAAGCAGAAAACAGGAACTGACACTGGGCACTGAGTTAATAGGTTAGTTCCAAAAAAATGATATAAAATGGCATATAAAGCACACAAGATTGATAATATAATAGCATGAAACAATAAAAATTATAGATACGTCGAAGACGTATCGGCATCCCCAAGCTTAATTCCTGCTCGTTCTCGAGTACATAAATGATAAAAATGAAAAAATTGATGTGAAATGCTACCTAACATGTCTTAGTCATGTAATTCTTTTGGGTATGAATTTTGGGAAGCGATGACTTAATAGATATCGAAATGATAATATACAAGAATGCTAGAAAATAATCATCACTTTTCAAAATAAACAATGCTAAAGAACGGTATTCCTACTTATTTAATGATGTAAGCATGGCATAACTCGGTCTTCCTAGCACAAAGTATAAATCATGAAAACCTGGTGCCAAACCAAGCAATTGTATCATACTTTTTCTCGCTTCAGCATTTTCAACTCCACTCAATACCTGAGTGTGAGCCATGGACTTAGCACTTTGGATGGCAAAGAGAATGATGGTAGGGGTTTATAAGGGAAGACAAAAATTGAGAAAGTCTCTCATCGATCGGCGGATCGTTAGGCAATGGAGAGGAATTTCAATCGATATCAATGTGAGGAGTAGGGATTGCGATGCAACGGATGCACTAGAGCTATAACTGTGTAAAACCTCGCTACTGAAACTAACTGGGTGTGATCCAACTTACTTTCTCATAAAAACCTCAAGCATTTGAGGAAGCTCGTCATCAGAATATGCAAGTCAAGTTCTATAGCGTAAAAATTCCCTATAGTATATGGAAGTGACAAATCATGGAGACTCTCTATATGAAGAACATGGTGCTACTTTCAAGCACAAGTGTGGTAAAGGATAGTAACATTGCCCCTTCTCTCCTTTTTTTCTCTCATTTTTTAACAATATCATGAACCTCATCCCCACTTTTTCGAGGACTCATCAGTCTCCATCATTCTTTTCCTGGGGTAATGGTCTAATAATAATGACCATCGTACTTCTATTTACTTACAACTCGATAAACTGAATGATATGACTACATATGAATGTCTCTGGTAGTGTACCAGGATGTGTGATCCAGCGTAACATGTATAACAATGATGAATGGTGCCTATGCCACAAATACCATGTCAGCTCTATATGATCATGCAAAGCAAAATGACAATGAATGCTCAAGTCATTTGAATAGTAATGGTGGAAGTTGCATGGCAATATATTTCGGAATGGGTATGGAAATGCCATGATAGGTAGGTATGGTGGTTGTTTTGAGGAAGGATATAATAAGTCTTATGTGTTATAGAGCGTATCATATCACGGGATTTGGATGCACCGACAAAGTTTGCACCAAGTCTCGAGGTGAGAATGGGCAATGCACGATACCGAAGAGGGTAACAAACTATGGATAGGTAGAAGTGCTTATAGTCTAAAAACTCACATTAGTCATAAAAAATTAAAATACTTATTGTGAAAGTTTATTAGCCCTCGTAGCAAAGTACTAATCGCATGCCCCTAGGGAGGAGGTTGGTAGGAGTTAACCATCACGCGCCCCCGATCCGCACAACACAAAGGATATTAATCAAGGGTAAATCATGCTTCAACTTCCTGGCTATGCCACAACTGACACTTTAATGAGGTCAACCACAAACCTTAAAACCGATATTTTTACTAACTAATGTTTAAACGTCCATATTATAACTTCAATATCATTGATCATACGCATCGCATTCAGTGATCAACATGAAAGTTTTTCTTATACCACTCTTGTATACCTATCATTTTTAGACTAAACATATAGCTCGTGCAAATTATCACTTTCTATTTAACTCTCCAAAAGATATAAGTGAAGCATTAGAGTGCAAATGATTTCTATAAAATGAATACCGCTGTGCTCTAAGGATATAAGTGAAGCACATGAGCAAACTGCCTTAACTCAAAAGATATAAGTGAAGCATAATGAGCTTTCTAACAAATTGTGATGAATGTGTGTCTCTCATAATATGTGTGTTCAGTAAACAATGATTGTGGAAACAAGCAAACAAAAATAAAACTATAATACATGACGCTCCAAGCAAAATACATATCGTGTGATGAATAAAAATATAGCTCCGAGTAATATTACTGATAGATTGGAGACGAAAGAGGGGATGCCTTCCGGGGCATCCCCAAGCTTAGATGGTTGGGTCTTCCTTGAATATAACCTTGAGGTGCCTTGGGCATCCCCAAGCTTACGGTCTTGCCACTCCTTATTCCTTCATCCATCGTGATCTCACCCAAAACTTGAAAAATTCAATCACACAAAACTCAACAAAACCTCGTGAGATCCATTAGTATAATAAATCAATCATCCACACTTTAGGTACTATTATTAATAGATTCATAATTGTTCTTGCATAATACCTACTATATTCTAACTTCTCCATGGCTTATATCCCTCGATACAATCCATAGCATTATCAAAACAAGCACACTATGCAATAAAAACAGAATCTGTCTAAAGCAGAACAGTACAAAATGACAGAATTTTTATCCATACTTCTCTAACTCCAAAAATTCTGAAAACTTAGGACAACGTAAACAATTTGCAACCCAATTCTTTGGATCATGTTCCAGTAGAGAACTAAAATTCAAATACTAGCTCAAAAGTTTCTGTTTCTACACATGATCAAATTAACTATCATCCAAATCTTCCCAAAGGCTTTACTTGGCACAAAAATTAAAAGAAAATATACAAACATAATCATTACAGTAGCAATAACCATATTGACTCAACAAAATAAAAATAAAGCAATAAAGATAACTATTGGGTTGCCTCCCAACAAGCGCTATTTTTAATGCCCCTAGCTAGGCAGAATGCATAGTTTCAAGTATTATCATCCTTCAAATTAATACCATAGGTGGCTCTCATAATAGATTCATATAGAGCTTTAATTCTCTTTGTTGGGAAGTGTTCCATACCTTTCTTAAAACTGGCCTACCAAGTATTATGGGACAAGATGGATTACATTCAATATCAAGCACAATAAAATCCACGGGTACATAGTTTCGATTAGCAAGTATGAGCACATCATTATTCTACCCAATGATTTTTTTATTGTGGAATCCGCTAAGTGTAGTTTAGGGAACATTCATCCATATTAGTGGGACCTAGAACATCACATAAAGATTTTGGTATAGTAGAAACACTGGCTCCTAGGTCACACAAGGCATTGCATTATAATATTTAATTTTGACTTTAATTGTAGGTTTCCATTCATCATGTAATTTCCTTGGTATAAACACTTCTAATTCAAGTTTCTCTTCATGAGCTTTAATAAGAGCTCCTATGATGTGTTTAGTAAAAGCTTTGTTTTGTTCATAAGTATTGGGTGAATTAATCATGGATTGCAACAAGGAAATGCATTCAATTAAAGAACAACTATCAAAATTAAAGTCCTTGTAATCCAAAGTAGTGGGCACATCACTATATAAAGTTTTAACCTCTTCAAACCCACTTTTATTATTTTTATCATTATGATCAGCACCCTCCGAACAATTGGGATGCCTCTTAATTAATGTCTTTATCATCATGTTTAATATTGGTAAATAAAAATTCAATAGATGACACACCATTTTAATATCTTCATCATTATTATCATGGCAATTTTATTCCGGTTTAGAGGCCATCCTATTGACTAACGTAGTTTGCTTGTCAGAGATCTTTCCTATCATGTTTTCAGTTTGAGCTAGTCATAGTTGGAGGTTAACCACTTGTCTATTGATGACCCACAAGTATAGGGGATCAATCGTAGTACTTTTGATAAGTAAGAGTGTCGAATCCAACGAGGAACAGAAGGAAATGACAAGCGGTTTTCAGCAAGGTATTTTCGGCAAGCACTAAAATTATCAGTAACAAGTAGTTTGATAGCAAGGTAATTTGTAACGACCAATAAGTAGTAACGGTAAAAAAAGTTGCAGCAAGGTAGCCCAATCCTTTCTTGTAGCAAAGGACAGGCCAGAACGGTCTCTTATAATAAGCAAAGCGTTCTTGAGGACACACGGAAATTTCATCTAGTCACTTTCATCATGTTTGTTTGATTCGCGTTCGCTACTTTGATAATTTGAAATAAGGGTGGACCGGTGCTTAGGGTGTTGTTCTTACTTGAACAAGCCTCCCACTTATGATTATCCCCTCTTGCAAGCATCCGCAACTACGAAACAAGAATTAAGATAAATCTAACCATAGCATGAAACATATGGATCCAAATCAGCCCCTTATGGAATAGCGCATAAACTAGGGTTTAAGCTTCTGTCACTCTAGCAACCCATCATCTAATTACTACTCCACAATGCCTTCCCTTAGGCCCAATTATGGTGAAGTGTCATGTAGTCGACATTCACATGACACCACTAAAGGAAGCAACAACATACATATCATCAAAATATCGAACGAATACCAAATTCACATGACTACTTATGACAAGACTTCTCCCATGTCCTCAAGAACAAAAGTAACTACTCAGAAATCATATTCATGTTCAAGATCAGAGGTGTATATAATATCATTAAGGATCTGAACATATAATCTTCCACCAAATAAACCAACTAGCATCAACTACAAGATGTAATCAACACTACTAGCAATCCCACAGGTACCAATTTGAGGTTTTGAGACAAAGATTGAATACAAGAGATGAACTAGGGTTTGAGATGAGATGGTGCTGGTGAAAATGTTGATGAAGATTGGTCCTCCCATGATGAGAGGATCATTGGAGATGACAATGGCTTTGATTTCCCCCTCCCGGAGGGAAGTTTCCCCGACGGAATCGCTCCACCGGAGAGCAAAAGTGCTCCTTCCCAGGTTCCACCTCAAGACGGCAATGCTTCGTCCCGAAACCTTCCTTCTGATTTTTTTTCTAGGTTAAATGGCACCATATAGCAGAAGATGGGCTTCGAAGACCTGCCAGGGGGGGCCACAAGCTCAGGGGCGCGCCCAAGGGGTAGGGTGCGCCCCCCATGCTTGTGGCTGCCTGGTGGGTCTCCCTCTGGTATTTCTTTCGCCAATAATTTTAATATATTCCAAAATAATTCTCCATCAATTTTTAGCTCATTTGGAGTTGTTTAGAAAAGGTGCTTCCGATATAGCCCTTTCCAGTCCAGAATTCCAGATGCCAGTGATAACCCACAAATATAGGGGATCGCAACAGTTTTCGAGGGTAGAGTATTCAACCCAAATTTATTGATTCGACACAAGGGGAGTAAGAGAATATTTGTAAGTATTAGCAGTTGAGTTGTCAATTCAACCACACCTAGAGACTAAATATCTGTAGCAGAGTGATCAGTAGCACAATAGTATGGTAATTTGATAGTGATAGCAGCAATAGTAATGGTAACAGTAGTAGCAGTAATTTTGTAGCAGTTGTGGCAGTAGCAAAAGCAATGGTAACTTAGCAAGAACAATATGTGAAAAACTCGTAGGCATTGGATCAGTGATAACGTTGGATAATATTCATCATATAACAGTCATAACCTAGGGCGACGCAGAACTAGCTCCAATTCATCAATATAATGTAGGCATGTATTCCGTAAATAGTCATACGTGCTTATGGAAAGAAATTGCATGACATCTTTTGTCCTACCCTCCCATGGCAGCGGGGTCCATAAGGAAACTAAGGGATATTAAGGCCTCCTTTTAATAGAGAACCGGAACAAATAATTAGCACATAGTGAATACATGAACTCCTCAAATTACGGTAATCACCGGAAAGAATCCCAATTATTGTCACCTTGGGGTATGCGGATCATAACACGTAATAGGTGCATATAACTTGCATGGTAGGATCAAGAACACAAATATATTGGTGGAAACATAAACGGTTCAGATCTGAAATCATGGCACTTGGGCCCTAGTGACAAGCATTAAGCAAGCTACATCAATCTCAGAACATAGTGGATACTAGGGATCAAGCCCTAACAAAACTAACTCGATTACATGATGAATCTCATCCAACCCATCACCGTCCAGCAAGCCTACAAAGAGATTACTCACTCCCGGCGGTGAGCATCATGAAATTGGTGATGGAGGATGGTTGATGATGATGAAGACGGAAGATCCCCCTCTCCGGAGCCCCGAACGGACTCCAAATCTGGCCTCCCGATGAAGAACAGGAGGTGGCGGCGGCTCCGTATCGTGAAACGCGATGAAAATTTCTCTCCTATTTTTTTCTCGGAAAATAGGAATTTATAGGATCGAGATTAGGGTCAGCGGAGCCTTGTGGGCCCCACTACCCACCAGGGCACGCCAAAGGGGGGTGGCACGCCCTGGTGCCTAGTGGGCAGCTGCCCCCCCCCCCCCCCCCTCTAGTGGGTCTTGGTTCCAGTATTTTTCTTTTATTCCAAAATAATTCTCCAAAAAGTTTTGTCCAATTCCGAGAACTTTTATTTCTGCACAAAAACAACACCATGGTAGTTCTACTGAAAACAGCATCAGTCCGGGTTAGTTCCATTCAAATCATGCAAATTAGAGTCCGAAACAAGAGCAAAAGCGTTAGGAAAAGTAGATACGACGGTGACGTATCAGCCGGCAAACTCCCTTTTCATGTGAAACTTGCAAAATAAGAGAGAAAAGGCATAAGAATTGTATTATAAAGTGAAATAACAGCCCATAATGCAATAAATATCAATATGAAAACATGATGCAAAATGGACGTATCAGCTCCCCCAAGCTTAGACCTCGCTTGTCCTCAAGTGAAAGCCGAAATCGATAATCATGACCACATGTTTAGAGAGAGAGGTGTCGACAAAAATAAAATACGGGCATGGAAGCATCATGGTCATTATCATAACAGCAATATATCATCATAAAACTTCTCATGCTAGAGTAACAATTCATTCACAAGCTAAAGTATGAAACATAAACTTTATTGGAAACTAACAAACTATGATCTCAATCATTGAAGCAATCACAATCCATCATATTTTCAGAAAGATCCTATGTAAGAGCTTTTTTAGCAAGTTCACATACTCAACAATCATGTAGTCTTCTATGATTGCTGACACTCAAGGCATATTTATAGAGCAAAGGTCTTAGTCAGACACATAGAAAGATAAGGGCTTATGATTTCGCCTCCCAACTTATTTACCTCAAGGGTAATGTCAACAATAATAACTCATGGTCACCTACATCCAACTGGATATATATGTCTGGATCTATCTACCACATGATGCTTGCCACTAAAGAGTACATAGAGAGGAATAGGGACGAACACTATTGAATCTTGCATAAAAGTAAATACATGAAAGTAAAAGATAGGCCCTTCGTAGAGGGAAGCAGAGGTTGTCATGCGCTTTTTGTTTTTGGATGTGAAAGCTCTTAATGTAAAGGAACCTCACTTTATATTGCCCCTTGTGATAGCAACCTTTATTACGCAGTCTGTCGCTTTTATTTCTTCACCATCACAATATCCTACAAAGCTTACTTTCCCTTACAATAAAAGATCATACATATTTATGAGCAATCTTTATTGCTTTTGCACCGATGACAACTTACTTGAAGGATCTTATTCAATCCGTAGGTAGATATGGTGGACTCTCATGACATGAAACTGGGTTTACGGGTTTTCGATGCACAAGTAGTATCTCTACTTAGTGCGAATTTTTGTCTAGCAAAAGATCCTAGACAAGCACCACATGTTAGAAGATCCATAACAATATAACTTCTATGTGAATGTAAACAACCATAACTCATTATGTTGTCTTCCTTGTCCATCGTCAACTAATTGATATAGAATATTTGATGGGGGCTCACAATCATAAAAGATGTCCAAGATAGTATATTTATATGTGAGACCTCTCTTCCTTTACTACTTTTTTCATGGATTGCACCAATGACCAATGCTATGCTTGTCAACTTCCAACAATTTTTATCAACTATACTTCTTTTATGTGAAGTCATTACTCCCCATGGGAGTAGCATATGATCTTTTTATTCTTTTATTTTCCATTGCTAAGATTGAAACAAGAAATCAGAGCAAAACTCAAACTACTCTTTATTATATATCTCGCACACGATTACATAGATAGATAGATCACTAAGCAAGCACTCGAAAATAGATCATACTAAAACTTTATTCTTCTAAATCATGAAATAACTAAGGATCGAACTAAGATAGATAATGATGATAAAAAGTGGTGGTGATACGATACCGGGGCACCTCCCCCATGCTTGGCACAAGCCAAGGGGAGTGCCCATACCCGTGTACTCAAGTCTCCTTCTTTGGTGATGGTGGTGGTGAAGAACTAGTAGGCTTGTCCTCTGGCTTCCAAGGCATAGGCTCCCCATCATAAAAGGATGAACGTGTCTACGGGGTCCTGAAATTTGCAGCTAAACTCATACCTTTTAACCTGGCTTCATACTCAAAGTTATGATTTTGCAAATCATAGATTTGGGCCTGAAGGAAGTCGATCCTGTCATTGAGCTTGAAGATGGCATCTCCGATCTCCTTGCTGTCCAACTTGTGTTCACGAGTGAATTCCGTGATCATGGAATGGTTAGAGCTGAGTCCACGCTCCACCATCCCCTGGCACTTGAAGATCTCCTGCTCCACCGCTTCCAGCCTAGCCTTCTCGCTTCCGGTCTTCTTAGGCCTTTGAACATCCCGGATGTGAAGCACCCCTCATGCATCTGGATCTCCTGGGGTGTCTCATCACCTCCGGAAGGTAAGGGTTGATGACCTTCTCAAAGAACTTGTCCTTGGACAAGCTTGGGAGCGCCATGGCGATCTAGATCTGTCAGAAAAATAGCACGAAACAAGAACAGAGGAGATTTCTGCGATATGGTGGTCAAAACACTAGAAAGTATATATAATGATTTTTTTTAATGTAGGACAAGTAACATGGAAGAAAAACCGAGTCGGGAAAGTCCACAAGGGGCCACAAGCCTGGGAGGCGCGCCAGGGGGGTAGGGCGCGCCCCTCGGGCTTGTCGCTGCCTCAAGCACTTTTCAGACTGTTTATTATTTTCCTAATTTTTTAAATATTCCAAAACAGACAGAAACTACTTTTTTGGAACTTTGGGAGTCGGTTTACTTACCGTACCATGTACCTACCCCTTTTTCAGGGTTCTGAAGCGTTCCGGAAGGTTTCCCTTATGTGTTCTTCCGGTGTCATAGTTTGGATAATATTGGTTTCAACATTAATGGGTGTACGTGAGATATAATGTTTAATTCTTTGCCCATTAACCACCTTCGGATTAGTGCCTTCGGTGTTGTTTATCGTGATAGCACCGGAACGATAAACTTCTTCAATGATATAAGGTCCTTCCCATTTAGAGAGAAGCTTTCCTGCAAAGAATCTTAAACGAGAGTTGTACAATAAAACAAGAGTTGTACGAGGGTGATGTAGTATAGTAACAGATGGTATTTTCCTTAGTTAAGAACCAAGGTTTATCGAACCAGTAGGGGACACCGTGCAAACAAGATAAGCGATACCTGCACACACATAAAGAAAATACTTGCACCCAACGCGGGCAAGAGGATTTGTCAATCCCCTTGTACTCGTTAATTACAAGGATTAAATCTGGTAGTGGTAGATAGATAAAATAAAAAGGGAAATAAAAGTAAATAAATTACAGAAAGTATTTTTTTAGGGTTTTAGTAAATATAAAGTGAATGGACCCGGGGGCCATAGCGTTCATAGTGGCATCTCTCTCGTGAGCATGGCAATGGTGGGTAAACAAGTTATTGTTGGGCAATTGATAGAATAGTGCCTTCCGATGATGCATGAGTAGTTCAACACAGACCTACGGGTCCATAGCTGCTAGTAACTAGATGGCTTCTTCTCTCTCTTTGGTCTTCAATACAATGTTCTCGTTGATGTTCTTGGAGTTCTATTCGATTTAATCTTCTTTTGCAGTGTATTTGTTGGGATCCGATGAATTGTGGGTTTATGATCAGATTATTCATGAATTTTAATTGAGTCTTCTCTGAACTCTTTTATGCATGATTGTTATAGCTTTGTGTTTTTATCCGATCTATCCGTTTGGTTTGGCCAACTAGATTGATTTATCTTGCAATGGGAGAAGTGCTTTGTGATGGGTTCAATCTTGCGGTTCTCTATCCCCGTGAAAAAGTAGGGGACAAGACACGTATTTGTATTTTTGCCATTAAGGATAAAACGATGGGGTTTATTCATATTAGTTGAGTTTACTTTGTCTACATCATGTCATCTTGCTTAAGGCATTACTCTATTTTATACATAATACCCTAGATGCATGCTGGATAGCGGTCGATGGGTGGAGTAATAGTAGTAGATGTAGGTGTTGGGAAACGTTGCATGGAAAACAAAAAAAAATCTACGCACACGCAAGATCTATCCATGGAGATGCATAGCAATGAGAGGGGAGAGTGTGTCTACGTACCCTCGTAGACCGTAAGCGGAAGCGTTTGTTAACGCGGTTGATGTAGTCGAACTTCTTCGTGCTCCAACCGATCAAGTACTGACTATACGGCACCTCCGTGTTCTGCACACGTTCAGCTCGGTGACGTCCTCCGCCTTCTTGATCCAGCAAGATGGCGAGGTAGTGGATGAGTTCCAGCAGCACGACAGCATGGTGACGGTGATGGTGAAGTGATATCCGCAGGGCTTCGCCTAAGCACTACGAAAATATGACCGAGGGTGTAAACGGTGGAGGGGGACGCCGCACACGGCTAAGACAATGTTGTGTGTTGTGCTAGGCGCCCCCTCCCACATATATATAGGTGGGGGGTGGAGGGAGCCGCCAGGATGCACCCCCAAGTAGGCCGAATCCTACTTGGGGTCTTCCCCCATGTGGCGTCCCCCCTTCCTTATTTGGAGTGCGGGAGGAAGGAAGGAGGAGGTGGCGCCCCCCTACCCCCCTTTCCTTTCTCTCCTGAGGAGGGAAAGGTAGGAGGGGCCACCCCTCCCCTTTCCTTCCCCTAGGGCCAGTCAGCCAAGGGAAGGGGCGCACCAGCCCCCTTGTGGGTTGGTTTGTCCCCCCCTTTGACCCATAAGGCCCATACACTTGCCGGGGGTGCCTGGAACCCCTTCCGGTTACCCGATGAGTACTCGATGCACTCCGAAACTATTCCGGTGTCCGAATACCATCGTCCTGTATATCAATCTTTACCTCTCGACCATTTCGAGACTCCTCGTCATGTCCGTGATCTCATCCGGGACTCCGAACAACATTCGGTCACCAAAACATATAACTCATACAATACTATATCGTCAATGAACGTTAAGCGTGCGGACCCTACGGGTTCGAGAACTATGTAGACATGACCGAGACACCTCTCCGGTCAATAACCAATAGCGGAACCTGGATGCCCATATTGGCTCCTACATATTCTACGAAGATCTTTATCGATCGAACCGTTATGACAACATACATAATTCCCTTTATCCATCGGTATGTTACTTGCCCGAAATTCGATCGTCGGTATCTTCATACCTAGTTCAATCTCGTTACCAGCAAGTCTCTTTACTCATTCCATAATACATCACCTCGTAACTAACTCCTTAGTCATTTGCTTGCAAGCTTATGATGTGTATTACCGAGAGGGCCCAGAGATACCTCTCCGATACTCGGAGTGACAAATCCTAATCTCGATCTATGCCAACTCAACAAACACCTTTGGAGATACCTGTAGAGCATCTTTATGATCACCCAGTTACGTTGTGATGTTTGATAGCACACAAGGTATTCCTCCGGTATCCGGGAGTTGCATAATCTCATAGTCGAAGGAATATGTATTTGACATGAAGAAAGCAATAGCAATAAACTGAACGATCAATATGCTAAGCTAACGGATGGGTCTTGTCCATCACATCATTCTCCTAATGATGTGATCCCCACATGTCTATGGTTAGGAAACCTTAACCATCTTTGATCAACGAGCTAGTCTAGTAGAGGCTTACTAGGGACACGATATTTGTTTATGTATTCACACATGTATTTAAGTTTCCGATCAATACAATTCTAGCATGAATAATAAACCTTTATCATGAATAAGGAAATATAAAATAACAACTTTATTATGGCATATTTCATTCTGTCTCCCACTTGCACTAGAGCCAATAATCTAGTTTACATCGCCATGTGATTAACACCCATAGTTCACATCGCCATGTGACTAACACCCAAAGAGTTTACTAGAGTCATTAATCTAGTTCACATCGCCATGTGATTAACACCCAAAGAGTACTAAGGTATGATCATGTTTTGCTTATGAGAGAGGTTTAGTCAACGGGTCTGCCACATTCAGATATGTATGTATTTTGCAAGTTTCTATGTCTACATTGCTATTCATGGAGCTACTCTAGCTAATTGCTCCCACTTTTAATATGTATCTAGATTGAGACTCAGAGTCATCTGAATCGGTGTTAAAGCTTGCATCGACGTAACTCTTTATGACGGACTCTTTATCACCTCCATAACCGAGAAATATTTCCTTAGTCCTCTTAGGTAACTAAGGATAATTTTGACCGTTGTCCAGTGATCTACTCCTGGATCACTATTGTACCCCCTTGCCAAACTCATGGCAAGGTACACAATAGGTCTGGTACACAGTATGGCATACTTTATAGAACCTATGGCTGAGGCATAGGGAATGACTTTCATTCTCTCTCTATCTTCTGAAGTGGTCGGGCTTTGAGTCTGACTCAACTTCACACCTTGTAACACAGGCAAGAACCCTTTCTTTGACTGATCCATTTTGAACTTCTTCAAAACTTTATCAAGGTATGTGCTTTGTGAAAGTCCTATTAAGCGTCTCGATCTATCCCTGTAGATCTTGATGCCCAATATATAAGCAACTTCACCGAGGTCTTTCATTGAAAAATTCTTATTCAAGTATCCTTTTATGCTATCCAGAAATTCTATATCATTTCCAATCAACAATATGTCATCCACATATAATATCAGAAATGCTACAGAGCTCCCACTCGCTTTCTTGTAAATACAGGCTTCACCGTAAGTCTGTATAAAACCATATGCTTTGATCACCACATCAAAGCGTATATTCCAACTCCGAGATGCTTGCACCAGTCCATAGATGGATCGCTGGAGTTTGCACACTTTGTTAGTACTTTTAGGATCGACAAAACCTTCTGGTTGCATCATATACAACTCTTCTTTAAGATATCCATTAAGGAATGCAGTTTTGACATCCATTTGCCAGATTTCATAATCATAAAATGCGGCAATTGCTAACATGATTCAGACGGACTTAAGCATCGCTACGGGTGAAAAAGTATCATCGTAGTCAACCCCTTGAACTTGTCGAAAACCTTTTGCGACAAGTCGAGCTTTATAGACAGTAACATTACCATCAGCGTCAGTCTTCTTCTTGAAGATCCATTTATTTTCTATGGCTTGCCGATCATCGGGCAAGTCCACCAAAGTCCATACTTTGTTGTCATACATGGATCCTATCTCAGATTTCATGTCCTCAAGCCATTTTTTGGAATCTGGGCTCATCATAGCTTCTTCATAGTTTGTAGGTTCGCCTTGGTCTAATAACATGACTTACAGAACAGGATTACCGTACCACTCTGCGCGGATCGTGCTCTGGTCGACCTACGAGGTTCAGTAGTAACTTGATCTGAAGTTTCATGATCATTATCATTTGCTTCCTCTCTAGTTGGTGTAGGCATCACGGGAACGGTTTTCTGTGATGTGCTACTTTCCAATTCGAGAGAAGGTACAATTACCTCATCAAGTTCTACTTTCCTCCCACTCACTTCTTTCGAGAGAAACTCCTTCTCTAGAAAGGTTCCATTCTTGGCAACAAAGATCTTGCCTTCGGATCTGTAGTAGAATGTGTACCCAATTGTTTCCTTAGGGTATCCTATGAAGACGCACTTCTCCGATTTGGGTTCGAGCTTATCAGGCTGAAGCCTTTTGACATAAGTGTCGCAACCCCAAACTTTAAGAAACGACAGCTTAGGTTTCTTGCCAAACCATAGTTCATACGGTGTCGTCTCAACGGATTTAGACGGTGCCCTATTTAACTTGAATGCTGCTGTCTCTAATGCATAACCCCAAAACGATAGTGGTAAATCGGTAAGAGACATCATAGAACACACCATATCTAATAAAGTATGGTTACGATGTTCGGACACACCATTACGCTGTGGTGTTCCAGGTGGCGTGAGTTGTGAAACAATTCCACATTGTTTTAAATGAAGGCCAAACTCATAACTCAAATATTCGCCTCCGTGATCAGATCATAAAAACTTTATTTTCTTGTTACGATGATTCTCCACTTCACTATGAAATTCTTTGAACTTTTCAAATGTTTCAGACTTGTGTTTCATCAAGTAGATATACCCATACCTACTCAAATCATCTGTGAAGGTCAGAAAATAATGATACCCGCCGCGTGCTTCAACACTCATCGGACCGCATACATCGGTATGTATTATTTCCAATAAGTCATTAGCTCGCTCCATTGTTCCGGAGAACGGAGTTTTAGTCATCTTGCCCATGAGGCATGGTTCGCAAGTATCAAATGATTCATAATCAAGTGACTCCAAAAGTCCATCTGCATGGAGTTTCTTCATGCGCTTTACACCAATATGACCTAAACGGCAGTGCCAGAAGTATGTTGCACTATCATTATCAACTTTGCATCTTTTGGCATCAATATTATCAATATGTGTATCACTACGATCGAGATTCAATAAACCATTCACATTGGGTGTATGACCATAGAAGGTTTTATTCATGTAAACAGAACAACAATTATTCTCTAACTTAAATGAATAACCGTATTGCAATAAACATGATCTAATCATATTCATGCTCAACGCAAACACCAAATAACATTTATTTAGGTTCAACACTAATCCCGAAGGTAGAGGGAGTGTGCGATGGTGATCGTATCAACCTTGGAATTACTTCCAACACACATTGTCACCTCGCACTTAACTAGTCTCTGTTTATACTGCAACTCCTGTTTCGAGTTACTAATCTTAGCAACTGAACCGGTATCGAATACCCAGGTGCTACTACGAACACTAGTAAGGTACACATCAATAACATGTATATCAAATATACTTTTGTTCACTTTGCCATCTTTCTTATCCGCCAAGTATTTGGGGCAGTTCCGCTTCCAGTGACCATTTCCTTTGCAGTAGAAGCACTCAGTTTCAGGCTTGGGTCCAGCTTTGGGCTTCTTCATGGGAGCGACAACTTGCTTGCCATTCTTCTTGAAGTTCCCTTTCTTTCCCTCGCCCTTTTTCTTGAAACTAGTGGTCTTGTTAACCATCAACACTTGATGCTCTTTCTTGATTTCTACCTTTGCTGATTTCAGCATCGCGAAGAGCTCGGGAATCGTTTTCGCCATCCCTTGCATATTATAGTTCATCACGAAGTTCTAGTAGCTTGGTGATAGTGACTAGAGAACTCTGTCAATCACTATCTTATCTGGAAGATTAACTCCCACTTGATTCAAGCGATTGTAGTACCCAGACATTCTGAGTACATGCTCACTGGCTGAGCTATTCTCCTCCATCTTGTAGGCAAAGTACTTGTTAGAGGTCTCATACCTCTCAACACGGGCATAAGTCTGAAATACCAATTTCAGCTCTTGGAACATCTCATATGTTCCATGGCGTTCAAAACGTCTTTGAAGCCCCGATTCTAAGCCGTAAAGTATGGCACACTAAACTATCAAGTAGTCATCATATCAAGCTTGTTAAACATTCATAACGTCTGCATCAGCTCCTGCAACAGGTCTGTCACCTAGCGGTGCATCAAGGACATAATTCTTCTGTGCAGCAATGAGGATAATCCTCAGATCACGGACCCAGTCCGCATTATTGCTACCATCATCTTTCAACTTAGTTTTCTCTAGGAACATATCAAAAATATATGGGAGCTATATCACGACCTAATTGATCTACAACATAGATATGCAAAACTACAATATAGGGGAGTTCAATTAATCAAATTACTAATGAACTTCCACTTAAATAAACATCCCTCAAGTTATCTAAGTGATACATGATCCAAATCAACTAACCCATGTCTGATCATCACGTGAGATGGGGTAGTCATCAATGGAGAACATCTCTATGTTGATCATATCTACTATATGACTCACGTTTGACCTTTCAGTCTCCAGTGTTCCGAGACCATGTCTGTACATGCTAGGCTCGTCAAGTTTAACCCAAGTATTCTGCATGTGCAAAACTATCTTACACCCATTGTATGTGAACGTAGAGTCTATCACACCCGATCATCACGAGGTGCTTCGAAACGATGAACTTTGGCAATGGTGCATACTCGGGGAGAACACTTTTATCTTGAAATTTAGAGAAGGGATCATCTTATAATGCTACCGCCGTTCTAAGCAAAATAAGATGCATAAAGGATAAACATCACATGCAATCAAAATATGTGACATGATATGGCCATCATCATCTTGTGCTTTTGATCTCCATCTCCAAAGCATCGTCATGATCTCCATCGTCACCGGCTCGACACCTTGATCTCCATCGTTGCGTCGGGGTCGTCTCGCCAACTATTACTTCTACAACTATTGCTAACGCATAGCGATAAAGTAAAGCAATTATATGGCGCTTGCACTTCATACAATAAAGAGACAACCCTAAGGATCCTACCGGTTGTCGATATTACAAAACATGATCATCTCATACATCAACATATATCACATCATATCTTGACCATATCACATCACAACATGCCCTGCAAAAACAAGTTAGACGTCCTCTACTTTGTTGTTGCAAGTTTTACGTGGCTGCTAAGGGCTTCTAGCAAGAACCGTTCTTACCTACGCAAAAACCACAATGGTGATTCATCAAGTTTGCTGTTTTAACCTTCTTCAAGGACCGGCTATAGTCAAATTTGATTCAACTAAAGTAGGAGAAACAGACACCCGCCAGCCACCTTTATGCAAAACTAGTTGCATGTCAGTCGGTGGAACCGGTCTCATGTGCATGGACATGTAAGGTTGGTCCGGGCCGCTTCATCCCACAATACTACCGAATCAAAATAAGACGTTGGTGGTAAGCAGTATGACTATCACCGCCCACAACTCTTTGTGTTCTACTCATGCATATCATCTACGCATAGACCTGGCTCGAATGCCACTGTTGGGAAATGTTGCATGGAAAACAAAAAAATTCTACGCACACGCAAGATCTATCCACGGATATGCATAGCAATGAGAGGGGAGCGTGTGTCTACATACCCTCGTAGACCGTAAGCAGAAGCGTTTGTTAACGCGGTTGATGTAGTCGAACTTCTTCACGCTCCAACTGATCAAGTACCGAGCGTACGGCACCTTTGCGTTCTGCACACGTTCAGCTTGGTGACGTCCTCCGCCTTCTTGATCCAGCAAGATGGCGAGGTAGTGGATGAGTTCCGGTAGCACGACGGCGTGGTGACGGTGATGGTGAAGTGATTTCCGTAGGGCTTCGCCTAAGCACTACGAAAATATGACCGAGGGTGTAAACAGTGGAGGGGGACGCCGCACACGGCTAAGACAATGTTGTGTGTTATGCTAGGCGTCCCCCTCCCACATATATATAGGTGGGGGTGGAGGGAGCCGCCAGGAGGCACCCCCAAGTAGGCCGAATCCTACTTGGGGTCTTCCCCCAAGTGGCGCCCCCCTTCCTTATTTGGAGTGCGGGAGGAAGGAAGGAGGAGGTGCCCCCCCCCCCTTCCTTTCTCTCATGAGGAGGGAAAGGCAGGAGGGGCCACCCCTCCCCTTTCCTTCCCCTAGGGCCGGCCAGCCAAGGGAAGGGGCGCACCAGCCCCCTTGTGGGCTGGTCAGTCCCCCCTTTGGCCCATAAGGCCCATACACTTGCCGGGGGTGCCGGGAACCCCTTCCGGTGACCCGATGAGTACCCGGTGCACTCCGAAACTATTCCGGTGTCCGAATACAATTGTCCTATATATCAATATTTACCTCTCAACCATTTCGAGACTCCTCGTCATGTTCGTGATCTCATCCGGGACTCCGAACAACATTCGGTCACCAAAACATATAACTCATACAACACTATATCGTCAACGAACGTTAAGCGTGCGGACCCTACGGGTTCGAGAACTATGTAGACATGACCGAGACATCTCTCCGGTCAATAACCAATAGCGGAACCTGGATGCCAATATTGGCTCCTACATATTCTACGAAGATCTTTATCGCTCGAACCGTTATGACAACATACGTAATTCCCTTTGTCCATCGATATGTTACTTGCCCGAGATTCGATCGTCGGTATCTTCATACCTAGTTCAATCTCGTTACCGGCAAGTCTCTTTACTCGTTCCATAATACATCACCTCGTAACTAACTCCTTAGTCATTTGCTTGCAAGCTTATGATGTGTATTACCGAGAGGGCCCAGAGATACCTCTCCGATACTCGGAGTGACAAATCCTAATCTCGATCTATGCCAACTCAACAAACACCTTCAGAGATACCTGTAGAGCATATTTATGATCACCCAGTTATGTTGTGACGTTTGATAGCACACAAGGTATTCCTCTGGTATCCGGGAGTTGCATAATCTCATAGTCGAAGGAATATGTATTTGACATGAAGAAAGCAATAGCAATAAACTGAACGATCAATATGCTAAGCTAACGGATGGGTCTTGTCCATCACATCATTCTCCTAATGATGTGATCCCGTTATCAAATGACAACACATGTCTATGGTTAGGAAACCTTAACCATCTTTGATCAATGAGCTAGTCTAGTAGAGGCTTACTAGGGACACGGTATTTGTTTATGTATTCACACATGTATTTAAGTTTTTGATCAATACAATTCTAGCATGAATAATAAACCTTTATCATGAATAAGGAAATATAAAATAACAACTTTATTATTGCCTCTAGGGCATATTTCCTTCAGTAGGCAGGAGTTGGTCTACTTGTCTCAGACGTGATGCCTATATACATGATCATTGCCATGAATATTGTCATAACTATGTGCTTTTTTATCAATTGCCCAACAGTAATTTTTTTCACCCACCGTATGCTATGTGCTCGAGAGAGAAGCTTTTAGTGATAACTATGGCCCCCGGGTCTACTTTTATCATATATAAAAACACAAAAATACCTTGCTGCAATTTTATTTATTTTATTTTGTTTTGCAATTTATTTTATTACCTACCACTACGAGATTTAATCCTTGCAAGTAACCGCCGAGGGGATTGACAACCCCCTTGTTTGCGTTGGGTGCAAGTATTTGATTTTGTGTGTGCAAGTGTTGTTCACGAGAGTCTGTGTGGTTCTCCTACTGGATTGATAACCTTGGTTCTTAACTGAGGGAAATACTTATCTCTATTGTACTGCATCATCCTCTCCTCTTCGAGAAAATCCCAACGCAGCTCACAAGTAGCACAGCGCAAGGGAGGTTCTTCTTAGATCCGATCTAGTGCCGGCCCTGGGTGTTCCTGTGGGGCCAAGTCCATGGTCTGGCAACCGAGCTGTTTCACTGGGTCCGGGAACGTAGCCGGATTCAATGTAGTGTTCATGTACCCACCCTGAGCCTCATCTAACATCAATGTTGGTACGGGCATGACTTGTTGGTCCTTGATTTGTTCTAACACCCAGCTCGAGAAGTTTAGTTCTTCACAGGAATCCGCGGTGTACTCCAAGTTGCCAAATCTCATGACTTGACCAAGAGCGAGGTTCTCGATTTGGCATAGGTGTCCAGTCGAGTCCGCAAGAAGCATGATGTTGTGGAAGACAAAGATCTAACCCAACACAAAGGTGTTGCCGGAACCGATTTGCTCACCTACGAAGATTCTCATCAAATCCTCATGACTATCAGCGGCGACCTGCATTGGCCACCAATGACAGAGTAGGGGGTCCCGAGCTGATAGCCTAGTTGTGATGGTAAAAGTAGACGTGAGGTTTTACTTAGGTTCGGGCTCTCTCAAAGAGATAATACCCTCATCCTGCTTTTGTTTGTATTGATTATGGATGGAGTATAGAGTATATGTTTGCCTACCACAAGATTGTCTATGATCTTATACGTGCCCTACCCGTGGTTTATATAGGTACCGAGGGGTCTAGGGTTACACGTATGTCGGCTATGTATATGGTAGATCGTGGTATGGTCTACATCTAAATCTTAAAGTATGTGCCAAGTCTTCAGGAATCTTCCTTGTACACGCCATGGCTCTTCAAGATATGGACCACTAGTGAACCACCATGAGGGTCCTTGGCTTGTCCCACCTGGCCAGGAGACGGCATGGTGAGTACCCCCCCCCCCCTAGTTTAGGGCACCATCACCTGTAACACCCCCGGTGATTAGCAACAGTAATCACCTTTGATAATGACATGTCAGCATGATTAACAGTGCATAATCATCATTAGCATCATATTGCATTCCAACTCCTAAGTCAAATTCAAATTTAAATGAAAGTAAAATATAAATGTTGTCCAACATAAAAACTAAAATGTTCGATAAATAACAAATATTGCAGAGGCTAGTCTAAAATTGAAACCAACAAATAATAAAATAATTAGGTGGCACTAACATAATTAAAACAGCTAGGATTAATGCATTTTAATTATTATAAAAATTATGTGAACTCAAGTTGACTCCAAACTAATTTTTGGTAGTGCTAGGTAATGCCTAGTATTTGTTGGAGCAGTTCCTATGTTTTACAAAATTCAATATGTGGCCTAACAATTTACTAAACTGAGAAAAGGAAATAAAGAAAAAGAAAAGAGAAAAAGAAATCCCCCTCTCCCCTGGGCCAGGTGGCCCAACTAGCCAACAGCCGGCCAGCCCACCAACCGGCCGGCCCAAACCCCCCTCCATATCCCCACCTATGGGAAACCCAAACCCTAACCGACACCCCACTCCCCCCCTCCCCACTCGTTCGCCCCCCCCCCCGATCCAGTTCTGGATCGGGATCGAGCCCGGCGACGACCGCCCTCAATGCCGCTGGACCGCGCCACCGCCCGGAGCCCGCGCCACCTCGCCGGCTTGCCTGCTCCTCCTCGCCGGCCTGCCTCCCCTGCGCGCATCGTCTCCGTCCTCCTCCCCAAGCCCCGTTGCCCCGTCCCCCACGAACCCCTGTGAGGCCCTCGGCCTCCTCTTCCCTTCGCCCCGCCGCACTGCTGCACCGCCCGCGCGCGCTCACCACGACCGGCCGCCCTCTGCTCCCTACCCGCGCGCACACGCGCCCGCGCTCGGCTGCGCCCGACCGCGTCGGCCTCGCCTCGCCCTCCGCTGCTCGCCCGCCCCGGCGCCTGCTCGCGCCACCGCGCCCTTCCTCCCCCCCCCGTGCCGCCGCTCGCCCCGGCCGCTGCCGCGCTGCTGCCGCCGCCCGCAGCGCCCACGCGCACCCGCGCCGCGCCCCTGCCCGTCGCCGCGCGCACGCGCCCGCGTCGCCGCGCCCCGTCGCGCGCCCGTGGCCTTGGGCCACTGCCCGTTGGGCCCCGCGCCCCTGTGCCCCGGGCCGCCGGGCCCAAACCCCCCCCTGGCCCGCTGACAGTGGGGCCCCGCCCCGAAAACGTTTTAGGAAAATAAAAAATAAAAATAAAAATAAAAATAAAAATAATTAAAATAAATAAATAATTAATTAATTAATTAATCCTGATTAGGTCAATCTAATTAACTAATTAGTGTTAATTAAACAGTTAATTAATTAGTTAAGACATAATTAACTTAACAGTCTATGACAGGTGGGACCCACCCTGTCAGGACGCCTGCTGACGTCAGCATGATGTCATGCTGATGTCATCGCAGCACTGTTTCGGATAATGTTGATTTAAATAATTAAATAAATTCCAAAATTAATAAAAACTTTAGAAAATCATATTAAATAAACCGTAACTCCGATGAAAATACTTTATACATGAAACTTGCTCAGAATTCCGATACGAACCCGGATACGCCCTCCGTATTCCCGTCAGATGCCTCTAGCTATAAGAACATTGAACTTTTAGACCGATTTCGATAAATGAATAGTGTCCAACTTTAATTAAATAAATCCAAATAAATTCCTAAATTAACTAAATCATTTATTTAGGCAGTAGAACACCCCGGCATATCATTTAGGCATGTCATACATATTGTTTGCATTATTGCCATGAATTTATTGTTTCTCTCCCCCTCCTTCTCTCTCTCGATAGACGCCGAGACCGACGGCGCTGCACCTGGATACGACTACTCTACCGACGAGCAGCCCGTTGACGACCTTCCCCTCTTGCCAGAGCAACCAGGCAAGCCCCCCCTTGAGCATCCAGATATCGCCCATTCTATTCTCCTGCTTGCATTAGATTTTGCTACTGTTAATGTATGCTCCTATTCTGATGCATAGCCTGCTGTTGTAACCTGTTCATTGCTACCTTACCTGCCTATGATAAACTGTTTAGTATAGGTTGGAATGAACCATCAGTGACCCTACCACTTTTCCTTTGTTGCCCCTGCTTGATCATCGACGACTCGATCAACGTGATCGTCGACCAGAGACCGACACCTCACTTCACACCCCCTTAGTTGTACGACTCTGCATAGTTATTATCGAGTGCCGAGGGTGATACCTCGTAACGCACTCACGATGAATACTCTGCAGTGTAGCTGTTCGGTCGTGGTCATCGAGGGTGATTCCTCCTTCTACACTTCCGATACGACTCTGTCGTGCAACCCTCAGAGTGAACCTCGAGGGTGATACCTCATACGTTCGCCCTGATGATTTCGTCGAGTGGAATCCGCCGAGGGTGATTCCTCGGGTTTCCCCCTTGATGTTATGACCACACGATTACTTGACCTCTGTTATAGGCGAGTCCACCCTGGTGGGTACCCGCCGGGGATCTATGATTTCGGGTGTGCCGGAAGGGCACTCGAGTGTGACATTGTGGCGGAGCATCAGAGACTCTGATTGTCTCCGCTTGATACTAATTGAGCCTATTGGATTTGGGTGTGTGATCTGAGTGGGTCGACGTGCCCTATACGCACTACCACCACGCGGGATAATGGTTATGGGACCCTCTGCGAAGTACGTTTCTCCGAAAGCTCGTCTGACATCACGATTCACCGTGCGGGCTGATTGTCGGGATTGGGCTGGATACTTCACTGACGAGTTCAGTGTCGCGCCTGCACCCCGACCAGTCTCGCAACACGCAGGGTGCCCAGGGCGATGGCCCGAGACCTCTGGGTGCATAGGTTAGTCCGGCGTGCTGACCTCTCTGCCGAGCCTAGGTAGAGCGTTATTTCGTGTTGATCTTCCGAGGACGGGCATTACCCAGCAAGTGTGTCCGGCCAGAGTTGATCGAGCGTGTTGGGTAACAGTAGTGCACCCCTGCAGGGATGAATCTTCTATCGATAGCCGGTCCTACGGTAAAGGACGCTCAGTTTGTGTATCCCGATCTACTACTTAAACTGGATACTTGTTACTTAATTGAAGCTTCGGGATCGCTTTCTCACTTGGGAGTCGAGGAAGGATCTTTAAGCTGTACTTCAACATGTTTGCTAAATAAAATGCTATTCTACTATCTTCTACTGTTGTAAGATGATGGCCTTGTGAAGATGTTTGAAGATGCTAGTCTTCGATAGGACTAGGCCTTCTCTCTATTCTGGCATTTCTGCAGCCCAGTCCACCTATATAGCCTTTCTCCATTGATAATGTTGCATATGTAGTATAGATCCTTGCTTGCTGAGTACTTCGGATGAGTACTCACGGTTGCTTTACTTTTTCTTTTCCCCATATACCCCACCTTGGTGATACATCAGACAATGGAGTCCAGGAGCCAGATGTCACCACCGGAGCTTACTACCAGGAGGGTCCAGAGGGTACTTACTACTGGATCGAGCCAGCTGACCAGGAGTAGGATCGAAGGCTCCCAGGCAGGAGGCCAACGCCTTTCGATCTAGTGTCGTTGTTTGTGCTAGCCTTCTTAAGGCAAAACTTGTCTAACTATGTCTGTACTCAGATAATATTTGTATGACTGACTTATGTATTCGGATCTTCTGATCCCTGGTCTGTAATATTGTGGACCTCCGTTTAAATTGTGTTAGAGTTGTGTTGTGATATCTTCCCGTGAGTCCCTGTGCTTGATCGTACACGTTTGCGTGTATGATTAGTGTACGATTGAGTCGGGGGTGTCACATCACCCCTCCTTCGAGATGGCCGTGGAAAGCTCACCAATGGTTGCACCCATCTGAGAGTTCACAATGCAAATGTTCTCAATGCATATAAGGAAAAAAGATCTTTAAGAAGAGAACCAAGATATTTTATACACAAACAACTTTATGAAAGGATCGAAGATGTTGACTGGGGGAGGGGGGTAAAAATGCGATTCAACATCTTTCTCCTTTTTTGCAACATGAAGCACATATTGGTGAATGAATAGATCATTTTGTTGACACCCTATAATAAATATATTTATAGATATTGTCCTCGATTATCATTACAATATGAAACCAGGTTGAGTAAGGGGCAAGGGTGGCCCAATCTTTCTATGAGAATAACACTCCGTCAATTTGGGTGGAGAAAGACTTTGGCAACCCGACTACAGACGTGCAATGATGTTCTGCCTTAACAATCTCTAAACCAATATCTGGAGGTTACCGACTATGCCGGAAGCACGGTCAGCCTGGGCACAAAGGTCTAGTCCCTACAAGCAATCAAATAACAAGAACGAACTATGATAAAAGCAATCTAAAAATTGTGGGTATAGATGAAGATGAAATAAAAGTTGGGGTTCCGATAGCAATCTTAGCCTAGTCGTTGGACACAAATGAAGTACACGAAGTAGCAGCGATGCCTAACTTTTAACTAAAAAAACCCCAAAAAACACTACAAGGTTGATATACTTATATATGACTAAGGGGTGATGGACACGGGGTGTAAGCACACCCCAAGGCGTATTAAAACTCTACCGTCGGTCGTACAAGGCCCACGTGCCCAAGTGGAGGTGATGCAACACCTTTTGACTCGGATTCTGCAACAGCTTCAGACCGTTTTTGAGACAGAGTCGTGCTCTAAAGCAATTGGAAGGTGAATACAATTTGGTTGGAAAGTGCACGAGATAAACTTTTCAAAAAATAATAATCAACCAATTTTGAGTCTGGATGCCAATGTTATCAACGTTTGAAGTCTCAGATGTCTGTGTATCGGGTATGTTGGTGTAGATAGAATCTGAGTCCAAGACATGGGGACTTGGTCTCTAACTTCTCTTGGGCTAAAAGTGACGTGAGAGAACTTCTTGTACATCACCTAGTCATGTCCCTTTGATTTTTCATCGTTTCTTGATCTAGTGTAGAGGAAGTAGTGGTAGGCATGGTTGTATACATGGTAGTGATGTCCTCATGTGTGTGTGGGGGGGGGGGGGGGGGGCATTGGCCCCCTACCCCCACCATGCTTCCCCTGGTTGGTACATTGTTTGTATTTCACATTATCCTATTCATCTAGTCACACATTATTTAGCAATATGAACGCCTCATGATCCACCAGTATAGATGTAGGTCTGCCACTGACATGTTAGTGTCACATTGTTGTCTTGTCCAGCATAAGTGGAGAAATCTCCCATGACTCTCTTGCATTTTAAAACTCTTCTAAGAGTATTTCGGTTTGATTATTATGTGTTCCCCTTACACAGTAATTAGCCTTCACACTTGGAAGCTACTTTTCCAAATAGTTGTTCACTCTATGAATCAAGATATGTATTGTAGTAGTTAATACCCTTCCCCTAGAGTAAATGCATTTCATTATTTAACTACCTGAAGACAATGGAAGGTGTTAAGGTGGTTTTCACATGTTATTTAATACAAATTAACATTTCTTATGAAGTTCTCTCAAATTTAAATTTCTTTTGTCCGTGCGCATAGTGAGTCGTCGATGATTGAAAACACACAAACTTATGCCACGACTTTTGGATAACGCATAAGGTAAACATACCCAAAGTTATTAGCCGATCATCCTCACCCCAAAGGATGGTGTGCTTATATGCCACAGAAAAGGCAACATTTAACACTAGTCGGCTCCAGCCATTGATGACACCTAAAGATGTAGATGTGTGATAACAAGACAAACATATGTCTTTGTTGTTGTTGTGTCTCGACATACTTACATTTGCCATTTTTATTACGAAAATGTTTAAAAAAATGACGTTCGTGGCTAAGCATGACAATGACAACTCAAAAGAACTATGGCAATTTATGTTGTCGTGAGGATGACAATTTTGTGTAGCAAGTACAACAAATTATGGCGAAAACTGAACACGGCGGATTTGCCATGCTTTCTGAAGGAAATTACCATCCTCGCGACAACATAATATGCCTAAAAAATGTTTGTTTTGCCATGCTTAAAAATCTGACTTCAGTGGTTTGAAATTCTTTTATTATATATGCTATATTGTGTGCACTTATGATAGATAGCTTCATAACTAACTTAACGATGTACCACTCATTTCTACTATATTTGTTTTTAAATGTAATACATTTTGATAGTTCTTTAAATTGAACTGCCAAAGTGTCTTACATTTAGGAACGAAGAATGTAATTTATTAGGTTCATCCACAAGTTTTTGGATTATTCCGCCTGTAAGACCCAGCCTTGGAAATATGGTCACACTAAAATTTATCTCATTTTAATATGGATGACTTACATACTATATTAACTAGATAACGCCAGCGCGTTGCTACGGAAGTTTTCAGCAATGAGTTTATAAAAAAAATTAGAACATATAGAGTAGTATCGCACCATATTCAACCAAGAGGTAAATGGTGGGTAAATGCATGTTATACCGTCTTGTGACATTCAAGTTCAATTATTTTTGTTGAAAAATAAAGTAAAATTAATGATGTGGCGGGCTTGCAAGTGGTGGAAAGTGAAAAGTTGAATGTTTGCATGGCACTTGATGATGTGGATGATGTGCATGTGGTAGAAATTAAAAAGTGAATCGTTGATTGGTTGCATGTGCTTAATGATGTGGATAATTTGCACATGCATTTAAATAGAAGATGACATATATGAGGCATATGTGATGAGGTAGATAAGCTGCATGCTAAGATAAATAATATAGCGAGGATAAACTTTTTAGGCATGTAGAATACATGGTCTAGAACTTAATTAGATCATCTTTGATTACGGTAATTTCTAGAATGCGCTCACTTAGGACATCTTCAAAGCGGACTCTTAAACCTCCTCTATAAGTCTGGACTGCAGTGTCCGAATCACTTTTGCTTCGCCTTATATGTCCGCGGAGCAGTCCAGACATACGGATTCCGACATTCTATCAATAAGCATGGAGGGCTTTGCGGGAGTTCGGACATCCGGCTTGAACAACAAAACACCACGTATCCATGGGATCCGGCTCCTCCACCGTGCCCGCTGGGCACGGCACCCTGCAGTGCCTTCTTACGAGGAATTTCCTATTTGCCGCACGTTGCGGCAAAGTGTCGACGAATCGCACAAGGGGGTGCGACTAGCGAGCGATTCGGGCCGGCCCATCTTTAGCGTACCTACAGGTTCCGGTTTTGGGATCCTTCTAGAGCGTTCCCTGCCGGTTCTTACTAGTTTTGGGAACCATCTAGAAGGTTCATGAACCGGTTTTTATTTTTTTACTCTTTTTTTTCTTCTTCCCTTTCTGCTTCTTTTTTCTTTTCTTTTCGTTACTTTTTTGTTTTCTTTCAGTTTTCCTTTTCAAGTTAATTTCTTTTTTCAACAAATTTTCTTTCTTTGGTTTTTCATTTATTTTTATTTTCTTCTCTTTTTTTCAAAATATTCAAGTTTTGTTTATGTTTCCAAAAAAATGTTCACTTTTTGAAAAATGTTCTCAAAATTCAAAAATTGTTCTCATTACACAAAAAAGTTCAAAACTTTCGAAATTCAGAAAATGTACCGGATTTCAATTTTTTGTTCACATATTCAAAAAATTTCACACTTCCAAATTTGTTCTCAGGGTTCAAAAAATGTTTGTGCTTTAAAAAATTATTCACAAAGTCCAAAACATTCATGTTTTAAAAAATGTTCTCAAAATTCAAAAATTGTTATCATTACACAAAAAAGTTCAAAACTTTCAAAATTCAGAAAATGTACCGGATTTCAATTTTTTGTTCACATATTAAAAAAATCACGCTTCCAAATTTGTTCAGGATTTTTGAAAATTAATCTCCATTTCAAAATTTGTTCTTAAAATTCAAAAAATGTTCATGCTTTAAAAATTTGTTTGCTCTTCGAAATTTGTTCTCAAGATTCAAAAAATGTTCGTGCGTTAAAAAATTGTTCACAAATTCCAAAACCTTCTTATTTTCAAAAAATGTTTGGGAAATTCAAAATTTGTTCGCGTGCAAAAGTTATTCGTGTTTACAAATTTTGTTTTGGATTTTGAAAATTGTTCCTGTTCAGTTTTTTGGGTAGTTTAGAAAATGTTCCATTTTTAAAAAATGTTCGCTTCTCCAAAATTCATTTGCGTGTTTAAATATGTTTGAGTTTTCTCAAAATTCTTAACAAATTTGAAAAATGTCCCCGTTTGGTAAAACATTCATGTTTTGTTTTTGAAAAAAAATGCGTTCGAATTAAAAATATTCGGATCGGCGTTTGAGTTTCTTAAGGTATTGCACTGTACTGTAATCATTAAAAGGTCACTAGCTGAACTGGTTAGAGTCTTAGGCTCTTGAGCAGCCGGTCCTGGATTCGAACCGCGGTAGCGCAACCTTTTTTTATTCCAGTGTTGTACTTGTCGCTAGCGAGATAGGCCCACTAAGCCCGCGAACGAGTAGCCCTATGCAAAACGCCCAGCAATTTGACGCAAAATGCGGCGCATAGGACCTCCCTTCTTACGACGCAAACGAAGCAGTAATCTAGCCCAGGAAACTACTAAAAGCCCATATCAACAGCCCAGCGGCTCTCCTGATGCCTGATGCATCTGATTAACATCATTAGTCTTCTCAAAAAAACTTTAACAGCATTAGTCCATGGCTGCATGTTCTCATGACTTTTTGGATGTGGCTAAATTTCGGCCTATTTAAATTTGGTTAAGTATATAAGTCGTCTGTTCTCTGCATGTTGTTTCTCAACTTTTTGTCTTCTTTTGGATTTATAGTTTGTAATACATGAATATATTTGCTAATTTTTCAAAATAAAAATATGTAAATGTAGGAAATGGTACTGTGCCCGCTCGAAGGTAAATATAAATATACTTAAAAAATACAAATATATCTTAACAAAATATAAATATGTTTCTTCAAGCGGGCAATGGTACAAATATGGTTTTTCTCATTTTTGTATTTTATTTCACCCCCTATTTTTTAGCAAAGTAAAAAATATTAGAGAGACCGAGGGAGACTAAAAAGTATTAGAGAGACTGGGCGAGGGTGGACGCGGCCGCGGCGTCGATCCTGGCTTCCAGCGCGTGCCGGCGCTGCTTCCTCTTGGCCAATTGGACGGCGCGCTGCGGGCACCGCGGGCCTTGCCTCCTTTGCCGGAGATGGGGCTCGCCGTCATCCATGGCGCGCGCGTGAGTGGGCGGGAGGTTTTTGGGAGAGTGGGGAGGAATGGTGGCGCTGTGCCACCGACTAGCGGGCCAGGGGATGAAGAAGGGCGGGCGTCACGCGCGTCCATCCCGTGTCCGCGCCGACGCAAATGCGGCCCAAATTTGGGCCTGGAATGGGTCGCGGGCGGACAAAAACGAACGCGTGTCCGTTTGGGTCGCCGCGTTGTGCCGAGTTTTGTGTCCGCGTCGACTCAAACGGACACAAGCGGACAAAATGGATCGTCCGGTTGGAGTTGCTCTTATGAGCACCTATGAGAGACCCGTGAACATACAGCTGCGGTTGCATGCAGCCGACGAACATGCAATCGTAGTTAAGCATGACCGATGGCATGCGCTTGTTATTGTGTGCGATCGTTTGACATGCAACTGTAGTGATGTATGGTTTAGGGTTGAAAAAAACACCAAAAGCAAAATAACGTACCAATAAAACTGATAAAACAATAACAAATTAAAGGTAAGAGATTTTTTTACAAAAATTGCTCTGCGTAAAATATGATTCAAATTAAGCAAAACCATTTTTCAAATATGAGTTCATTTTAATTTTAGAATTTTGCTCATGTATATTAATAATAGGTAATTAGTTTTTGAGACTTTAATAATAAATTAGATTTTAATAGGGGAAATAGTTTATTTTTTGGGTTTGCAAAAGAGTTAACTAGTGTTTTTTGGGTTTGGAAAGTTGACATATGCAGGCGCGTGATGCATCAGTCCGTTTGGGCTGGTTAGATTCTTTCACCGAGGAGTTCGGCCTTTCTTGGCCCATATCAATACGTGCGCCAGGAGCTAAGACGGCACGGCACTCGGAAAACCCTACGCGCCGCTCATGAGAGCAACTAGTTAACGAGCGCTCCTTCGGGAACCCTGCAACGATCAGCGTCACTTGGCGCGCTCTCAGCCATTCGCCACGTGTCGCGCTCTGGGCGCTCCCTCCGAATTTTTTATTTATTTTTCCGCACGCGTTTTCGGATTTTTAAACGGTTTTTTTCGACGTTTTGGTTTTCCACCGGTCTTCCTTAGCCTTTTGACAAAAAAAAATTTGAAAAAAAATTTTTTTGCGCGAAAAAACGCATTTTATTTTTTTTTCTTTCGCGAGAGTCACGGCCGTGCCTCTCGGAAATGGAAAAAAAACTCATTTTCTCTTTTTTTTTTCTTTTGCGAGAGTCATGGTTTTGCTTCCGCGAGAGTCACGGCCGTGTCTCTCGGAAACGGAATTTTTTTTTCCTTTCGCGAGAGTCACGGTTTTGCTTCCGCGAAAGGCACGGTTGTGCTTTAGCGAGAGTCACGGCCGTGCCTCTCAGAAACGGAAAAAAAAATGCGTTTTCTGTTTTTTTTTTCTTTCGCGAGAGTCACGGTTTTGCTTCCGCGAGAGGCACGGATGTGCTTTCGCGAGAATCACGGTCATGCCTCTAGGAAACAAAAAAAAACGTGTTTTCTGTTTTTTTTTCTTTCACGAGAGTCACGGTTTTGCTTCCGCGAGAGGCACGGTTGTGTTTTCGCGAGAGTCACGGACGTGCCTCCTCGGAAACGAAAAAAAACGCATTTTTTCTTTTTTTTTTTCTTCCGCGAGAGTCACTATTTTGTTTCCGCGAGAGGCACGGTTGTGATTTCGTGAGAGGCACGGGCGTGCCTTTTTCGGAAAGGGAAAAAACCCGTGCTCCCGGTTCGGTTTTTTCGTCCGGTTTTTTTCGTGAAAAAAAAGTTCGTCAAAACCTATCAACATGGGATCTAGTTTTGAAGATCTTGACGCGAGGAATCCAACGGTGAAAGCAGTTCGAGATTTGGACGCATGGTTTGAGAGATAAAACGTTTTGAATAAACGGACCTACGAAAAAAGGGAAAACTCCCAGGTTGCGACAAGTGGCGCGCTGCATGTGCGCCATTTGTCGCAACCAGGGGAGTTGGAGTGATCTTTGCAACGAGTACTCCTCAACTAGTGATTTCGGCCGCTCATTGCGTCAAAATGTCGACAGAACGCACAGGAAATACCCCCGCATCGCTAGCAATGGGCCGGCCCATTAGACCAGAGGTAGCCATCCGGTTTTGCGAACCCTCTAGAAGGTTCCCTGAACCGTTTTTTTTTCTTTTTGACCGTTTTTCCTGTTTCTTCTTGTGGTTTTTTCGTTTTTTGCTTTTTCTGTTTCTTTTTTCCGTTTTTCTGTTTCTTTTTCTTTTTTTTCTATTTTCCGTTTGTTTTTTCTTTTTTCCAAAATTGTTCAGAAAGTCCAAATCTTGTTCGTGTTTCTAAAAAAGTTCCAAATTTCAAAAAATGTTTGTGTTTAAAAAAATTGTTCAAAATTCAAAAAATGTTCAGGCATTTCAAAAAATGTTCTTGTTTTTAAAAAATTTGTTCAGAATGTTTTGTTCAAAAATTTTCACTATTTTTAAAAAATGTTCCTGTTTTAAAAAAGTGTTCATGTTTTCATTTTTTCAGAAGTTTAAAAAATTGTTCCAGTTTTAAAAATTGTTCACAAGTTTTAAAAAATCATGCTTGGAAATTTTGTTGAGGAATTTCAAAATATGTTCACCTTTCCAATTTTTGTTTTGAAATTTGTAAAAATGTTCTGGTTTCAAAAAAATTGTTCAAGATTTTCAAAAATTGTTCTTGTTTTCCAAATTTTTTATAGATTTTTAAAATTTGTTCACAAATTTGGTAAGTGTTTGCGTTTCACATAACATTATATTTTTTGAAAAGATATTGCTTCGAAATTCCTAAACTACTTCGGATCTGCGCAGCTTGTTTGTTCTTTAAGTTTGATGCTAGCTATTTGACCAGCTACAAGAGCTAGCTCAGTTGGCAAGAACACATCGTCTATAGCGGAGCGTCGCGTGTTCGAATCCCAGCCAACGCATATAATTTTTATAGCTACTGTGCGCGTTAGATTTCTTTTGCTGTCGCTGTCTTCATGGGCCGGCCCAGTCGAAGCCCCCCTGTGCGAAACGGGGACAACTTGACGCAGAGCGCGTCACATAGGAGCTCCCACGGCACTCTGCCAAATCCTATTCGGCGCCTTAAGCGCCGAATATAGGGCATTTGGTACAGGGCGCATACCCCTCCTGTACACTTGGTTTGATAACGGGCCGGCCCATCCCACTTCCTTTCACATTTTTTTTCTGTTTCTATAAACTGCAAAAATAGCGTGCAAGGCAGGATTTGAACCCGCGACGTCCTTCTTAAGAGCATGACGCAATAATCACCAGACCACCCGACCTCACGTGTGCATATAGTGGGTTGTTTCGGCTTTTCTTCTGATCTTCTTTCTTCGTTTTTTTCTCTCTGTTCCTTTTTCTTTCTTTTTCCAAATTCCTGAAAAACAATTGCGAAAGAAATTCGTGAACTTTTTCTTGAAAGTTGATGAACTTTTTTCAAAATCAATGAATTTTTTCCAAAATGGATGAACTTTTTGATTTCAAATTCAATGAACTTTTTCCATATTCTATGATTTTTTTCAAATTCGGTGAACTTTTTTTTTCAAATATGATGAATATTTTTTCAAATTTGATGAACTTTTTTTCAAATTTTGATGAACTTTTTTCAAATTCGGTGAACCTTTTCCAAATCCGATGAACTTTTTTTCAAATCCGATGAACTTTTTTTCAATTCGGTGAACTTTTTTTCAAATCCGATGAACTCTATTTCAAATCCGATGAACTTTTTTCAATTTTGTGTTCAAAATTTGATTATTTTTTTAGAATTGATGAACTTTTTCAAATTCATGAACTATTTTTCAAATTCGTAATTTTTTCAGATCCATGTGTTTTTCAGTTTTGTGAAAGAAGGGACGAATAGCAAAAAAAAAAGAACGACCAAAACGTACACGAAGGGAATGAGCGAGCGATCGAAGAAAGGGAAGGTGTGAGCGTGCTAGCTGGGCCGGCCCACGCGAGGCTGTTGCGTGAGCGCCCGCTAAGCCAACGGGCGCCTAAGGCGCCGAAGAGGAGGTCTCCGGCACTCTGCCGTGCCCAGCGGGCATGGTAGAGAAGCCGGTTCCGTATCCATGGCCTCTCTCTCCAAAAAATAATCCCAAACAGAGATGTCACACAGGAGCGTCGGCACCACCACAAGGGCAGCCGCCTCTGTGCCGAAGCAATAACTAGCACCGAGCGCGTAAGTTCTTAAAATCTTTTGGAGTGGCTTGGATGTGAACTTCCTAAACAGTGATGCTGAACTTTGAGTACCCACATGTTCTGAAATACTCACCCCTTCACTAAATTTTAGTCATGACAAGACAACGATGGCCATGCACTGCTCTTGTCGTGGCTTAGCGGACCATCTAGCTCAGCTTGGAGATGAGATGATCATATCAAATGATGAAGAACTGTGGTTGATTCGATCCAAAGAATTGCGGACAGATCCTGCAGTTGCGGAGGCCCATGCTGCTCCGGACTTGCCTGAGTTGTCCTCACTCCCGGGCTCCACCCAAGTTCCTCCATCCGAACCGAACCTTCCTTCTCCTGCGCCACAGCAGCGGCTGGACTCGAGTCCCCAACTGGTGCTTGACCGCACCAGCAGCGAGATTCCGATCCGAGCTGAGCTATACGTCATCGCCAGGTGGACGTGCCACACGAGTCACCAGGCGAGCAAGCCAGCGGCAGTGCTAGTCCAGTCCAGCACGGCTCCCTGCCGTCCGAGCTGTATCACGTCGGCTACGCCCACACGCGTCGTGCCCCCACAAACCATGCTACGTGTCTCTGACGTGAAAGGGCCCGCAGGTCCACAGACCCCACACGTCATTGTCCAGAAGACGCTTTTGTTTTTTTTCTCGTCGTCTCTATCGATCTCCTCCGCCTTCCTTTGGCCCCTTCCGTCTCGCGTCGGCCTCTTAATGGCCGCTCGGCCTCACGCCAGCGCCGGGCTATACTACCTTTCACCCGCCCGTCTCCGCCTCCATGCAGCACCGCTCGCCGGCGGCGGCCACGGCCTCCGGAGCTGCCTCCACTGCGGCCGTCATGGAGCCAGGCGTCGGCGGCGTCGAGCCTGCGGTGACGCTCGACCAGGTGCCGCGCTGGAGCGACCCCGACCAGCGCCTGTACACACCGTCCTCCTCGTCCGCCACCGCCGAAGCCGCGGACGGCGGATCCGAGCCCGCAGCGTCCGCCTTCCTCTCCTTCTCCGACCCGCTCACCGGCGACGACGGCGGCGCCGCCGGTAGTGGCTGCGCGGGCGCCTCGCGCTTCCCCGTGGACCACGAGATCAACTCCAGGATCTACCTCTGGCGGGGACAGCCCTGGAATATGGAGGTCGACGCCGTCGTCAATTCCACCAACGAGGTTGCGATTCTCTTCTTATGTCTCGCTGGGCATTGGAGAATGCTGGAACTGCGGTGCTAAGCTCTTGATTCTTCGGTTCGTGCAGAGCTTGGACGAGGCGCACAGTAGTCCTGGGCTGCACGCTGCAGCAGGTTCTGGGCTCGCAGAGGAATGCGCCACCTTGGTACGACTTTGGATGTCAGGACTGGACAGTACAATTTTAGGGGGGGAATTTGTTCAATCACTGGAGATTGTGAAGTGACATGTTTTTACTGCTTGACGTTTTGCAGGGAGGGTGTCGAACTGGGATGGCAAAGATGACCAATGCATACGATCTTCCTGCGAGGTAGGCATTTAGTGCCTCCGTTTCAGTTTTTTCACGTGGAAAATGAATGTATTTCCCTTTTTTAGTAGAAAATGGAACATATGTCCTGTGCACGGATCTGGAAATACTGTTGAAGCATGAAGTTACTTAGTTACAACATCTGTGTTGTTTTTGATTTCACGATAAGACCTGTGGTCTGCTAGTCCTTATGGTAAGTCAAAGATATTGATTCTGATCTACCAGAGTTATGACTCATGAGATTTGTTCTACCAGATTAATAATACACCCCCCCCCCCCCCCCCCCCAAAACCCAGCCCATATGTGGGCCCGGACATGCCCGCCACGTCGGGCGATCTTTGGCCTTCTCTAGCATGGCGGGCAGTGGATCTGAGTCCGGCAACTCTGGATCCGTCGACTGAGACTTCGCCCCATGCGGAGACAAGGAGTTAGTCGTCCGGCCCGTCGGTTCCGGGAGGAAACCCGAGCTTCATTGTCGGAATCGCTCTGGCGGGAATCCATTGCGTCAGTGGCGCGCAAGTGGGCTTGGGTCCGGCGGCTCAAGGTGCGTGACCTCAGGGGAATTGGAGGCGGCAAGCAGCGGCTGGAGGTACCGGCGCGCCCAACCGGACGGCCCCGGGCTTGCAGCGCAACCCCGTCGGTGGAGCCTCATCCCTACGACGTCGGGCTCCGAGTCCGAGGTCAATGCCGCCAGACGTCATGACCACGGATGCGTCGAGGAGCGGCGTGCCCGCCGTGCGAGGGAGAAGTTGCGCCACGCACCGCGAAGGCTGAGTCGCATGCCATGGAGGACAATAGTGCCGAGGGCACCGCCCTCCGTGCCCGCATCCTGGCGAAGCGACAAGCCTGGACGGCGCGTGCCCTCGCACTGGAGCAAACCCGGGTAGTCCGTGCCCTCGCCGGACTGCCCCCCAAAGAGGAGGAGGCCGGTGACGCATCTGATAGCCCCGGCAGTGAGCGGATCCGGCTCACTGAATTGTGTCTTCGACCGCTGCTTCCTCGACGAAGATGGCAAGGGCAAGGGCGGCTTTGGGTGAACTTCCTCCATAGTCATATTTCATAGCTAGTAGAACATGCCAATTTTTGGTAGTTCGATGGCATGTATGAGAAATCCCCTATGCTAGGTGTGTTGATATAGATGAACTACATATCCTGTTTTTAACGTTGCATGAGGATTGTATGGAATTGAGGGTTTCGGAATTAGGGGCACGGCTGTGGATGCAGACATTTGAGGGGTGACCGGGCGATGTCCGCGGACGTGTCTGGGCGCCTCCGCAGATGTATAGGGGGTCACATTTGCGAGTTGCATTTGTAGATGCTCGTAGGTGGTATCTCTATAAGATCGTCAGTCATCAGCTTTATACGACGAAGTTTGTATGATAAGTGTTGTTGTTGAACTCACATAACCCGAAAAGTTGAAATCTACTATGGAGTTTGGAACGAATTCTAGTTATGGGAAATATGCAATTTATGGGAAAGGTGTTACTAATTTGAGTATTCTTGTTTGATACTTGGAAAATCATCCCGATTCATTTCATCATTACTGATTGAAAAATGTATGTATTGTTGCTTATACTGAAATGTATATGTCAATTGATTATGCAGGAAGGTCATCCATACAGTGGGACCCAAATATGCTGTCAAGTATCACACAGCTGCGGAAAATGCACTTAGTCATTGCTACCGGTCATGTTTGGAACTACTCATTGAGAACGGCCTTGAAAGGTACTTGCCACATATGTGGGCCAAAATGGAAAGATTTCATCGTTAGATGTTGTTATTTTTTCTCACTTAACAAGTGATCTCAGGTGTTTTAAGCTATGCAATCTGAAATTGACACATCTT
Organism: Thinopyrum elongatum; assembly: GCA_011799875.1. Taxonomy (NCBI): domain Eukaryota; kingdom Viridiplantae; phylum Streptophyta; class Magnoliopsida; order Poales; family Poaceae; genus Thinopyrum; species Thinopyrum elongatum. The sequence goes on from CM022297.1 coordinate 228,002,183, forward strand.
GTTACTTATTCGTTTCATTTCGTTAGCATCGCAATGGGTTGCATATACACGGAAGCTAAAAACTATCCTCGTGAACCAGCTGCCCATGTGGCAATAAGTGAGTTCTTTCATTCTGTTCTCTCTTTTACTTTTGGTATTTATTACTTATATTTGTTACTCCCTCTGTTCCATTCACGACAAGTATTATGGAACGGAGGGAGTACTATGCAAGAAAATATTTTATACTAGAAAGAAGTTTCCAACCGATTTCCACTTTATATATTGTTCCCACTTCTTTTTTCCACGTGGAGGTGAAATGATGAGTGGCAGAAAGTGAAAGAACTTATTTGTGAATTGCACAAAGAAATGATTGTACCATAGTCACTCTGCAAATATTTTATATCTTTTGGGTTTATTCTGCACAAACTCACTTTACTCTTCAGGGACTGTTAGACGTTTTCTGGAGAAACAGAAAGGCAAGATAGGTGGTGTTATTTTTTGTATTACATCATCATCTGATACAGAGATATACAAAAGGTACTTGCTGAAGCCCAAAATTTATTTTATTTTTTCTTGCATTTGCTAACGGTAAGCATTATGTAGATTGCTTCCGCTATATTTCCCTCGGGACAAGCAAGAGGAGGAGACTGTGGTATCAAAACTTCCAGCTGATGTCGGGGATGAGAATGGTGAAACTGTAATAGATGAAAGGAAAATAAGAATAAGACCATTGCCTGCTGGTGCAGCAGATAGAACAGTGGCTACAGCTCCTCTTGATCTTCCTCTCGAGTCTGGATTGGCATCAAGGTGAATGTTAGAAGTTTAACATCTTCCTAGACTCTTCAATCACTGGTAGAAATACACATACACTGTATGCAATAGATAGATTTGCAGTTGATATGTGGTAATCTGAAATTCTGAATGCTATCTATGTGCTGATGCTGATTCATAACTTAGGGCATTATGCATCATTGTTGGTCTTAGCCAAACAGCTTAAAATTGACCTATTCATCTTACTTTGTGCAGAATGACTTGCCTTTTTTTTATTGAAAAACTATCTTTAGTGTAGTCCTTCATATGGATGAGACATTGCTCTTTTTTCTCGTACTGGATTTTTTCCACCTTGAATTAGTCAGTTCTGGGTTATTTACCTTCTTACTTTATCATAAAGATCACTGCAATGTCTATTTTATTGATTACATTGTCCGTATGGAACACCTATGCGCGCAGGCAATCCCCAAGCGAGCCAGGCGCTAGGCATGTGGAAAGATATGCAAGCGCCTTTTTTCCCCTTGGATTACATATTACTCCCTCCGTTCCTAAATATAAGTCTTTTTAGATATTTCAAATGGACTACAACATAGAACATACGGATGTATGTAGACATATTTTAGAGTGTAGATTCATCCATTTTGCTCCGTATGTAGTCACTTGTTGAATATCTAAAAAGAATTATATTTGGGATCGGAGGGAGTATAACCTATCTTCAAAAGGACATTGTCTAAGCACAGCACTGTTAAATTAATTTTACCTGATTTATTCAGCAGGAGTACAGTCAAACTGGATTCATATTTGGACCCTTCATTTATGTCATTAATTAAAGACCCGGATCTGCGGCGCAAGGAGCAGTGGGAAAAATCTTCTCAAGCTCAAAAGGGATTTAATTATGCTAGGTTGCTTGGATATGGTGATATAGGTTTCCCTCCATTGTCTGCTGCCGAGGAATATTCACTTCATTCACGATACCTTGCGAAAGCAAATTCCCTTAATCTTTCAGAGATTGCTGAGATGAAAATAATGTACGCAACTGATGTTATAACAAGGGGTTATTTTACTTCTTACAGTGTGCATATGATTACTTTTTCTTCAGACTGTTTTTGTTGCCTGCAGTCTGATGCTCTCTACAATTGCAGTTATCGTGGCGGAGTTGATAGTGAAGGGCGCCCAGTTATGGTTGTTGTTGGTGCGCACTTTCTTCTTCGCTGCCTGGATCTTGAACGGTTTGTTCTACATGTAGTGAAGGTAATCATACAATTGAAATAAATGTTGCCTAACAGAACTTCTGCAGCCACTGTTCATGTGTTGTGTCATGTACCAATGCCAAATTATCTTCTTGCATATGTCCTCAAGTCCTGGACTGCTGTTGTTTGCAGATACTTGAATGGTATTGTTTGTGGAGGTAGGGCTAGGAAGTTAGATTAGCTTAGCCAAAGTATAGGGTTTGCTGTGCTCTCTGTATTTCTTAAATGTAATATCTAGTTTCTAGTGTATTTTATGCTTTTCATATCTGGTTATACATTTGCATTGGCAGCAAGCACACAAGAATGATGCTCCAAAATGTCTGGTTTAAATTTCAAACTTACATGAAGCAATTAATCCAAGTAATTCTGTTATTTTAAAGTCTTGGTAGAATGAATTTACGAGACTGTGAGATGATTCTGCACAAATATATCTGAAAACAAGAAAATATACAGAAAAGGCACCAAGAATGTTTGGATGGATCTACAGGGAGTACTTGTTTAATATTATCTCTGTACCAAATAGCCTACCAAAACGTCTTATATTTTGGTACTGAAGTAGTATTATATTGCAGAAGTTATGTATATGCCTCCTAAGATTTTCTGTGGTTTTCTCCTAGTACATAATTCATGATCTTTATTTTATTATTATGTCTTTTATTTTGCCAACCATAGAAAAGAGAACCAAAATAAGGCATAAAAGGTGAATTAGCTTCAGTCTAAAAGTAACATCCTTTCTCTTTGCAGGAGTTTGAACCTTTGATTCAGAAGCCATATACTATTGTCTATCTCCACTCGGCAGCATCATTACAACCGTAAGTGTTTGATACAAAGAAATGTCTACTTGATCCCCTCTGAGGTTTGGAGCCGGGACAACCTGACTTATTCCAAAGGTTAATGGGCTGGTTATTTATCTGGTTTATAACCTCATGGGGTTATGTTATCACAGCTACAAACTAGTGGGGGTCAAGTAGACCATTTCTGCTGCTAAATATTCACCGTAGACTGATTAAAATTCGATATTCATTGTTACTCTTAACCCATCTGTGCTGTGATGTAAGGAGTTTTCTTAATCCATTTCCAGGCAACCAGATTTAGGATTCATGAAACGGATACAACAAATATTAGGTCGGAAACACCAGCGAAACCTTCATGTCGGTATCTTCGTTGTGCTCACTATGTAACATATTTATCTCTTAATAAGTTAGGCCTTCTGACAATTTTCACTCTATCAGGGGATTTATATACTCCACCCAACCTTGGGGTTGAGAACAGCTATTCTGGGGATGCAGCTTTTGATTGATGGAGAGGTACCTCCCAGTTCACACCATACTGATATTCCTTTTTAATCTTATAAGGTGTTGCTTAAGGTTTGTCATCCTCTTTTTTTTATTAGGTATGGAAGAAAGTTGTGTATGTTGATAGGCTGGTGCAATTGTTCAGATATGTACCACGCGAACAATTAACTATCCCAGATTTTGTATTTCAGTAAGTAGCCTTACGCAATTCCTTCCAACTTTTAGGACGTTTGCAGGGAACTAGAAGAGATTGTGTACTTATGAGCTTAATCCTACAGGCATGATTTGGAGGTGAATGGTGGCAGGGGCATGATTGTGGACCCAAGAACAAAACATATCTATCAGAGACCATCTGGCTGATTCATGTCATTTATGCAGTCCAAAGCTCATACTTCTTGCTTTTGCAAGTCTTTGTATAATTACTCCTTTGTTGATATTTCTCTTTTTCCTTTGTATCTAATTTAGGTGTTCTATTCCTTTCATTCGTTCCTCAGCCTTCAGGGAAGGGGATTATTGTTTGTACATGTTAATTTGTACAGCTGAATCGTCTCAGTACTCGTCAGTTTAAGTTCCACCAGACAGGGCATTCGTCTAGTAGCATAAAATATGCTACTCTCTCCTATCCAACATAAGTGAACTAAGCTTAGTTCAACCTTAGTTGTGTCATTCAATCTTAGTTTAAAACTGTGACACTTATTATGGATCGGAGGGAGTAGGCTAAAATTATGTCGGTCTTTCTGCAGTCTCGTCACAATTGTGTGTCTGGAGCATATTTTTCATTGGGAAAAGGATGTTGGTGGGCTGACCGATCTGGTGTCGTGCCGGTCGCACACTGAATGTCGGATTGAAACCAGATCGTGTGCCCTTTTTCTGTTTTTGAAAGGAGCACACAGCATTCCATTAACTTAACGTGCATATCACCAGCAAGATACAAATCGAATTGACCCAGGCCGCTATACTTTTTTACAATCTCTACTACAGTGTTCAACACTTGCAACATTTAAGCCCACCATGCGCAGCTAAAGTGTGGGCCCACTTTGTTACAATCTCTACTAGTACAATGTTCAACACTTTCCACATTTAAGCCCACATGCATCTGAAATTTAACATCTTGAAAAAAAAAACCTAGTGCTGAAAGATCATAATTTGTACTAGCAGTGATACCTTCATTTCTAATTGCAAAACACCATCCGCCTGTATGCGTTGCTTCAGTAAACGACATGTTTGTATTTATCTACAGGGTTCCAATAGAAGGCGACTTCCAATTTTGTTCCATCTTCTTGTTTGGTTCATTCTTGTGTGACCTGGCCAACATAAAATTAAGTAAATGATAGATAATAGATGATGATGATGATATCCTATATACTTAAGAGAGTGATCCCCATTAACTTATTTATCTCAACATGCAAGTATGCCACATCACCATACAATTATGAATGTGATAAGACCCACTACCACATGCAACCATGCATGGGAAAAGACCCACTACCACATGCAACCATGCATTGGAATGTTTTTTTCATTATGTTGTTCCACTTATTCAATAAATATTTTATCAATGTGACAATATACATAATCAATTATAATAAGTCGCATGTATTCTTATTTTTGGTTCATGTGTTATTAATCTAAATATTTATAATCCACAAAATCAAATCTCATTGAAATATATTGCAACCGATTCCCGTAGCAACGCGTGGGGTATCATCTAGTTTCAGGAATGGTTCTCATAGTGTCACCATTATTTACTTTATTTCTTTCGTGCCACCACAGCCACAATAAGAAACAAACTTTATTACATTCTCCCTCATTGAGTTTAAAGTTATCAGCCTATAGTATCTGGACGCATTACCTATATAGAATCAACACATCTCATATATATGCAACAAGCATAAAATATATCATTGTGCACTCTTTCACATGTTTATGTTACTTAGCACACTTTATGTATTGGAGTACACTTGGTGAAACTATGAGTCCAGTTTTTAACATAAGAATCATCTTTCAACAACTTTTACATGCACTTTTATTTTATTATGAAAATGCAAAAAAAAAACCTACCACCGTATCTTTTAATTGCCTTGTGCAACTAGCAAGATGTGACGCCCCCGATTCGACCGTACACTAATCATACACGCAAATGTGTACGATTAAGATCAGGGACTCACGGGAAGGTATCACAACACAACTCTAGACACAAATTAAAATAATACAAGCTTCATATTACAAGCCAGGTGCCTCAAGGGCTCGAATACAGAAGCTCGAAAGCACAAGAGTCAGCGGAAGCAACAATATCTGAGTACAGACATAAGTTAAACAAGACTGCCTTAAGAAGGCAAACACAAAGGCAACAACGATCGAAGAGGCAAGGCCTCCTGCCTGGGACCTCCTAACTACCCCTGGTCGTCGGCGGTCTCCACGTAGAAGTAGGCACCCTCGGGGGTAGTAGTAGTAGTCGACGTTGGTGGCATCTGGCTCCTGGGATCCACCATCTGGTTGCAACAACCGGAAAGAAGAAAGAAGGGGGAAAAGGGGTAGCAAAGCAACCGTGAGTACTCATCCAAAGTACTCGCAAGCATCAGATCTAGACTAAGTATGCATCAGTATCAAAGAAATGGGCTGTATCTGTGGACTGAACTGCAGAATGCCAGAATAGAGGAAAAGCCTAGCCTATCGAAGACTAGCATCTTCAAGCATCTTGCAGCATTCAGAAGAGTATAGAATAGCATTTTATAAATAACAAACATGTTGTAGCATTAATGCCCAGAGATCCTTCCTCGACTCCCTGCGAGGAAGCAATCCCGGGGCCACATATCCATCACATATCTCAAGTATCCATTTCTAGTTGTAATAGATTAGGATACAAGTCTGAACATCCGTTACCATGGACACGACTATTCGAATAGATAACTTCCCTGCAGGGGTGCACCACGTTACCCAACACGCTTGATTACTCTGGCCGGACACACTTTTCTAAGTCAATGCTCGGCCTCGGAAGATCAACACGTCGCAATCCTACCTAGACTCAGCAGAGAGGTCCCCGCCGGTCTACATCCTAAGCACTCCGGGGTCTTGGGCCCATCGCCCGTTGCACTCCGGGTCGTTGCGTGCAGGGCGGGTCCAGGCTCCACCTCTACATGGATGGTGCCGGCCCAGCCGTGCCGCAATGCTGAACTAGACGTCTGACAAAGCTTCGGCTGATACTGCGACGCCCAGTGCCCATATCTGTTCCCACGTGGTGGTTAGTGCATAAAGGCCAGTGGCCAACTCAGAACAAATACCCAAATCATTATTGCGTTGGGAGCTCGCGGAGACGAGCAGAGACTCACGATAATGTGACCCCGTCGCCCCGTCTCGAGGAAGTACGGCAAGGGCCAGGCCCAACCCCCCCTCTCTCTCTAGGGCGGTCTACCTGCCCGGCCGTGCCTTGTAATTATCTCGCGGGTGCTCTACGGGCCTGCCCGATTTTCACATCAACTCACGGGTACCCCTCAGGGCCGACCCGACTAACTAGAGACTGTCAGGAACTTAGGTCCACCTCAACCGGGATGGTACCGCCTGTCCCTTCAGTCCCGTAGTAACAGTGCACGAGGGCTACAGGTAAAGGTAACTGTGTGTCTGTAACATCAAGGTGGAAACCCGAGAAATCACCCTCGATGGAATCCACTCGATGTAATCATCAAGCTGAACTTAGGAGGAATCACCCTCGAGGTTCACACTTGAGGTGTTGCACGACAGAGTCGTATCGGGAGTGGTGAAGGAGGAATCACCCTCGATGACCACGACTGAATAGGTACACTACAGAGTGATCATCAGGAGTGCGTTACAAGGTATCACCCTCGGCACTCGATAGTAGCTCTGCAGAGTCGAGCGACAAAGAGGGTGTGATGTGATGTGAGGTGTCGGGCTCTGGTCGTCGATCATGTTGATCGAGTCGTCGATGATGAAGCAGGGGCAACAAGGACAAGGTGGGGGGCACTGATGGATCACTATCCAACCTATGCTAAGTAGTTTAGGATAAGCAGGTAAGGTACAATGAGCAGATTACAAAAGCAGGCTATGCATCAGAATAGGAGCAATCAATAACAATAGCAAAATCTAATGCAAGCATGAGAGAGAATGGAATGGGCGATATCGGAATGACCAAGGGGGGTTTGCTTGCCTGGTTGCTCAGACGAGAAGGAGGGTCATCGGTGACGTAGTCGAACACAGGGGCATCAGCAGCGGCCTCAGGGTCTACCGGAGAAGGAGAGGGGAAAGAAACAGTAAATACAAAGCAAACAGATGCATGACATGACTACAGGCAGAGCTAGGGTATTCTAACGCGGTGCTACACGATACCGGCGAAGTGGGACAACATCCGGGAAAGTTTTCCCAAAGTTTGGCATTTTCGTACAGATGAATCGGAGGGGGATGGTTGCATGTTCGCTATGCTAGGGACGTGTGGCAGACAAACGGACTGCGTATTCGGATTCGTCACATTTTTCTGAGCAACTTTCATGTATAAACTTTTTCATCCGAGCTACGGATTATTTTATATTAATTTTCAAAGTTTTAAGCATTTTTTGAAAATTCTGGAATTTATTATTAATTCAAAAATAAACAGAAAATGTTATGTGTACCCAGTGGCTGTCTAGCCACAGAGGCTGACGGGTGGGGCCAGTCAACTACCCAGTCAGCAGTTGACTGGTCCACGTTTGACTAGTCAACGGTCCTGTGGGACCCAGCTGTCATATACTGTTTTTTAACAGGTTTTAATTATCTATTTAAATTAGCAGTGGTCCCACCTGCCATAGACTTATGAGGGGGAGGTTAACACTAAAGGTGGTTATCCCCTAATCAAGCTCGGGCCCACGTGGCAGAGGCCCATCCGGCCGGCCACACGCCAGGGCGCTCGTGCGGGCGTGCACGGCGCGCGGTGGCCGAGCCAAGAGCAGCGACGACCATCGTGGCCGGGGGCGACCACAGCTACCGGCGGTGGCCAGTGTGGGCGGGCGCGGGCGCTGGAAGCGGGCGGTGCAGGGGCCGCGGCGCAGCCATGGCCTGCAGGCAGCAGGAGCAGCGGGCACCGGGGATGGCGCTAGAGGCGGCCAGGGGCTGCTACGGGCGGCGGGAGCGCGAGCAGGCGCTCGGGGCAACAGCAGCCAGAAGCAACGGCGGCGGGCGCAGGCGTGGGCGGCAGTAGCAGAAGGCTACGACGGCGGCCGCGGCTGCAGCACATCCAGCGGGTGCGAGCGGAGCACAGCACGACAATAGCGGGGTGAGAAGGGTGCGGCTCGACGAGCACACGGTGACCGCAGCCACCCGTAGGGCTCGGACGATGATCTACGGCTTGGAGAGCAGCTACGAGCAGTGGCAGAGGCGGGGAAGAGAGGGAAAGGGGACGACGCTCACTGCCGTTGACGAGAAGGCCCGGGGACGTCGGAGGAGCCTGGGGTGGCGCGGATCGATATGGTGGCCGCCGGAGCCCGAGGAGGTAGTCGAGGTTGGGGGCAGCGTCGCGGGACCGTGCGGCACCGTGCGGCTTGACGGTGAGGGGGTAGACGACGGAGGCGGAACGGGCGTTCAACTTGGCTGGCCGGAGGGGCTCGTTGGTCGCGTGGACTGCGGCGGGCGGCAACGGCGACGTTCGACCGTGGTGGAGAAGGGGGCGAGCGAGGGAGAGGGCGGAGAGGATAGGGCTAGATCTAGGGGGCACACGGGGGGGGGGGGGGGTGGGATATCTACGTTTGGGGGGAGGGGGCTGACGAGGCCGAGAGAGGGGAGGGGTCGCGGCTGCCTTATCCTTCCCCGTCGACACCGGCGAGGGGGTTCGGCAGAGACCGCGCCCCTCGGTCGGGCGAACAGGGAACCGACCGGGGAGGGGGGAGAGGCTGGGCCGGCTCGGTGGGCTGAGGCTCCCGGGGGGGTTCCTCTTTCTTTTCATTTTTCTTTTGTTTTTGTTTTTTTTTAACTTTTCTGGTTTTTCTTTTTAGTTTTATTTTATTTTAACTTTTGTAAAATATACAACTAGTCCCTAAATTAGTCTTATTAATTATGCCACTGCCACAAATAATTTGGCACTTCAATAAAATAGGTTTATATTTGTTTATTATTTAAAAGCATCTAATATTTGTTTTAAGCCCCTGTTTTATTTATTTTAGGGCATTAAAAAACTTTATAAAACATAGATTTCAACATGACAAATAACCAGAGATTATTTGCCACACTTTGAACATTTTAGTTTTGACATTTGAAAACTTTTAAAGTTTGACTTGATTTTAAATTTGAATTTGAAACAATTTTGGATCTAAGCGATATTAGCAACAATGAAAGCGATGACATGGCACTATTAACATGGGATTACTGTAGCTTAATTATCCGGGCGTCACAATTCTCCTCCACTACAAGAAATCTCGTCCCGAGATTTTAGAGTTGAAGTTAAGGGGAAAGAATCGTTACGAAATTCTAGCGAGTGTTCTTAGTCTTGGTTGCCCTTCTCGACGAGGTCGATCCATTACGTTGATGTCTTCATTTCTCTGCTTCAGGTCATCACGATGAAGTTGTCATCCTGTCTCCGGGATTCCCATCGTACTTACGAGTGGGGTATAAGGGGAAAGCTATAAGGACGGATGTTTGAAAGGATCGGCATCCGGTAGTTATCTCAAGGAAGGAGATTTTAGAAGCACCAGGAAACGTATCGAGAGTGCTATAAGGGGTTCAACAAGTTTCAACCAGGTAGGCATCCAGTTGATGCCTAAAACAGGTGGTGAAGGGGTTCAGAGCAATGAAGAATAATGTTGCCTCTAATACCGGAAGGAAACATGGTGAGGAAGTTAGCTCGTGAATTACATACGAACTCAAGTGCAAAGAATATTTCGGAATCAAGGTTGTACAGGAGAGTCAGGTTTCGATCCTGTTGAACTGTGGGTTATGGGCTCACCATGTGGGTTAAAAGCAGGAAGGGCGCTGATAGCAAGGCATGTCAGAGTATAGACTGTCAGTTATGTTGGCAACAACGTTGGTACCAAGGGCGAGGGATGAAGAGAACTATTTTCCTGCTCGTTAAGACGAGGCGGACCAATAAGCAAAGTTCTGGTCCATCGGTGGCTATCGGAATGTCATCAACAATAGTAACAAGGTCTTACTGACAGAGTTTGTACACCGAGGTGTTTACATAAGCAGGGAATTATCACTGCTCAGATATGTTAGGTTACAAGAAAGGTTAAACGAAACAATGGAAAGGAAAGTGTAGACTCGAATCAGTTATCGATGTTCTCGAGTGTCTAACAACTCAGAACCCGTGGAAAATTGGAATCGGCGAGAAATAATAGTTGATGAAGAACTCATAAGAAGTTATGTAGTTCTGTGATATTGTCGAGATACCAGAGGGTAATACTCGAAGGTAGAACAGGATAGAGGTTGGACAGGTGAAAAGATTTGCAGAAGACAAGTGCTTTAACTTGTCCGAGAAATGGGATCAAAGAAGAACAATATGGTCGGAACCACGGTTGCAAAGGACCAAATATAGATACAAGATGAACTTATCACAAGGGGATTATTATTATAACAAGAAGCTTCATTGATAAGTTCCACATCGGGTCCATGGGCATGAACACAAAGGTTCAAGGTCGACTCCCACTTCTCTAATGCACAACTTTCCATTTACTTCTTGCATTCGAAGAAATTGTAGCGTTGAAATTTTATCTGGCGAAAAGCTAGTAGAGTATAACTCGCATAACTTTCAAGTTCACACGGATTTAGGGAAGACAGATTCAACCCATCGGGGCATTTTAGGAACATATAACGCCAACTTCAGGAGTAATTTATACAAGCTTGAAAGTAGAGCATGGTTGAGAAAGCAGAGGATACAATTTACCAAAGGCATTATGTATCCGAGGAAAGGCTCACAAGGTTATTGAAAATGGAATACGCTGTTGGATAAAATCCAACAAAGGATCTGGTGGTCCACAATGGATCTGATGTTAGTATCGGTACTCAACCAGAAGAAGAAATAATGCAAGGAGATCAGATTATAGAAACAATTGACGATTGCGTGCATTCACACACATGTTGAAACAACAGGGTAAGGATGTCAATCGCAAAGGATTCTAACGAGTATTGCTAGACATATGGAATTAACCATAATGTGAGCAGGTAAGTAAGATCAAGAGCAAAAGGCTACTGAGGATTTCGGAAGATCCAATAGTATTACGAAGAATTTTGTGAAACACATGAACAACTGGGGATGAACGGATTCTCGGTAAGTGTGAGAAATTATCCATAAGAGATTTCAAACGGTATGAACTGCAAGGCAGTAAGCTCAAAGGATTCCTGGGACATCGGAGAGTATTTCCGGACATCCTGCAATAACAAAGAGCAACTGGGGATGAAGGTATGGACGACAATGTAGGTAGTTACCCCTAAGGATTTATCGGTGGTAGGGTCTCGGGAAAACATCGGAGAGTATCTTCAGAATCTTCTGGTGCACCAAGCAATCATCTGGAGTGAGGGGCTCTCCGGTAGAAAGTATTTACGAGCACCTAGAGTTAGAGGTAGCAAAATCATTTAACCTGAATAGAAGAGAGATCAGATTCCTAGAGTATAGATGAGGAATAAAAGATCCTAATACCATCCAATGGCGACGTGGGCCCGTAAGCCACACAACCATGTTAGTAAAAGTTTTTCAAAGACTAGACTCAACTTCGGCCAAGGAGTTGGAAAGGGGGTTCCTACAGGCAGTCGGCTCTGATACCAACTTGTGACGCCCCCGATTCGACCGTACACTAATCATACACGCAAATGTGTACGATAAAGATCAGGGACTCATGAGAAGATATCATAACACAACTCTAGACACAAATTAAAATAATACAAGCTTTATATTACAAGCCAGGGGCCTCGAGGGCTCGAATACAGAAGCTCAAAAGCACAAGAGTCAGCGGAAGTAACAATATCTGAGTACAAACATAAGTTAAACAAGACTGCCTTAAGAAGGCAAACACAAAGGCAACAACGATCGAAGAGGCAAGGCCTCCTGCCTGGGACCTCCTAACTACTCCTGGTCGTCGGCGGTCTCCACGTAGAAGTAGGCACCCTCGGGGGTAGTAGTAGTAGTAGTCGACGTTGGTGGCATCTGGCTCCTGGGATCCACCATCTGGTTGCAACAACCGGAAAGAAGAAAGAAGGGGGAAAAGGGGTAGCAAAGCAACCGTGAGTACTCATCCAAAGTACTCACAAGCATCAGATCTAGACTAAGTATGCGTCAGTATCAAAGGAATGGGCTGTATCTGTGGACTGAACTGCAGAATGCCAGAATAGAGGGAAAGCCTAGCCTATCGAAGACTAGCATCTTCAAGCATCTTGCAGCATTCAGAAGAGTATAGAATAGCATTTTATAAATAACAAACATGTTGTAGCATTAATGCCCAGAGATCCTTCCTCGACTCCCTGCGAGGAAGCAATCCCGGGGCCACATATCCATCACATATCTCAAGTATCCATTTCTAGTTGTAATAGATTAGGATACAAGTCTGAACGTCCGTTACCGTGGACACGGCTATTCGGATAGATAACTTCCCTGCAGGGGTGCACCACGTTACCCAACACACTTGATTACTCTGGCCGGACACACTTTTCTGAGTCAATGCCTGGCCTCGGAAGATCAACACGTCGCAATCCTACCTAGGCTCAGCAGAGAGGTCCCCGCCGGTCTACATCCTAAGCACTCTGGGGTCTTGGGCCCATCGCCCGTTGCACTCCGGGTCGTTGCGTGCAGGGTGGGTCTAGGCTCCACCTCTACATGGATGGTGTCAGCCCAGCCGTGCCGCAATGCTGAACTGGACGTCTGACAAAGCTTCGGCTGATACTGTGATGCCGAGTTCCCATATCTGTTCCTGCATGGTGGTTAGTGCGTATAGGCCAGTGGCCAACTCAGAACAAATACCCAAATCATTAGTGCGTTGGGAGCTCGCGGAGACGAGCAGAGACTCACGATAATCTGACCCCGTCGCCCCGTCTCGAGGAAGTACGGCAAGGGCCAAGCCCAACCCCCCTCTCTCTCTAGGGCGGTCTACCTGCCCGGCCGTGCCTCGTAATTATCTCGCGGGTGCTCTACGGGCCCGCCCGACTTTCACATCAACTCGCGGGTACCCCTCAGGGCCGACCCGACTAACCAGAGACTGTCGGGAACTTAGGTCCACCTCAACCGGGATGGTACCACCTGTCCCTTCAGTCCCGTAGTAACAGTGCATGGGGGCTACAGGTAAAGGTAACTATGTGTCTGTAACATCAAGGCGGAAACCCGAGGAATCACCCTCGATGGAATCCACTCGATGTAATCATCAAGCTGAACTTAGGAGGAATCACCCTCGAGGTTCACACTTGAGGTGTTGCACGACAGAGTTGTATCGGGAGTGGTGAAGGAGGAATCACCCTCGATGACCACGACCGAATAGCTACAGTACAGAGTTATAATCAGGAGTGCGTTACGAGGTATCACCCTCGGCACTCGATAGTAGCTCTGCAGAGTCGAGCAACAAAGGGGGTGTGATGTGATGTGAGGTGTCGGGCTCTGGTCGTTGATCACGTTGATCGAGTCGTCGATGATGAAGCAGGGGCAACAAGGACAAGGTGGGGGTCATTGATGGATCACTATCCAACCTATGCTAAGCAGTTTAGGATAAGCAGGTAATGTACAATGAGCAGGTTACAAAAGCAGGCTATGCATCAGAATAGAAGCAATCAATAATAGTAGCAAAATCTAATGCAGGCATGAGTGAGAATGGAATGGGTGATATCGAAATGACCAAGGGGGGTTTGCTTGCCTGGTTGCTCAGATGAGAAGGAGGGGTCGTCGGTGACGTTGTCGAACACAGGGGCATCAACAGCGGCCTCAGGGTCTACCGGAGAAGGAGAGGGGGAAGAAATAGTAAATAAAAAGCAAAAAGATGCATGACATGACTACAGACAGAGCTAGGGTATTCTAACGCGGTGCTACACGATACCGGCGAAGTGGGACAACATCCGGGAAAGTTTTCCCGAAGTTTGGCATTTTCGTACAGATGAATCGGAGGGGGATGGTTGCATGTTCGCTATGCTAGGGACGTGTGACAGACGAACGGACTGCGTATTCGGATTCGTCACATTTTTCTGAGCAACTTTCATGTATAACCTTTTTCATCTGAGCTACAGATTATTTTATATTAATTTTCAAAGTTTTAAGCATTTTCTGGAAATTCTGGAATTTATTATTAATTCAAAAATGAACATAAAATGTTATGTGTACCCAGTGGTTGTCTAGCCACAGAGGCTGACGGGTGGGGCCAGTCAACTGCCCAGTCAGCAGTTGACTGGTCCATGTTGGACTAGTCAACGGTCCTGTGGGACCCAGCTGTCATATACTATTTTTTAACAGGTTTTAATTATCTATTTAAATTAGCAGTGGTCCCACCTGCCATATACTTATGAGGGGGAGGTTAACACTAAAGGTGGTTATCCCCTAATCAAGCTGGGGCCCACGTGGCAGAGGCCCATCCGGCCAGCCACACGCCAGGGCGCTCGTGCGGGCGTGCACGGCGCACGGTGGCCGAGCCAGGAGCAGCGGTGACCATCGTGGCCGGGGGCGACCACAGCTGCCGGCGGTGGCCAGTGTGGGCGGGTGCGGGCGCTGGAAGCGGGCGAAGCAGGGGCCGCGGCGCGGCCATGGTCTGCTGGCAGCAGGAGCAGCGGGCATCGGGGATGGCGCCAGAGGCGGCTAGGGGCTGCTACGGGCGGCGGGAGCGCGACCGGCGCTCGGGGCAGCAGTAGCCGGAAGCAATGACGCAGGGAGTGGGGCCAACAGCGGCGGGCGCAGGCGTGGGTTGCAGTAGCAGAAGGCCGCGGCGGCAGACGCGACTGCAGCATAGCGAGCGGGCGCGAGCGGAGGGCAGCACGGCAGCAGCGAGGCGAGCAGGGCGCGGCCCGGCGAGCACACGGTGACCGCAACCACCAGTAGGGGTCGGACGACGCGGGCAGCGATCTACGGTGAGGAGAGCAGCTACGAGCAGTGGCAGAGGCAGGGAAGAGAGTGTAAGGGGACGATGCTCACTGCCGTTGACGAGAAGGCCCGGGGACGTCGGAGGAGCCCGGGGTGGCGCGGATCAATGCGGTGGCCGCCGGAGCCCAAGGAGGTAGTCGAGGTTGGGGACGGCGTTGCGGGACCGTTCGGCGCCATGCGGCTTGATGGTGAGGGGGTAGACGGCGGAAGCGGAACGGGCGTTTAGCTTGGCGTGGCCGGAGGGGCTCATTGGTCGCGTGGACTGCGACGCGGGAGGAGAAGGGGTAAGTTCGGAAGTTGTGGGAGAAGGCGGTGATGCTCGAGAGAGGGAGAGGGCCGGAGGGAAGAGGGATGTCCGGAGAGAGGGAGGGGAGAGGGAGGGAGAGGAAGGAAGGAGGATGTGATCGGAGAGGAAATAGAGGGAGAGAGAGGTGGGAAGCAAGGCGCCCCGCCACGTCGCCCGCGACCCGGGGCCCGGGGAGATTCCCCAACATGGGAAGCGGGGAGGGGGATAGGGGGATGGGGGGGGGGGATATCTACGTAGTGGGGAGAGGGCCTGACGAGGCGAGAGGGGGGAGGGGTGGGCTGCCTTATCCTTCCCGTCGACACCGGCGAGGGGGTTCGGCAGAGACCGCGCCCCTCGGTCGGCGAACAGGAACCGACCGGGGAGCGGGGAGGGGAGAGGCTGGGCCGGCTCGGTGGGCCGAGGCCGGGGGGGGGGGGGGGGGGGGGGGGTCCTCGGTCGGGGGGGGTGGGGGGTTCCTCTTTCTTTGGTTCTCTTTTCTTTTCATTTTTCTTTTGTTTTTGTTTCTTTTAAAAAACTTTTCTGGTTTTTCTTTTTAGTTTTGTTTTATTTTAACTTTTGTAAAATATACAACTAGTCCCTAAATTAGTCTTATTAATTATGCCACTGCCACAAATAATTTGGCACTTTAATAAAATAGTTTTATATTTGTTTATTATTTAAAAGCATCTAATATTTGTTTTAAGCCCCTGTTTTATTTATTTTAGGGCATTAAAACACTTTATAAAACATAGGTTTCAACATGACAAATAACCAGAGATTATTTGCCACACTTTGAACATTTTAGTTTTGATATTTGAAAACTTTTAAAGTTTGACTTGATTTTAAATTTGAATTTGAAACGATTTTGGATCTAAGCGATATTAGCAACAGTGAAAGCGATGACATGGAACTATTAACATGGGATTACTGTAGCTTAATTATCCGGGCATCACACAAGATTAGCAAGGTTGACACCCTTCTTAAAACTGTTGGGGATACAAGTGAAGTTTATTTGTGTTGAGAACATTACCACTATTATAGGACTCATTTCGGGTTGATACCTTGGTTTGTTATTGAGGGATAACTTGCTATGAACTACAAACTTCTGCACTTGGGAACTGCTTGCTGTGGGGCAGCAAGAGAGTCTTCACTTGCATGGTTTGAGGTGCGGGTTTGTGAAGATAGAGGAGAGGAGCTTGACGAGCAAGACAGAAGAGAGAAGCCGGTGCTGGCTCCACTGCAGAATCTCCATGTCAATCACCCGTGTAGCCACAATCTCCCCCCCCCCTCTTACAGCTCACCATGGCCTTTGCCGTGACTCCCTTCGATGGAAGCAAGGGATGCGATGGTGGGATGCTGGGCACTATGTGGGATACGATAGAAAAAAGGATGATGAACGAGTGGCGGTGGGTGGAAGACGCGTGAGAGGATAGGTAAGAAAAGTTGGGCGGCATCTATGCCTGACTAGAGCACATGGCTTGCATAGGGGAGTGGCTGCACGAGTTAGCGACCCTATCGGCCGCCCGAATTCAGGTGTTTCCCTTAAGTTCGCTGGTTTGTACCAACATATAGACACTAGGAATGTTTTTGTTCTTTTGAAGATCTGACACTTTGTTAGTATTGCGCAAACATGCGTTGCATGTGAAAAGACGCGCAAAATCGAAAAGCTCCATGGCCCCATACCAGTGTTAATGAGTCAGTGTACGTAAACTTAACTATGGGCCCTTAGGTAGACCTTTTTTTGCGGGTGTTGGACCGTGTTATTTAGTGGCTCCCGCAAGGAACCATTATTTGGCACTTGAGGCGCAAGAGCTATATCTCGCTTATAGCGAGACCGAAGGAGCCCTCGCCTGAAGCGTCCACAGTAACGGGCCGACCCATTAGCATTAACTTAAATGAAATAGAAAAGAGAAAAAGGGAGGAGGCACGGATCGAGCCATGGTCTCCTGGATGCTAGGTCGCGCTGCAGTCCACTAGGCCGCGATCAACTTGACGGAGAAAAGAGCCAGTTTTTCTACTGGTTATCCGGGTTTTTTGTTTTTGTTTTTTACCGGTTTTCTTCGTACTTTATCTATTTTCACTGTTTTTCTTTGTTTCTTTCCAAGTTTTCATTGGTTTTTTCTTTCTTTTTTCTTCGGTTTTGTTTGTTTCATTCTCATTTTTCATCGGTTTCTCTGATTTATCTCGGTTTTCACTGTTTTTTATCCACATTATTGTTATATATCTAATACATTTTTCTAATACACGTTTAAGATTTTTCAAATACTTGATTAATATTTTTTAAATAAAAGATTAACATTTTTTGAATACATGGTCAACATTTTTTCTATACACTTTTAATATTTTTCAAATGCTTGATTATTATTTTTCAAATACAAGTTTAACATTTTTCGAGTGCATTGTCAATATTTTTTTCTATACACATTTAGCATTTTTCAAAGGCTTTAACTTTTTTAAATATTTTTTATTTGTTTTCCAAATGCTTAAATTAAGTTTTTTTAAATACATGTTCAACCTTTTTCACACACATGGAGTTTTTTTGTATACATTTTTCCTATACATGAGAAACATTTTCTCTAAACACATTTAACATTTTCCAATGTTTGGTTAACATTTTTATTGAAATGTTTTATGTAAAGTGTTCTTTGTAATATATTCATTTAGAATATTTGGAAGTATAGACGAAAGTAAGAAAAAGGAAGAAAACACCAAAAACAAAAAAAAGTGAAAAAAGAGGTTGTGGCCTCCCGCGTGAACTTTTTTCAAATTCTTGTTTTAAAATCCATGAAATGTTTTCAAATGCGTGAACTTTTTCAAATTCATGAATAAGTTTTTAATAAATTAGCAAACATTTTACAAATTGATGAACATTTTTTGAATTTGTTATAATGTTTTTGATTCATGAATATTTTTTTCAAATTCATGATATTTTAAATTCACTAACTTCTCCATATCTATGAGCATTTTTTTAGTTTAAAAACTAGTAACCGGCTTTACCACTGAACAACAAATGAGCAGAAGAAAAATGAGAAAAAACGAGCGGACAAGGGGTTAGCAGCGCCCGAGCAAGTATTGGGTCGTGGCCCATGAGAGGAGTTGACGAGTGTTATTTTTACACTCCTCTAACTCGAGTTTAAACCGATACATTTTATTAAAACTGAGATATTCGCTCTGATATTGCTATTAATGACTAATGAATACGAAGGATTCCAAATATCCGATCTTTATTTTGTTTCCACAGGAAATGGACTATTTATGGACGAAATCAAGGCAATACATGGAATTGAGTAAAGTGGAGACAGAGGAGATCAAGTGGGAGACGCACCAGAGGAAACAGAGCAAAAGACAACCTTCCATACAACCACGCCCGCTCGTATGGGCGGTCGTATGGCGTGGAAATCGAGGCATCTGATCCACCTGAACAATCTCTATAAAGGGGCCGACGCCAAATGAATAACAAAACATCACAGAACAAGCCAATCTTCGTCATCCTCACCATAGCCATCCCAATCAACCCTAGCCACTACCATTTCCCATCTCCATAGCCACAACCTTCATCACCATCATAGTTCCCAGCAATCTAGTCATACTTGTAATCATGTATCACACACGCCATCCATTGTTAGACATATTATCAGTCAATCTATCTTCATGATGCGTTCTTAGATGTTTTCTTTATGTAATCTGATCTTCATGTGTGAGTAGTTCAGTAAGGTCGTGGGTTGAGGCAAGGACCTTGCAACCCGATGTATTTGTTGGAGGAATCAATGGAAGTACTTTGAATTAACATCTCGTATATGTAACATAAAATTGTTCCATAGTTGTCTCTTGTCTCATTCACGTTCTTCATCCCTGCAGGTACCCAGGATCATGGAGAACGAGCCACGTAGAGGCTAAGGGTAGGGAGGTCTTGAAGTGTTAATCTGAACACCAGTGACAATAAGGTTTAGTATGGTAACAGGGATCCTATCCTTGGGGATTCAAGAGGTGTAGTCATTAAATGCCCAATCCTTTTGTGATTATTGAAATCTTTATTATTGAGGCAACCCCGGGGTCGGCTCTTATCTCGCATCCGGCTTCAAGCCTGGATGCGGCCTCTGCGTCCGAAGATCGGAAGTCAATTCCGGCCGGACTCGCCTCTCTTATCCCGGATCCAACTCCAAGCCTGGAAGCGACTTCGGCGTCCGAACACCAGGAGTCAGCCCTGGCCGGACTCGCCCCTCGCACCATCATACCGGGGGACGACCTCGAAGAAATCCCGGATACCAATCCGGCTAATCTCGCCCTGCCAAACGAGATACTACATCGGATCCAGACGATGACCACTCCACCGGACTGACCTCGGCATTCAGGCCATATTTCTTTAATTATTTACTTCACTTAAATCAATTAAGTAGAAGATTTTTTAAACTATATTATTATTTGTTATTACTTTTGGTTTGTACTGTTTTATGTGCACAGGTAAATCGACATCGACTGGTCTGCGTCGTCTGCACCAACACCTCGGCTAGTCCGGGGGCTTCGCCGTCTCTTCATCAACCTACTCCGGGGACTTCGGCATCACCAGCCGACCAGCTTCGTCACGTTAGCTGGACCGGGGACTTCGGCATCACTAGCCGACCAGCTTTGTCACCTCGGCTGGACCAGGGGCTTTGCCTCACCGCATCGACCGTGCGGCGTCGCCACTTCATCAAGCCGAGCTCTTTGCTCGGGCACCTCGAAACCGGCTTGGGGGCTGGGACCTCGACCCGCTGCAAGCTCGGCTCGCGTCATCAATGCCGAACACATTAACCAGCTAAGTCGCTTTCAGGCTCAAAGTTTTTAAATTTTTTAATTTGTGTGCGGTTCGACCATGCTCGCATACGTTGTTTGAAACTCCCTCTACCCATGTTAACTGGGGGCTCTTAAAATTTATATGAGCCATTTTATAATAAATGTGTTTTCTTCTTAGTCATTGCAAAGTCTTTTTCCACTACTCCTTTTTCCGACGAGAGTGTGTGGTCAATAGCCGGATAGCCTGTTTTCTCTCTAAAGCCGCTCGCGTTTAGTTCTCTAAACTGGCCTGAGAAACACTCCGCCTTCGGGATAGGAGGTTGAAGCCGAAGGCTGACCCGCTTGAAGTCTGGAGATCGGATGTATCATGTTAAAGCACGACTTAAGCATAAATTAATTTTAAGACCAATTTCGGATTGGCACCAAAAACTTGATTTAGTTCGGGCGTAAGGTTTTTACTGAAGTTTTTTGGTTTTCTAAGCCTATGGCACTTTTAACCTATTTGTGTGTTTCCAGCATAGGTCTCGTAGTGCAACGCCGGACACCTTTACAGCTTCGGCAATATCAACAGGGGGCTGCAACTAGAGCCGAACCCCCCAAAAGCCAAGGTAATTCATGGAGTCCTCGGCAAAACATTCTTGGATATTGCTTTATATGCATCGGTTTCAAATTGTGTCTCCGGTCAATAGTTGGGTTGCCCGGCTCCTGTGCTTGCCTCCTACGTTCCGCTTTGTTCGGCTAGGTGTGCAAAGGGAGAACCACTGCGATTGTGCTTCCAGCTCGAATGGTTAAGCGCCTCAGTGGAGAAAGCCGAAAACTGACTGTCACAATAAGCGTAAACTGGTCAGCGATCCGATGACTGTGTCAAACTACAGATCGATAGAGGTCACCCCGTGTTAAACGATGGGCCTTTCATAATTTTGGCCGACGTGTTACTGGTTTGACCTCGGTTGACGCCGAACACTAACCAGGGGCTAGTAACTAGCCCCGAACTTTAAAACTCCTATGACTATGTGAAAGTTATAAAGCTTGCATATCTGATTGCCTCGTTTCCGCTAACACAACCGCCTCCGGGCACCGAGATGTCGGCTAAGGGTTGTATTGTTAGTACGGAAACACCCTATGTAACATCTACAAAGGGGTGGAAGCCGACGATGGGCCACTTTTAGGTTATAAACAGTCTCAATGGAGAATTTGCCTTCCGTAATTATCGTAATAAAGCTATAAATATGCATCAATTTGACTTAAGATTTTGGCCAAGCTGGGTTGCCTGGCTCCTGTGCTTACCCCTATCTTCCCGATTGTTCGGCTAGGCGGTAACGGGAGCACTTCTGTGATTGTTACTACCGGGTCGTCCGGGTTAGTACCTCAGACTGGGTGAAGCCGAAAGCTAGCCATCTTAAAGAATATAATTGGTCGGCAACAATGGAAGTGAAAATTTTGGTTCATTATGGACCACAGAGTTCGGGAACTTTCTCCCAACTAAATACTCAATATTTTCCTCCCATATTGATTGGAGTTGAGGTTTCATGATCATGATCAACATGACAGCCTGGGAAAAGGAACCTGTAACGGAACTATTTTTCCCAGAAGATGTTTTATAACATATCTCTTTGCGTACCTTTGTTTATAAAACTGTATGGCCGGATTGCCTTGTTTGTCGTAAATCTTTGCCCTTATAAAGGCTTTATAAAGTAGGACGAACACTCTTCGGCTGCTGGCCGAGGAGGTTGAAGCCGATGGTCGGTCAACAAAGTTTTGTACAATGTGGATCCGAGCATTAGTGATGTAAAGTACTTGGATACATAGAATCATTACACATAAATTGTGATATACTCTGGACATTGATCCTTAATTCGGCCACCCGTGCCCACATTAAGGCTTGAGGGCTACTGGGCTTCGCGCTTCTCATTTACAAATATTAAAGGGGCACATCGATCCCCTGATCTGGTGTTGCCACCCGACCATTGGCTCGGGGGCTACTGCATCGACGATTCAATGCAGATAGTTTACAAAGTGCGAAATAGTTCCCGAGGAGATTATGATCCTCAGGTTGGTCGGCCGCACCCAACCTGAGTCTCGAGGAATATGCACACCACATTTCTATTCCTAAGTATGCTACAGAGCTAGGAGTTGATCCTCAGGCCGATTTTGTGAATCGACTTGAGTCTCAGGGGCTACTGGGATCACCGGTTTTATGCCATCCTTCAGGTGCATGCCGAACATTGAGCGGACACACACCTTGAGGGCTACTGGCTATATACCTCGACAGATAATAAATTGCACAAATCGGAATTAAATTCACAAAAATCAGCCCACAGCCAAGGTGGTGCACCACCGCGGGAGCAGTCCAGCATAAAGCTCGGATGCAAGTGGCTAGCTCCATAGAGGGCATCTCCGGCATTAAGCTCGGTTTAACCCTTTTAACTTTTTCAAGATCGAGGTAATCTATGACATCTCGGATACAGTCCGGCATTGGTGCCCGGCTGCGAGATGACACCTCTGATGTAGTCCGGCATTGGTGCTCGGCTGTGAGAGGACACCTCGGAAGCAGTTTGGCATAAAGCTCGGCTGCTAGTCGCTGGCTCCATAAAAGAACCTTTTCGGCGTTAAGCTCGGATAATCCTCCTTCAAAACTTTCAAAGACGAGATACTCTATGCCTCCTCGAATGTAGTCCGGTGTTGGAGCTCGGATACAGACTGGCGTTGGAGCTCGGATATAGTCTGGCGTTGGAGCTCGGCTGCAAGAGATACCTTGGATGCAGTCCGGCGTTGGAGCTCGGATGCAAGAGGACACTGCCGCACGGGAAACACTTCGAACCCGACGTGTGGCGTAAAAGATAATAAGGCATTGATAAAGGCCAAGAACTTAAAAGACTCCTCGGATACCCGACATATGAACTTTTCGGATATACCTCGGCAATCCTCAAGATCGGAGATGGGAAGATTTGTTGAACCAGTTTTCAAGACCGACGACCGAAGATGAAGAACAGTTCGGAAGAACCGAGGAGCGTCCCCAACTTGAAGACCGGTTCAGGGGGCTACTGACGGTGTCCTGGACTAGGGGGTACTCACCATGTCGTCTCCCGACCAGTGGGTCGGGCCGAGGACCCCCATGGCGGTTCACTAATGGGCCAGTTCGGACAGCCGATGACATATACGAGGAAGATTCCACAAGACTTGGTGATCAAGACAAGGACTCCTCTCCACCGATGTAGCCGACTAGGACTCTTGTTATCCTAGGCCTCCGTTACATTATATAAGTCGAGGCCAGGCTCGTTGATAGATAGTTTATGACATTACTCATCATACCCCTAGGGTTTAGACCACAACATATGATCTCGAGGTAGATCAACTCTGTACCTTGATACTTCATCAATATAAACAAGAGCAGGACGTAGGGTTTTACCTCCATCAAGAGGGCCCGAACCTAGGTAAAACACCGTGTTCATCGTCCTGTTACCATTGATTCGAGAATCCACAGCTCGGGACCCCCTACCCCGAGATCTGCCGGTTTTGACACCGACATCCTTCAGTTGGACAACGGACTCTTGATGTAGGATGCATGCCGGTCAAGAAATAATTTTGACACATCCCCCACTTCGATACGTAACAAGCACATCTTGATGGATGACTTCCAGAGCACAAATGAATATCACTTCTGATCTCGACACAAATATATGGTTGTAAGCATAAATCCTCGTGCCCATGCCTATTTTTATTATAAGTGTTTTCAGTGTCAGCTTGATTTACGATCCGGTCAAAAGCTGGAATTAATTCTCTAGCAAAATCTTGCTTGAGACCTTAGCTTAAAGGGCACCTTTCTCTCATTGGTTCGATAACTCAGGGTCACCTCTGGGGAAAAAGGAGAGCATCCTTTCTGCTCCATTTTCAGATCACCAAAGGAAGTAATCAAAGCTTTTTCTTGCGCTGTTGCCTAGGAGGCTTTGTGTGCCTAGTATTTGTGTTTAGAGTTTTGTTTTAGTTTTTGGTTTACTTTTTGTTGCAAGTCTTGTCAGTAGAAAACTCAAAAGGATTACCATGGCTCTTAATCTTGGAAGCTTTGCTACTCCCAGTAATAGTTTCATGCGTGGACGTATAGCACAACCTTACTGCCGCTGAGTATGAGATAAAACCGAACCTAGTCTCTATGGTTCAACATGGCCAATTTGTAGGCTATGCTTCTGAAGATGCCGGTATGCACTTGCATAATTTTTTTGAATTGTGCAACATGACACATGATACGTCTCCAACGTATCTATAATTTTTTATTGTTCCTTGCTATTATATTATCTGTTTTGAATGTTTTATATGCATTAATATGCTATTTTATATTATTTTTGGGACTAACCTATTAACCTAGAGCCCAGTGCCAGTTTATGTTTTTTCCTTGTTTTTGAGTTTTACAGAAAAGGAATATCAGACGGAGTCCAAACAGAATAAAACTTTACGAGGATTTTTCTTGGACCAGAAGACATCCACGGAGCTTGGAGAGTGGGTCAGACGATGGCCAAGGAGGCCACAAGCCTGCTAGGCGTGCCCCTGGGGGGGGCCCTGAGGGCTTGTGGGCCCCTCGGGGGTCTCCTAACCCTAATTCTTGCTCTATAAATTCCCAAATATTCCCAAACCACCAGAAGCGTCCACCAAAATACTTTTCCGCTGCCGCAAGCCTATGTTCCCGTGAGATCCCATCTTGGGGCCTTTTCCGGCACCCTGCCAGAGGGGGATTCGATCACGGAGGGCCTCTACATCAACCTTCCTGCCCTTCCGATGATGCGTGAGTAGTTTACCACAGACCTACGGGTCCATAGCTAGTAGCTAGATGGCTTCTTCTCTCTCTTTGATCTTCAATACAATGTTCTTTGAGATCTATTCGATGTAATACTTTTTTGCGGTGTGTTTGTTGAGATCCAATGAATTGTGGATTTATGATCAGATTATATATGAATATTATTTGAGTCTTCTCTAAACTCTTTTATGCATGATTAAGATATCTTTGTATTTCTCTTTGAACTATCGGTTTGGTTTGGCCAACTAGATTGGTTTTTCTTGCAATGGGAGAGGTGCTTAGTTTTGGGTTGAATCTTGCGGTGTCCTCACCCAGTGACAGAAGGGATAGCGAGGCACGTATTGTATTGTTGCCATCGAGGATAAAAAGATGGGGTTTTCATCATATTGCTTGAGTTTATCCCTCTACATCATGTCATCTTACTTATAGCGTTGCTCTATTCTTATGAACTTAATACTCTAGATGGAGGCAGGAGTCGGTCGATGTGTGGAGTAATAGTAGTAGATGCAGAATCATTTCGGTCTACTTGTCACGGACGTGATGCCTATATTCATGATCATTGCCTTAGATATCGTCATAACTTTGCGCTTTTCTATCAATTGCTCAATAGTAATTTGTTCACCCACCGTATGCTATCTTCAAGAGAGAAGCCTCTAGTGAAACCTATGGCCCCCGGGTCTATTTTCCATCATATATTTTCAGATCTATAAACCAAAAAACCCAAAAATACCTTAATGCAATTTATTTGTTTTTACTTTGCTTTACATTTTAGTAATCTTTTATATCTATCTCTATTAGATCTCACTCTTGTTCGAGACCATGAAGGGATTGACAACCCCTTTTTCGCGTTGAGTGCAAGTGTTTGTTAGTTTGTGCAGGTGCATAGATTGGAGACTTGCTTGTTCCTCCTACTAGATTGATACCTTGGTTCTTAACTAAGGGAAATACTTATCTCTACTTTGCTGCATCACCCTTTCATATTCAAGGGAAAAATCAACGCAAGCTCAAGAAGTAGCAGGAAGAATTTCTGGCGCCGTTGCCGGGGAGGTTCTACATCAAGCCTACCAAGTACCCATCATAAACTCTCATCTCTTGCATTACATTTTTTGCCATTTGCCTCTCGTTTTCCTCTCCCCCACTTCTAAAACATGTTCGAAAAAACACAAAAAGATTTGCCTTTTTACTCGCCTTCTTTCGTTCGTCTTTTCGTTTGCCTTTATGTCTTACTTGGCTTGTTTTCTCATTCGCTTGGTATAATTGTGTGTTTATTGAAAATCGGGAAGCAAAAAGTTTATGTATCCTCATCCACTTACTAATCATTTTAAGAGATCCAATTACGATGAACCAATTGCTAGTGAGTTGAGTGCACTAGATTATCTTTATGATGTTTTGCTTGAAATCTGTGAATCTGAAAATTGTGATGAAATTTATGAAGTGATTCATGATAGCTCCTTGAATGAAAAGCATGATTGCAATGATGTTATTATAAATCCTATTAATGTCAATTGTGCTAATAATATGCAAAACCCTAAGCTTGGGGATGCTAATTTTGATATGTCCACTACTTATTGCAATGATCATGATTGGGGTGATTCTTCTTATGATCTCAAAATTTTATTTAAGCCTCATGATAATAATGTTTGCAATAATATTTAAAGTGGGTTTGGAAGAGTGTCAACTCTAGGTAATAATGATCCCACTACTTTGGAGAATGATCAATCTCATGAAATTTTTGATAAAAGTGGGTTTGGAGAGGTCATGACTTTATTTCATGATAACCCCACTATTTTGAAAGAGTGTCAACTTTGTATGCATGTGGATCATGAAGAGAATATTTTATGTGATAGTTATATTGTTGAATTTTATTATGATCCTACATGTAATTATTATGAGAGAGGAAAATATAGTTGTAGAAATTTTCATGTTACTAATTACCTCTCGTTATGTTGAGATTGCTATTGTTTCTTTCTTCTTCCTTGCGTATGCTAGTTTTTGCTTGTCTTCATAATTTGTTTGCTTATAAAATGCATATGAATAGGAATTATGTTAGACTTAAACTTGTTTTTCCCATGCTACATGATGCTCTCTTCGTGTTTCAATTGCTATCTTTCATGTGAGCATCATTAAAATTATCAACGCCTAGCTAAAAGGCTTTAAAGAAAAACGCTTGTTGGGAGACAACCCAATATTTTTATTTTATGTTTTTATGAAAATACACATTATTACCTCTGTAGTAATTGTGTTTTGGTGTTTTAATTATTGTTTGAGCCAAGCAAGACCTTTGGGATGGTCTACGGTGATAGTTGATTTGATTTTGCTGAAAAACAGAAACTTTTGCATCCAGTAACAGAATTTTAAAATTTCACATAAGCTACGAAAAATTCTGAATATTTTAAAAAAGATTTATATACAAATTTCCCAGGTGGTCCTAATTTTTCAGATTTTTTGGATTTACATAATTATGACAACAATTCAGATCTTCGTAGACTGTTCAGTTTTTGACAGATTCTGTTTTCTATGTGTTGTTTGCTTATTTTGGTGAATCTATGGGTAGTATCGGGGGGTATGAACCATGGAGAAGTTGGAATACAATAGATATTACACCAATATAAATAAATAATGAGTTCACAACAGTACCTAAAGTGTTGATTTATTTTATTATACTAACGGATCTTATGAGTTTTCGGTTGAGTTTTGTATTGTGAAGTTTTCAAGTTTTGGGTAAAGATTTGATGGACAACAGAATAAGGAGTGGCAAGAGCCTAAGCTTGGGTATGCCCAAGGTACCCCAAGGTAATATTCAAGTACAACCAAGCATCTAAGCTTGGGGATGCCCCAGATGGCATCCCCTCTTTTGTCTTCAATCCATCGGTAAATTTACTTGAGGCTATATTTTTATTCACCACATGATATGTGTTTTGCTTGGAGCGTCTTGTTTGATATGAGTCTTTGCTTTTTAGTTTGCCACAATCATCCTTGCTGTACACACCTTTTGAGAGGGACGCACATTAATCGTGAATTTATTAGAATACTTTATGTGCTTCACTTATATCTTTTGAGCTAGGCAGTTTGCTCTAGTGCTTCACTTATATCTTTTTAGAGCACGGCGGTGGTTTTATTTTATAGAAATTGTTGAACTCTCATGCTTCACTTATATTATTTTGAGAGTCTCTAAACAGCATGGTAATTTTCTTAGGTTATGAATTTAGTCCTAATATGATGGGCATCCAAGAGGGATATAATAAAAACTTTCATATAAAGAGCGTTGAATAAGATAAGAAGTTTGGTTCCTTGCATTTGTTTTGAGATATAAAGATGGTGATATTAGAGTCATGCTAGTGAGTAATTGTGGATTGGTATAAATACTTGTGTTAAAGTTTGTGATTCCCATAGCATGCACATATGGTGAGCCGTTATGTGATGAAGTCGGAGCATGATTTATTTTTTGATTGTCTTCGTTATGAGTGGCGGTCGGGGACGAGCGATGGTATTTTCCTATCAATCTATTGCCCTAGGAGCATGTGTGTAGTACTTTGTTTCGATAGCTAATAAATTTTTGCAATAAGTATGTGAGTTCTTTATGACTAATGTTGAGTCCATGGATTATACGCACTCTCACCCTTCCACCATTGCTAGCCTCTCTAGTACCGCGCAACTTTCGCTGGTGCATTAAACCCACCATATATTTTCCTCAAAACAGCCACCATACCTAGTATTGAGTTGTAATTCTTGAGTTGTAAGTAAATAAAAGTGTGATGATCATCATTATTAGAGCATTGTCCCATGTGAGGAAAGGATGATGGAAGCTATGATTCCCTCACAAGTTGGGATGAGTCACCGAACTTTACCAAAAAAAAGAGGCCAAAGAAGCCCAAATAAAAAAAATAAAAAAAATGAGAGAAAAGAGAGAAGGGACAATGCTACTATCCTTTTTCCACACTTGTGCTTCAAGTAGCACCATGATCTTCATGATAGAGAGTATCCTATTTTGTCACTTTCATATACTAGTGGGAATTTTTCATTATAGAACTTGGCTTGTATATTCCAATGATGGGCTTCCTCAAATTGCCCTAGGTCTTCGTGAGCAAGCAAGTTGGATGCACACCCACTTAGTTTCTTTTTGAGCTTTCATACACTTATAGCTCTAGTGCATCCGTTGCATGGCAATCCCTACTCACTTGCATCGATATCGATTCATGGGCATCTCCATAGCCCATTAATTTGCCTAGTTGATGTGAGACTTTCTCCTTCTTTTTGTCTTCTCCACAACCACCATATTCTATTCCACCCATAGTGCTATATCCATGGCTCACACTCATGTATTGCATGAAAGTTGAAAAAGTTTGAGAACACCAAAAGTATGAAACAATTGCTTGGCTTGTCATCGGGGTTGTGCATGATGAAATACTTTGTGTGATGAAGATGGAGCATAGCCAGACTATATGATTTTGTAGGGATAACTTTCTTTGGCCATGTTATTTTGAGAAGACATGATTGCTTTATTAGTATGCTTGAAGTATTATTGTTTTTATGTCAATATTAAACTTTTGTTTTGAATCTTATGGATCTGAATTTTCATGCTACAATAAAGAAGATTACATTGATAAATATGTTAGGTAGCATTCCACATAAAAAATTCTGTTTTTATCATTTACCTACTCGAGGACGAGCATGAATTAAGCTTGGGGATGCTTGATACGTCTCCAACGTATCTATAATTTTTGATTATTCTATGCTATTAT
Source organism: Thinopyrum elongatum (assembly GCA_011799875.1). Taxonomy (NCBI): domain Eukaryota; kingdom Viridiplantae; phylum Streptophyta; class Magnoliopsida; order Poales; family Poaceae; genus Thinopyrum; species Thinopyrum elongatum. The sequence continues at coordinate 228,032,084 of CM022297.1, forward strand.
ATTATCTATTTTGGATGTTTTATATGCATTAATATGCTATTTTATATTATTTTTGGGACTAACCTATTAACCTAGAGCCCAGTGCCAGTTTCTTTTTTTTCCTTGTTTTTGAGTTTTACAGAAAAGGAATATCAAACGGACTCCAAACGGAATAAAACTTTACGATGATTTTTCTTGGACCAGAAGACATCCACGGAGCTTGGAGAGGGGGTCAGACGATGACCGAGGAGGCCACAAGCCTGCTAGGCGCGCCCCTGGGGGGGCGCCCTGAGGGCTTGTGGGCCCCTCGGGGGTCTCCTAACCCTAGTTCTTGCTCTATAAATTCCCAAATATCCCCAAACCACCAGAAGCATCCACCAAAATACTTTTCCGCCGCCGCAAGCCTCTGTTCCCATGAGATCCCATCTTGGGGCCTTTTCGGCACCCTGCCGGAGGGGGATTCGATCACGGAGGGCCTCTACATCAACCTTGTTGCCCTTCCGATGATGCGTGAGTAGTTTACCACAGACCTACGGGTCCATAGCTAGTAGCTAGATGGCTTCTTCTCTCTCTTTGATCTTCAATACAATATTCTCCTCGATGTTCTTGGAGATCTATTCGATGTAATACTTTTTTGTGGTGTGTTTGTTGAGATCCGATGAATTGTGGATTTATGATCAGATTATCTATGAATATTATTTGAGTCTTCTCTGAACTCTTTAATGCATGATTAAGATATCTTTGTATTTCTCTTCGAACTATCGGTTTGGTTTGGCCAACTAGATTAGTTTTTCTTGCAATGGGAGAGGTGCTTAGTTTTGGGTTCAATCTTGCGGTGTCCTCACCCAGTGACAGAAGGGGTAGCGAGGCACGTATTGTATTGTTGCCATCGAGGATAAAAAGATGGGGTTTTCATCATATTGCATGAGTTTATCCCTCTACATCATGTCATCTTACTTAAAGCGTTGCTCTGTTCTTTTGAACTTAATACTCTAGATGCAGGCAGGAGTCGGTCGATGTGTGGAGTAATAGTAGTAGATGCAGAATCGTTTCGGTCTACTTGTCACGGACGTGATGCCTATATTCATGATCATTGCCTTAGATATCGTCATAACTTTGCGCTTTTCTATCAATTGCTCAACAGTAATTTGTTCACCCATCGTATGCTATCTTCAAGAGAGAAGCCTCTAGTGAAACCTATGGCCCCCGGGTCTATTTTCCATCATATATTTTCAGATCTATAAACCAAAAAACCCAAAAATACCTTGCTGTAGTTTATTTGTTTTTACTTTGTTTTATGTTTTAGTAATCTTTTATATCTATCTCTATTAGATCTCACTCTTGTTCCAGACCGCGAAGGGATTGACAACCCCTTTTTCACGTTGAGTGCAAGTGTTTGTTAGTTTGTGCAGGTGCATACATTGGAGACTTGCTTGTGCCTCCTACTGGATTGATACCTTGGTTCTTAACTGAGGGAAATACTTATCTCTAGTTTGCTGCATCACCCTTTCCTCTTCAAGGGAAAAATCAGCGCAAGCTCAAGAAGTAGCAACATGCATTAGGGATTATGATCCTGACGCCTTAGAGTTGCGTCTATTTCATTTCTCCTTGAGAGGAAAAGCAAAAGAATGGATTCTAGCCTTACCTAGAGGTAATATAACTTCATGGTTGATTGCCGCAGTAGGTTTTTATCTAAGTTTTGCCCACTTGCAAAAATTATGCAACTTCGTTCACAGATAACAAGTTTTAAGCAGGAAGATCATGAGCCGGTAGTGTCTGCGTGGGATCGCATGAAGGAGGCTATAAGGAATTGTCCTAACCATGGAATGGAAGAATGGTTAATCCTTCATATGTTTTATAATGCTTTAAATCCTATGTCAAAAACTTTGCTTGATATTGCTGCAGGAGGAACTATTATGGGTAAGACCATCGCTGATGTTAAAAAGTTGCTTGATGAGATGCAAGAAAACCATGCCCAATGGCATGTTGAAAGAAGTATCAGCAAGAGAGTTAATGCAATCGAAGAGAAGAATACATAATTGACCGCTAAGCTTGATGAACTCATATCCGTCATGAAAGGTAGAGAAGAGGTAATTGTGAACGCTATTACTGATGAAGAAGTTAATAATGTCAATTTTATTGCTTGTAATACCTATAATCCCAACTGGAAATATAATGGGTATGCTCATAGATTACCTTATCCTAGTAACAGTGGAGCACCTAATAGTTTTAATGGAACTAGCAATGGCAATAGAAATACTCTAGAGAAAACTCTAAAATTTCTTATTGCCAGTCAAAGTGAGCAGAATGAAACCTTTAAAAATATCTTGAAGAATCATGATAGCTTACTTGGTTAGTTGACCAGCAAGTTTGCTGGACTCACTAACAATGTGCAAGCTCTAGATGAAAGAACTAAGAGCATGGAAGCATAAGTGGCTAAAATTGCAGAGAGTCAAACTTTAATTCTAGCCATGTTTGCAGGTAAACTGGAACCTAACCTGGTTGAAGATGTCAAGATGATGTGAAGTAACGAAGAAAATGCAGAAGAGCTTGATAAAAGCCATGCACTGGAGTATACTTATACTGTTGTAGACTTCGTGAAGATGATAGCAATGAAACACCCACTACCCGAGGTATCAAATTATGAGGCATATAATTTCTTTATTGATCATGTTGCAGCTAAGGTACGTGAGTTGGATGATGAAAGGAAAAAAGCTATACAGTAAGTTAACTACTAAGCAAGAAGATGCTTTTGAGCCTAATACTGAGATTGAGACTGGTTTGAATAAATTCAGTACTTTATGTGATCTAGGTGCTAGTGTTTCCACTATCCCTAAGTCTGTGTATGATAGTCTCAATCTTGGTCCTTATGCTACTACTAAGTTTAGATTGAATATGGCTAATTCTACTTTTACGCAAGCAGTAAGGATTAAACTTGGTGTTATCAGTCAAATAAATGATTGACCTGTCATGATTGATCTTGTTATAGTTGATATGCCTGAAGATCCCATTGCTTCCGTAATTCTCGGTAGGCCTTTTGTTAGGACCATAAAGGACATTATACATGTGTTTGAGGGAAATGTAAGATTTGACCTTCCTGCAAAGGATCCTTTTGTGAGACATTTCCCTAAGAAAAACAAAATGAACACATACACCAAAGACAACATTGTCGTCAACGCTCGAAACTATGTGTTGGTGTATTTTTACCCAAGTGATCATCACTAAGGTCGAGCTATCCGACCGAAAATAAGCGCTTCATGGGAGGCAAACCACACACATAAGGTAGAAGAGTAAGTTTTTGCTTTTTTAGTTTCAACAAAAATAGTGTTGAAGTTTTATAGTGGAGGATAAGTTGAGAAGAGTTGTTCTAATGAGGCCTTTGTCTTGTGCAAAATTATCGTGTGTTGTTCTCATGATTGAATCCCTGGAAATATGCCTATATGTTGTGTTGGAACTAACTCTGCAGGAATAAGTGAAAAAGGTGAAGTTTCAGAAGAACAGAATAAAAGATAGCCTAACGTGCAACCACAATGGTCATATGAGATTCTGGCGGCGCCAACAAGAACACACCAGAGGCAACATAACATTTGACGGCATATCATGCAAGCACACCTGCTCGTATGTGCAGTCGTATGAACTTTTGACAAAAACAGAGAAGATGTCCAGAGAGTTTGACGACGTTCTATGCGAGCATCCGCGCTGGTATGACACCATCGACCAGAAGATCAATTTCAACAGAATAGAAGATGGCGTTCTATATGAGCGCTCGCTCTTGCGCTTGCATGACTGGTCGTATCGGGTATGCACAGACAGAACTACGTCTCTAGAGTGAACGACGACGTTCTATACAAGCGGTCCTGCTCGTATGGATGGTTGTATGGATTTCTGGCTTCCATAAAGAGCCCGAGGCAAGAGGTATTTCGCCCCCATCTCCTCTCTTTCTTATTATTCATCCAAACCTCTCCAAACCCTACCACAACTTTGCCCGATCTCCCTACTCATTCAATTTTAGTTCAAACCCTTCTGTGTGATCGATCTACACTATGTTTCTCCTCGGATCCCAACTTATTTTTCACGAATCCATGTTTTATGTGCCTAGCATTGCCATGCCTAGGGTATGCATATTTTTATCTAAATTTTGAGTTTGGCTTGGATTGGTTGATGTTTTTAGAGGAGTATGATGTTGTGATTGCCGTAGAATCACTATTGTATCATTCCATTGGACTGAAAAATTATTCTGTAGATGTTCACGAGGAGGTCAGCACGTGTCGCTCGCGGTGATGCACCGGGGTTCATCTACGAGTGCCGCACAAAATAAAAAAAATCACGCAGGGGATCGTCTTCACCGACCATGAAGCATTGAGGAAATACAGTAAGCTTCATGCAAGGAAGATGAAGACCACCAAGTGGGCTTGCGAGTCCACCCTAACCAAGTTGGGCATTGGTAACGATTTCAATTTGCTTTGTGATAATGTCAAGTTGCATTATTTTGTTTATCAGGTATATGATACATATGAACGAATGACGCTTGAGTTTTTAAGTACTCTCTCGCATAATGTTGGTTTTATGCCAAATGCATACGCGGAAGAACGGATCACTTTCCGTCTCATGGACCAAGACTTCAACATCACTCTATATGAGTGGTGTACTCACTTTGGTTTCACCAACAACAATGAAGACATCCACTATGTTTATGACTTTACTGAGCCACACCCGGGGCAATCCTTCTATCAGATGAGTTACCATGGTTTCAAACAAAGGCCTAGTTGCATTGAAAGTCTTGCTATTCGATATTTCTATTATGTTATAACTAACTCGTTGCAGGGATGAGGAGAAGTTTCTAGGTGAATGGTGAGAATATGCTAATTCTCGAGAAAGCAGTCAACCTCAACATCGGTTATTCGCCCAACATTGGTTAGGGTTTGCTGTCCTCCGATCGGCTAGCCGACCGAGAGTTTCTATTTTGGCGTTCCTCATCGTCTTGATGGTCGTTGCCCGCTGGAGTTTGCTGGTCGTCATGATCTGACGAGGAGGCTCCTCTACAAACTTATTGTCCCCTAGCAAGAATAGCTAGGGTTTGTTGTCCTCCGGCGGCTCCTTTCGCCGAGAGTTTTTTCTTTCGCCATTCCTCGTTACACCGATTGTTGGTGACAATGAAGGTCCTTTCTTGGAATTGTCGCAGCATGCTCTCAATGACGGCAATATGTCAGCTGTTGGATCTTCAAGGGCGGGTGATAGCATATTTGATCTTTTTTTTCTGAATCTCATCTGAACAAAGTTAAGGCAACCGAGTTGAGGATTAAGTTAGAGTTTGATTCCCTTCATGTTATTGAAAGCGATGGTCGCTCTGGTGGCCTTGCTTTGTTTTATAATAATGAGAAGGAAGTGATTCTGAAATATATGACACCAAATTTTATCGATGTTCTGATTATGAAGGAGGACAAGCCAGATTGGCGATTGACCGGGTTCTATGGAGAACCAGCTTGGGACCAGCGTCATTTGTCTTGGCGCTATCTTTGGGAGCTTAAGGGAGATGCCATGTCCATGGCTAGTAATTGGAGATTTTAATGAAATTCTAATGCCAAGTGAGAAGGAAGGTGGGAATCCTCGACCACAGTATATGTTTCAAGCTTTTAGTGACTGTCTATTTGAATGTGGCCTGGACAGAAGTGAGTTTTTGGGAGATCAGTTTACATGGAGACGTGGTGATATCCGGGAGAGACTAGATCGGGCGGTAGGCAATGAGGGATGGTCAACAAAGTTTCCATTGGTGGCGATTGTTCATGAACACCATGTGCACTCTGATCATTGGCCGTTGCTATTGGACATAGAATATTAAGATGGATCTTAGTTCAGGAAATCATCCTAAATTTTTTTTGAGACCTGCTGGTTACGTGAATAAACAACGAACGAAATTGTTAATACGACATGGGAAAAAGCAAAGTTACCTGGTCTAGTACTGTCCTTGGCAGATAGGATGAAGGCGGTACATGCAAATTTGCACCAATAGGACAAAGATGTCTTAAAAGGCCCGAAGAAGTGGGTGGGTAAATTGTAAAAGGAACTTGAGAAACTTAGACGTGGGGTTATGTCTCCCGATTCCATTGCTAGGCAGAAGAAAATTCTTCTTCTATTGGAGAACATTATGGACCAAGAGGAGATCTTCTGGCTCAAAATAGGCAGGTGGAAAGGTTGTTACATGGCGATAGAAACACAAAGTTTTTCCACAATGCGGCCACGACAAGAAAGAACCTAAATTGTATAAAGAAGTTGCTCGATGATAGGGAGTGTGGCTGAAATTAGTGACCTATGGCTTTGTGATACATCTCCAACATGTCTATAATTTTTTATTGTTCCATGCTATTATATTATCAATCTTGGATGTTTTATATGCATTATTATGCTTTTATATATCATTTTTTTGGGACTAACTTATTAACCTAGTGCCCAGTGCCAGTTGTGTTCTTTCCTTGTTTTTATCTTTACAGAAAATCAATACCAAACGAGTCCAAATGGAACGAAACTTTTTGACGATTTTTCTTGGACCACAAGACACTCTGGAAGCTTTGGGAGGAGGCCAGAAGGGCCACGAGGCGGCGACAAGCTCAGGGGGCGCACCCCCCAAGCTTGTGGGCCCCCTGTGGCTCCTCTAACCCTAATTATTCTTCTATAAATACCCAAATATTCCCCGTAGACCAGAGGGCACACCAAAAATACTTTTCCTCCGCCGCAAGTTTCTGTCTTCATGAGATCCCATCTGGGGACCTTTTCCGGTATTCTGCTGGAGGGGGATTCGACCACGGAGGGCTTCTACATCAACCTTGCTGCCCTACCGATGATGTGTGAGTAGTTTACCACAGACCTATGGGTACATAGCTAGTAGCTAGATGGCTTCTTCTCTCTATTTGATCTTCAATACAATGTTCTCCTCGATGTTCTTCGAGATCTATTCGATGTAATCTTCTTTTGCGGTGCGTTTGTTGAGATCCGATGAATTGTGGGTTTATGATAAGATTATCTATTAATATTATTTGAGTCTTCTCTGAACTCTTTTATGCATGATTTATATAGCTTAGTATTTCTCTCTAATCTATTGATTTGGTTTGGCCAACTAGATAAAAAATTCTTGCAATGGGAGAGGGGCTTTGTAATGGGTTCAATCTTGCGGTGCTCAATCCCAGTGACAGAAAGGGACATGACACGTATTTGTATTGTTGCCATTAAGGATAAAGAGATGGAGTTTGTTCATATTTTGGATCTATCCCTCTACATCATGTCATCTTGCTTAAGGCGTTACTCCGTTCTTGTTAACTTAATACACTAGATGCATGTTGGATAGCGGTTGATGTGTGGAGTAATAGTAATAGATGCAGGCAGGAGTCGGTCTACTTGTCTCAGACGTGATGCCTATATACATGATCATTGCCTTGGATATCATCATAACTGTGCGCTTTTCTATCAATTGCTCAATAGTAATTTGTTTACCCACTGTATGCTTTCTTTCAAGAGAGAAGCCTCTAGTGAAAACTATGGCCCCCGGGTCTATCTTTTATCATATTATTTTCATATCTACAAAATTAAAAACACAAAAATACCTTGCTGCAATTTATTTACTTTTATTTTATTTCGCACTTTTACTTATCCTTTATATCTATTACTATCAGATCTCATCCTTGCGAGTAACCGTGAAGGGATTGACAACCCTTTTATCGCGTTGGGTGCAAGTATTTGTTTGTTTGTGCAGGTGCAATTATTGGAGACTTGTGTGTTCCTCCTACTGGATTGATACTTTTGTTCTCAGCTAAGGGAAATACTTATCTCTACTTTGCTGCATCACCCTTTCCTCTTCAAGGGAAAAAACCAATGCAAGCTCAAGAAGTAGCAGGAAGAATTTCCGGCGCCGTTGCCGGGGAGGATCTACATCAAGCCTACCAAGTACCTATCATAAACTCTCATCTCTTGCATTTACATTATTTGCCATTTGCCTCTTGTTTTCCTCTCCTTCACTTCTAAAATGTTTTCAGAAAAAATACAAAAATATTTGCCTTCTTTTTGTTTACCTTTTCATTTGCCTTGATGTCTTACTTGGTTTGTTTGCTTGTCTGTTTGCCATAATTGTGTGTTTATTCCAAATCAGAAGCAAAAAGTTTATGGATCCTCATCCACTTGCTAATATTTTTAAAATATCCAACTATGAACCAATTGCTAGTGAGTTGAGTGCACTAGATTATCTTTATGGAGTTTTGCTTGAAATTCGCGAATCTAAAAATTGTGATGAATTGCTAAAAGAGGAAATTTATGAAGTGATTCATGATAGCTCCCTGAATGAAAAGCATGATTGCAATGGTGTTATTATAAATTCTATTAATGTCAATTGTGCTAATAATATGCAAAACCCCATGCTTGGGGATGCTAATTTTGATATGTCCACTACTTATTGCAATGATCATGATTGGGGTGATTCTTCTTATGATCTTGAAAATTTATTTAAGCCTCATGATGAATATGTTTGTGATAATATTGAAAGTGGGTTTGGAGGAGTTCCAACTTTAGGTAATAATGATCCCACTAAATATGGTTGTCGAAAAGTTCATGTTACTAAATTACCTCTCGTTATGTTGAGATTGTCAATGTTTTATTCTTCTCCCTTGCATATGATAGTTTTTGCTTGCCTTGATAATTTGTTTGCTTATAAAATGCCTATGCATAGGAAGCATGTTAGACTTAAATTTGTTTGTCACATGTTTTATGATGCTCTCTTTGTGTTTCAATTATTATCTTTCATGTGAGAATCATCGAAATCTCAAAGCCTAGCTTAATGTCTATAAAGAAAAGCGCTTATTGGGAAACAACCCAATATTTTTCTTTTCTGTTTTCCAATAAATATACCATTGTACTTCTGTTATGATGGAGTTTTAGTGTTTTAATCAGTGCTTGTGCCAAGTAAGACCTTTGGGATGATTTGGAAGATTGTTGATTTGATTCTGTGAAAAAACAGAAACTTTTGCGTCCAGTAGCAGAATTGTTAAAATTTGGTGGAGCATGATAAAATTCTGATTTTTTTACAAAACATTGATATACAAATTGCCTACGTTTTCCCAATGTTTTAGAATTTTTGGAGTTACAGAAGTTTGGCTAATGTCCAGATTACTATAGACTGTTCTGTTTTTGACAGATTCTGTTTTCATTGTGTTGATCGCTTGTTTTGATGAATCTATGGGTTGTATCCGGGGGTATGAACCATGGTGAAGTTAGAATACAGTAGATATAATGTGAATATAAAATTGGAATGAGTTTACAACAGTACCTAAAAGTGGTGATCTGCTTTATTATACTAATGGACCTCACGAGTTTTCTGTTGAGTTTTGTGTTGTGAAGTTTTCAAGTTTTGAGTGATGTCTCGATGGGCTAAGGAATAAGGAGTGGCAAGATACTAAGCTTGGGGATTACCATGGCACCCCAAGGTAATATTCAAGGATAACTAAGCGTCTAATCTTGGAGATGCCCCGGATGGCATCCCCTCTTTTGTCTACAATCCATCGGTAAATTACTTGAGGCTATATTTTTATTCACTACATGATATGTGTTTTGCTTGGAGCATCGTGTATTATATGAGTCTTTGCTTTATTTGCTTTTTAGTTTTCCACAATCATCCTTGCTGGACACACCTTTTTGAGAGGGACACACATTAATTGTGAATTTATTAGAATACTCTTTGAGCACTTATATCCTTTGAGCTCGGCAGTTGCTCTAGTGCTTCACTTATATCTTTTAGAGCACGGTAGTGGCTATATTTTAAAGAAATTGATGAACTCTCATTCTTCACTTATATTATTTTGAGAGTCTTATAAATAGTATGGCAATTTTCTTGGGTTATGAATTTAGTCCTAATATGATGGGTATTCAAGCGGGATATAATAAAACTTTCATGAAGATCATTGAATATATGAGAAGTTTGATTCTTTGCATTTGTTTTGAGATATAAAGATGGTGACATTAGAATCATGCTAGTGAGTAATTGTGGTTTAGTAAGAATATTGGTGTTAAGGTTTGTGATTCCCAAAGCATGCACGTATGGTCTCTCGTTATGCTTTGAAATTGGAGCATGATTTATTATTGATTATCTTCCTTATGAGTGACGGTCGGGGACGAGCGATGGTCTTTTCCTACCAATCTATCCCCATAGGGGCATGCATAGTAGTACTTTGATTCAAGGGCTAATAAACTCTTGCAATAAGTATGTGTGTTCTTTATGACTAATGTGTCCATGGATTATACACACTCTTACCTTTCCGCATTTTGCTACCCTCTTCGGTGCCATGCATTGCCCCTTCTCACCTCGAGTTGTGGTGCAAACTTTGCCGGTGCATCCAAACCCCCGTGATATGATACGCTCTTTCACACATAAGCCTCCTTATATCTTCCTTTAAACAACCACTATACCTACCTATTATGGCATTTCCATAGCCATTCCGAGATATATTGCCATGCAACTTCCACCATTCTATTTTATTATGACACATATCATCATTGTCATATTGCTTTGCATGATCATATAGTTGACATAGTATTTGTGGCTCGGCCACCGTTCATATTTTTTGTACATGTTACGCTAGATCATTGCATATCCCGGTACACCACCGGAGGCATTCATATAGAGTCATATTTTTGTTCTAGTATTGAGTTGTAAGTAAATAAAAGTGTGATGATCATCATTATTAGAGCATTGTCCCATGTGAGGAAAGGATGATGGAGACCATGATTCCCCCACAAGTCGGGATGAGGCTCCGAAAAAAAGAGGCCAAATGAGCCCAAGAAAAAGAGAGGCCAAAGTGCCCAACAAAAGAGAGAGAGAGAGAAAAAAATCAGAGAAAAGAGAGACGGGACAGTGTTACTATCCTTATCAACACTTGTGCTTCAAAGTAGCACCATGTTCTTCATGATAGGGAGTCTCCTATTTTGTCACTTTCATATATTACTAGTGGAAATTTTTCATTATAAAACTTGGCTTGTATATTCCAATGATGGGCTTCCTCAAATGCCTGAGGTCTTCATGAGCAAGCAAGTTGGATGCACACCCACTTAGTTTTCTTTTTGAGCTTTCATACACTTATAGCTCTAGTGCATCCGTGCATGGCAATATCTACTCCTTGCATTGATATCAATTGATGGGCATCTCCATAGCCCGTTGATTAGCCTCGTCAACGTGAGACTTTCTTCTTTTTTGTCTTCTCCACACAACCTCCAACAACATACTCTATTCCACCCATAGTGCTATATCCATGGCTCATGCTCATGTATTGCATGAGAATTAAAAAGCTGAAGCGCGTTAAAAAGTATGAACCAATTGCTCGGCTTGTCATCGGGGTTGTGCTTATAAATACTTTGTGTGAAGAAGATGGAGCATGAAAAGACTATATGATTTTGTAGGGATAACTTTCTTTAGCCATGCTATTTTGAAAAAAACATGATTGCTTTTTAGCATGCTTGAAGTATTATTGTTTTTATGTCAATATTAAACTTTTGTTTTGAATCTTATGGATTTGAATATTCATACCACATAAAGAAAGATTACATGATAAATATGTTAGGTGGCATTCCACATCAAAAATTCTATTTTTATCATTTACCTACTCGAGGACGAGCAGGAATTAAGCTTGGGGATGCTTGATACATCTCCAAGTTATCTATAATTTTTTATTGTTCCATGCTATTATATTATCAATCTTGGATGTTTTATATGCATTATTATGCTATTTTATATCATTTTTTGGGACTAACTTATTAACCTAGTGCCCAGTGCGAGTTGATGTTTTTTCCTTGTTTTTGTCTTTACAGAAAATCAATACCAAACGGAGTCCAAATGGAACGAAACTTTTTGACGATTTTTCGTGGACCACAAGACACCCTGGAAGCTTCGGGAGGAGGCCAGAAGGGCCACAAGGCGGCGACAAGCTCAGGGGGCGCGCCCGTGGGGGGGGGGAGGGACGCCCTCCAAGCTTGTGGGCCCCACGTGGCTCCTCTAACCCTAATTCTTCTTCTATAAATACCCAAATATTCCCCATAGACCAGAGGGAACACCAAAAATACTTTTCCACCGCCGCAAGTTTCTGTCTTCGTGAGATCCCATCTAGGGACCTTTTCCGGTACTCTGCCGGAGGGGGATTCAATCACGGAGGGCTTCAACATCAACCTTGCTGCCCTACCGATGATGTGTGAGTAGTTTACCATAGATCTACGGGTCCATAGCTAGTAGCTAGATGGCTTCTTCGCTCTCTTTAATCTTCAATACAATGTTCTCCTCGATGTTCTTGGAGATCTATTCGATGTAATCTTCATTTGCGGTGTGTTTTTTGAGATCCGATGAAATGTGGGTTTATGATCAGATTATCTATGAATATTATTAGAGTCTTCTCTCAACTCTTTTATGCATGATTTATATAGCTTAGTATTTCTCTCCGATCTATTGATTTGGTTTGGCGAACTAGATTATTTTTTCTTGCAATGGGAGAGGTGCTTTGTTATGGGTTCAATCTTGTGGTGCTCAATCCCAGTGACAGAAAGGGACATGACACGTATTTGTATTGTTGCCAATAAGGATAAAAAGATGGGGTTTGTTCATATTGATTGGATCTATCCCTCTTCATCATGTCATCTTGCTTAAGGCGTTACTCCGTTCTTGTTAACTTAATACACTAGATGCATGCTGGATAGCGGTCGATGTGTGGAGTAATAATAGTAGATGCAGGCAGGAGTCGGTCTACTTGTCTCGGACGTGATGCCTATATACATGATCATTGCCTTGTATATCATCATAACTATGCGCTTTTCTATCAATTGCTGAACAGTAATTTGTTTACCCACCGTATGCTTTCTTTCAAGAGAGAAGACTATAGTGAAAACTATGGCCCCCGGGTCTATCTTTTATCATATTATTTTCAGATCTACAAAATCAAAAACACAAAAATACATTGCTGCAATTTATTTACTTTTATTTTATTTTGCACTTTTACTTATCCTTTATATCCATTACTATCAGATCTCATCCTTGCAAGTAACCGTGAAGGGATTGACAACCCTTTATCGCGTTGGGTGCAAGTATTTGTTTGTTTGTGCAGGTGCAATTTTTGGAGACTTGTGTGTTCCTCCTACTGGATTGATACCTTGGTTCTCAACTGAGGGAAATACTTATCTCTACTTTGCTGAATCACCCTTTCCTTTTCAAGGGAAAAAACCAACATAACCTCAAGAATTAGCACTTTGCTAGCTCCTTATTCGGCCGAAGAGCTCAAGAAAGCACAGTTCGATATTGGAGATCTGAAGGCCCTGAGACAGGATGGCTTGCACGCGATATTTTACAAGAGGTTTTGGCCCATGCTTGGAGAAGATCTTGTTGGTGAAGTGTTGAAGGCCGTCAATTCAGGTACAATCCCACTGAGGTGGAATGACAATGCTATAGTTTTCATCCCAAAAATAAATTATCTGGAGAAAGTGACTCAGTTTTGGCCTACCAGTCTATGCAATGTTGTTTACAAGGTAATCTCAAAGATGCTAGCAGTAAGGCTGAAAGTTTTTTTACCGGACATTATTAGCTCCACGCAGAGTGTGTTCCTGGGCGTCTGATCACAGACAATGTCTTGGTAGCTTATGAAAGTTTTCATGTGATAAAGAATAGGAGAGATGGCCATAATGGTTTGTGTGTGATAAAGCTGGACATGCATAAGGCATATTACCGGGTTGAATGGCCGTTTTTGGAAGGTATTTGCTACTTGTGAGCTGTGTTGGGATTTTCCCCAAAGAGGAAGGGTGAAGCAATATAGTAGTGGATAAGTATTTCCCTTAATGAGAACCAAGGTTACCGAACCAATAGGAGAATCACGCAAATCCTAGTGAACAGTACCTGCACACACAAGAGCAAATACTTGCACCCAACACGAGCAAGAGGGTTGTCAATCCCCTTGAACTCGTTACTTGCAAGGATCAAATCTAGTAGTGGTAGATATATAAATTGCAAAGTAAAATAAAATATAATAAATTACAGCAAGGTATTTTTGGTTTTTGTAATATGATAAAAGTAGGCCCGGGGGCCATAGTTTTCACTAGAGGCATCTCTCTCGAATAAATAGCATACGGTGGATAGACAAATTACTGTTGGGCAATTGATAGAAAAGCGCATAGTTGTGATGTTATTTATGGCAATGATCATGTATATAGGCATTACGTTCGTGACAAGTAGACCGAAATGATTCTGCATCTACTACTATTACTCCACTTCGAGAGCGCTTCTATGCTTGCCTCTCTACGTATTAAGTTCATGACAAACAGAGTAATGAATGAAGTATGATGACATAATGTAGACAGAATAAAACCAAGCAATATGATTGAACCCCGTCGTTTTACCCTTAATGGCACCAATACAAATACGTGCCTAGCTACCCCTTCTATCACGAGGTGAGGACACCGCAAGATTGAACCCATTACAAAGCACCCCCCCACTGATGATAAATCAATCTAGTTGGCCAAACCAAACAGATAAATCAGAGAGAAATACAAAGCTATAACAATCATGCATAATAAAGTTCAGAAAAGACTCAATTACTCTCAGTGAATAATCTGATCATAAACCCACAATTCATCGGATCCCAACAAACACACCGCAAAATAAGATTACATTAGAGAGAACTCCATGGAGATCATGGAGAACTTTGTATTGAAGATCAGCGAGAAAGAACAAGCCATCCAGCTACTAGCTGTGGACCAATAGGTTTGTGGTAAACTACTCACACATCATTGGAGGTGCATCAAGGATGATGTAGAAGCCTCCGGCAAAGTATCAGAAAAGGCCTCTAGATGGGATCGCAGAAGAACAGAAGCTTGCGGCGATGGAAAAAGTGTTTCGGGTGGCTCTCTGGTGCTTTGGGAATACTTGGGAATTGATGGAGTTGGAATTAGGTCGAACCGTCAAACGGAGCTGCGTGGGACCCACGAGCTCAGGTGGCGCCCCCTGGGGGCGCGCCTTGTGAGCTCGTCGCTCTCCCGTAGATCTTCTGGCCTCCTCCCGAACGTTCTAGTGTCCCTTCTGGTCCAGAAAAAATCACCGTAAAGTTTCATCGTGTTTGGACTTCGTTTGGTACCGATTTTCTGAAAAGCCAAAAACAAGCAAAAAACATCAACTGGCACTGGGCACCGAGTTAATAGGTTAGTCCCCAAAAATGATATAAAATTGCATATAAATTATCCAAGACTGGTAATATAATAGCATGAAACAATAAAAAATTATAGATACGTTGGAGACGTATAAGCATCCCCAAGCTTAATTCCTGCTCATCCTCGAGTAGGTAAATGATAAAAACAGAATTTTTGAAGTTGAATGCTAACTAACATGTTTATCATGTAATCTCTTTACAGTATAAATATTGAGAAACGATGAAGCAATTGATATCAACATAATAATATCCATGAATATGACAACATAATCATTACCTTTTCAAAATATACCATGCTTAACGAATGTTATCACTACTCATTGAATTATGTAAGCATGGCATGACTCCGCCTTCACCGCATAAGTACAATCATGAGCACCCCGGTGTCAAACCAAGCAATTGTATCATACTTTTTAGCGTGCTTCAGCATTTTCAACTCCACTCAATACATGAGCGTGAGCTATGGATATTAGCACTAGGGTGGAATAGAATGTGATGGTAGAGATATATAGAAGTCAAAAAGAAAGAAAGGCTCGCATCAACTCAATGGATCGTTAGGCAATGGAGAGGCCTTACAATCGATATCAATGCGAGGAGTAGGGATTGCCATGCCAAGGATGCACTAGAGCTATAAGTGTATCAAAGCTCAAACTGAAACTAAGTCGGTGTGTATCCAACTTGCTCGCTCCTGAAGATCTCAGGCATTTGACGAAGCCCATCATCGGAATATGCTAGCCAAGTTCTATAAAGAAAAATTCCCACTAGTATATGTAAGTGATAACTCAGGAGACTCACTATATGAAGAACATGGTGCTACTCTGAAGCACAAGTGTGGTAAAAGGATAGTAGCATTGCCCCTTCTCTCGTTTTCTCTTATTTTTTTATTGGGCTCTTTTGGCCTCCTTTTTTTATTTAGTCCGGAGTCTCATACCGACATGTGGGGGATTCATTGTCTCCATCATCCCTTCCTCGCTGGGACAATGCTCTAATAATGATGATCATCACACTTATATTTACTTACAACTCGATAAACTGAAACAATATGACTATATGAATGCCTCTGGCAGTGTACCAGGATGTGCAATGATCTAGCATAACATATATAATAATGATGAATGGTGGCTTTGCCACAAATATCACGTCAGCTCTATATGATCATGCAAAGCAATATTATGATGAACACACACATCATAAGACGGAACGGTGGAAGTTGCATGGCAATATATCTCGAAATTGCTATGGAAAAGCCATGATAGGTAGGCATGGTGGTTGTTTTGAGGAAGATATAAGGAGGCTTATGTGTGATAGAGCATATCATATCATGGGGTTTGGATGCATCGGTGAAGTTTGCACCAATTCTCGAGGTGAGAAAGGGCAATGCATGGTACCAAAGAGGCTAGCAAATTGCGAAAAGGTAGGACTGCGTAATTATCCATGGACTCATGATACGTCCATTTTGCATCATGTTTTCCTATTGTTATTTATAGTGTTTTATGCATTATAACACTTTGTGGAGTAACTCTAATGCCTTTTCTCTCATAATATGCAAGGTTTACACAAAGAGGGAGAATGCCGACAGCTGGAATTCTGGACCTGAAAAAGTTATGTCAGAGATACCTATTCTGCACATCTCCAAATGAGCTGAAATTTTACAGAGAGTTATTTTGGAATATATAATAAATATTGGAGAAAAGAACTACCGGAGGGGGCCACCCAGGAGCCCACAAGGCACCAGGGCGCGCCACCCCCTCCAGGCGCGCCCGGGTGGCTTGTGCGGTGTAACACCCCCGGTGATTAGCAACAGTAATCACTTTTGATAATGACTTGTCAGCAAGCTTAACAGTGCATAATCATCATTAGCATCATATTGCATTTCAACTTCTAACTCAAATCCAAATTTAAATGAAAGTGAAATATAAAAGTTGACCAACATAAAAACTAAAATGTTCAGTAAATAACAAATATTGCAGAGGCCATTCTAAAATTGTAACCAGCATTTAATAAATTAATTAGGTGACCCAAACCTCTTTTAACAGTGGCTGAAAATAATATCTACAAGCCTTTTAATTAATCTAGATCGAATATGAAAAGGTGTTTTGCCCAAACTAGTTTTTGGTGTTAGGGTATATTGCACTGGTATTTAAGGACTAGCTCACACTTTTTACAAAATCCATTTGGGGCCTAAACAATTAACAGAACAGAAAAGAAAAAGAAACAGAAAAGAGAAAAAGGAAAAGGCCTAAATGATCTACTGTACACTCGGCCTGCTTGCTACAGCGCCGGCCCAGCCCGTCCTCGCACCGTCCCCCACCTCTCGCACTGCTCCTCGCCTCGCTGTCGAACACCCCGCGCGCGCCGCACGCACGCACCCGGCCCCCCCTCTCCCCCTGCTCAACAACGCGCCGCGCCCGCCGCGAGGATAAGGGCAAGCCCCGCAGCCCTCTGGTGCCTCCCTCGCCCCACTCTTTCCCCTCCCTCGCTCGCTTGCCGCCATGGCCGACGCGGCCATCGCCATTGCTCCATTGCTCACGTAGCCACCGCCTCTGCCTCGCCACTGCGACGTGCCCATGAGCTCCGCCGTGCTCCTCTACGCCTCCTGCGCCGACGAACCGAAGCCGAGCGCCCTGCATCGCCCCCACGTCGCCGTCTTCTTCCTCGGATCCCCGCCACCGTTCGCCGTCGATTCCGGCTACTCCAGGCCTTCCCCGAGCCCACTTTGAACGGCTACGCCCCACTGTGAGCTCCTGCTCCTCCTCCCCCTCTCTTTCCGGCTCGATATCGTTGCCGTAGTGGTCGTGATAGAGATGCCCGAACGCGCCGCCGCCTGACCTCGTCGCCGGCGTGGCCACGGCGACCATTTGGTCCCGTGCGTGCCACCGTTGCACTCCCCGCAACGAGTAGACACCGTAGCCACCTCGCCCTGCCCTTTTTGCACGCCGCAGCCCCGATCCCGACGGTGGCCGAACTCCGGCGTCCGCCGCATGGCTCGCCGTCGACGCTACCGACCACCGCAGCCCCCGCCGTCACCCTAGATCGCTCCGCCGTCGTCTGCCCGTTTGAAAGAGCCCGGCCGCGCTCGCAATGGTGCCCTGTGCGCCATTTCCGAACCGCGCCGCCGTCCCTGGTGCTCGCCGGAGCTACTCCGGTGCGTCGCCGGCCACCGCCGATGTGGCACCGGTGGGCCCCGCCCTGTGCCACTGACTGTGGGGCCCCGCGGGCCCGATTGACCCCGTTGACCAGGGTCAACGCTGACGTGGCCGCCCGGTCTCACTGACATGTGGGGCCCGGCCATTTAATTGAATTTAAATAAATAGAAAATCTGTTAATTAGTTAATTAAATACTAATCAGTCACTGACTGCTGGGCCCCACCTGTTAATTAACTCAAATAATTAAATTAACCTCTCTGATTAAGCCACAGTGTATGACATGTGGGTCCCACCTGTCAGTTTGACTCTGGTCAGCCAGAGTTGACCGCTGACGTCATGCTTAGGTCATGCTGATGTCATCGCAACACTGTTTCGGATAATGTTGAATTAAATAATTAATTAAATTCCAGAAATTAATAAAGACTTTAGAAAATCATATTAAATAAACCGTAACTCCGATGAAAATAATTTATATATGAAACTTGCTCAGAATTTCGATACGAACCCGAATATGTCCTCCGTATTCCCGTCAGACGCCCGCAGCTATAAGAACGTTGAACTTTTAGACCGTTTTCAGTAAATGAATAGTGCCCAACTTTAATTAAATAAATCCAAATAAATTCCTAAATGAACTAAATCATTTACTTAGGCAGTAGAACACCCCGGCATATCATTTAGGCATGTCATACATGTTGTTTGCATTATTGCCGTGAATTTATTGTTTCTCTCCCCCTCCTTCTCTCTCTCGATAGACGCTGAGACCGACGGCGCTGCACCAGGATACGACTACTCTACCGACGAGCAGCCCGTTGACGACCTTCCCCTCTTGCCAGAGCAACCAGGCAAGCCCCCCCCCCCCTTGAGCATTCCAGATATCGCCCATTCTATTCTCCTGCTTGCATTAGATTTTGCTACTGTTAATGTATGCTCCTATTCTGATGCATAGCCTGCTGTTGTAACCTGTTCATTGCTACCTTACCTACCTATGATAAACTGTTTAGTATAGGTTGGTGATGAACCATCAGTGACCCCACCACCTTTCCTTTGTTGCCCCTGCTTGATCATCGACGACTCGATCAACGTGATCGTCGACCAGAGACCGACACCTCACTTCACACCCCTTAGTTGTACGACTCTGCGTAGTAACTATCGAGTGCCGAGGGTGATACCTCGTAACGCACTCCGGATGAATACTCCGCAGTGTAGCTGTTCGGTCGTGGTCATCGAGGGTGATTCCTCCTTCTCCACTTCCGATACGACTCTGTCGAGCAACCCTCAGTGTGAACCTCGAGGGTGATACCTCATACGTTCACCCTAATGTTTTCGTCGAGTGGAATCCTCCGAGGGTGATTCCTCGGGTTTCCCCCTTGATGTTATGACCACACGATTACTTTGACCCTTGTTACAGGCGGGTCCACCCTGGTGGGTACCCGCTGGGGATCTATGATTTCGGGTGCCGGAAGGGCACTCGAGTGGGACATTGTGGTGGAGCATCAGAGACTCTGATTGTCTCCGCGTGATACTAATTGAGCCTATTGGATTTGGGTGTGTGATCTGAGTGGGTCGACGTGCCCTATACGCACTACCACCACGCGGGATAATGGTTATGGGACCCTCTGCGAAGTACGTTTCTCCGAAAGCTCGTCTGACGTCACGATTCACCGTGCGGGCTGATTGTCGGGATTGGGCTGGATACTTCACTGACGAGTTCAGTGTCGCGCCTGCACCCTGGCCAGTCTCGCAACGCGCAGGGTGCCCAAGGCGATGGCCCGAGACCTCTGGGTGCATAGGTTAGTCCGGCGTGCTGACCTCTCTGCCGAGCCTAGGTAGAGCGCTGCTTTGTGTTGATCTTCCGAGGATGGGCATTACCCAGCAAGTGTGTCCGGCCAGAGTTGATCGAGCGTGTTGGGTAACAGTAGTGCACCCCTGCAGGGATGAATCTTCTATCGATAGCCGGTCCTACGGTAAAGGACGCTCAGTTTGTGTATCCCGATCTACTACTTAAACTGGATACTTGTTACTTAATTGAAGCTTCGGGATCGCTTTCTCGCTTGGGAGTCGAGGAAGGATCTTTAAGCTGTACTTCAACATGTTTGCTAAATAAAATGATATTCTACTCTCTTCTACTGCTGCAAGATGATGGCCTTGTGAAGATGTTTGAAGATGCTAGTCTTCGATAGGACTAGGCCTTCTCTCTATTCTGGCATTTCTGCAGCCCAGTCCACATATACAGCCTTTCTCCATTGATAATGTTGCATATGTAGTATAGATCCTTGCTTGCTGAGTACTTCGGATGAGTACTCACGGTTGCTTTATTTTCTCTTTTTCCCCATATACCCCACATTGATGATACAAACGGACGATGGAGTCCAGGAGTCAGATGCCACCGCCTACTACTAGGAGGATCCAGAGGGTAATTACTACTGGATCGAGCCAGATGACCAGGAGTAGGATCGGAGGCTCCCAGGCAGGAGGCCAACGCCTTTCGATCTAGTGTCGCTGTTTGTGCTAGCCTTCTTAAGGCAAAACTTGTCTAACTATGTCTGTACTCAGATAATATTTGTATGACTGACTTATGTATTCGGATCTTCGGATCCCTGGTATGTAATATTGTGGACCTCCGTTTAAATTGTGTTAGAGTTGTGTTGTGATATCTTCCCGTGAGTCCCTGTGCTTGATCGTACACGTTTGCGTGTATGATTAGTGTACGATTGAGTCGGGGGCGCCACATGCGGCCCCTGGCCCACCTCCGGTGCCCATCTTCTGGTACATAAGGTCTTTTGACCTAGAAAAAATAAGGAGAGGACTTTCGGGACGGAGCGCCGCCGTCTCGAGGCGGAACTTGGGCAGGAGCACTTTTGCCCTCCGGCGGAGCGATTCCGCCGGGGGAAATTCCCTCCGGGAGGGGGAAATCGAAGCCATCGTCATCACCAACAACCCTCTCATCTTTGGGAGGCCAATCTTCATCAACATCTTCAACAACACCATCTCATCTCAAACCCTAGTTCATCTCTTGTGTTCAATCTTTGTATCAAAACCTCAAATTGGTACCTATGGGTGACTAGTAGTGTTGATTACATCTTGTAGTTGATGCTAGCCGGTTTATTTGGTGGAAGATTAAATGTTCAGATCCATTATGATATTTATTACTCCTTTGATCTTGAGCATGAATATGTTGTGTGAGTAGTTACTTTTGTTCTTGAGGCCACGAGAGAAGTCATGTTGTAAGTAATCATGTGAATTTGATATGTGTTCGATATTTTGATGATATGTATGTTGTGATTTCCTTAGTGGTTTTATGTGAATGTCGACTACATGACACTTCACCATCTTTGGGCCTAAGGGAATGCATTGTGTAGTAGTTATTAGATGATGGGTTGCTAGAGTGACAGAAGCTTAAACCCTAGTTTATGCGCTATTCCGTAAAGGGCTGATTTGGATCCATATGTTTAATGCTATGGTTCGATTTTATCTTAATACTTCTTTCGTAGTTGCGGATGCTTGCGAGGGGGGTTAATCATAAGTGGGAGGCTTGTTCAAGTAAGAACAGCACCCAAGCACCAGTCCACCCACATATCAAATTATCAAAGTAGCGAACGTGAATCAAACCAACATGATGAAAGTGACTAGATGAAATTCCCGTGTGTCCTCGAGAACGTTTTACTTATTATAAGAGACTGTTCCGGCCTGTCCTTTGCCACAAAAGGATTGGGCTACCTTGCTACACTTTTGTTATCGTTACCATTACTTGCTCATTACAAATTATCTTGCTATCAACTTACCTGTTACCAACAATTTCAGTGCTTGCAGAAATTACCTTGCTGAAAACCGCTTGTCATTTCCTTCTGCTCCACGTTGGGTTTGACACTCTTACTTATCGAAAGGACTATGATTGATCCCCTATACTTGTTGGTCATCAAGACTCTTTTATGGCACCGTTGCCGGGGAGTGAAGCGCTCTTGGTAAGTGGAAATCGGTAAACATTTATATTACGTGCTGAAATTTACTGTCACTTGTTACTATGGAAAACACTCCTTTGAGGGGTTTGTTCGGGGTACCTTCACCTTGACCGGAAATACAAAGAGTTACCCCTCAACCTACTGCTCCTACTGAAAATATTGGTTATGAAATTCCTTCGGGTATGAAGAACAACTGCTAGCTAATCCTTATGCAGGAGATTGAACGAAACATCCTGATATGCATTTGATACGTGTGGATGAAATTTGTGGATTGTTTAAGCTTGCAGGTGATACGTCCATTTTGCATCATGCTTTTATGTTGATATTTATTGCATTATGGGATGTTATTACACATTATGGTACAATACTTATGCCTTTTCTCTCTTACTTTACAAGGTTTACATGAAGAGGGAGAATGCCGGCAGCTGGAATTCTAGACCGGAAAGGAGCAAATCTGAGAGACCTATTCTGCACAACTCCAAAAGTCCTAAAAATTTACGAAGAATTATTTTGGAATATATAAGAATTATAGGGTAAATAAAATACCAGAGGGGACCCACCAGGTGGCCACAAGCCTGGGGGGCGCGCCCCTAGCACTTGTGGGCCCCCCTGGCAGGTCTTCGGTGTCCATCTTGTGCTATATGAAGGGTTTTTTACCTGGAAAAAATCAGGAGGAAGCTTTCGGGATGAAGCGCCGCCGTCTCGAGGCGGAACCTGGGCAGAAGCAATCTAGGGCTCCGGCGGAGCTATTCTGCCTGGGAAACTTCCCTCCGGTAGGGGGAAATCAAAGCCATCGTCATCACCAACGATCCGCTCATCAAGGAAGGGTCAATCTTCATCAACATCTTCACCAGCACCATCTCCTCTCAAACCCTAGTTCATCTCTTGTATTCAATCTTTGTCCCAAAACCTCAGATTGGTACCTGTGGGTTGCTAGTAGTGTTGATTACTCCTTGTAGTTGATGCTAGTTGGTTTATTAGGTGGAAGATCATATGTTCAGATCCTTAATGATATTCAATACCCCTCTGATCTTGAACATGAATATGCTTTGTGAGTAGTTATGTTTGTTCCTGAGGACATGGGAGAAGTCTTGTTATAAGTAATCATGTGAATTTGGTATTCGTTCGATATTTTGGTGAGATGTCAGTTGTCTTTCCTCTAGTGGTGTTATGTGAACGTCGACTACATGACACTTCACCATGATTTGGTCCTAGGGGAAGGCATTGGGAAGTAATAAGTAGATGATGGGTTGCTAGAGTGACAGAAGCTTAAACCCTAGTTTATGAGTTGCTTCGTAAGGGGCTGATTTGGATCCACATGTTTCATGCTATGGTTAGATTTATCTTAATTCTTCTTTCGTAGTTGCGGATGCTTGCGAGAGGGGTTAATCATAAGTGGGAGGCTTGTACAAGTAAGGACATCACCCGAGCACCGGTCCACCCACATATCAAATTATCAAAGTAACGAACGCGAATCATATGAGCATGATGAAACTAACTTGATAATAATTCCCATGTGTCCTCGGGAGCGCTTTGCTTTATATAAGAGTTCGTCCAGGCTTATCCTTTACTACAAAAAAGGATTGGGCCACCTTGTTGCACCTTAGTTACATTTGTTACTTGTTACCCGTTGATACGTCTCCAACGTATCTATAATTTTTGATTGTTCCGTGCTGTTATATTATCATTTTTGGATGTTTTACAATCATTTTTATCAACTTTATATCATTTTTTGGGACTAACCTATTGACATAGTGCCCAGTGCGAGTTGCTGTTTTCTACTTGTTTTTTACTTCGCAGGAAATCAATACCAAACGGAGTCCAAACGCAGCGAAACTTTTTGGAAATTTTTTTTTGACCAGAAGACATCCAGTGGGCCAAAGAAGTACCGAAGAGGGGGCCCGAGGTGAGCACAAGACACCAGGGCGCGCCTGGGCCCCCAGGCGCGCCCTGGTGGGTTATGCCCATCTCGGAGACCTCCCGCACCGCCTCTTTGCTCTATAAATACCCCAATATTCCAGAAACCCTAGGGGAGTCGACGAAAATCAATTCCAGCCGCCGCAAGTTCCAGAAACCACAGATCCTATCTAGACACCATCACGGAGGGGTTCATCATCCTCATTGGTGCCTCTCCGATGATGTGTGAGTAGTTCATTGTAGACCTACGGGTCCGTAGGCAGTAGCTAGATGGCTTTCTCTCTCTCGTTTGATTCTCAATACAATGGTCTCTTGGAGATCTATTTGATGTAACTCTTTTTGCGGTGTGTTTGTTGGGATCCGATGAACTTTGAGTTTATGATCAGATCTATGTTTTTATCCATGAAAGTTATTTGAGTCTTCTTTGATCTCTTATATGCATGATTGCTTATAGCCTCGTATTTCTTCTCCGATATTTGGGTTTTGTTTGGCCAACTTGATCTATTTATCTTGCAATGGGAAGAGGTGCTTTGTGATGGGTTCGATCTTACGGTGCTTGATCCCAGTGACAGAAGGGGAACCGACACATATGTATCGTTGCTATTAAGGATAACAAGATGGGGTCTATTTCTAAATAAATAGATCTTGTCTACATCATGTCATCGTTCTTATTGCATTACTCCGTTTTTCCATGAACTTAATACACTAGATGCATGCTGGATAGCGGTCGATGTGTGGAGTAATAGTAGTAGATGCAGGCAGGAGTCGGTCTACTAATCTTGGACGTGATGCCTATATAATGATCATTGCCTGGATATCATCATAATTATTTGAAGTTCTATCAATTGCCCAACAGTAATTTGTTTACCCACCATATGTTATTTTTCTCGAGAGAAGCCACTAGTGAAATCTACGGCCCCCGGGTCTATTTTCTCAACATATATTTTCAGATCTATTTTGCTATTTGCCTTTTCGTTTATTTGCCACTTTTATTTTTAGATCTATATTATCAAAAACCCAAAAATACTTCGCTGAATTTTATTTGCTTTTATTTGCATCTATCAATCTATTACAACTTTCTCCCGTCCACGTGCCAATTTCTGGTGCCGTTACCCGAAAGGGATTGACAACCCCTTTAACACGTCGGCTTTCAAGTATTTGTTCTTTGTGTGCAGGTGTTGTTTACGTAGTGTTGCTTGGTTCTCCTACTGGTTCGATAACCTTGGTCTCATCACTGAGGGAAATACCTACCGTTGCTATGCTACATCATCCCTTCCTCTTTGGGGAAATACCGACGTAGTTCAAGCATACATCACCCGTTATGAATTATCTTATCACAAAACTATCTGTTACCGATAATTTCAGTGCTTGCAGAAAATACCTTGATGAAAACCGCTTGTCATTTCCTTAGGCTCTTCGTTGGGTTCGACACTCTTACTTATCGAAAGGACTACGATATATCCCCTATACTTGTGGGTCATCAAGACTCTTTTCTGGCGCCGTTGCCGGGGAGTGAAGCACCTTTGGTAAGTGGAATTTGGTAAGGAAACATTTATATTACGTGCTGAAATTTACTGTCACTTGTCACTATGGAAAGTCATCCTTTGAGGGGTTTGTTCGGGGTATCTTCACCCCGACCGCAAGAGCAAAGAGTTGCCCCTCAACCTATTGCACCTACTGAAAATATTTATTATGAAATTCCTTCGGGTATGATAGAGAAACTGCTAGTTAATCCTTATGCAGGAGATGGAACACTACATCCTGATTTGCATCTAATTTATGTGGATGAAGTTTGTGGATTATTTAAGCTTGCAGGTTTGCCCGAGGATGATGTCAAGAAGAAGGTCTTCCCTTTATCTTTTAATGGAAAGGCATTGACATGGTATAGGCTATGTGATAATATTGGAGCTTGAAATTACAACCGATTGAAATTGGAATTTCATCTGAAGTTTTATCCTATGCATCTGGTTCATCGTGACCGGAATTATATATATAATTTTTGGCCTCGTGAAGGAGAAAGTACCGCTCAAGCTTGGGGAAGGCTTAAGTCAATGATATATTCATTCCCCAATCATGAGCTCTCAAGAGAAATTATTATTCATAATTTTTATGCTCGGCTTTCTCATAATGATCAATCCATGCTCGATACTTCTTGTATTGGTTCTTTTATGAAGAAAACTATTGAATTCAAATGGGATCTCTTGGAAAGAATTAAATGCAACTCTGAAGATCGGGAGCTCAACGAAGGTAAGGAGTCAGGTATAAATCTTAAGTTTGATTGTGTTAAATCTTTTATGGATACCGATGCTTTTCATGAATTTAGCACTAAATATGGACTTGACTCTGAGATAGTAGCTTCTTTCTGTGAATCATTTGCTACTCATGTTGATCTCCCTAAGGAGAAGTGGTTTAAATATCATCCTCCCATTGAATTAAAAATAGTAGAACCCATTAAAGCTAAAGAAGAAACCATTACTTATAATGTTGATCCTGTTATTCCTACTGCTTATATTGAGAAACCACCTTTTCCTGTTAGGATAAAAGAATATGCTAAAACTTCAGCTGTAGTTCGTAAGAGTTATACTAGAACACCTACACCCCCTGAACAAATTAAAGTTGAACCTAGTATTGCTATGGTTAAAGATCTCTTGGTCGATAATATTGATGGGCATGTTATTTACTTCTGTGATGAAGCTGCTAGAATTACTAAACCCGATGAAAAAGATAAACATAGACCTATTGTTGGCATGCCTGTTATCTCTGTTAAAATAGGAGATCATTGTTATCATGGCTTATGTGATTTGGATGCTAGTGTGAGTGCAATTCCCTTTACTTTATACCAAGAAATTATGAATGATATTGCACCTGCTGAAATAGAAGATATTGATGTTACTATTAAGCTTGCTAATAGAGATACTATCTCACCAATTGGGATTGTTAGAGATGTTGAAGTCTTGTGTGGGAAAATAAAATACCCTACTGATTTTCTAGTTCTTGGTTCCCCACAAGATGATTTTTGTCCCATTATATTTGGTAGACCTTTCTTGAACACTGTTAATGCTAAAATAGACTGTGAGAAAGAAACTGTTAGTGTAAGTTCTGGGGATGTGTCTCATGATTTTAATTTCTCCAAATTTCATAGACAACCCCATGATAAAGAATTGGCTAGTAAAGATGAAATTATTGGTCTTGCTTCTATTGCCGTGCCTCCTACTGATCCTTTAGAACAATATTTGCTAGACCATGAAAATGACATGTTCATGAATGAAAGAAATGAAATAGATGAGATATTACCTGATACTTTGAAATATGCTTATCTTGATGAGAAGAAGATATATCCTGTTATTATTAGTGCTAACCTTTCAGAGCATGAAGAAAAGAAATTATTGAAAACTCCAAGGAAGCATCTTGCCGCTATTGGATATACTCTTGATGATCTGAAGGGCATTAGTCCCACTCTATGTCAGCATAAAATTAATATGGAACCTGATGCTAAATAAGTCGTTGATCACCAGCGATGGTTGAATCCTAAGATGAAAGAAGTGGTAAGAAATGAAATATTAAAGCTTCTGGAAGCAGGTATAATCTATCCTATTGTTGATAGTAGATGGGTAAGCCCCGTTCACTATGTCCCTAAGAAGCAAGGTATTACTGTTGTTCCTAATGATAAGAATGAATTAATTCCGCAAAGAATTGTTATAGGTTATAGAATGGTAATTGATTTTAGAAAATTAAATAAAGCTACTAGGAAAGACCATTATCCTCTGCCATTTATTGATCAAATGCTACAAAGACTATCAAAACACACACATTTCTGCTTTCTAGATGGCTATTCCGGTTTTTCCCAAATACCCGTGTCACAAGAGGATCAAGAAAAAACTACTTTTACATGCCCTTTTGGTACCTTTGCTTATAGACATATGCCTTTTGGTTTATGCAATGCACCTGCTACTTTTCAAAGATGTATGACTGCTATATTCTCTAACTTTTGTGAAAAGATTATTGAGGTTTTCATGGATGATTTCTTCGTATACGGAACTTCTTTTGATGATTGCTTAAGCAACCTTGATCGAGTTTTGCAGAGATGTGAAGAAACTAATCTTGTCTTGAATTGGGAGAAGTGCCACTTTATGGTTAGTGAAGGTATTTTCTTGGGGCATAAAATCTCTGAAAGAGGTATTGAAGTTGATAAAGCTAAAGTTGATGCTATTGAAAAAATGCAGTGTCCTAAATATATCAAAGGTATAAGAAGTTTCCTTGGTCATGCTGGTTTCTATAGGAGATTTATTAAAGACTTCTCTAAAATTTCTAGGCCTCTTACTAATCTCTTGCAAAAAGATGTTCCATTTGTTTTTGATGATGATTGTGTAGAAGCATTTGAAATACTTAAGAAAGCCTTAATCTCTGCACCTATTGTTCAACCACCTGATTGGAACCTACCCTTTGAAATTCTGTGTGATGCTAGTGATTATGCTGTTGGTGCTGTTCTAGGACAAAGAGTTGATAAGAAATTAAATGTTATCCATTACGCTAGTAAAACTCTAGACAGTGCTCAAAGAAATTATGCTACTACTGAAAAAGAATTTTTAGCAGTTGTATTTGCTTGTGACAAGTTCAGATCTTATATTGTTGATTCTAAGGTAACTGTTCACACTGATCATGCTGCTATTAAATATCTTATGGAAAAGAAAGATGATAAACCTAGACTTATTAGGTGGGTTCTTCTGCTACACGAATTTGATTTACATATTATTGATAGAAAGGGAGCTGAGAACCCCGTAGCAGACAACTTGTATAGGTTAGAAAATATTCTTGATGACCCACTACCTATTGACGATAGCTTTCCTGATGAGCAGTTAGCTGTTATAAATGCTTCTCATAGTACTCCATGGTATGTAGACTATGCTAATTATATTGTTGCTAAATTTTTACCACCTAGTTTCACATACCAACAAAAGAAAAAGTTTTCTATGATTTAAGACATTACTTTTGGGATGACCCACACCTTTATAAAGAAGGAGTAGATGGTGTTATTAGATGTTGTGTACCTGAGTATGAACAGGAACAAATCCTACGAAAGTGTCACCACGAGGCCTACGGAGGACACCATGCTAGAGATAGAACTGCACATAAGGTATTACAATCTGGTTTTTATTGGACTACTCTTTTCAAGGATGCTCGTAAGTTTGTCTTATCTTGTGATGAATGTCAAAGAATTGATAATATTAATAGATGACAGGAAATGCCTATGAATTATTCACTTGTTATTAAACCATTTGATGTTTGGGAATTTGATTATATGGGACCTTTTCCTTCCTCTAATGGGTATACACATATTTTGGTTGTTGTTGACTATGTTACTAAGTGGGTAGAAGCTATTCCAACTAGTAGTGCTGATCATAACACCTCCATTAAAATGCTTAAGGAAGTTATTTTTTCGAGGTTTGGAGTCCCTAGATATTTAATGACTGATGGTGGTTCACACTTCATTCATGGTGCTTTCTGTAAATTGCTTGCTAAGTATGATGTTAACCATAGAATTGCATCTCTGTATCATCCTCAGTCTAGTGGTCAAGTAGAATTGAGTAATAGAGAAATAAAGTTGATCTTGCAAAAGACTGTTAATAGGTCTAGAAAGAATTGTTCTAAGAAACTTGATGATGCATTATGGGCTTATAGAACTGCTTATAAGAATCCTATGGGTATGTCTCCATATAAAATGGTTTATGGAAAAGCATGTCACTTACCTCTTGAACTGGAACATAAAGCTTATTGGGCAATTAAAGAGCTCAACTATGATTTCAAACTTGCCGGTGAGAAGAGGTTATTTGACATTAGCTCACTTGATGAATGGAGAACCCAAGCCTATGAGAATGCCAAATTGTTTAAAGAAAAACTTAAAAGATGGCATGACAAAAGGATACAAAAGCATGAATTTAATGTAGGTGACCATGTCTTGCTATACAATTCTCATTTAAGATTTATTGCAGGAAAACTTCTCTCTAAATGGGAAGGGCCTTACATTATCGAGGAAGTTTATCGTTCCGGTGCCATCAAGATCAACAACGCCGAGGGCAATAACCCGAAGGTGGTAAACGGGCAAAGAATCAAACATTATATCTCAGGTACTCCCATAAACGTAGAAACCAATATTATTAATACCATAACACCGGAGGAGTAAATAAGGGAGACCTACCAGAACGCTCCAGATCCCCGAAAAGGAATAGGTATGTGATACGGTAAGTAAACCGACTCCAAAACTTTTCCAAAGGCAATTTTAATCCGTTTTGGAATTTTTAAAAAATTAGGAAAATAAAAAGTAGTCTGAAAAGTGCATGAGGAGGCGACAAGCCGTGGGGGCGCTCCCTATCCCCCTGGGCACGCCTCTCTGGCTTGTGGCCTCCTCGTGTGCCCTCCGGACTCCGTTTTCTTGCAGTATACTTCTTTTGGTCGGTAAAAATTCATTATATAATCTCCCGAAGGTTTTGACCACCGTATCACGTCAATATCCCCTATTCTTGTTTCGAGCTATTTTTTCTGACAGATCTAGATCGCCATGACGTCTCCAAGCGCCCCCAAAGACATGTTCTTTGAGAAGGTCATCAACCTGTACCTTGCAGAGGTGCTGCAACACCCTCAAACAATCGAGATGCACGAGAGGGTGCTTCACATCCGTGATGTGCAAGGGCCAAGGAGGACCGGAAGCGTGGAGTCCAGGCTCGAAGCGGCGGAGCAAGAGGTGTTCAAGTGCAAAGGGATGGTGGAGCGCAGACTCAACGCCAATCACTCCATGATCACGGATTTTACTCGTGATCACAAGCTGGACGCTAGCGAGATTGGGAAGGCCATCTTCAAGCTTCATGAGAAAATCGAGCATCTCTAAGCCCAGATCTATGACCTGCAGAACCAGAACTGTGAGTATGAATATAGATTTAAGAGGATTAGTTTGGCTGCAGATTTGAGGATTCCGGAGGCTCGTTCATTTTTCTATGATGGTGAACCTATGCCCTGGAAGATGGAGGACAAGCCCACTACATCATCAACTCCATCATCACCACCTCCGAAGAAAGAAACTTGAGTATATAGGTAAGGGCACTCCCCTTGGCTACTGCCAAGCTTGGGGGAGGTTCCCCGGTATCGTATCACCATCACATCTTTACCTTTATCGTTTTTCGTAGTTCGATCCTTTTGGTTATATCTTGGTTTAGTAGAATAAAGTTTTTCTTTAGTATGATCTAGTTTTGAGTTTTGCTTTGTGTTCCCTCTATGTAATCGAGTCCAAGAGTTATATAATAAAGATTAGTTTTGAGTTGAGGGCTTTGCCTTCTTGATTTGATCTTGAGAAAAAAAGGAGTGGTAAATAAAAACATTATATAATAATCATATGGGAAGTGATGACTTCACATATAAGAAGTATGGCGTATAAAATTTGTTGGGATTTGACAAACATAGTTTTGGTCATTGTTGCAATTAATAGGAAGTAATAAAGAAAGAGAGGTCTCACATATGAATACACTATCTTGGACATCCTTTGTGACTGTGAGCACTCATTAAAATATTATATGCTAAAAGGTTGATGTTGGACAAGGAAGACAACATAATAGGTTATGTTTCCTTATATCCGAATAGAAGTTATATTGTCATGGATCCTCCAACATGTTGAGCTTGCTTCTCATCCTATGCTAGCCAAATCTTCTGCACCAAGTAGAGATACTACTTGTGCATCCAAAATCCCTTAACCCAGTTTTGCCATGAGAGTCCACCATACCTACCTATGGATTGAGTAAGATCCTTCAAGTAAGTTGTCATCGGTGCAAGTAATAAAAATTGCTCTCTAAATATGTATGATATTTTAGTGTGAGGAAAATAAGCTTTATACGAACTTGTGATATGGAAGAAATAAAAGCGACGGACTGCATAATAAAGTTCTTTATCACAAGCGGCAATATAATGTGACGTTCTTTTGCATTAAGATTTTGTGCATCCAACCATAAAAGCGCATGACAACCTCTGCTTTCCTCTGCGAAGGGACTATCTTTTATTTTTACCTTCTACCTTTATACAAGAGTCATGGTGATCATCACCTCTCCTTTTTATACTTTTTCTTTTTGGCAAGCACTATATGTTGGGGAAGATCCAGATATATATATCCACTCAGATGTAGGTGTTCATAAACTATTATCGTTGATGTTACCCTTGAGGTAAATGGTTGGGAGGCGAAACTATAAGCCCCTATCTTCCTATGTGTTTGATTGAAACTTTGATCTCATAAGTATCGCGTGAGTGTTAGCAATTACGAAAGATTAAATGATGGTTGAGTATGTGAACTTGCTAAACAAAAGCTCTTACATTGACTCTTTCCGATGTTATGATAAATTGCAATTGTTTCAATGACCAAGATCATAGTTTGTTGGTTTTCAATAAAGTTTTTGATTCATACTTTACCTTGGAACGAATTGTTACTTTGACATAAGAAATTATATGACAATATTTGTTGCTGTTCTAAAGATGATCATGATGCCCTCATGTCTGTATTTTATTTTTATCGACACCTCTATCTCTAAACATGTGGTCATGATTATCGATTTCGGTTTTCACTTGAGGACAAGCGAGGTCTAAGCTTGGGGGAGTTGATACGTCCATTTTACATCATGCTTTTATGATGATATTTATTGCATTGTGGGCTGTTATTACACATTATGGTACAATACATATGCCTTTTCTCTCTTACTTTACAAGGTTTACATGAAGAGGGAGAATGCCGGCAGCTGGAATTCTAGACCGGAAAGGAGCAAATCTGAGAGACCTATTCTGCACAACTCCAAAAGTCCTAAAAGTTTACGAAGAATTATTTTGGAATATATAAGAATTATTGGGCGAAGAAAATACCAGAGGGGACCCACCAGGTGGCCACAAGCCTGGGGGCGCGCCCTACCCCCAGGGTGTGCCCCTAGGGCTTATGGGCCCCTTGGTAGGTCTCTGGTGTCCATCTTCTGCTATATGAAGGGTTTTAACCTGGAAAAAATCAGGAGGAAGCTTTCGGGACGAAGCGCTGCCGTCTCAAGGCGGAACCTGGGCAGAAGCAATCTAGGGCTCCGGCAGAGCTATTCTGCCGGGGAAACTTCCCTCCGGGTGGGGGAAATCAAAGCCATCGTCATCACCAACGATCCTCTCATTGAGGGAGGGTCAATCTTCATCAACATCTTCAGCAGCACCATCTCCTCTCAAACCCTAGTTCATCTCTTGTATTCAATCTTTGTCCCAAAACCTTAGATTGGTACCTGTGGGTTGCTGTGATGCACGGATAATTAAGCTACAGTAATTCCCTGCTAATGATGCCACGTCACCCCGATTACTATTGTTAAACTCACGATGATTCAAACCCCATTCAAATTCAAATTTAAAATCAAGTCAAACTTTAAAAGTTCTCAAATGTCAAATCAAAAGTGTTCAAAGTGTGGCAAATATTCTCTGGATATTTGTCATGTTGAAACCGCATTTTTATAAAATAATTAAATGCACTAAAATAAATAAAATAGCAGCTAAAAGATTTATTTAAATACCTTTTATAGTTTATAAAATTCTAGACTATTTTAATTGGGGCTAAACCTTTTTATGGCAGTGGCATATTTAATAAAACTAATTTAGGGGCTAGTTGTAATTTTTATAAAACTAAAATTAAAAAAGGAACTAAAAGAAAACCGAACTGAAAATAAATAAAACAAAAAAAAGAAAAGAAAAAGAAAACAAAAGAAAACCCCTGGCCCAACTGGGCCAACCGGCCCAGCCGGCCTTCCCTTAGCCCCACCCTGACCGGAACCCTAACCGAACTCTCCCCCACTTCCCCCGATCCCCCATTCCTCCCCCGATCTGGACGCCCGTGTCCCCGACGCCGCCGCCCTCCTCGCCGGACCGCCCCGTCTCCGCCTCTCCCTCGCCAGCCGTCGTCATCCTCCGCACACCCCGCTGCTGCTGGCCGCCCCTGCCGCCGGCGCCGCACTCGCTGCGCGCCTTCCTTGGCCGCGCACGGCCGTGGCCGGCGCCTGCCAGCGCACGTGCGTGCTCACCGGAGCCAATCGACCTCGCCTTGCCCTACCGCAGCTCGCCACCGCCCTGTGCGCGTCGACCTCCTCCTCGTTGCTCTGCCGGCCTCCCCGAGTGCTTCCCCGAACCCTGTTCGCTGTGAGCTCCTACTGCGCGCCCCCTTCTTCCCCCCGCTGCTTTACTCGCTGTCTCACCGTCGCTCGCGCACGCCGCGGCCAGACGCCACGGTCACCACCCGTCCTCCCACGCAGCCCTGGTCGCCCGCTCGCTGCAACCCCACGCCCCCTGCTGCGCTGCTTCCACCACTGCGTCTGCAGCTACTGCTCTGCCTAGCCCCGCCGCTCATGGCTCCTGCCGCGCCGCGCCAACTGCTCCCCCCCAGCAACCCTGCTCGCCCGCTCGCCGCTTTGCCCCGCGCCGCCGCAGCTCGCCTGCCGTCCCGTGCCGACCGCGCCTCCCGGCAGCCCCTGCTCGCCCCGCTCGTCGGCGCCTTGCCGCGCCGCGCCTGGCCTCGGCCGCGCCCTCCCCCCTAGCCGGAGTCCCCTTCCCTGGTGGACTCGAGCGCGCGCCCGCATGCCATCACGCCCCGGCGCCCGTAACAGCACCGCCCAGCGCCCGTTTGGCCCCAATGGGCCAATGGCAAGTGGGGCCCCGCCCCTGGTAGATTTTAAAAAAAAATAAAAAATAAATAAATGAAAATTAATTAATTAATTAATTAAGTAAATTAATTAACCTAATTAATTGTAATTAATAAACCTAATCATTTAGTTAGATAATTAAACCTGATTAGTTGGTCTTAGTCTATGACATGCGGGACCCACTGTCAGTTTGACCCAGTCAACTGTACAGTTGACCGTTGACGTCATGCTGATGTCATAAATGTATTTTCGAATTAAATTAATAATAATAATTTAAAAATTGTTTAAATCTTTAAAAATTAATATAAAATAAACCGTAGCTCGGATGAAAATACTTTGTACATGAAAGTTGCTCAGAACGACGAGACGAATCCAAATAGGCAGTCCGTTCATTCACCACACGTCCCTAGCATAGCGAACGTGCAACTATTCCCCTCCGGTCATTTGTCTAACAAATGTCCGGAACCGGGAAAACTTTCCCGGATGGGATCCCCCTTTCTTGGTAACGTGCAACCCCGCGTTAGAACACACCCGGCACTGCATATTGTCATGCCATACTTTGTGTAGCATTGTTTGCTTTGTATTTACAGTTTCCTCCCCCCCTCTTTCTCTCTCGATAGACGCTGAGACCGTTGACGACGCTGCCGTGAACGACTACAGTGTTGACGACCCGTCCTTCTCTGCCGAGCTTCCAGGCAAGCCCCCCCCTTGATCAACCCGATATCGCCTATTCCTTCTCTCTACTGCTTGCATTAGAGTAGTGTAGCATGTTACTACTTTCGGTTAATCCTATTCTGCTGCATAGCCTGTCTTTGCTACTACTGTTGATACCTTTACCTGCAATCCTAAATGCTTAGTATAGGTTGCTAGAATTACATCAGTGGCCCTACACTCTTGTCCGTCTGCCATGCTATACTACTGGGCCGTGATCACTTCGGGAGGTGATCACGGGTTTATATTATATACTAATACATACTTATGTTTCTGTTCGGAGATGGGGGCTGAAGGGGCAGGTGGTTCCATCCATGTAGTGGTGTGCCTGGGTTCCCCATGGTCCCCGAGTGTTACTTTGTGGCGGAGCGGCAGGGCAGGTTGTGACCACCTAGTAGACAGGTGTGCCTGGTCCTGGTCGGCGTCCGCGGTTACTTCAAAAATAACACGCTTAACGAGATCTGGATATTTGATCTGAGTCTGGCCACTGGCCTATACGCACTAACCAATTACGCGGGAACAGTTATGGGCACTCGACGTCGTGGTATCAGCCGAAGCCTCCTAGACGTCAGCGACTGAGCGGCGTGCGCCGGGTTGGACCGCGTAACGCAACTTCCTTTGTAATGGAGGTTGCTAGGTCTGCTCATCGGCCGCCCACGCAACGTGCAGGTGTGCAAAGGGCGATGGGCCTAGACCCCTGCGCGCATAGGATTTAGACCGGCGTGCTGACCTCTCTGTTAGGCCTAGGTAGGGTTGCGACGTGTTGATCTTTCGAGGCCGGACATGACCCAGGAAAGTGTGCCCGGCCAGAGGGATCGAGCGTGTTGGGTAATGTGGTGCACCCCTGCAGGGAAGTTTATCTATTCGAATAGCCGTGTCCCTCGGTAAAAGGACGACCCGGAGTTGTACCTCGACCTTATGACAACTAGAACTGGATACTTAATAAAACACACCCTTTCAAGTGCCAGATACAACCCGGTGATCGCTCTCTCACAGGGCGACGAGGAGAGGATCACCGGGTAGGATTATGCTATGCGATGATGCTTGGTGAACTTACTAGCTACTCTCTTCTATATGCTTCAAGATGGAGGCCGCCAGAAGCGTAGTCTTCGATAGGACTAGCCATCCCCCTCTTATTCTGGCATTCTGCAGTTCAGTCCACTTATACTACCCTTTTCATTGATACCGATGCATATGTAGTGTAGATCCTTGCTTGCGAGTACTTTGGATGAGTACTCACGGTTGCTTTGCTCCCTCTTTTCCCCCTTTTTCCATTCTTCTCGGACGTCGCATCCAGCTGCTGGAGCCCAGGAGCCAGACGCCACCTTCGACGACTCCTACTACACCGAGGGTGCCTACTACTACGTGCAGGCCGCTGCCGACGACCAGGAGTAGTTTAGGAGGATCCTAGGCAGGAGGCATGTGGCTCATTCAATCTGTATCCCAGTTTGTGCTAGCCATCTTATGGCACCTTGTTTAACTTTATGTCTGTACTCAGATATTGTTGCTTTCGCTGACTCATCTATGATCGAGCACTTGTATTCGAGCCCTCGAGGCCCCTGGCTTGTATTATGATGCTTGTATGACTAATTTATTTCTTAGAGTTGTGTTATGATATCTTCCCGTGAGTCCCCGATCTTGATCGTACACGTTTGCATGTATGATTAGTGTACGATTGAATCGGGGGCGTCACAAGTTGGTATCAGAGCCGACTGCCTGTAGGAACCCCCCTTCCACACTCCTTGGCCAAAGTCGAGTCTAGACATTGCAATTTTTTTACTAACATGGCTGTGTGTCTTACGGGCCCACGTCGCCATTGGGTGGTATTAGGATCTTTTATTCCTCGACCTATACTCTGGGATTCTGATCTCTCTTCAATTCGGGTTAAATGATTTTACTAATAATAACTCTAGGATCTTGATACCACTTCCTGCCGGAGAGCCCCTTCATTCCAGATGATCGACTGCTTCACCAGAAGGTTCCGAAGATGCTATTCGATGTTTTCCCGAGACACCTGTGTCCACCGCCTTTGCAAATTCCCTACTGCCGTTATATCCTTACGGATAACTACATACACTTGCCACTCTTACATTCAATCCCCGTTGGTCTTGTTTTTGCAAGATGCCCCGAACTGCTCGTCGTTGTTCCGACAATCCTTTGAGCTTACTGCCTTGCAGTTCTTACCTCATGAATACCCCCTACGGATAATTCCTCGCACTTACCGAGTATCCGTTCTTCCCCCTTTTTGTTCATATGATTCACAAGATACATTGAAATGCTATTCGATCTTCTGAAAATCCTTAGCAGCTAATTGCTCTGCAAATACTTGTCTGCTTGCATTATGGTTACTTCCATATGTCTAGCAATATTCATTAGTATCCCTTTGACACCGTCATTTTGATCTTATTGATTCAACATGAGTGCGAATGCACGCATTCATCAGTTGATCCTTTTAAATTATCTTCCGGCTCAGACGTCATTTTGAACATGAGCTGGTTCTCGACCAATCTAATTGCCGTCGATCGTACCCTTAGGTCTATTCAAGTTAACCATCCTTGATCAGAGCGCCTGCTTTTGATCCTTCATATTGGAATTCATATTTCCTTTGTTATCTAAGCATCAAATTATTCAGATGTTCTATAATCCCATGCCCTTGCATTCTTTCTTCATCTGGTTGTGTGCCGATGCTCACATCAGCTCCGCTATGGACCGTCAGATCCTTTGTCGGATTATTATTCGACAGTGTCCTTCATATTTGACCGCCTTGTGAATTCTTCCCTGATACATAATGCCTTTGGTAAATTGTATCCCCTCCTTTTGTCAATCATGCTCTACTTTCGAGCTTGTGTTAATTACTCCTGAAGTTTATGTTATATGTTCCCAAGATGCCCTATGGGCTGAACATATACCTTCTCTAAACCGTATGAACCCGAAAGTTTACACAAGACATACCCTTTTTGGTGTTTTACCAGATAATTTTCAACTCTACAACTTCTTCGAAGACGAGAAGTGAATGAAAGGTTAGACATTGAAGAAGTGGGAGTCGACCTTGAACCTTTGTGTTCGTGCCCATGGACCCGATGTGGAACTTATCATGGAAGCTTCTTGCAAAATATTTAATCAGTGAATAATCCTTCCGGTGTCATTAAATTGGGTCCCTTGTAGCTATGGTTTCGACCATGTTGTCCTTATTCAATATAGCTGAAAGGAATCCATTCCGGTGCCTCATCAATTCTTCGAGAAGGATAAAGTATCTGCTGTCGCAGATCAACGCTCCCGCTCATCTTCTAATCTATTTTACCTTCGAGTATTACCCCCTGTTATCCCGATAATATCACGGGACTGCAATACTTCTTATAAGACTTCGTCAAGTATTCCTTCTCACTAATTCAGTATTCCACGGGTTTTGAGTTGTTTGACAACTAAGAACCTCGATAAGTGAATCAAATCCACCCTGTGAATCAATACTCCTAGTAAAGTATTGCTGGGAAATTTAAATTCAACTCCTGTCATTCTTAGCCTGGTTGGCTATATCATCATCGTGCTTATTTTAACTATGCTACCTGCTCCTTATTCCTAGATCATAAATTTCGATGGTGAGCTAATCTTACATCGATCTTCCTCGTCATAACATTTCTCCTTGAACAACAAACTTGAATTTCGAGTTTGTGTCGTACCCGTGGTTTCATTAACCTTTCCCTTCATCATTCCTTTGGCTTGATGTCATCGCCGATCGATTACATCTTCATGAAATCTCTCGACAAATGTGTCGTGATCATCATCAACATTCTGAGCTCTTCCAAGATATCTATCGAACTCATGATGAGAAAGGCCATCCTTGCCCCTCGATGATTTGTGTTAATCGTTGACAACATTATTGCATTCCTTCCAACACAAAACTTGATTCTGTTTTGTGTTGTACCTCGAGTTCCTTGATATCCAACTTATGTTATGTTCTACCTTGGAGTCTTACCATCTGTTATGTCGAGAATGTCATGGGAATTTCACCACCTCCTGAGAATTCTTGATATAGTAATACTTCTCACCATCTACATTCTTTTCTTGGTCCCCGTGTTGATTCTAACCGGGATACCAACAAGTGAACGATGCCGTTTGGATTCTATAGTTCTAGCAACCCTATTGATTCGAAGTTAATGATCGGCAGTTCATTCTTGGACTATTGGTTAGTGAATCACCATTCTAATATTGATCATGCTACCTAAACCATATCTCGGTTGCACCTTTCAACCCATGTTTGATCTCCTCGAGCATACATCATTTTATCATTTGATATGATAGATGTTATCTCCTTGATTCACATAATTCTAGAAATCCATCTTATTGGAAACCTCGATGAATTGTCGCTGAATCCATCAGCCACCTCCTCATCCTCTCCTTGGTTTAATGATGAACTATTGTTTCGAAACTCGCTTCCATAGTTCATTTCCCGAGAAGCTTACAATGTCATCTCGTTAACTTGTGTCGCACCTTTTTCTTCTCAGGCATTCCGAGTCTGAGGTATCTTGACCCCAATCAGATCTGAAACTCGGTCAGATATGATGGTTGGAACATATTTCCAAGAGTTATGACGTTGGTCTTCATATATGACCCCGGTAAGGTGGTATCATGCCTAGCACACTTGGCCGCAGGACCTAGTGTTATTATTCCCTTTTTAGCAAGGTTAACCATTCTTCTATGAGGAAATGGTAAGACTTATTCTACAAGTTGTTCCTGATGAATCCTTCGTGTATCCAAGGTCTGACCTTTGCTTGAAGACCATGTCAATGCTATCTCGAAGCATGTATATGGTACTCCGATTTTCAACAGGAACATTTGTGGCCCAATACTAAATGTTTCTTGCTTAATTATCCAAACACCGTTGTATGGGTAATGTCATGAAATTCCTTTCCCCTTACCTAAGTGGTTTTCTACTTTCTATCTGGTCATGGATATCACACTCTGTTTGCCCTTGGGAAGGATATACTCTTGATATAGGTGTTTAAACACATTTTCCTTTCCATTGTTCTGTTTAACCTGATAATCACATTTTCCTTTCCATTGTTTTGTTTAACCTTTCTTGTGATCTATATCATCTAAGCAGTAATATTTTCCTGCTTATGCAAACACCTCGGTGTACAACTCTGCCAGTAAGACCCTGTTCCTATTGTTGATGACATTTCAGTAGCCACCGATGGACGAGAACTTTGCCTATTGGTCCACCTCGTTCAACGAGCAGGAAAATGGTTCTCTTCGTCCCTCGCGCTTGGTACCAACGTTGTTGTCGACATAACTGACATGCTACCCTCTGACATGCCTTGCTATCATGATCGTGCAAGACGTCACCGCCCTTCCTACTCTCAACCCACATGGTGGGCCCATAACCCACAGTTCCACAGGATCGAAACCTGAGTCTCCTGTACACCCTTGTTTCTAAAAGTCATTCCTCACGCTTGGCTTCGTATTTAATTCACGGGCCACCTTCCTAGTGATAAATTCTGGTATCAGGTGCAATACTTACTCTCGTTACTCTGGACCCCTTTCACACTTTGTTTCAGACATCGAACGATTGTCTATTCGTTTGAAACTTCTTTTTGTACCTTCTTACTTCGCTCTCAAGATGTTTCATTTGTTCAACTCGAGAGATACTCATGTGTTTATTCATGGGATAATCCACGATGAATTACCCCTTATAGCATTCTACCGTTGACGAGCTGCCCCTTACCTATTCGTAAGTACGACGAAGATCCAGAAGAAAGGATGCCGACTTCATCAGAATGACCTGAAGCAGAGAGATGAAGACGTCAACGGAAGGGATCGACTTCTTCAAGAAGGGCAACCCAGAACAAAAGGATCCGTTAGAATTTCGTAACCAGAACTTTCCCCCTTACTTCCCCGCTTAAATCTCGGGACGAGATTTCTTGTAGTGGAGGAGAATTGTGACGCCCGGATAATTAAGCTACAGTAATTCCCTGCTAATGATGCCACATCACCCCGATTACTATTGTTAAACTCACGTTGATTCAAACCCCTTTCAAATTCAAATTTAAAATCAAGTCAAACTTTAAAAGTTTTCAAATGTCAAATCAAAAGTGTTCAAAGTGTGGCAAATATTCTCTGGATATTTGTCATGTTGAAACCGCATTTTTATAAAATAATTAAATGCACTAAAATAAATAAAATAGCAGCTAAAAGATTTATTTACATACCTTTTATAGTTTATAAAATTCTAGACTATTTTAATTCGGGCTAAACCTTTTTATGGCAGTGGCATATTTAATAAAACTAATTTAGGGGCTAGTTGTAATTTTTATAAAACTAAAATTAAAAAAGGAAATAAAAGAAAATAGAACTGAAAATAAATAAAACAAAAAAAAAAGAAAAGAAAAAGAAAACAAAAGAAAACCCCTGGCCCAACTGGGCCAACCGGCCCAGCCAGCCGGCCCAGCCGGCCTCCCCTTAGCCCCACCTCGACCGGAACCCTAACCTAACTCCCCCCCACTTCCCCCGATCCTCCATTCCTCCCCCGATCTGGACGCCCGCGTCCCCGACGCCGCCGCCCTCCCCGCCGGACCGCCCCGTCCCCGCCTCTCCCTCGCCAGCTGTCGTCATCCTCCACACACCCCGCTGCTGCTGGCCGCCCCTGTCGCCGGCGCCGCCCTCGCTGCGCGCCTTCCTTGGTCGCGTACGGCCATGGCCGGCGCCTGCCGGCGCACGTGCGTGCTCACCGGAGCCAATCGACCTCGCCTTGCCCTACCGCAGCTCGCCACCGTCCTGTGCGCGTCGACCTCCTCCTCGTCGCTCTGCCGGCCTCCCCGAGTGCTTCCCCGAACCCTGTTTGCTGTGAGCTCCTACTGCGCGCCCCCTTCTTCCCCCCGCTGCTTTACTCGCTGTCTCACCGTCGCTCGCGCACGCCGCGGCCAGACGCCACGGTCACCACCCGTTCTCCCGCGCAGCCCTGGTCGCCCGCTCGCTGCAACCCCACGCCCCCTGCTGCGCTG
Source organism: Thinopyrum elongatum (assembly GCA_011799875.1). Classification (NCBI taxonomy): domain Eukaryota; kingdom Viridiplantae; phylum Streptophyta; class Magnoliopsida; order Poales; family Poaceae; genus Thinopyrum; species Thinopyrum elongatum. The sequence continues at coordinate 228,074,683 of CM022297.1, forward strand.
CTTCCACCGCTGCTTCTGCAGCTGCTGCTCTGCCTAGCACCGCCGCTCATGGCTCCTGCCGCGTCGCGCCAACTGCTCCCCCCAGCAACCCTGCTCGCCCGCTCGCTACTTTGCCCCGCGCCGCTGCAGCTCGCCTGCCGTCCCGTGCCGACCGCGCCTCCCGGCAGCCCCTGCTCGCCCCGCTCGCCAGCGCCTTGCCGCGCCGCGCCTGGCCTCGGCCTCCTGCAGCCATCCCCCCCCACGCGACCCCGCCACCACCTCACCCGCTACAGCTCGCATGCGTCGCCGCGCGCCTCGCCTTCGCCCCACCGACCCCCGTGCCGCTCCGCCACAACCGGCTCCCGTCGCCGCGGCCGCGCCCTCCCCCCTGGCCGGAGTCCCCTTCCCTGGTGGACTCGGGCGCGCGCCCGCATGCCATCACACCCAACGCCCGTAACAGCACCGCCCAGCGCCCGTTTGGCCCCTATGGGCCAATGGCAAGTGGGGCCCCGCCCCTGGTAGATTTAAAAAAATAAAAAAAAAATAAAAATAAAAAAATAAAAAAAATGAAAATTAATTAATTAATTAAGTAAATTAATTAACCTAATTAATTGTAATTAATAAACCTAATCATTTAGTTAGACTAATTAAACCTGATTAGTTGGTCTTAGTCTATGACATGCGGGACCCACTGTCAGTTTGACCCAGTCAACTGTACAGTTGACCGCTGATGTCATGCTGATGTCATAAATGTATTTTCGAATTAAATTAATAATAATAATTTAAAAATTGTTTAAATCTTTAAAAATTAATATAAAATAAACCGTATCTCGGATGAAAATACTTTGTACATGAAAGTTGCTCAGAACGACGAGACGAATCCAAATATGCAGTCCATTCATTCACCACACATCCCTAGCATAGCGAACGTGCAACTGTTCCCCTCCGGTCATCTGTCTAACAAATGTCCGGAACCGGGAAAACTTTCCTGGATGGGATCCCCCTTTCTCGGTAACGTGCAACCCCACGTTAGAACACACCCGACACTGCATATTGTCATGTCATACTTTGTGTAGCATTGTTTGCTTTGTATTTACTGTTTCCTCCCCCCCTCTTTCTCTCTCGATAGACGCTGAGACCGCTGACGACGCTGCCGTGAACGACTACAGTGTTGATGACCCGTCCTTCTCTGCCGAGCTTCCAGGCAAGCCCCCCCTTGATCAACCCGATATCGCCTATTCCTTCTCTCTACTGCTTGCATTAGAGTAGTGTAGCATGTTACTGCTTTCGGTTAATCCTATTCTGCTGCATAGCCTGTCTTTGCTACTACTGTTGATACCTTTACCTGCAATCCTAAATGCTTAGTATAGGTTGCTAGAATTACATCAGTGGCCTTACACTCTTGTCCGTCTGCCATGCTATACTACTGGGCCGTGATCACTTCGGGAGGTGATCACGGGTTTATATTATATACTAATACATACTTATGTTTCTGTTCGGAGATGGGGGCTGAAGGGGCAGGTGGTTCCATCCAGGTAGTGGTGGGCCTGGGTTCCCGACGGCCCCCGAGTGTTACTTTGTGGCGGAGCGGCAGGGCAGGTTGTGACCACCTAGGAGACAGGTGGGCCTGGTCCTGGTCGGCGTCCGCGGTTACTTCAAAATAACACGCTTAACGAGATCTGGATATTTGATCTGAGTCTGGCCACTGGCCTATACGCACTAACCAACTACGCGGGAACAGTTATGGGCACTCGACGTCGTGGTATCAGCCGAAGCCTCCTAGACGTCAGTGACTGAGCGGCGCGCGCCGGGTTGGACCGTGTAACACAACTTCCTTTGTAATGGAGGTTGCTAGGTCTGCTCACCGGCCGCCCACGCAACATGCAGGTGTGCAAAGGGCGATGGGCCCAGACCCCTGCGCGCATAGGATTTAGACCGGCGTGCTGACCTCTCTGTTAGGCCTAGGTAGGGCTGCGACCTGTTGATCTTCCGAGGCCGGACATGACCCAGGAAGTGTGCCCGGCCAGAGGGATCGAGCGTGTTGGGTAATGTGGTGCACCCCTGCAGGGAAGTTTATCTATTCGAATAGCCGTGTCCCTCGGTAAAAGGACGACCTGGAGTTGTACCTCGACCTTATGACAACTAGAACCGGATACTTAATAAAACACACCCTTTCAAGTGCCAGATACAACCCGGTGATCGCTCTCTCACAGGGCGACGAGGAGAGGATCGCCGGGTAGGATTATGCTATGCGATGATACTTGGTGAACTTACCAGCTACTCTCTTCTATATGCTTCAAGATGGAGGCCGCCAGAAGCGTAGTCTTTGATAGGACTAGCTATCCCCCTCTTATTCTGGCATTCTGCAGTTCAGTCCACTTATACTATCCTTTTCATTGATACCGATGCATATGTAGTGTAGATCCTTGCTTGCGAGTACTTTGGATGAGTACTCACGGTTGCTTTGCTCCCTCTTTTCCCCCTTTTTCCATTCTTCTCGGACGTCGCATCCAGCTGCTGGAGCCCAGGAGCCAGACACCACCTTCGACGACTCCTACTACACCGAGGGTGCCTACTACTACGTGCAGGCCACCGCCGACGACCAAGAGTAGTTTAGGAGGATCCCAGGCAGGAGGCATGTGCCTCATTCGATCTGTATCCCTGTTTGTGCTAGCCGTCTTATGGCACCTTGTTTAACTTTATGTCTGTACTCAGATATTGTTGCTTCCGCTGACTCGTCTATGATCGAGCACTTGTATTCGAGCCCTCGAGGCCCCTGGCTTGTATTATGATGCTTGTATGACTTATTTATTTCTTAGAGTTGTGTTGTGATATCTTCCCGTGAGTCCCTGATCTTGATCGTACACGTTTGCGTGTATGATTGAATCGGGGGCGTCATAGTTGCTAGTAGTGTTGATTACTCCTTGTAGTTGATGCTAGTTGGTTTATTAGGTGGAAGATCATATGTTCAGATCCTTAATGATATTCAATACCCCTCTGATCTTGAACATGAATATGCTTTGTGAGTAGTTAGGTTTGTTCCTGAGGACATGGGACAAGTCTTGTTATAAGTAATCATGTGAATTTGGTATTCGTTCGATATTTTGATGAGATGTCTGTTGTCTTTCCTCTAGTGGTGTTATGTGAACATTGACTACATGACACTTCACCATGATTTGGGCCTAGGGGAAGGATTAGGAAGTAATAAGTAGATGATGGGTTGCTAGAGTGACAGAGGCTTAAACCCTAGTTTATGCGTTGCTTCGTAAGGAGCTGATTTGGATCCACATGTTTCATGCTATGGTTAGATTTATCTTAATTCTTCTTTCGTAGTTGCAGATGCTTGTGAGACGGGTTAATCATAAGTGGGAGGCTTGTCCAAGAAAGGACAGCACCCAAGCACCTGTCCACCAACATATCAAATTAACAAAGTAACGAATGCAAATCATATAAGCATGATGAAAACTAACTTGACAAATAATTCCCATGTGTCCTCGGGAGCACTTTGCTTTATATAAGAGTTCGTCCAGGCTTATCCTTTGCTACAAAAAGGATTGGGCCACCTTGCTGCACCTTAGTTACATTTGTTACTTGTTACCCGTTACAAATTATCTTATCACAAAACTATCTGTTACCGATAATTTCAGTGCTTGCAGAAAATACCTTGCTGAAAACCGCTTGTCATTTCCTTCTGCTCCTCATTGGGTTTGACACTCTTACTTATCGAAAGCACTATGATAGATCCCCTATACTTGTGGGTCATTAGCAGGTTTACCCGGAGATGAAGTTAAGAAGAAGGTTTTCCCTTTATCTTCGAAGGGAAAATCATTGACATGGTATTGGTTATGCGATGATATTGGAACTTGGAATTGGAATCGATTGAAATTGGAATTTCACCAAAAAATTTATCCTATGCATCTAGTTCATCATGATCGGCATTATATATGTAACTTTTGGCCTCGTGAAGGAGAAAGTATCGCTCTAGCTTGGGGGAGGCTTAAGTCAATGTTATATTCATGCCCCAATCAAGAGCTCTTGAGAGAAATTATTATTCAGAATTTTTATGCTCGGCTTTCTCGTGATGATCAATCCATGCTCGATACTTCTTGTACTGGTTCTTTTATGAAGAAGACTATTGAATTCAGGTGGGATCTTTTGGAAAGAATTAAATGCAACTCTGAAGATTGGGAACTCGACGAAGGTAAAGAGTTAGGTATTAAACTTGAGTTTGATTGTGTTAAAACTTTTATGAGTACTGATGCTTTTCACAAGTTTAGCACTAAGTATGGACTTGACTCTGAGATAGTAGCCTCTTTTTGTGAATCATTTGCTACTCATGTTGATCTCCCTAAGGAGAAGTGGTTCAAATATCATCCCCTATTAAAGAAGAAATTAAAGAACCAGTTTTAGTTAAAGATGAAACTATCATCTATAAAGTTGATCCAATTGTGCCTATTGCTTATATTGAAAAACCACCTTTCCCTGTTCGGATAAAGGAACATGCTAAGGTTTCAACAGTGGTTCGCAAAAGTAATATTAAAGCACTTAAACCCTCTGAACAAATTAAAGTAGAACCTAGTGTTGCTATGGTTAAAGATCTCTTGGTCAAAAATATTGATGGGCATGTTATTTATTTTTGTGATGAAGCAGCTAGAATTGCCAGACCCGACACTAAAGATAAGAACAAGCCTCTTGTTGGCATGCCTGTTGTCTCAGTTCAAATAGGAGATCATTGCTATCATGGTTTATGTGATTTGGGTGATAGTGTGAGTGCTATTCCTTTTACCTTATACCAAGAAATTATGAATGATATAGCACCCGCTGAAATAGAAGACGTAGATTTTACTATTAAACTTGCTAATAGAGATACCATCACACCACTGGGGATTGTTAGAGATGTTGAAGTCTTGTGTGGGAAAATAAAATACCCTACTGATTTTCTAGTCCTTGGGTCCCCACAAGATGACTTTTGTCCCATAATTTTTGGTAGACCTTTCTTGAACACTGTCAATGGTAAGATAGCTTGTGAGAAAGAAACAGTGAGTGTCAATTTTGGTGATGTTTCTCATGAGTTTAATTTCTCTAAGTTTCGTAGGCAACCTCATGATAAAGAATTGCCTAGTGAGGACGAAATAATTGGTCTTGCTTCTATTGCCGTACCTCCTACTGATCCACTAGAACAATATTTGCTAGACCATGAAAATGATATGCACTTGCATGAAAGAAATGAAATAGATAAAAAATTCTTTGAACAACAACCTATCCTTAAGCACATTTGCCTGTTGAAATTCTAGGAGGTCCTCCTCCACCTAAAGGTGATCCTGTGTTTGAATTAAAGCAGTTTCCTGACAATCTGAAGTATGCTTATCTTGATGAGAAAAGGGTATATCCATTTTTTATTAGTGCTAACCTTTCAGAACATGAAGAAGAGAGATTATTAAAAATTCTTAAGAAGCACCGTGCTGCTATTGGATATACTCTTGATGATCTTAAGGTCATTAGTCCCACTCTCTGTCAACACAAGATTAATATGGAACCTGATGCTAAACCCGTTGTTGATCATCAATGAAGATTAAATCCTAAGATGAAGGAAGTGGTAAGAACTGAAATACTAAAGCTTTTGGAAGCAAGTATAATTTATCCTATAGCTGATAGTACATGGGTAAATCATGTTCATTGTGTCCCTAAGAAAGGAGGTATTACTGTCGTTCCTAATGATAAAAATGAACTTATCCCACAAAGAATTGTTATTGGCTATAGAATGGTAATTGATTTTAGGAAATTAAACAAAGCTACTAGAAAAGATCATTACCCTTTGCCTTTCATTGATCAAATGCTAGAAATACTATCTAAGCACACACACTTTTGTTTTCTTGATGGATATTCCGGTTTCTCTCAAATACTTGTTTCAGAACCTGATCAAGAGAAAACCACCTTTACTTGCCCTTTTGGAACTTATACTTATAGACATATGCCCTTTGGTTTATGTAATGCCCCTGCTACCTTTCAAAGATGTATGACTGCTATATTCTCTGACTTTTGTGAAAAGATTGTTGAGGTTTTCATGGATGATTTCTCCGTTTACGGAACTTCTTTTGATGATTGCTTAAGCAACCTTGATCGAGTTTTGCAGAGATGTGAACAAACTAATCTTGTCTTGAATTGGGAGAAGTGCCACTTTATGGTTAATGAAGGTATTAAACCGCTTGTCATTTCCTTCCTGTCCTTGTTGAGTTCGACACTCTTACTTATCGAAAGGACTATGATTGATCCCCTATACTTGTGGGTCATCAGCAGGTTTACCCGGAGATGAAGTTAAGAAGATGGTTTTCCCTTTATCTTTGAAGGGAAAAGCATTGACATGGTATAGGCTATGCGATGATATTGGAGCTTGGAATTGGAATCGATTGAAATTTCACCAGAAAATTTATCCTATGCATCTAGTTCATCATGATTGGAATTATATATATAATTTTTGGCGTCGTGAAGGAGAAAGTATCGCTCTAGCTTGGGGGAGGCTTAAGTCAATGTTATATTCATGCCCCAATCATGAGCTCTCGAGAGAAATTATTATTCAGAATTTTTATGCTCGGCTTTCTCGTGATGATCAATCCATGCTCGATACTTCTTGTACTGGTTCTTTTATGAAGAAGACTATTGAATTCAAGTGGAATCTTTTGGAAAGAATTAAATGCAACTCTGAAGATTGGGAACTCGACGAAGGTAAAGAGTCAGGTATTAAGCTTGAGTTTGATTGTGTTAAAACTTTTATGAGTACCGATGCTTTTCACAAGTTTAGCACTAAGTATGGACTTGACTCTGAGATAGTAGCCTCTTTTTGTGAATCATTTGCTACTCATGTTGATCTCCCTAAGGAGAAGTGGTTCAGATATCATGCCCCTATTAAAGAAGAAATTAAAGAACTGATTTTAGTTAAAGATGAAACTATCATTTATAAAGTTGATCCAGTTGTGCCTACTGCTTATATTGAAAAACCACCTTTCCCTGTTAGGATAAAGGAACATGCTAAGATTTCAACAGTGGTTCCCAAAAGTAATATTAAAGCACCTAAACCCTCTGAGCAAATTAAATTAGTACCTAGTGTTGCTATGGTTAAAGATCTCTTGGTCGAAAATATTGATGGGCATGCTATTTATTTCTGTGTTGAAGCAGCTAGAATTGCCAGACCTGATACTAAAGATAAGAACAAGCCTCTTGTTGGCATGCCTGTTGTCTCAGTTAAAATAGGAGATCATCGCTATCATGGTTTATGTGATTTGGGTGATAGTGTGAGTGCTATTCCTTTTACCTTTTACCAAAAAAGTATGAATGATATAGCACCCGCTGAAATAGAAGACGTAGATGTTACTATTAAACTTGCTAATAGAGATACCATCATACCACTGGGGATTGTTAGAGATGTTGAAGTCTTGTGTGGGAAAATAAAATACCCTACTGATTTTCTAGTCCTTGGGTCCCCACAAGATGACTTTTGTCCCACAATTTTTGGTAGACCTTTCTTGAATACTGTCAATGGTAAGATAGATTGTGAGAAAGAAACAGTCAGTGGCAATTTTTGTGATGTGTCTCATGAGTTTAATTTCTCTAAGTTTCGTAGACAACCTTATGATAAAGAATTGCCTAGTGGGGACGAAATAATTGGTCTTGCTTCTACTGCCGTACCTCCTACTGATCCACTAGAACAATATTTGCTAGACCATGAAAATGATATGCACTTGCATGAAAGAAATGAAATAGATAAAATATTCTTTGAACAACAACCTATCCTTAAGCACAATTTGCCTGTTGAAATTCTAGGAGGTCCTCCTCCACCTAAAGGTGATCCTGTGTTTGAATTAAAGCAATTGCCTGACACTCTGAAGTATGCTTATCTTGATGAGAAAAAGATATATCCTGTTATTATTAGTGCTAACCTTTCATGACACGAAGAAGAGAGATTCTTAAAAATTCTGAAGAAGCACCGTGCTGCTGTTGGATATACTCTTGATGATCTTAAGGGCATTAGTCCCACTCTCTGTCAACACAAGATTAAAATGGAACCTGATGCTAAACCCGTTGTTGATCATCAACGATGATTAAATCCTAAGATGAAGGAAGTGGTAAGAACTGAAATACTAAAGCTTTTGGAAGCAAGTATAATTTATCCTATAGCTGATGGTACATGGGTAAGTCATGTTCATTGTGTCCCTAAGAAAGGAGGTATTACTGTTGTTCGTAATGATAAAAATGAACTTATCCCCACAAAGAATTGTTATTGGCTATAGAATGGTAATTGATTTTAGGAAATTAAACAAAGCTACAAGAAAAGATCATTACCCTTTGCCTTTCATTGATCAAATGCTAGAAAGACTATCTAAGCACACACACTTTTGTTTTCTTGATGGATATTCCGGTTTCTCTCAAATACTTGTTTCACAACCTGATCAAGAGAAAACCACCTTTACTTGCCCTTTTGGAACTTATGCTTATAGACGTATGCCCTTTGGTTTATGTAATGCCCCTGCTACCTTTCAAACATGTATGACTGCTATATTCTCTGAATTTTGTGAAAAGATTGTTGAGGTTTTCATGGATGATTTCTCCGTTTACGGAACTTCTTTTGATGATTGCACTACAAAAAAAAGACACATCCGTGACATTTAGGGCCGAACAAATTTTTTTTCTATCATGCTTATGACACTTCTATGACGGTAACTGTGACAAAAGCATGTATCATCATAGATGTGGTGGGCTCCTACTTCTATGATAAAAAATCATGACAGAAAATGGGCTTTTCATCCTGGGCGGGCCGGGGACACCTACATGACATTCTTTGGGCCGTCTATGACGGAAAAAATCATGGTAGAAGGAAGGGCGAGGAAAATTTCTGGGAGTTCCCGGTTACGGTGGGTGGTCGGGGCCGAGCGATGCACGGAGGGATTGCGCGTTTCTCTCGTACACGTACGCGCGTGGGTGCGAGGCGTTGGGCTCTAACTGAACCCGAGCAAGGCGTTCGCTTACTGAACCCGAGCGATTGCACTGGCTACATGTTACTGAACCCGAGCGATCGATCGATCCCTGGCTGTTAACTGAACCCGATCGAGCGATTCCTTCGCTACTGCTACTAACTGAAGCCGATCGAACCTGCTGCCTCTTGATGAACAGTGAGCGTTGTTGGGGGTTGGATGAACAGTTCCTGGTGGGGGTTGAATAGGACCCCGTGGTAGTAGAGGCCGTTGCCACTGGATGAACAGGACCCCGATCGAGGAGTGGGGGTGGATGAATAGTAGCCGGTGGAGGGACCCCGTGGAGGGCTGGTTGAATAGGACCCCGTGGAGGGCTGGTTGAATAGGACCCCGTGGAGGGCTGGATGAACAGGACCCAGTGGAGGGCTAGTTGAACAGTAGCCGGTGGAGGCTGGATGAACAGGACCCCCGTGGACGAACAGTAGCTGATGGAGGTAGGAGGAAGTCGACGGTGGATGAACAGTAGCAGGTGGAGGTTGGAGGAAGTCGACGGTGGATGAACAGTAGCCCGTGGAGGCTGTAGCGAGGCAGTAGACGGTGGATGAACAGTAGCCTGTGGAGTCCTGTTTTGCGGTACGCCACACCCCTCCTGATGAACAGGACTCCCGTTTCGACCGTAGGCGCTCCAACACAAGTCCGTTTCCTCCGTTTTGCGGTACGCCACACCCGTCCCGATCAACAGCCTCCACGGGCTGTGTGACATGCTACGTCGGCGCCTCTACTTCATCATGTGCCACTCCTTACTCGGCCATGGTATGTCGCTACAGAGAGACCGATCGACCGCTCTGTACATACACGTTCGCGGCCAGACAGATAATGCTACCTTTGCTTCAACCTGGTGGGTCCCAGCTATCAGGGGGTAAGAAGGCATTTCCTTTCATGCGAAGATAAAGCTGATGGGACCCAGCTGTCAGGGGGGAATGTTTATTTCACAAAATACAGAGGCCCTTCCGGTGGGTCCGAGCTGTCAGGTGGAGGAATCATTATTTTGCGCGTAATAAGGAGGCACTTCCTCGCGTGCGGCCGTGGACCCAGCTGTCAGCCTCTCCACTTACAGTCCTCTTCTGATGGCTGTCGTTTGTTCACTGCGCTGACAACACCGTACCGCCCGAGAGCACCAAGGTGGTGGACGACGACGCGACATAGGAAGGGAACGACCCGGACCCGGGGAATACACAGCAGTGGATGCCCACGCGGAGGGGAGTACGAGGGTTGACTAGTTCGGCTGCGGTTTGAGGCTGCCGTCGTCGGAGAATGACAGGGGGTGTGGGTGAGTAGAGGGAAGGACTGGCCTGCGGTGGGAGTAGGGTGGGGCGGTGAGGCCTGCGTGGCAGTACAGCCGGCCACGGGAGGCAGGAGCAGGCGGCACGGTCGGCGCTAGTTTGGGCGGCTGGAGGAAGAAGACCAAAGGTTGAAGAAGCACGACGACCGTTGGATGGACATCGCACGGTCACCGCAGCTAGAATCGTTTATATTGACTAAGTTGACAAAGCCCCGCGTCCGCGTCAACTTAGTAGGCCCACAAGTCAGCCTCCAAATATGGTGGGACCGACCTAGCAGCGGTGGTATTCATTATTTTTGTGCGTAATAGCTGGTGGATCCGAGCTGTCAGCGGGGGGAATATTTTTTCGTGAAATACAGAGGCCCTTCCGGTCGGTCCCAGCTGTTAGGAGGAGGAATCATTATTTTGCGTGTAATAAGGAGGCATTTCCTACTCGCAAAAAAAAATGAGGCACTTCCTTACGTGCGGCCGTGGACCCAGCTGTCAGCCTCTTCACGTACAGTCCTCTTCCGATGGATGTTGTTCGTTGACCACACCGTGCTGAGAGCACCAAGGCGGTGGACGACGGTGAGGCCAAGTAAGGGAACGACCCGAAGCTAAGGAAGACTCGGCAGTTGTTTCCCATGCGGAGTGGGTACGAGGGTTTACTTGTTCGGCCGCAGTGTGAGGCTGCCGTCATCGGAGAATAACAGGAGGTGTGGGTGAGTAGAGGGATAGCCAGGCCAAGGATGCGAGTATGGTGGGGCCGTGAGACCTGCCCGGCAACACAGCCGGCCACGGGAGGCGGGACCAGGCAGTTCCGCCGGCACTGGTTTGGGCAGCTGGAGCAGGAAGATAAGAGACTGAAGAAGCACGATTGCCGTTAGATTGACATCTAACGGTCTGACGCTGGTAGAGTCGACTAAGTTTCTTTTTCTGAGAAACCTTGTGTACGCATGAACTTAGTAGGCCCACAAGTCAGCCTCCAAATCTGTGGCAGACAACATAGAGCCCATTTGCTATTTTTTTAATAATTTGCAGCCCATTTGCTAATTCTTAAGGAATTTATTACAGCCCATTTTCTGCCCAGGACCACGGTCAAAAAGTTCAACCTAATTTTGCATATTTTGGTGGAGTCTGAACTATTTTAATCCAGAAATGATAAACATTTATTTTTTAAGAACTTATTGATTTTCCAAATAAAATATTGTTTTATTTTTGTAAGCTAATAAGACGTGGGACAAATGAGTTGGTTTTAGGGAAAACCAGTGGTAAAAATCAGCGCTGGGAGGGAAAACAACAACAAAAAAATAAGGATGTAATGATGAAAAGGGAACTTTATGTATTTTCAATATAATAATACATGTATATGAACTAGTAAAACTATAGGTAGAGATTAGAAAACGGAAGTAGGACATGGCGTTTCAAGAGGAAAATAGAACTGGGCTGTGTGTTTGATTCAGTAAAAAAAACTGCCTACGGATGTTCTAAGAGAAAATATAACTAAGGCTGGCGGGCCAGAGGCCAGTTGATACCTGCTGGATCTTTGTGCCCCATTATCGTCATGGGTTGGGCCTATTAAAAACAAAACCAAGCCTGGGCAGTCTACAGCCCAGTTGAAACTTGCTCGACCTGAAAAAACAATATACCTACTGGATCCCAGTTATCAGTCTGTACTTGCAGAATTCTCTCGTTTATTGACTATGTTGAAAACTTCATGGGTTTCACCGTCTCAGACATCAACATTATTTTTCCATCATGATAATAAGTGCGTGCACTTGCTTGCGTACGGCCATGGACCTACAGGTTCCGTACAGTTAGGCTCTGTATGGACAGCCGTCTTGTGGTTCCACGGACGAATTTCATGCAAATCGGATGGTTTTCAGTGAGAGCGGACTAAATTCATTGCATTTTACATATTTCTTTTCATTATGGAATATTTTACATATTTCAACTAATAATAACCGACTAGGCCTTTTTTTAGTCCATGGGAGGCGCTTCACGATCGAGGTTGCGACACTTAACTGTTCTGGAAGGCCCAAATCCATCGCTCCTCTCTTTTAACAATTTGCAGCTGGGCTTGGCATGCCACAGCCCAGTTCCGACATGCTGCGTCCAACTATCAGCCTGTGAAACCGGATGGATCCCCTGCGTACTTCAAAGATGTAAAAAAATTGGAGAACTGGGAATTCGAACGGGCAGGTGCTTATGCTACCCATCAAATAAAAATCAGGTGCCTGAAAATTCATTTCGAAACAAATGATTCAGCTTTATATCCACGTCGACCCTCCACATGATGGTTGGAAGCAAATGCCAAGTTCATACAGAAAGATCCTTAACAACAGTACCAACTTGCAGACGACCAGGTAGTACAAGTACCAATACCAAACTAACTTATAATCTTTTTAGTCCTGGCCCTAGTGTTCGTCTGGTAGAAAATCTTGCACAGGACCAGCTCCCACTCCTTCTCTTGCTCCAGGTCCCCGAGGTGGTACTGGTGCATCAGCCAGTTGGTCCTCTGCTGGTCGAAGTTCTTGTTGGTGTGCAGCACCAGAACCTTTTTGCTGCCCGTCTGCCGACCGTTGACCATCACCGGCAAGGTATTGCCGGTCTTGTGCCACATCGTGTGCATGCCGCACTCTGACTGTATCTTGCGACGCGTCTGCGTGCCCCTTTTGAACGTCCTGGAGTTGCGCTGGAAGAAATGCTTGCTTATGCCACTCAGTGTGATACCTGTAGTATTGGCGAATACAGGTTTTAGGGTACGTAGTTGGCATTTTCATAACATCTTTGGCATGTTGCAGTCACTTGTTTCACTTTTTATTAACTGTCAAATTGTAATTGCTTCTATAGGTCTGCGTCTAAAAAGAAAAATAGAGCTATAAACAAAGGAATATGTTTGTGCAAGTAGACGGCCGATCGGTGTCTCACCTGGAAGTTTCTCAGGATGGGTGTAGCATATGCCGTGCTCGCTGTCGATGGTTGGTATGAACAAATCAATGAGAGGGTGAGATCTCGCACTGTCAGCACTCACTTTGGCCTCAAGGTGCTCGATCAGCTCCTGATCTGTCGGATCGAACTTGACACCAGCCGGCAGCACCGGCCAATCCTTCTTGGACTTGCATCGGTTAATTCCAGTTAAATGGTACTCAATGTATGATCAATCATCTGTTTTAAGTAAATGATGAAAGATTTTGACAGGTAAGTGTTACTCCAAATCTGAAGTCCACAATACCCGAACAAACTGGGGTCTCGGCTTCATTACTACATGTAGACTCTAAAGACTTTAAAACCCCCATAAAGATCAAAATCATCATACAGGGCGACAGGACGAATACTCACAGGAGCGGCCTCGCTGGTTCCTTCCTTCATCCGGCTAGCTTGAAGAGCATCCTTGTTGAGATCTATTTTTTCAGCGTCTTCCTTTTGACTACTTGCAATGAAGTATAGCAACTCCAGTAGCTCATCGTACCAAATGGATCGGAACAAGGCGGCGGCTGGGAGGCGGGGAGACCGGGCGAGAATGGGAGAGTGATTTTGTAGAGAATGTGAGAGTGCTGTTGTAGTACGAGAGGGGTGAGGCTCACTTTGGTGAACCGAACATGCCGCCGGGACTCTTGTGTCACCTCACGCGCAGTGTGTTGTCACCTCAATTCAATGTGAGGACATGATGAATAATTTGACCGACGTATACTAGTACTACTGTACTACTTACTAGTCGTATTTAGTGTCACATTTTAACCATAGGTTTAACTAACAAAATGTCAATGCATGTCACCGAAAATTATACCATTGGAAACTATGTTCAAATACGAATCCAACGATATAATTTTTTGTGACATGCATTAACATTTAGTTAGTTAAATTTATGGTCTAAATTTGACACAAATTACGAAGGGGACCAGTAAACCAGGAGGGAGGTAGTAGTACGAGTAGCGCAATATACGGTATAGAGGACTAGTACAAATTTAGAAATGGAGTACGAAGTTACAAGGCTGTGCGACAGACTTTGTAGGCTACACGAGTAATACAAAATATAATTCCCATTGGACAACACTTTCACCAACAAGTATGCACTTAAAGCCTAATTGATATATATATATATATATATATATATATATATATATATATATATGGCTTCTGCACATCATCTCCATCATCATTATCAGTACATCCTACGCAGGTGAGTTAGGATGCACTTGATCCCAGAAAGGTATCTATCCTTCAAACTAACTACAATACATAATATCCAACAAAAGAGGGTCATGCTACAGCTGCAGGATACATGGCTCAGTCTAGATATCACTACGAATCAAGTTGTACATATTTGCTGTTGGCATGAACCACATCGCCGCATGTCGGGTTTGCAAAAGCCATTCATCGCTTGGAAGCTTGATGCCTTTCACACACTGAAGATTATCTGGCAACAAGCTGCGTCGACGAATCTCTGGATATGGTGATTCATGAAACCCATGGTACGATGTGTAAACATAGTTCCCCCTGGCGAATGGAAGTTGCATAGCACGGTAATCATCGCCGGTGATATGATCGATGATTGGTTGGATGATCGGATAATTGAGCCCGAGGAACATGGAGTGGTTGCCGAGGCTATAAACCCGCCTCCAGTTGAATACGCCTAGCCAGTTGGAGCTGGGATCTTTCTCGAACATGAAGCAGCCATAGCCATCACAGTCACGAACGCCCCAGACATTGTACTGCATGTGGTTTGATGAAATGGTTTGGTCAATTTGGTATGTGCGAATGAGCATCAAATGACCGCTGTCAGTTGAACGAGTGATAAAGCACCACCCATTGAGTTGTATATTTCCAGGTCCTAGAATTATGAAGGCCAGCGAATTTGCGTCTGCTGCAACAAATCAAATTGGAGACCAAAAGGACAAAAATATACAATCACGTTCAGAGTATGTGTGGAATTAAGATTATTATAACAGTGACATAGATCATAGACAGAGAATTGCAATGCCGTGGTCATAATCATACCCCAAGTTAAAAAAAATAAGCCAATGGCTTTCATATTCTAGCAATATGTCATGGTTCAAACATCATGTAAAAATGAGAGGAAAACAGCTATGACAGGGCCTACTCATATTCTACCATAGCAGTTACTATTGTTCTCATATCAACTCTAACAATAACATACGTGGTTATAAAAAAACTTGGAAATGAGAGTAACATATAGCAATCATGAGGTTATACTCATAATATCTATTCAAACAATCATTAGATGCCAATTGTTCTCATATCAACTCTAACAATAACATGTGTGGTCATAAAAATCTAGGAAATGAGAGGAACATATACCAATGATGTGGTTATAGACATACTATCTATTCTAAATTTCTAACAATCAACAGGCAGTCGTATTCATAAGGTAAAGATGAGATGAGATAAAACAATTACACAACGATAGATTCCACCAGTATATGCAGCCAATCTGTGCGTCGACCGCGTAAATGATGCCATCATGCACTATAGCATCAGACAGAAATGGAGGGTCAAGAGGATTGATGATGACCATGTATGGTGACTGGATTCCAGATAGACTAATCCCATGCCGAACAAGGCAATGAGCTTGTAATCCATGTAGTCTTCTGATGGTGTGGGCACTTCGCAGATTACAACCTTCAGCAAATGGAGGTTGCACCTAAAGCTCGATGCGTCTCGTGCGTAGTAGGCAGGAGTGTCCGGCGGGCCGCGAGGCTCGATGCCGGTGGTATCCAACGATGGAAGGGTGATCTCTCGCTGGGTGTAGATATCCACGAGATGCCACGGACTACCGGATTGGTGGATGAGGATGATCCAGTTGGCCTTCATGCCCGCCCAGTAGTGGCCGCGCATGAAGGACAGGTGGACGGGTAGTGGTAGCATGTCGAGGGGCACCACGGCAACCCCCGTAGGATCGTCAAGTCGGTGTCTGGGCCACCTGCGAGGATCGGGCATCAGCAAGCAGGGTGTCTTGAAAAGGGCCGGCCGGTTGCAGACGAGTAGACGGTACAAAGACACCGAGCATGTGGCCAGACGCACGGTGCTGAGTAGGTCCATACGATTACAGATCTGCTCCAATAGAACATCGGGGAGGGAATTCCAATCGAGGCTCTGCGTGTCAGTCGGTTCTGCCATAGGGTTTTTTAGGGCACTGAGTGATTGGGGTTTTCGGTGCCTGCGAGCGAGCGGGGAAGTGGATTCGGGCGGGCGAGCGAAGAAGATGGTGTGTGTGGCCGATCAGTGAGTGGGGGGGGGGGAAATGGTACGCGCGAACTACCAAGGAAGATGGCGCGGGCAGGCGAGCAGTGAGCGGGGGAAAATGGTGTGCGGCCGACGATGGGGAAGAGAGGAGGAAGAAGAAGAGAAGAGGAAGAAGAGGGAAAGACGGGCAAGAAAGTGAATTAAATCTAAATTCTACTAGTACTACTACCAGGATATACCGTCCTTCGGAGTGTAAATAGTTAAGCCGATGACATGTGGGTCTACCTCAAGAGGGCCCATATGTCAGTTAATGGAAGAGAGAGGTGCGTAGGCGTATTTGCGGAAGCGTGCTCCACTGGCAAACATGATGGCAGTACTGGGTAAGGCTGATTTATTAACACCAACACGCTGGTTCAGCTTATTAATTAAGTGTCCCATCTGCTGCAGCATGTATTGTCACTTCACTGTGAAGACTAGTTGAATAGTTCTCTCTGACCGAGATGGGGAATAATGGATCGCCAAGACTTCCTATCTACAATATCCCTATGCCTCTACTCTCATCCTATCCAACAAGATGAAACATTGGCCAAGGCACCCGATGCCAATAATGTAGGAGTACTAGTAGTATTTTGTGTCAATAAACCAGGACGGAGGTTTATATACAGGTCAATAAAAAAATCATCAACCAAGGTAGTAGTAAATGATCAGTGCCCGAAGATTTTTTTTTCTGAAAGTACTCAATAATGGGCTCGTTTTCCTCAAGAAAATTGTGTTTACGAATGTATTAATTGGAATGCATGCGTGAGGAACAAAAGACCAGAACTTTTACATGCATTGGTGAGTTTTCTCTTAATTCTTGCATGCAATGTTTTAATGAAGCTTGAAATATGAACATGTCAATGGGAGGGAGTAAAAGCCTCATGCATGCATGCATGCAACTTGCAACACTCACATGTACACATGCACGCACGCAACACTCACGCATCCATGCGGCACACAGCACACGACGCAACACACACACTCACGCTCAAGTGCTCAACCTACTCCCTCCGTCCGTGAAAGATTGTACATATAGAGATTTACACATTGACCAAGAGGAACCGGAACTTCATGGCATAATTAACGCCCAAAAGTAGCAGACTTATGTGTGCATATGACCATTGAGAGAAGAAGATTAAATGAAGGTTGTTGCATGCTGTAATTAAGGATAGACATGTAGCCTATAGCTAGAGCACAAGTTGGTGCATTAGTCAATCAATACCGATTAGATTAAAGGCTAAGTGCATTGGAAGTGTAGATGCACACTCTTTGTTGGAAATTTTTCTAATGCTAGATGTACAGTTTTTCACGGACCGAGGGAGTAGACGTGCATGCACTCAGCCAGGGTGGTTCGCGCGCAAGGGTTGGACTCCTGTCGCGCCTGCGTAAAGTTTTGTTTAACTGATTTCTTTGCTCTGCCAACTGACATGTGGGATCCAGAAACCAGGTGTCAATTTAACCAGTCAACAAAGTGCCACGTCGACTATGTGGCCGGTCAGTAGGATGCAATACAGTGCTCTACGGTGAGCTAGTGACCATATAATCACCTCAAAACTATATAGTGACCGTAATGAGCGTATTGTTACATATGTTGACCGCCAGTGTATTTTTCTCGTTTCAAATTAAGCCATATTAACCGGAAAGGACGCAGTATGGACTAGTACTACTTTGATGTGTCCCGTCAACTCGTCGAACGAGGAGAAGCTTGCTTACTACGCCCTCTCCCTCGCCCACGCGCGGTGGCTCACAGGACAAGGAGAAGCTTGCTTACTACTACGTACGCCTACGCCCTCTCCCTCGCCCACGCGCGTGGTGGCTCGCAGGACGAGGAAAGGGTTTTGACTATAGCGCCCTCTCCCTCGCCCTCGCGGTGGATGTGCAGCAGTTCATTCGGTGTCAGATTGCCAGAAGCATATTGTACTGTAGTATCATCATTGTTGGACCTTCCGAAGAGGCGAAGAGCCAAGTGCAAGGTTCACAGAAGTACGACTTTTGAACCTCCCGAAGAGGCAAAGAGCCAAGCGCAAGGTTTATAGGAGTTGTCGTCCTAGTACTACAACTATAGCGAACGATCGCTACTGTATGATGCCGCCACATCACCTATATCCAAAGTTGTGCCACTTTTTTTTTCTCACAGAGCGTGTTGGAGCCCGTGCAATAGCCACACAAGTTTCACGTACACATAACACATTTACTAGTAATAAATTCTAAAGGACAAATGCCAGTATGCCACACAAGTTCATCTCCACTTCATGTGATAAATTTGTGCACGACTAGTCTACATATATTTACAGCGCTACCATTCACAATTTACCATACTCCACTTACACGTTATAGATGGGCTCCATGTCCTCCTCCAGGTTCCAGTCCCAGGTGTTCTTCATAGATGGCACGATCCATAGCAGTGGGCAACGGGAATCATTGTCGCAGCTTTCTAGTCCGGTTCCACACGATGGAGACTCATCCAAGCTGAAGCGGCATAAATCAGGGATAGCGTGTCCCAGCATGTCGTTCATCCGGCGGTGCACACTGAAGACACAACCATGCTTCATGAACGGCAGGCCTTCGGTGTCGTGCACGGAAGGTGGCATCCGCTTCACAATGGGGTAGCTGTCCCCAATGAAAAGCGAGTACTCTCCAAGAGTGTTCCTCGGCACCCACATAGCATCACGGGGGTCGAACTCGGCGCCGTTCATCTGGTACACGTGGCATCTCAGATCTAGACACATGGTGATGTACATGGTCAAGGTCCATGCATAATAATGTTGTGCTCAAATATGGCGGTCAGTAATATTGTGCAGCAAATAGTACTACTCCGGTATAGAGGAAGTAAAATAACCGGCTTATTATATATAGCCACTCTTGGCTACATGGATGAGATAGTAAGACATGGAAAAACAAAAATGGTGGGAGCTAGTGGGTTCAAGTCTTCAAGGGCCTAGCTAGCTATACGCGTCCTCCAAGGTAAAAAGTACTTCCTCCGTCTCGGTTTACAAGGCATGCACGTCGTTCTAGGTTGAGAATTTAACTAGCTATATATGTATTATATGTGATGAAAAATATATGTTTAGAAACTACATCCGCTTAAGAATCCAATGATATACTTTTGTGACATATAACTCATATTTAGTTAGTCAAATGGATGACCTAGAACTATGTGCACGCCCTATAAACCAAGACGGAGGGAGTACTAGTACTAGTAAGTAGTATTATAATGAAAGAGAAGGCGAGAGGGTTAAAAAAAATCTAATACTAAATTGTAGTACTTGTACAGTAAACATGTCCCAGTCAAGAAAAGAAAATAACTAACAAGTACTACTACTCTAACACACAACAATGAGAAAATGGAATACCTGGGTAGATGGTGACGGTCCGATCGTGGTAGATCGTGTGACCATGTTGCACATCAGTGGTACCATGGGTAACAACTGCTAAGATAGTTGATCCCAATATGCCAAAGTCAGCTACAAGGTTCCAGGTTCGACCGAATCATGGATGCAAATGCACATCCAGGATCGGCGATCTTATTTTGATCGGGGGATGACTGGTCCCTGCAAAATAATGGAGTACCGTTAGGGATGCAAATGATGGTTTGTGCATTCCGTTTGTAATCTCTCATACCGTAGGATGGCAACTAGATGAAACAAGTCCCCTGGCTTGTCACCGCGAAGATGCGGCCTACATGGCACACAACGTCTTCGAACGTGTAGGGGTACAAATCTGCCGCGGCCAACATGTGCCAGCCTCTGCCGTTACTGCCTTTTATATTGATGGCAATCCTTATGTCGAACACCGCGATGAGATAGTAATCGTCGTAGCCGCGTCGCTTTGTCGGCGGGTCCACAATTGCTATCTTCTTCAATCTCATGTAGGCATCATCATACGTATTCAAGCCCAGCCAGTCCGGAAGGCCGATCCCAATGGTGGAGAAGGGGTCTACGGGAACGGCCGCACTGCTGTGGATGTTGTGCAAAATGATGGTGGTATCCGGCCGGAGGTATGCAAGCCAATCTTCGCTGGCACCAACCCAAACCTATATATAAGACGGTGGGCAGCGGAGAAATTACGGGATGGAATAACTAAGTACTATATTTAGAATAGACACTACATGATCAAACTCCATGACTGACCTGCTCATCGGACAAAATCCGACTACCTGTCAACATCGGCAACTCTAGCGGAGTCAACGTGCAACCATGGCCAGGGAGCGGTGGACTGTTCGATGGATTTTCCCATAGAATAACCTTCTCCTCAAGGACGCATGGAAGACCAACAAGCATGGCCTTTTCCCAAGCCTGTTTAAGCACCGTTTTAAAATAGTTGGTGCAGGAAGCACTGAGTCTTGCGGCGGTGAGGACGTCGGAGCGGCGTGCGATTTCTCTGAGAGGATCATCGTCCAAGGTCTCCCAGCCCCGACGAGGAGGAGAACCGCCTAGCGAATCCATGGGAGCAGCGACAAACTGCCTTGGTCTCTTCGGGGGGAGGGGAATTGGCGAGGAGGAGATAAGGAAGTTATGCGGGCACGCATAGTGGTAGTGCCTAGTGCCCCACGATGGTGAGGCTATTATTTACTAGTATGTGCTTGTACTGTAGCAGTAGTAGTACTACTTTCTCAACTAGTAGTGCAATGTACTGTACTTCTATAGTGCACCAGTTTTGAACTCTTGAATCTCAAGGCCAAGGACCTATAGTTGCAAGTGGAGGGTACTACTGTTCTCTAGAACCATCGTTGTACTATCAATGTAGGGAAAGTACACCTGCGTAGTGCGTACTCTCCATGCTCTATTCAAGTGCGTAGCTGGCCTACTCAGCCACTCCTCTCACGCACACACTAGCAGCCTGTTTATCAGCGACGGTTACTACGGGGGCAGAACATTTGAGTTATTTGATACAGCGAGACTAGGCTTTTTTTTCCATTTGTGGAGGTGTAATGGATCTCGTCGAACTTTGTTAGTTCCTTCTTTATGAATGAAATGAGGCAAAGCTTTTGCCTCCGTTTCAAAACAAAAAAAATCACGTCAAGAGGAATTTCTTTTATAGAGCCGATAATGGAGCGAAGTCCATGCGTGCAACGCCACAAGCTACAGAGTAGTAGAGTAGCACTTTACGTACAGAGCCATATTGCATAGTTCCCAATGCCACGCCAGGCTTTTCCGGCTCCTCAGGCTTAATTGGGAGGCGCTAGTTTAAATATTGGGAGGAAGCTGCAAGCGAGGTGCGGCTGGGGCGAGCACGCAAGCGAGAAACTTTGCATGGTGTGAATTGATATATAGGAGTACTACTCTAGTACGTGAGCCATGAGATGATGGGAGGGAAAACCCGTTCATGTGGCTGGGCTATCCAGTGCACCCAGATTATGGTGCGACACGTCCGTTCGACTTCAAAAGTCAAACTACGAGTGTACAATATTGGCTCGCAGCGAGGTTACTATTAAAAAAAAGGCCGCCGTGCGTTCGGCCGGGATCGAACCCACAAAACGAGCTATACACTCCCGCGACCACTAGTAGTACTCGTTGGAGTACAACGCAACCTAGAATCGCCTTTTGTCGCTAGAACATTGTTCCTTACAAGAAACCACTACTCGACAAACTAGCCCTACCAAGAAATGACTATTCTACAAAAATTAGCAAAAACATACCGAAATTTTCTTAATCCGTCGCAATAAACTACCAAGTGCCATTATAGGCATGTTTCAACCCATGTTGCCCCTTAAGACAACGCCTTCTATTTGACCGGCAAGTTTGGCGTTATGACTTGTGGGACCTACATGTCAGTCTGGACAAAAATCCTCGAGTGACCTCCTACCTTCGGCCCGTCCACCTAGTCATCCTCGGCCATGGGACGCAGCTACCGCCGCCGGCAGAAGGCGAGGTCAAAAGCGCCAGCGGCGCGGAGCCCATCTTGCGGCAGCCCGGATGCCAGCTCCGTCCGGCGCTCGAGGCCGCTAGCTAGCCAAGCTAGCACACACCCTGCTGGATGCATCCAGCTGCTTGTCTACAAGGTTTGCTAGCTAGGTTGGCACGGCGGTGCGGTGGCTTGCTCGCGCGCGCCGCACTAAGGCCAGCCATCTGGCTCGAGCGAAGGCCAGCGCGGCGGCTTGCTCACGCATGAGCCATGCTCAGGCCAGCCAGCCAACCCGTGCGGAGGCCAGCGCGGCGTCCGGCCCGTCCGGCGGAGCGACGGCCAGCTCGCTCATCACCGGCGCCACCGACGAACATGCATAAGAACTGTTTGAAGTAATGTTCAGGAAAAATAATGATTGGAGGAGGAAGAACAGGATAGAAGGTCAGATGTGGGTCCCTCGTGTCAATGGTCAAACAAAATGTGTTGGTTTAAGCTGCCTCGTCAGCACGGACATGTGGGCCAACCCTGTCATAAACGGGTTTAAACGAGCCTAATCGGCACTAGGTAGTAGTTTTTTGGCGCGGATTAAGAAATTTTGGGTATGTTTTTGCTATTTTTTGTACAATAGTTTCTTCCTAGGGCTGGTTGAAAGTGGTAGTTTTTTGTTAAATACTCTACATACTGTAAGTAGGAGTGAAAGTTAAGCTTTGGAAGCCAATAAGCACGGCTAGTTACATAGTGCCTATGTGTACGTAATTCAAACTAAATATCAACCATGAGTGACTAATATCTTGATGGAAAACTCGAAACTATGGAAATACTAGCATTTTTTTTGCATGGTTGGAAATACTAGCAATGTGCACGTACGTTGCAACAGATCATAATTAGAATAATACTTATTCACAAACTTGATAGAAAACACTCTAATTTTGATATACATATATCACTAGAAATATATTATGTTTCAATCAGAATATATTCCTTGGGCTGTTTTGGTGAGGTGAGGGAGGGATGTGGTTGGTTTTAAGATACTAATTAAGGGGTTTTCTGCAAATTGGGTAGAGAAGTGGGATGTTGTTGAGAAAAGGCAACAACTTACCTCACAGTTGTTAGATGTAGATCTAATGGTCAGAAATAACGGATGGCAGACACACCATCATCACCAACTAAGTCTTCTGTAGGAGTACTAGCAAGATGCCCGTGCATTGCACGGAACATCAAGATGCATTTTTTTATAAAACACCTGTTGTGATTAACCCATGCGGGAGTAATCCCATGTGTAAAAATTAATGATATCTTGAGAAAGAGGAGAGATAAGGTGAGGAGGAGTGGGGCGTGGTGGTGATTGGTGGTCGGACTGAGCGGAGGCATGGGGATGGACGACGCCGGCAGCGACCACCATGCCAGATTGTTCCAGAGGCTTCCTTTTTTAATTGCTCAACAATAAGGTTGTGGGAGATAAGGATGAACGAGGGAAGGCCTTGTCTGCAAATGTGGAGAGAGGTGTGGGTATCTTTTAGCTTAATTTCTATCCGTCAGATATAGATTGGGCGGTCTATATTGCAAGATGGCAGGCATACCATCATCACCAACTCAGTTTTTTTATAAGAAGAGATATAAGTATGGAGATACAAATGTATTATCGATACTTGTTTCCATAAACTTGGATCTACATTCTATTCAATGGCTGAGCATGTGGGGCCTTAGCACGATGACTTCTCGACTGTGTAAAACAAAGGTTTTCCCGTCGCTGATAAGGAGGGGGTGACGGCGGCGCGCTTTTGGCTCGCTCTAGTCCTAGTAGTCATACTAGGTGGTCTACACACGTGTAGATTTATTCTTTTTCACGTCTCGTGTTTGTCGTACTGCCACGACTGTTGATGAATCGACGATAAGTTATTCACGACAAAACCTTGGTTGAGCGTGTGTGTGAGAGAGAGACAGCGCGTGCGTGTGTGATATGTGTAGAGACTGAGGCAATGATAAGAGATTCTTTGTGTCTATGTGTGTGGAGGATAGAGAGAGACATGTGCATGGGGCTTTGTGTTGTGTAACGTGGAGACACATAGACATAATCAGAGAGTGAGTGTGTGAGATACACATGCGGACATGGGGAGAGATGTGTGAGTTAGAGAGATGGAGAATTTTGGTGTGCATGTGAGCTAGAGAGAGAGAGGAGGGGGATATATACATACCTAGTGCTGGAGAGAATATGCAAGGGTGTGTGTCTTAAAAGAAGGATCCAGATAGATGGGTGTTTGTGCGTGTCTGTGTGTGTTTGTGCATGTGTGTGTGTGTGAGAGGGAGTGTGTGTATGTGGAGAAGAGAGACCACTAATGGTGTAAACCTAGTAGGGAAGGGGTAATGGTGTGACATGTGTGTCAAAGAGAGAGAAAGGCATGTGTAGTAGCGGGATAGCATGGGTGCGGGCAGGGAGCAGACTATTTGGAAGAGACATCGAGTGTGTGTGGGAGAGGGGTGTGAGAGCGAGAGAGAGAGAGAGCTAGCGAGGGAGAGAGAGAGGAAGAGAGGGGGAGAGAGAGGGGTCATTTGTGTGCGGAAGTGGCGTATAGATAGGGAGACAAGGTTGATGTTGTTCGAAAGTGGCCTATGTACGGAGACGCAAGGGAAGCGAGTCATCGTGTGTGTGATAGAGACTTCATGAGAGATCTAGAATAGATGGTGTAGAGAACAACATGCGAGATTGAGAACGATGATACGTTAGGGAGCTATGGAAAGAGTCACGACATATATGTATATAGGGAAGGAGCTGGGGCGGGTACGCATGTGGGAGAGATAGAAAGAGGAGAGTGGTGCACAAGGAGACAAAGGGTGCTTGTTTGCAGTGGGGGTGGTGAGTGAGGTGAGTGTGCGAGAACCACATAACTAGGGAGATAGATGTTTGGGGGCGACGTTTTGTGTGTATGGGAAAGTTACACTCTATATAGTGCGTGTGCTTGGGAAAGAGAGATGCTGGGAGACCTAGAGAGTGGGTGAAGAGATGTGTGCATGCCCGAGAGACAAAGTGATAGAGCTTGTGGGGGGGGGGGGCGCGGTGGGTGGCTTCAGATAAAGAGTGAGGTGTCTATATTTGAGAGACTTTAGCGTAATTGAGATATATATGGTCAATAGTGTGTGTGCACTCATGGTTGATCAATTTGTTTCACAGTTTGGACTATGAGATAACGATACTTTTGAACATGCGTGATATACTTTGAAGTACCAGAATTACAAGCCTAAGATTGGAATTTTGGAATTCGACTCCATCATTAGCTTTTGTAATTCATTAAACGGATGTACATTTTTAAGCCGAGATTTCGTGATTTCAAATTCATATATCAAACCTAGAGATATACACATACGGGCATGTTCAAACCTTATAATCATCCACTTTATTCATAAACATACACATTTTTGTTTTTGTCATCATATTTAGGATAAACACATTTGGAAATTCATTTGAATTGGACCATATGATGGTATTTGCTTCCACTAGCTCAATGATCCATATTTGAATTCAATGGACAATCTAAGTTTCGAGTTGGAGACATTGATTTTCGAAACTTGCACTTTTTTTGCGTGCAAAACAAATAAATTCTCGGCCATGATATTATAGTCGGCCATACAAGAGCAGAACACTTAATTTCAGCCGCCAAAAGCTTTCAAACTTCCCGCTCACATCAAAATATCTCGCGCCCGAAAGTTTAGCCCTGCGATATTCCTGTTTTACCCTTGCCACATGAACGGAAAAGGGCTGCTTTGGTAACTCCATTGTTTTCCCCTCTTTGCCCCCAAAATTCTTCCCCAGAGCCCCTCCCCGCCTCCCCCCAACCACGCCAAGCCGCCGAATCTAGTCCTCCGCCGCAACGGTGGACCTCACACCCCGCCGGATCTACCTTCCGCACCCTGGAACCCCCAACTACCAACTCACCACTTCACCGGAGCCGCTTCAGCGACTGGCTTGTCCACCACTCCAGATCTCCTTGACCGCCATCATGGTCCACCGCACCGAATCTGCTTCACCGGTGCCCTTGTCCACCACAGTGTAGGCCCTTCACCGACTCCCTCGTCCGCCCCATGTCGTGGGAAACCACGGCCACCTATGGGGCCATCAGCCCCTTGTGGTTCGGCAGGGGGGATGAGCACATTACACAAAGAGTGGAGAACATAGCGCAGCACGGCAGAGATCACACGGGCAGTTTTACCCAGGTTCGGGCCGCCGCGAGGTGTAAAACCCTACTCCTGCTTTGGTGGATTGATGGTGGATTGTGGTGGAAACGCAGCGCTCTTACCCGGCAGGGTTGCCTCGGGGCGAGGGCAGCTACGCGTGTATGAGTGTACTAGGGTCCGAATCCTTTCTATGGTTGCCATTGCCCTCCTTTTATAGATCAAGGGGTCACCACAATGGCAAATCAGTCATTGTGCACTGATTAGATAGCGAACAGTGCTATCATACCTAACTCTGAAGTCAGAGCAGAGCGCATTAAATGCGCCGCTTAGTGTCACATTGTGGCATGCCCGGCAAGCCACCTTTTCGCCTGTCTGCTTGACACGTCTCTGGACGGGTGTCATTTGGAGGTGATTTCCATAGGAAGTGGCTGCCACGTGCCAAATAACAGCCACTTAGTCACTTGGGGGCTTGACACCGCACCGATCGATGACTTGCGTCGCTGTGAGGTGGAGCGGTGGAGCCTTGGCGGGGTAGTTTGCCCTCGTAGCGCCTGACAGGCCTGCCGGGACGGTCTTGATGCTTGTCTTCGGGGCCACCTCGACCTCGCCAGGCTCACCTGCCCGGCAAGGGAGGCTTTCCCTTAGTGGTGTCTTGCTCATTTAGCTTGTCTTGGTCCTCTTGATCTGCCCTTTGATTCCTCAAAGAGCTGATCTCTCCTTGCTTGGTCTGGACTTGGACATCGCGAGCTTGCCTCCAAGCCCGTGTACAGTCTGGGCAACATACCTGGGGTTTGTTGCACCGACAGGAGCCCCCGTGCCTGGCCTGAATGCGATGCCGAGCGTCGTCGGGGTAGGCCCTGTCAAGTACATGGGCGAGGAGGCTTGCGGCGGTTTGTCCTTTGAGGTCTTCTTTGCTTCTTCATTAACCTGAGCTTGGATCACTTTCCAGTTTTCCCGCGCGTCGCGTAACGCCAATTGTGGTGGGGCCATCCTTGTAATGGCCCGTGAATGACTTTAACGCACGGGCGAGTAACTGCCAATTCACTCTTCCCACCACGCTCTTATCCCTGGCCACGTATGCTGCATGCATTGAGTGGGGTAGGTAACAGAGGCGCGTGGTGTGGGAGAGCGTCAAGGCAGGGGCCCGGTCTTCTTGGGTTGGTGGAGAGGGACAGCGGTTACCAACCGATGGAACAGCCCCTAGCCCCCAGCCCGCCTATAAATGGGGGCGGGGGGGGGGGGGAGTGGAAGTGCTTATCCATGCACCTCTTCTTGCCATTTCCTTCCTTCTCCCAGTAATGTTGAGAGGGAGAGACTGGGGCCAGGTCCCGGGCTTGAGCTTGGGGAAGATTACTCTGAAAGCTTACGTAGGCGCCCGGGGAGCGTGTCTGGTCCATGGCCGAAAGGGATGTGGCGGTCGAGCCACTCGCAGCGCAGGAGGTACCAAGTTTTTCCACTATGGTGGAATGCTTGTCTCCTCAGCTCGGGTCGGCTGTCTGGCGGGGAGCACTAGACCTTGCCGTGAACCACTGTGGCTTCCTGCCCAGACGCCGGAGCTCCCAGGGCTTTCGGCATCTGTCTGGGGTGCAGCGCTCGGGTCCCTTGGTAATCCCAGCACTACCCCCTTTGGTGAAGTCGGGGCGAATGCCGAAGAAGGCGGCATCTTCCTGCCCTCCAAGGGGGAGAGCGATGCTCCTTGCGCGTCTCGGACATCGTCGTCGCCCGCAGCTTCTCTGGGGGAGGCAACGGCTCGAGGAGCTGGCGCCCCCCTGGAGTGGTGGTGATGAAGAAAGAATGAGGGAAGACGGAGAAGGCGGGTGGCAGGGCGTCAGGTCGGAGTACGACGGCATCGACGCCTTCATCTCGTACTGCCGTCCTGCTGCCTCGTCTTTCCGTTCTTCCCCTCCCTCTCCGGCACCATCATCACTGGCCTCTTGGTTACCGGGGAGGGGGCTGCTCTCTTGGTGCCTTCACCTCCTCCAGCAGTCTTCCAGCTGAGCTCCGGCGGTTCTCCCCGCCGGTGCTTTTGCTTCTGGCCGGTCCTGGAGGTGATGACCAGGGCACCGCCAAGCTGCTCCTTCCGCCCCTCTCCTTCGCAGCCTCGCCACTCTCGATCTTGTCAGGCTGCGCCCGGCAGGTCCTGACGGGGTCGAGTGGGGCGTCTTGCTCAGGCACTCCTTTTGCCCTCTTCCTCTTCCACCGCAGTGCCTAGGATGAGAGGGACAAGAAAGGGATTACGGGGCACTTATCTTTTTTCAGTCTAAAATATGTAGGCACTTGCCAAACTTTAGTCTAAATAATGTAATCTTCTTTATCCATGTTGGTGTTCTGTAAGATCTGTACTTGTTCATCAGCATATTAATGAAAAAGACAAGCTTTGTCGGGCACTTGTGCATGCATCATACCCATGCAGTGGTGAAATGCCTCTATACGATCAGGTAAACAAGTTATCTCCGGCAAGCTATCCTGCCGGTACCCTCGAATTGTTGCCGTGGGGCTAAGCCTGTTGGGCACAAATCACAAAGAGGGACCAGCCCCCCGCCAAGCCTTCTCCGCCAAAGGCCACTGCGACCATCCTGACCGAAGCAATGTTCGAGTCAAAGGATGGGAGCACCTAATTTTCGAAGGTGACGAGGTTTTCATATGCACAAGTTTCTATTTACAGAACACGTAAGGATAAGAAGAGAACTTATCTGTTTGGCTTGCCGAGGATCGTCACATAGGCTCGTCTTCATTTCTTCTTTTTGTGACCGAGTCCACAGCAAGAACCATGCAACTTAATGCAGATGAAAACAATGCCTCATGCGACCTCATCTACATGATCATGCTATGCTCATGATATGCTTATGCATGCATGCAAGTTTTGGGGGCCCCCCAGCGCTTCATTTATCTTTGTTGCTCAGGGTCTGCGCCTGGCTTTGTACAAGGGGTTACATGCAACATCAGCAAGGCCTGTACAAAAGGGTGGCTGCCGGGCAGGGCCCGCCAGCCGCGCCTTACGGGTAGAACTTACGGAGATGCTCAATGTTCCATTAGTTTTGCAACTGAATGCCATCTCTGGTCTCCAGACGGACTACGCCAGGTTTGGTGACTCGTACTACTCGGTAAGGGCCTTCCCACTTCCGCGTCAACTTGTTTGTACCCTTGGTGGACTGAACACGCCTAAGGACAAGTTCGCCTTTCTCAAAACCCTGGGCACGAACCCTGCGGCTATGATAGCGATGCAGGGCTTGCTGGTAGCGTGCAGCACGTGTAGCGGCCCGGAGACGGTTCTCCTCAAGTAGCACAGTGTCGTCACGCCGGTGCCGTTCCTGCGCTACTTCATCATAGGCAAGCACTCAAGGAGATCGAATATAAGTTCCGTGGGGATAACTGCTTCTGCCTCATAGACTAGGGAGAAGGGAGTCTGCCCGGTAGCTCGATTTGGTGTCGTTCTGAGGGACCAAAGAACCACCGGCAGCTCGTCGATCCATCGCCTGCCACACTTCTGCAGTCTATCGAAGGTTCTTGTCTTGAGACCTCGCAGCACTTCAGCGTTCGCCCTCTTAGCTTGTCCGTTGCTTCTGGGATGGGCGATAGAGGCAAATGAGATCTTGCTTCCGAGGGCATGAACATATTGCATGAAGGCACGACTCGTGAATTGGGTGCCATTGTCGGTGATGATTTGGGCAGGCACCCCGAAGCGGCACACCAACCCTTTCAAGAACTTGATAGCTGACTATGCGGTCACCTTTCTCGCAGGCTCCACCTCTGGCCACTTTGTGAACTTGTCGATAGCGACGAACAAGAACTCAATGCCCCCAGTAGCACTGGGGAAGGGGCCCAAGATATCGAGCCCCAGATCGAGAAGGGCCATGACAAAGGGATCGTCTGAAGAGCTTGGGCAGGCTGATGGATGTTCTTGGAGTGGAACTGGCAGGCTTCACATTTGGTCATGAGCTCAACTGCATCTTGGAGGGCTATGGGCCAATAGAAACCTTGCCAGAAGGCTTTTCCAACCAGAGCCCTTGATCCAATGTGTGAGCCGCACATACCCTTGTGTACCTCTGCCAACAGTTCCTTTCCTTCCTCCCGGCAAATGCACTTCAATTTCACAGCATTGGGCCTCCTTCTGTACAACATGTCGTCAACGAACTGATACATACTGGCCCTCCGGGCTACTCTTTCAGTTTCTTCTTGCTCTTCGGGGAGTTCTCTAGTTTGGAGAAAATGGACTATGTGCCATGCCCAGGTTGGGGCCAGGGGCTCGGCAACAAGGACCAGCGGCACCTCCTCATTTGCAGGAGCACACTTCTCGACCGCAGGGACCAGTGGTCTGGCGGGATGGTGCAGGTCACTGATTGAAGGGGAGTTGTTCCCACCAAGCTCTCTGCCGGGAGCCTCGGGAGGCTCTGCCGGGTGAGGCTTGTCGAAGTCCAGTTTCCTCCTCTTTCTGGCCATTGTTGCCGGGGATACGAAGGGCTGAGTCAGATGGAGAACAAAAGTCCCTGGTTTCACAGGGAGTTTTTGCGCAGCGCACTTTGACAGATGATCAGCAATGCTGTTTTTCGCAAGGGGCACGTGCTCTGTTTGCAATCTGTCAAAGCGCTCCTCCAACTTTCTCACTTCCTCGACGTATGCCTCCATCAATGGGCTTTGGTAATCCTTGTTTACTTGTCTCATCACAAGTTGTGAATCTCCGCGGATGATCAGCTTCTTGATTCCCAGTTCTGTTGCAATCCTGAGCCCGGCAAGGAGCCCTTCATACTCTGCAGTATTGTTGGTAGCCTTCTCCCGGGGAAAGTGCATCTGGACAACGTACTTAAGGTGCTCCCCAGTGGGGGCAACAAGAAGTACGCCAGCCCCTACACCTTGTAGGGAAAAGGCACCATCGAAATACATAATCCATTCTTGGGGCGCTTCCTTGTCGGGGATGATCGTCTCCAATACTTCTTCATCAGGAGTTGGTGTCCACTCTGCGATGAACTCTGCTAGTGCTCTGCTCTGAATAGTTGACATGCTTTCAAACTTCAAACCAAAGCTGGACAACTCCAAAGCCCATTCCCCAATCCTGCCGGTGGCCTTGGGGTTTCGGAGTATGCGTTGCAAAGGGAAGCGGGTGACAACTGTGATCTCATGGGCTTGGAAGTAGTGGCGCAGTTTCCTTGAGGACATGATGAGGCCAAAAATCAACCTTTGAATGCAAGAGTACCTCAATCTAGCTCCCTGTAACAGGGAGCTGACGAAGTACACCGGGCGCTGCACCACTTTCTTATTTGCCGCAACCTTAGAACTGCTTCCGCTGCCCTACCTTTCTTCGCTCTCGACTGACTCTGGTCTTGCCGGGACAGGTTCGCTTTCCTCTTCAGAGGGGACGGTGGTTGTGGCTGCCGCGTCATCCACTTCCTGCTGTGCCACCAGTGCCGCACTAACCACTTGATTGGTTGCCGCTAAGTATAGCAGCAACGGCTCTTGTGGTTTGGGAGCGACCAAGGTGGGCACAGAGGAAAGATAGGTCTTCAAATCTCGCAGCGCGGTGTCTGCCTCTGGGGTCCACTCCACGGGCCCTGCCTTCTTCAAGATTTTGAAGAACAGCAGGGCGCGCTCGGCAGACTTGGAAATGAACCTGCTCAGTGCAGCCACACATCCAGTCAAATGCCTCATGTCCTTGACTATCTTGGGTGCTTGAATTTGCTCGATAGCCTTGATCTTGTTGGGGTTTGCCTCTATCCCTCGATGAGACACAAAGAAGCCAAGTAGCTTGCCGGAGGGAACTCCAAACACACACTTCTCTGGGTTCAGCTTCAAGTTGATCCTGCGCAGATTAGCAAAGGTTTCTTCCAAATCCTAGATGAGGGTTGATCTGTCCTTGGTCTTGACCACAATATCATCCATGTAAGCTTCAATGTTTCTGTGCAGCTGGGATTCAAAGCCAATATGTACTGCTCTTTCAAAAGTGGATCCGGCGCTCTTTAACCCGAAGGGCATCCGTACAAAGCAGTACGTGCCACATGGGGTTATGAATGCGGTCTTCTCTTCATCTTCCTTGGACATGAAGATCTGGTGGTATCCAGAGTAGGCATCCAGAAAGGAAAGCAGGTCACACCCGGAAGTGGAATCCACAATCTGGTCGATGCGCGGCAAGGGAAATGGGTCCTTCGGGAATGTCTTGTTCAGATCCGTAAAATCTATGCAAAGCCTCCATTTCCCATTAGCCTTGCGTACCACCACAGGATTTGCTAACCATGTTGGATGCAGTATTCCTCTTACCAAACCAGCTGCTTCAAGCTTTTTGATCTCCTCAGCAATAAACTGTTGCCGCTCCAAAGCTTGCTTCTGGACCTTCTGCTTGACGGGCCGGGCATGCGGGCAGACAGCAAGGTGGTGCTCGATTACCTCCGTGGGAACACCGGGGATATCAGATGGTTGCCAGGCAAACACATCGATATTCACCCACAGGAAGGCAACGAGCATGCTTTCCTATTTGTCATCAAGGGTGGCACTGATAGTGAAGGTACCATCAGCGCCAGCTAGCCCTGCCGGGACCTTCTTCACAGCAGGTGCAGCAGCTTTGGATCTCTTGCTATTGGAACTCTCCGGCAAGTCATTAACAGGCGCAACACACTCCGGTGAGGCACGCTTCCCGGATTCCTTGCTGGCATCCTTGCTAGCTCTCTTCATTTTCTTACTTTTCTTGGCGGGAGCAGTGGTTTCTACAGCCTCAGCAGCAACCGCCTCCCGGTACATCTTGTCCATGCATATGACTGCGTCCTTCTAATCTGACGGAATGGAAATGACTCCTATCAGCCCTGGCATCTTCAAGGTGTTGTAGGCATAGTGGGATGCCGCCCTGAACTTGGTCAGAGCTGGGCGACCAAGGATTCCATTGTACGGCAAGGGGAGGTCAACCACGTCAAACACGATCTTCTCAGTCCAGTAGTTTAACTCCCCTCCGAACGTCATCGGCAGCGTGATCTTTCCCTTAGGACGACTCCTGCTGGGGTTGATTCCTTGGAACGTGTCAGTAACCTTGAGCTCTTCATCTGCTATCTGAAGTTTGCTGATGACCTTTGGAGATATCAGATTCAACCCGGCCCCGCCGTCAACCAACATCTTTGTGACTTTGAGGTTGCGTATTGTTGGTGAGACCAACAACGGCAAGCACCCTACCATGGTGGTGCGGTCAGGGTGATCCTCTTCGTCAAAGATGATGGGCATGCGGGACCACTTGAGAGGCTTCCGAGAATCTGCCGCTGGCTCCACAGCATTGACTTCACGCGCCCACTGTTTAAGTTGGCGGTGAGAGGAGTGCAAAGATGCACCCTCGTCAACGCACAAGGCGTCAGTGGCTTTCTGGAACTCCTGCTCGCTGGTTTCCTCTTCATCTCCTTCATCGGTCTCACCATCGCAATCCTTCTTCTCGCGGCGTCTGGCTTGAATGTGCGGGAAGATGGCCAACGGACTTGCCGCAGTTCACGAGTGAAGGTGGGGCACCCAACCTCGAAAGGTAGGTACCCACCCTCACCGGGTGTAGGCTCGTCGACGTCGGGGCCGTTGCACCTATCAGACTGGCGGTGGGTGTCACGGCGCCGCTCGATGGTGACACGCGCGCCTTCCCCTCGCCAGTCTTCCTGGGCCTGCCGCTGGTCTCGACGTGCCCGAGGGCTAGACGAAGACATCGAGACATCGTCGGGTTCTTGATCGCATGGCTCCGGCCATGGCCCATGCGCAGGCTGCCGCGGAGGGGACTGCACCGTGGGGGTGGCCCCTTCGGCACGGCCAGCAACGCGGGCCATTGTCGTCGTCTGGGGAGGCCATGGCGGGCCACCTCGATGTGATCCTCCCGCCTCGGTGAAACCAATCAGGCTTTGAATGGTGGCTCTCCACTCATCCATCTGATCGGCTGCCAGTGGAAATCTCAATAGCAGCTGGGCCCGCGCCATAGCCTCCAAAGCGGTGCTTGGCATGGATGACGACATAGACCGTAGTGTCGCCTGGTTCCTCATGGTGCCGGTAGTAGCCGCGCCGTGTTCTCGTCGTCATGAGCCCGTCGCCAGGGTGGCATGGTGATGAGGTGGAGGCGCTTGAGGGACAGCGGCTCTGTTTGGCGCATCGGCTAGGGCAGCTTGTTCCGGGAGTGGCGCACGCCCTGCAGCCGCGCCTGCAGCGGGAGCGGCCGGAGAGTTGCGATTCGCCCCAGAGCGAGTGCCACCGCTGCGGCTGTGCCCTTTGGTCAGGCGGAGAGGTGCAGACGGAATGATTTCTCCACCCGTACCTCATGGAGCGTGGCCGCTGGGATGCTGTTGGTGCTGTCCTTCCCCGGTGCCTTCTGCCCTCGTTTCAGCCGCAGGGGAGGTGGTGATAACGCCACCCGCGCCGGCCACGTCCCCCGCAGCGTCCATGTCTTCGTGCGTCTCCGTAGCCCCCGCGGCGTCAGCGGCCGCATGCGACGGGGCCTTCGAAGTGGACGGATGGGCTGCATCACCGGGCTTCTTCTTGGGCGCCATGGACGATGCAGCCGCCGATGAAGAAGATGATGAAGATGACGCGTTACGTATGCTTCTCGGGTTCGCGCAAGCGCAGTCCCCTACCTAGCACGCCAAAGATGTCGTGGGAAACCACAACCACCTATGGGGCCATCAGCCCCTTGTGGTTCGGCAGGGGGATGAGCACATTGCACAAAGAGCGGAGAACATAGCGCAGCACGACAGAGATCACATGGGTAGTTTTACCCAGGTTCGGGCCGCCGCGAGGCGTAAAACCTTACTCCTGCTTTGGTGGATTGATGGTGGATTGTGGTGGAAACGCAACGCCCTTGCCCGGCAGGGTTGCTTCGGGGCGAGGGCAGCCGCGTGTACGAGTGTACCTGGGTCCGAATCCTTTCTATGGTTGCCATGGCCCTCCTTTTATAGATCAAGGGGTCACCACAATGGCAAATCAGTCATTGTGCACTGATTAGATAGCGAATAGTGCTATCATACCTAACTCTGCAGCCAGAGCAGAGCGCATTAAATGCACCGCTTAGTGTCACATTGTGGCATGCCCGGCAAGCCTTGCCGGGCTGCTT
This sequence comes from Thinopyrum elongatum, assembly GCA_011799875.1. NCBI lineage: Eukaryota > Viridiplantae > Streptophyta > Magnoliopsida > Poales > Poaceae > Thinopyrum > Thinopyrum elongatum. The sequence continues at coordinate 228,110,255 of CM022297.1, forward strand.
GGCCACCTTTGTGCCTGTCTGCTTGACACGTGTCTGGACGGGTGTCATTTGGAGGTGATTTCCATAGGAAGTGGCTGCCACGTGCCAAATAACATCCACTTAGTCACTTGGGGGCTTGACACCGCACCGATCGATGACTTGCGTCATTGTGAGGTGGAGCGGTGGAGCCTTGGTGGGGTAGTTTGCCCTCGTAGCACCCGGCAGGCCTGCCGGGACGGTCTTGATGCTTGTCTTCGGGGCCACCTCAACCTCGCCAGGTGTCGGTGTACTAAGTATTGGGCCACTAGTACCCCGTACTTGTGCACGAGCAGTTGTAGCCATCCTCGCGGCAAGGCTTGCCGGGGAACAGTTCGAGGTCGATTCAAGCCATCAAAGAAATCATCAAGTCAGAGATCTGAGGATCAGCAGATAAGAAGAGCTGGAATCCGAAGGCCAGCCTCCCCGGCAAGATCTTGCTGGGGTGGCCTGCGGAGCCCGGCAAGGATTGGCGCCCAGCAAGGCTTGGCGCCCGGCAAGGCTTGGCGTCCGGCAAGGCTTGGCGCCCGGCAAGGCTATTGGGCCACTAGTACCCCGTACTTGTGCACGGGCAGTTGTAGCCATCCTCGCGGCAAGGCTTGCCGGGGAACAGTTCGAGGTCGATTCAAGCCATCAAAGAAATCATCAAGTCAGAGATCTGAGGATCAGCAGATAAGAAGAGCTGGAATCCGAAGTCCAGCCTCCCCGGCAAGATTTTGCCGGGGTGGCCTGCGGAGCCCGGCAAGGATTGGCGCCCGGCAAGGCTTGGTGCCCGGCAAGCTTCGGCGCCCGGCAAGGTTTTGTTGCTGTGCCGCCACTCTAGCACAGTGACAAACCCGACATTCTGGGTCCTTCCATTGGATGCATGGCGACGCGCCAATGGAAGAGAGCTTAAGCGGTGCTGATGGGATGGCCCCTTTTTCCATCCCCAAGAAAGTGAGGACACCTAAATGGACACCTCACGGTGCATTAAATGCATTTGTCCTAATCCGTCAGGGGTTAGGTATGATACCCTGTAGCTACTTTACACCTCGATGTATGTACATTTTGCCACTGTGGTGACCCCTTTGAGTGTATAAAAGGAGGCCCAAGGCAACTGCTACAGAGGAGGAGAACTTCTGGCCCATTCTGCATGCGTAGCTGCTCTTTGAACGTACTGTTCACAGCGAGCGCTCCTGAAGGCTGGGATCAAGAACATTAATAAGAACACAAGGCAGGAGTAGGGTTTTACGCTGATCAGCAGCCCGAACCTGGGTAAAAATGCCCTGCGTCGATCATTGGTTCTGCTCTTTGCGCATACCTCTCCCCCCGCCGAATCGTAAAGGGATTCCTTAGGATCCCATAGGTGTTGCACGCCGACATCTTTGGCGCGCCAGGTAGGGGGATTGAAGGTTGCGTGAACCTGATCTAGTGATCGGCGCCTCAGTTTCCTCATCATCATGCCGCCCAAGAAGAAGAGCGCCGCGACGGCGCAACCGTCCACGTCCGTTTTGCCTACGCCTTCGCGTACGGGCGACGGCGTGGGTGCAGAAGGAAGAGGACTAGAACCCCCATGGCGTTCTGGTGATCCGAGCCAGGCGAGCGGCGTCGTTCGCAGTGGCAGTGGTAACCTGCACGCCGCTGGATCTAGAGACGGCGCTGTGTTGCCTACGGGTGGCACAACGAACTCCAGAGATCGGAGGGCGCCTGCTGGAGCTACCGCGCCGGCTCAAGCCTCACGACCTACCCAGGTCGTGCATGATGAGCGACGTCATGGCGCTGGTGGTTCAGGGCGTCCCCATGAAAAGATTTCTGCACATCGATCCCAAGATGCGCTGGACCAGCATGCACACCGAGCTACCAGCGGAGGTGGCGTGCGGTCGCGTGACCATGGTGGTGCTCCTTCTAATATGGTTAGGAGTCAGAGCACCTCATGTACCTCGCACCTGTCGCCGCCGCCTACGCCAGCGGAAGCCTTGGCACGTGCGCAGCTGCTCCTCGATTTTCCTCCTGCCCCGAAAAAGATGGAGGAGTGGCGAGCTACTATCCAGAGCCTTATCGGCTTCGCCAACAAAGATGGACCGCAAGAGGCAGGGCCCTCGCAGCGAAGGCCCATCGATCCGGCGCGAGCCGATGTGGAGAAAATCGGAGGTGGTGCAACCACAGTGCACTCCCCTCTGCGGCACCAGCGGCGGCCGACAACCCAGCAGGTCGACCGCCGTGAAGAAGTTTCCACGACGTCATCCGATCCACGGATGCGGCGCGATCAGCATCAAGTTCTCCAGGAACGAGGCAAGGAGGACGCTCGAACTACCATCGAGCGGCGACGGGAAGCGCGCTATCAGTCTGATAAGCGCGCAGGGTCAGCTGTCGACGAGCCTGCGCCAGGGGACGTAGGAGACTTGCCTTATGAGGTAGGGACTCCAGCGTTTACCCGTGAGCTGCGGCAAGTCCAGTGGCCCAATTCCCGAACCTTCAAGCCGGACGTCCTGGAGAAATATGACGGTAAGACCCATCCCTCGAAGTTCCTGAGCATCTACACCATTGTGGTGCAGGCTGCCGGGGGCCGAGATGACAAGATACTCGCCAACTACTTCCCGTTGGTGCTCAAACCCAACGTCAGGTCGTGGTTGATGCATCTGCCGGAGAATTCTATTTCTTCCTGGTCAGATTTGTGCCATCAGTTTGTTGGTGCCTTTGTTGGAGACCACCAAGCTCCTGGCCAAGAGAGTGATTTGCATATCATCCCTCAGAAGGAGGGCGAGTCCCTGCGCAAGTTTATGCAGAGGTTCAGCCGGGTGCAGTACAATATTCCTGACGTTCACCCTGCCGCTGTCATTAGCGCGTTCCACCAGAATGTGCGTAACCGCAGAATGCGGGAAGAGCTGGCAATGAACAAAGTCAGGAGTATTGCCGAGCTTTACGCTCTAGCCGATAAATGCGCTCGAGCTGAAGAGGGGAGGAAACTCCCTGGCGAGGCTATTGGCGCGGCGGGCGAATCCGAAGAAGAAGATGCCGCGGCCCCGTCAAGGAAAGGCCGGCGGCGGAACAGGAAACGCGGAGGCAAGGCCGTGCTTGCTGTCGAGGAATCCGACAACCCCGGCACCGCCAAGAAGGCCAAGGTTGGTGACCCCGGCAAGGATCTTGCCGGGTGCCCTTCCTGTCAGGCCTTGGCGGCTGCCGACAAGTTGGAAAACTCCGGCAAGCAGTATTGCAAGATCGATCGCACCAAGGGCCACGACCTCCAGAACTGCCGGCAAGTTGAACAGCTTGCCGAGAAACAGAGGGCCGAATATGAAATGCGAGATAAGGAGAAGGCCCAAGATGGTGCTGATGGATCCGGCAAGAAGCGCGGTGGCCGAGGGGGTCGCCGCGGCAAGGCCAAGCAACAAAAGGATAGGCCCGCTCGGGGCCGAGACAAAGAAGAAGATGATGATGAGAAAGATGATGAGTCCAGTGAGCAAGAGTTCCAGAAGGCTACGGAGGCTATGTGTATCGATGGAGGTGCCTCGCTGCATTCTTCCCACCGTCAGCTCAAACAGTGGATGCGGGAAGTCAATGCGGCAGAGCCATCCCCAGATGCATATAGGCCCCCGAAGTGGTCCAGCACGCCTATCATTTTCGACGCCGAGGATCACCCTGATCGCACAACTGCGGTCGGGTGCTTGCCATTGTTGGTCTCGCCAACGATTCGCAACCTCAGGGTGACAAAAATGCTAGTTGACGGTGGGGCTGGCCTAAATTTAATCTCACCAGATGTGCTCAAAAAGCTCCAAATTCCCGACGAGGACCTCGAAGAAACGGGTACGTTTCAAGGGGTCAATCCGAGAAGAACCCAGCCCAAGGGCAAGATTACCTTGCCGGTGACATTTGGTAGCGAGCTCAACTACAGGACCGAGAAGGTGGTGTTTGATGTCGCCAAGATCCCCATGTCATACAATGGGATCCTTGGTCGGCCAGCGCTGGCTAAGTTCATGGCGGCATCACACTACGCGTACAACGTTTTGAAGATGCCTGGGCCGTTGGGCGTCATCACTATCCATTATGATAAGAAGGATGCGCTCATCTCTGCCGACCAACTTTACCGGGAAGCAGTTGCAGCACCTGCTCCTGCCGCTGGAACTCCCGGGGGGAAGAAGACCGGCAAGAACCTTGGCGCGAACTCCGGCAAGCGCACCTCCTCGGAGTGCTGCGTTTCCGTCGAGGATGCACCAGAGAGTTCCACCGGCAAGAACAAGAAATCCAAGGCTGCTCCGCCGGAGACCAAGAAGGTGCCCGTCAGGGAGGACGGAACGGGGGGAACTTTCACCATGAGTTCCACCCTAGATGGCAAATAGGAAAGCGCGCTCATTGCTTTCCTGCGGGCGAATGTCGACGTGTTTGCATGGCAACCGTCTGACATCCCCGGTGTTCCCAGGAAGGTAATTGAGCACCACCTTGCTGTCTGTCCCCACACGCGGCCCGTCAAGCAGAGGGTCAGGAAGCAAGCCTTGGAGCGGCAAGAATTCATTGCCGAGGAAATCAGAAAGCTGGAGGCGACAGGATTGGTCAAAGGAGTGCTTCATCCAACCTGGTTGGCCAATCCGGTTGTAGTGCGGAAAGCGAGTGGGAAATGGAGGCTTTGTATCGATTATACAGATATCAATAAAGCCTGTCCAAAAGATCCCTTTCCCTTGCCGCGCATCGACCAGATTGTAGATTCCACCGCTGGTTGTGATCTCCTGTCCTTCCTTGATGCCTATTCAGGGTATCATCAGATTTTTATGGCAAAAGAAGATGAAGATAAGACCGCATTTATCACCCCATGTGGTACGTATTGTTTTATACGAATGCCTTTCGGGTTGAAAAGTGCCGGTTCGACATTTGCGAGAGCAATTCAAATCGGTTTTGAGCCTCAACTCCATAGAAATATGGAGGCGTATATGTATGATATAGTGGTCAAAACCAAAGACAAAGCGACACTCATTCAAGATTTAGAAGAAACATTTGTAAATCTGCGCAAGATCAACTTGAAGCTCAATCCTGAGAAGTGCGTGTTCGGTGTTCCTTCCGGCAAGCTCCTCGGATTCTTTGTATCTTGCCGGGGAATCGAAGCGAATCCCGACAAGATCAAAGCTATTGAGCAAATTGAAGCGCCGAGACGCGTCAAAGATGTGCATCGTCTTGCCGGCTGTGTTGCTGCTCTAAGCAGGTTTATTTCCAAATCTGCTTAGCGCGCCCTGCCCTTCTTCAAAATTTTGAAGAAGGCAGGTCCAATGAAATGGACTCCGGAGGCGGAGGCTGCGCTGCAAGATTTGAAGAAATACCTTTCCTCTCCGCCGACGCTAGTCGCGCCTAAACCACAAGAGCCGTTGCTGCTGTATCTGGCAGCAACAAATCAAGTGGTTAGTGCTGCGCTAGTGGCGCAGAGACAGGCTGATGAGGAAGCAACACCAGCGGCAGGACCGTTAGGTGACGCGGCAAGATCTTCCCCGGCAAGGGTTGATCCCGGCAAGACAGGATCTGCGCAAACAGAAGAACCCGTGCAGAAGAAGGTGGTGTAGCGCCCAGTCTATTTTGTTAGCTCTCTTTTACAAGGAGCTAGGTCAAGATATTCTGGGGTGCAGAAGTTGCTTTTAGGTCTTCTTATGGCCTCGAGGAAGCTGCGCCATTATTTTCAAGCACATGAAATCACCGTCGTCACTCGCTTTCCGTTGCAACCGATTTTGCAAAATCCAGAAGCAACCGGCAGGATCGTGGAGTGGGCGTTGGAGTTGTCGAGCTTTGGCCTCAAGTTTGAAAGCACTTCGACGATCCAGAGCAGGGCCTTGGCGGAGTTCATTGCGGAGTGGACCCCAACGCCAGACGAAGAGGCTCAGGAAACAACTCTTCCCGGCAAGGAAATCGATCAGCAATGGGTTATGTACTTTGACGGGGCTTTCTCGCTGCAAGGCGCCGGTGCTGGTGTGCTGCTTATCGCACCCACCGGAGAGCACCTCAAGTACGTAGTCCAAATGCATTTTCCCCGGGAGAGTTCGACCAATAACACTGCAGAATACGAGGGTTTGCTTGCCGGTCTCAGGATCGTGGCAGACCTTGGTATCAAAAAGCTCGTCATCAAAGGCGATTCACAACTTGTCGTCAGGCAAGTTAACAAGAGTTATCAAAGTCCATTGATGCAAGCCTACGTGGATGAAGTGAGGAAAATGGAAGAGCGCTTTAACGGTCTGCAAATGGAGCACGTTCCTCGTGCCGAGAACAGTGTTGCTGACGACCTGGCAAAGCGTGCCGCCCTCAAGTTGCCTGTGGAACCAGGAACTATTGTGCTCCAATTGACTCAACCATCCGTGGCGCCATCGATGCGGCAAGAAAAGAGAAGAAAGTTGAACTCTGGCCAGTACTTCCCGGCAGAGCTCCCCGGAGCCGCCGGCAAGGAAGTTGCCGGGATCGACATGCCTGCCGGGGAACAACAGGCTCCGGCAGGGCCTCAGGCCCTTGCTGTCGAGACAAATGTTCCCCCGGCGGAGGAGATGCCTTTAGTCCTAGCTGTCGAGCCTCAGGCTCCAGCATGGGCGCAGCACATTGTCCATTTCCTTCAGACAGGAGAACTCCCTGAGGAACAGGAAGGAGCAGAAAGAGTAGCCCGTCGGTCTGTTATGTACAAGTTCGTCGATGACGTCCTATATAGAAAGAGACCAAACGGTGTGAAATTGAAGTGCATTCCTCGGGAGGATGGGCTAGAGCTGTTGGCAGAGATACATGGAGGCATATGTGGTTCTCACATAGGATCAAGAGCACTTGCCGGGAAAGCATTCCGGCAAGGTTTCTTTTGGCCCACCGCTCTCCAGGATGCAACTTCACTAGTCACCAAGTGTGAAGTGTGCCAGTTTCATTCGAAGAAATCACATCAACCAGCTCAAGCTCTTCAGACAATCCCTCTCTCCTGGCCATTTTCGGTCTGGGGGCTCGACATACTGGGCCCTTTCCCCCGTGCTACCGGGGGCTTTGAGTACTTGTACGTTGCTATCGACAAGTTCACAAAGTGGCCGGAGGTGGAAGCAGTGAGGAAGGTGATAGCACAATCAGCCGTCAAGTTCTTTAAAGGGATAGTTTGTCGTTTCGGTGTACCCAACAGGATCATCACGGACAACGGCACGCAGTTCACAAGTCGCACCTTCATGCAGTACGTCCAAGACTTTGGCGGCAAGATTTGTTTTGCCTCTGTTGCTCACCCGAGAAGCAACGGCCAAGCGGAGAGGGCTAATGCTGAAGTGCTACGTGGTCTCAGGACCAGGACTTTTGACAGGCTGAGAAAGTGCGGAAGACGCTGGATTGATGAGTTGCCGGCGGTTCTTTGGTCAATCAGAACGACAGCAAATCGAGCCACCGGCCAGACGCCCTTCGCTCTGGTCTACGGAGCGGAAGCAGTTCTCCCCACGGAACTCACGTACGGATCACCTCGAGTGCTCTCTTATGATGAGCTTGAGCAAGAGCAACTGCGGCAAGATGACACTGTGCTCCTTGAGGAGAATCGTCTTCAGGCTGCTGTGCGAGCTCCACGCTACCAGCAAGCTTTGCGCCGCTATCATAGCCGCAAAGTTCATGCCCGAAGCCTTGAGGAAGGCGACCTTGTTCTTCGGCGGATTCATTCCGCCAAGAATTCAAACAAGTTGACGCCAAAGTGGGAAGGCCCTTATCGGGTAGTACAAGTCACCAGGCCCGGCGCTGTCCGCTTGGATACCGAAGATGGCGTTCCAGTAAGCAATTCCTGGAATATCGAACATCTTCGTAAGTTCTACCCATAAGGCGCGGTTGCCGGGGGCTCCCGGCAACCACCTTTTTGTACAAGTCTTGCCGGCAAGGCATGTGATCCTTTGTACAAAGCCAGGCACAGACCCTGAGCGCAGACGAATAAATTTAAGTGTTGTACATTCCCTTATTGATTCCCATGTTCATATTTATATATGCATGTTTGTCTAAGATATTGTATAACACCTACTCCCGGTAAGTTCTAACGAACCGCCAAGGTTTCATGTCTTTATTTTCTCTTCTTTCTTTTTAAAAGAGAGAAGGATTCCTCGTGTGCACATTTGCCGGGGTGGGAGGGGGCGGGGGGAGGAGATATGAGTACCAGTTGGCGACGTTCGGAATCGACGCTTGCCGGAGGAAGGACAGTGACAGAAAGCTAAGTTCTAAAAACTTAGAGCAAGTTTCTTTTATTACAAAGTTATTTCCTTGGACGATTCCGACTCTTGTATGGGAAATCTGCAAGCGAAGAAACCCTTATTGTAATCAGTTGTGCCCTTATTTTGTTTCGATCCCGCTCAACGATTTAAGTGGCTGCACTGAGAACGCCAAGGAGTCTTGCCGGCTGCTGCGCCTCCAGCAGGCTGCTGAAGTCCCGCACCCAGCGCTCGCGGCAGGTTGCGCGTCGGCAAGTTTTTCAGTAAGCGTAGGGTGAACTCCATACATAAAGGAATCAGACAAGGAAAATAGCAAGCATGAACCTAAACATAGGCGAGTTATATTACATTCATGAGTTGCCGCAATTCTAACTTGAGACTTAATTGTCTTTTACATGGAATGATTACGGCAAGAAAACGCGGAGCACTTAATCCCTGCGCTGGCCTTCGATCCTTTTGATGGAATCCACCTTCTCAAGGATAGGTGCGATGCATTCTTCAAGCGCCTCAACATTTGCGTCCCTTGGCAGATGGCCGAGCGCGTTGGAGAGGTCGATGCCGGGATTGCTGTGCACCACCTTGATAAGCACCTTGCGAAGGACGGCCCGGCAAAGCCGGCGAGTCTCGTTGGCCAATTGGGTCACCCGGCTAGACTGGAGCACCCTCAAGGCGTCGATGATGCTTTCAAAGAACATCGTCAACCTAGCACTTGAAGATATCCTTTCCTCGGAAGAATACCTGAAGTTCGACAGGCCCATGGTTGACAGTTCTGTAGTGAGCTTCTCCGCGGTGGCGATGAGATGACTAGTCCAGATCTCCACCCCCTTCTCGTAATCGAGTTGGGCGGCGGCGGCGCTCTTGAGCAGATTCCTCTCTCCTTGGAGATCCTTGAGTAGAGCTTTTTCACGGGCCCTGCCGGCCTCGAGAGACTTCTGCAACGTGGTCAGCTTCAATTCCAGAACTGCAATGTCATCTGCCGCAGAGGAGAGTTGCTTGGTTTTGTTGGACAGGGCAACTTGCATCTCCGCCAAGGAGTGGAGGGTTTTTTCCCTATCACCTTTGAGCGTCGAGAGCTCCTTGTCGTGCTCTTCGAGATCTATTTCCAGCCTCTTTACCTTGTCGCTCAGCTCGTTCTTGGCGGCCTCTGCAGCTTTGGTAGCATCGACGACCTCCTTGAGCTTGCCGGCGTGACTTGCAGTCAGAGCTTCGAGCGCCTCTTTATGTTTTTGCTCCAGCTCCTGGGTCCGCCGCGCGACAAGCTTCTCGATATCTTCATCTTTGCTGCGAAGCTTGGCGGTGAGCGCCTGCTCATGTGCGGTGAGATCTTCCTCATAAGCATCAAGAGCAACGCGGCGCCCTGTTAGGAGGGCATCTTCAGCAGCAATCCTTTGAGTAGCTTCATCCTGCGCCTTCTCCATATCAGATTGCTTCAGGAGGATCTCTGTCCACTGTTGGCTCACCTGTTCCCGGCCAGCAGTCAGCTCTTGGAGGGCCTCGACGTACCAGGTTTGCATTTGTTCGACGCGCCTCTGGAAATCTGCCTCGGCCGCCTCGACGACCGCCATTCTGGAGTCCGCCTTATCTTTTCGGGCGCGGTGGAGAGCCTGGAGCTTGCGGAAATTCTCGCCCATGGCCTGAAGGAGCTGATCCTCTTCAGATTTGCCGCTACTAGCGCTGGGATCGTCACCAACCTCGAGCCCGGCAGCAGTGATGATTTCTTCGTCAAAAACTTCTCCTTCGGCTTTGCCCCAATGCTTGTCGTCCCCGACAAGTTGACAAACAGGTTCTCGCCAACCTTGAGGTATTTGCTGGATGAGGGGCCTTCAAATGTTGATGGTTGGTCTTCAGCGACCGCCTCACCAGTGGCAGGGGGCTCCGTGGCCGGTGCAGCGCCTGGCGCTCCTGCGGCAGGAATGCCGTCAGTACGGTCATCAGCCTCCCTGTCGCCCCCTTCAGTAGGTTCCTTGGCGGGTTCCTCCTATGCAGTCTTGGCGGCTTCCCCGTCAAGAGCACCACCAGCCTCGACAGTGTCATCCTTGGTGGCCTCGCTGGCGGCGATCCTGTCTGCTTCGGCAGCGGCGTCCCTGGCAGTCTCCTCGATGACAAAGTCGACATCCATGTGTTCCACCACAGGGAACTCTGAAGGACAAAGGAGGAGAACGGAATAAGATCGAGATTGAAGTTTGAAGCGACTAAAGACAGAGAGATAAGGGAAAGAGTAACAAGCACTCTGAGGCAATTGATTACCTGCGTCGAGCTGTTGAGAGGTGGCCTCGCCCTTCCCGGCAACTTCGGTTGCCGGGGGAGGGCTGCCGGTGTCCATGCTTGTCGGCTCCTCCTCAGTTAGGATGGGCTCGTCGGTAGGATCTCTTGCCGGGGACGTGCTTGTGGGCGGCGTGGTCGATGAAGGTGGCACGACAGGGATGTCTTTCGATAACTCCACTTGTTGCCGTTCTTCTACTGCAAGCCCAAAGATATCAGCGCCAAGAATGGAAGCCTCGGCACCTGCCAGCGGAAAAAGAACAGTGAACTTACGCTGGGGGCTGTGCTAGGGGCTGCGTTGAGGACTGGGCTCCGGGCTGACGACGACGGTTTCTGGCACGCTCGTGGAGCCTGCCGGGGGCTCGTCGCCCGTGGAAGTCTTTGTCCTCTTCGCCATCCTCTCCAGCAAGGTTTCTGCATCACTGCAGAGACAATACGAGCAAGTTAGTAAGATCGATCCAAGATTGGAATATAAAGGTTGTGGCAAAGTACTCACTCTTCTTCCTCTCGCTCTGGACTAAAGCCGGAGATGTCGAAATCGGCCTCCGCTGCAATGTCTGAGTGGGGAGGTGGAGGAGGGGTCCTAGGCCGCTTGGCTGTGGCAGGCGCCGGGGCAGCTTCCGGTGCGGTAGTGCGAGACACCCCTGCTGCCCCAGCAGTGGCCGCTGGTGTGGGTCTCGCGCACCGCGCAGGTTGTTGACGAGCCCCTTGCCGCGGTGCAGTCTTGCCGGCCACTTTCTTGCCGGGAGCCTCGCTGCTCGAAGAAGGCTGGCTTGCCGGGATGCCAGATGCAGCCTTCCAAAGAACACGCTTCATCTTCTTCGGGGCTGGGAGCTCCTTTTGCGGTTCTTCTTCGGTCGTGTCCTCGTCGGACGAGCTCTCAGCGGCTGTGCTGCTCTGTTCCCCGGCAGCTCTGTCCTTCCCGGCAGGTTTTACTTCCACTACTACCTCTGCGTCGCTGGCTTCCCATTCTGTGAAGCCAACGCTGCCGGCCTCCGCGGCAAGATTTGCCTCCTCCACCCTAGTAGCAATGTAAGCTACTTCTTGGTCGGTGGTGGCTCGGATGAAATCTGTCTCTTGCCGGACGGGTCTCTCCGTCAAGTTGTCAAAAAACTTCTGTGCTTCCTCCTCGGTTGGCTCGGCCCAAGTCGCGTCAAGACCGTGGGCGTTGAACATCGGCATGAAGGCGATGATTGACCCTAAGGCGGAGTTGTTGCACAAAGGGACGATCCTTGCCGGCAGCCGATGCTTGTCTTCGCGCTGGAATAGTTTTTGATGGAGAGCGCCAAGCTGCATAGTGGTCAGATTATTATTCAGCCCGGGGCGCAATCTCATGATATCTGCCGCGTTTCGGTATTCCCAAGCTGGCCTTCCCCTGTTCTGCAAGGGGGCGATGCGGCGGCGGAGAAAGTCGAAGCTAATCATCTCCATCGTCAGCCCGGCAGCTTTCAGGCGAAGGATCCTGGTGGTGGCGATTGTGAGCCTCTCGTCCTCCGCGGCGAGATCGCTCCAGTCCTTGCTGCGGACCACCTTCTGTTGCCGGGGAAGACAAAACGGATGGGGATCTCCTTCCTTGATCCAGCACCATTCAGCCCGCCATTCGTCCCACTTTCGTGGTAAACTCCTTCTGGGTATATCTCCTTATTCCAAGCCCTTGGAATCCAGGCGATAGAACCAGAGAGGGCCTCTCCCTTTTGGATGCGGGGGAAGAAGTAATGGCGAAAAAGAGTAGAGTTGGGAATCACGCCGGCAAAGTTTTCACAAAGATGGGCAAAGATGGACATGCATAGAACCGCATTCGGCGTAAAATCGAGAAGATGGAAGCCGTATGTGTACATGATATCATTGAAGAAGTCGGAAAATGGGGGACAGAGCCCGCAATAGAAATACGCAGCGAAGAAAGGGTATCTGTCCGATCCACTTTTGGAACAAGCACCTGGAATCACGCGTGTGGCGGGGTGAGCTTGTGTCTCCTTCGCCCACATGCACTGGTACCGCCCCTTCAGAGCTTCAGCATCAAGCGATGGGGGGAAGACGACACACTTCTTCCGCATCTTCACTAGTTCGCTCTCCGGGACGTCGGCTTTCGCTTCCTTGCCCTTGCCTTTGCTGGTCTTGGGCGGCATGGCGGCTGTGAGGGCAGAAGCCGGGGGTGGAGCGAGTGTGGAAACGGCGGGCGGAAGAGGAAAAGCTTCGCTCTGAGCTCGAGAGGAGGAAGGCGATGGCGATGGCCAGATTGAGAAGAAGAGGGGGGTAAATAGGCTTGTGCCTCTGCGGCTTCTCCTTTTTATGGGGAAGGAGCGGGCCGCCTCTTTTATTCCCCAATGTGAATGTGCCTCTATAGGTGCGTGGCAGTTGCAGCCTTTGAGGCACGCTTCCCACGTCACGCGCTCGGTGCGTGTAGTGGGGGGCACAGTAAAACGAGATATTTACGAGCAGTTAATCCCCTGCCACGCGTGCCCGTGCACTGTTTGGGCCTAGCCCAACAACGCCTCGCACTCGTGTATGGCCTAGGCCCGGGGGCTCCTGTCGGTGTACTAAGTATTGGGCCACTAGTACCCCGTACTTGTGCACGGGCAGTTGTAGCCATCCTCGCGGCAAGGCTTCCCGGGGAACAGTTCGAGGTCGATTCAAGCCATCAAAGAAATCATCAAGTCAGAGATCTGAGGATCAGCAGATAAGAAGAGCTGGAATCCAAAGGCCAGCCTCCCCGGCAAGATCTTGCCGGGGTGGCCTGCGGAGCCCGGGAAGGATTGGCGCCCGGCAAGGCTTGGTGCCCGGCAAGCTTCGGCGCCCGGCAAGGTTTTGTTGTTGTGCCGCCACTCTAGCACAGCAACAAACCCGACATTCTGGGTCCTTCCATTGGACGCGTGGCGACGCGCCAATGGAAGAGAGCTTAAGCGGTGCTGATGGGATGGCCCCTTTTTCCATCCCCAAGAAAGTGAGGACACCTAAACGGACACCTCAGAGTGCATTAAATGCGTTTGTCCTAATCCGTCAGGGGTTAGGTATGATACCCTGTAGCTACTTTACACCTCGATGTATGTACATTTTGCCACTGTGGTGACCCCTTTGAGCGTATAAAAGGAGGCCCAAGGCAACTGCTACAGAGGAGGAGAACTTCTGGCCCATTCTGCATGCGTAGCTGCTCTTTGAACATACTGTTCACAGCGAGTGCTCCTGAAGGCCGGGCTCAAGAACATTAATAAGAACACAAGGCAGGAGTAGGGTTTTACGCTGATCAGCGGCCCGAACCTGAGTAAAAACACCCTGCGTCGATCGTTGGTTCTGCTCTTTGCGCATACCTCTCCCCCTGCCGAATCGTAAAGGGATTCCTAAGGATCCCATAGGTGTCGCACGCCGACACCAGGCTCGCCTGCCCGGCAAGGGAGGCTTTCCCTTAGTGGTGTCTTGCTTATTTAGCTTGTCTTGGTCCTCTTAATCTGCCCTTTGATTCCTCAAGGAGCTGATCTCTCCTTGCTTGGTCTGGACTTGGACGTTGCGAGCTTGCCTCCAAGCCTGTGTATAGTCTGGGCAACATACCTGGGGTTTGTTGCACCGACACCCCATCGATGTCCCTTCATACAAGCCCTCGTCCGCCGCAACAGATCCGCCTCACCGAAAGCACTGTACACCGCGCCGGATGTGCTTCCCCGATGCCTTCGTCCACTGCACCGGACCCGCTCCACGGACGCCATATTCAACTCCACCGGCCCTGCTTTACTGACGCTGCAGCCTCATGATGTTATTTTGATTTGTACTCCTTCGGTTTTTCTCTTCTTTATCATGGAACTGTTCACTTACCACAGATGAGCTTTCTTGTATGTCGACAGGCGCCGCAACCAAAGCACCGGAGCCGCTTCAGCAACGGCGACAGCCGACCCAAACTCAACCGAAACACGAGGACCATCGACGATCCTTAGCTATCAAGTATGACAACGATATCCATACGCCGCCGAGAATTAGGTACTATTATCCAACGGCTGGTGGCTACGTTCACTTTCTTAGAATAAGCACCGCACCTTCGAATTTCTTCAGGGCATCATTCAATTTTTCATGAGACGCGTTATTCTGCTTGCACCTGTAGGGCCATACTTCTGGCAGTGAACATGTTACATGTGCTAAATAACAAACCAGTGCACATATAGTTACAATGCTTTTGTTTTGTCCTAAGTATTACTGTACTTCCTAGATATCACTGCCTACTATTTTACTTCTTGCATGCTATATTTATGATAATGGTGTTGTTCTGATGCCACCTGTTGGTTACATCAGACTGCTTCATGTTCTCTGTGCTTAATTACACATCAGCAAACTAGCTTGTGGTTCCGCTGCTTTTTGTTCATTTTACCCTACATTTTCCGATGCTAGCTATTACATCACTGCTCCGAGCCTCTGTTCATTACTTTTTTGTGCGTTCTTGATCTTCCCAAGTTGCATGACTAATTTGATGCTTCTATTAATTATGGAGCTGCCAACCCCATCAAGCAAAATATTTGTTCTTTTGGGGCTGGCACCTCGAACAAGCATAAAAATAGAGTGAAGCACATATATTGTCGTGTAAGCACACACCCTTCTTCATTAGTTTTGATTAACCATTGATGATCAATTCGAACCAGTGCATGCGATTAAAATTAATTCATATATAAAGGTGGAATAAATCTTTGTCGTGGTTTTGAAAAAATAAATAACAAAATGTAGAATGATGTATGGACATTCGTAATCGAATACAAATTGGATTTGAATTTAGTTGCCAGGGCCCAGGGTAAACGTGAATGCTAATTCTCCCAAATTTTGAACGAAGTGGCAAAACACCCACTATCATTTGTCGGCTGCCCGAAGCAAGTGTTTGCGAGATGGAAATTACTTCCTACCCCTGACACTTCACATCCTAATCGACCCGAGTTCCACTGCTGTCGATAGGGGTAGACTAGTAACTTCAATCAGATGTGACATGACTGCCTCTGAGCCCATTCAGACACGGTGGGTGCCAAACGTGGGCGGCAAAACACATTTGATTCAAGCTCGTCCGAAAGACCAGTGTCTCTCCCTCCATTTTCCCATTCATACATGGTGGGCGGCAAAACAAACTCTCCTTGTCCGAAATCAATGTAGGCAAATATTTTAAATAGGGGCAGATGTGTAACTTCCCTCAAATGTGACACAACCGCCCTACCTGCCAGCCCCGTTCATACACCGTGGGCGCCAAAACACCCTCTCCTCGCCCGAAATCGCTACCGGCAAATATTGGGGAGATGTGAGATCACCGTCCTATCCCCAACCGACAAGATGTCCGAAATTTTAAACAGGGGCTAAGTTCGTAACTTTCCCATATTTCAAACAAGCGCGTCCCAAAGTTTGAGATCCCCCCTCCCCCTCCATTTCCCCATTCATACACCGTCGGCGCCACAACAACCTCCCCACTCCCGAGAGCCTCCTCCGTTCGCCACCCCATCCTCCACCTTGCCGGAGCCGCTACCCCTACCCCGTCATCCACTGCAAGAGATGGACGTCTCTCATCCACGGCACCGGACCGGGATCCTTTCATCGCGTCCTCTCGCTTCATCGGCGCTGTCGTCCACCTTGCCATTGCCGCTCCTACGACCACCTCGTCCACGGCAACAGGACTTATCCCCGACCCGGCCATCTGCCGTCTAAAGTCTCCTTCCGCGCCGCCGACAGCCATCGCACCCGCAGCACCCTCAATGTATCAGCAGGGGCCTACACGGCGTCGCAAGAGAGGTGGTACTCTTTCATATCTGCTTAAGTTATTGATCTCACCCGGAAAATAGATCGTAACTTGTTTACTGTACTTTTCTTGTCCATACCAAATCGTAGTGGCTAGTTGAAAGCAAACATTGGTTGTGAAGTAGCCTTTGTCTGGTTTGCACCTTCAGATCAGCCATGGCACGGTCACTATACTCATAAAGCTTATGGTTTTCCCCCTTTATATTCACTACCATCATCGTAGGTGCTTCATGTCATGCTAGCACTGCTCCTCAAGACCTCAACCCATCAAGCGAAACAACATGCCACTCATAATTCCAAAGCTTAGTTGTTGAAATATGAATCTGATATGATGCTCATATTACTAAAATAGAGAACGTTTAATTGGTCAGCTAATGTTCCTATATTCATTTCGAAAAGCATGTGCGCCACATATAGAGAGACAGCAGGGATTTGCATTTCTCTGTGCGCTCTGGTTCATCATGGGTAGGCAACACACATTGTATTATCTAAAATCTGCTTGCTCTTTGTTATCATGTTACTCTTCTGTTCTTCTTAATAAGTATATTACTTCCTCCGTTCCTAAACTGCCTTGGGTGCGTGCGTGTGTTGTGGTGGCGTGTGTTTGTACCGGGTGTTGTTCATTGTTGCTTTATTTATAAAGCGGGGCGAAAGCCTTTTTCGGTAAAACATAAGTATTTTTAGATATTCCAATAAGAACTACATACGGATGTATATAGACATATTTTAGAGTGTACATTCACTCATTTTGCTCCATATGTAGTCCGCATTCGAATCTCTAAGAGATTTATATTTAAGAAGGGAGGGAGTAGTACAGTATGTTCCTTGTCGGGAAGTGGAGCAGGGGCATTTGCAGTCGACAGGTCTATTGGATCGCTTCAGATGGATGCTTTCAACGATTCTAGATGGTCTGCCATAATATCCGGGAAATGCTGGGAGCTATGCCGTCTTTGATAGTCTAGACTGATAGTAACAGTATTGTGCCTTTAGTTGAATAGGCTGCCCCTTTTGGGGCCGAAGCCTTTCCGAACCCTTTCTTGCCGTACCGGCAATACAAGCCCATATGGTCCAGCTAGTTCCACTTTCCTGATTTTAGTCTTGATTCTTAGGGTTTTCCCCTTTTATCTACCCTACTATGATCTGCGTAGGTGCTTTCTGTCGTACTAGCAGTACTCCACCCTTCAATCTAAACAACACAGCACTCATAATTCCAAATCTTAGTTGTTCAAATATGATTGTGATATGACACTGATATTAGTTAACAGACACATTTAATTGGTTAGCTAAAGGTCCCACTTGAGTTTCCAAATGCATCTCGCGACATATAGAGAGACAGTAGAATTGCATTTCTTTGTCACTTGTTGACTGTACTTTCTTGTCCATACCAAATCTCAGTTGTTATTTCAAAGCAAACATCGGTTGCTAACTACCCTTTGCGTGGTTTGCAGCTTCAGATCTGCCATCCCACTGCCATGGTCAACACTATGCTCGTCATGCTTATGGTTTCCCCATTTTAGGATGACCACGATCTGCCTACGTGGTTCGTGTCGTAATAGCACTGCTCCACCCATCAAGCTAAACAAGCTTAGTTGTACAAATTCGAATATGATATTATGCTGATATTAGTAAAACTGAGACATGTTTAATTGGTCAGCTAAATGTTCCTACTTTAGTTTCGAAATGCATGTGAGCCACATATGGATAGACCGAAAGGAATAGTATTTCTCTGTGCGCTCTGGTTCATCATGGGTGGGCAACAGACATTGTATAGAAAGACTTGTAATATCTTCAATCTTCTTGATCTTCTGCTCTTCTTTAACATGATCCTCTTCTCTTCTTTAATAAGTATGTTCCTTGTTGGGAAGAGTAGCAGAGACATTTGTGGTCGACTGGTCAGGTCGAGTTGTTCTCCCTTAGTATATTTTGAATCTGTTAGGTCAGGTCGACTTGTTCTTCTTTACTATATGTTGAAGCTATCATCTGCGAAGTATCATCACTTCTGGAGCTCTCATATTTTGAGTAGTAGGCCACATTATATTAATGCACACACCAAATTACAGCATGCATGGCATCTCTCAGAAGAATTGCATAGATAGCACAAAGGGGTTTACAGGGAGGCAGTATTGGATTAGAATCACTTCCGCATTACAAAGATAATCTCACTTGTTTTTATGTTTTCATGCATGTCAGGTATTGAACATGATCAAAATGAATATGAGAATGGGCACACAAGAGGAAAATTATGGAACAATCCACTGGCTAACAAACTTGGCATGGTGGAGGATGGCCTGTCTTATTCACCCATCAAGGTGCTTGCTCTAACTTGGCAAGGTTGTATTGGTCGCACATAGTTTTCATATGACCTCTTGCATTACTTCTACTTTGTTACACCACCATCTGCTTAGTTTAAGCATCATATATGAGTATATGCCATACCTATCCATTTTCTGTACCTATTCCATGTGTCATCATACTATGTTTTTCCAATCAAATGTTGTTCTTTCGTAATAGATGTCCAAAAGGAAGAGGGTGAGTGCAGTTCCTCAAGGAGTACAAACTAGGTATTTGGAAAAGGTAGTGATACCTATTAAATCAGATAGATCAGCAACCACAGAAAACACAGGCCCAACTGTACCACACTTTACCCCTACTCCACTGGCCAAACCCCTGTTAGAACTGCAGAGAGCCCAGCGTCAGGTACTGTCTATGATATCAATTCAAAATTTGAACTCCTAAATTTCTGCATGTGCCTTACCTTCTCTCTTGTATGAAAACTAATTTCAGATGAATCTCCTTTCTCAAAGGATCATAGGATCTCACAACAATAATGGGCACTGCATTGCTCTTGTCAGTACCTCTTGCCCTTTGTCAGCATACTTACACTCATTGCTATTTGATTATGTAGCATCATTGTAAATGTTCGCTTCTTTATCCTCCCTTTGCTCAAAATTATAAGATCTATATTTACTCTTAGATAAATGTAGAATTAACACAATGGTTATGAAGTTTTGGATTGCTCATGTAAGTACCTGTTGTCATGTACTCCTTCTGTATCAAATTAATTGTTGCTCAATTGGATGTATTTAGAACTTAATAGTGCTAGATACATCCATTTGAGTGACAAGTAATAACAGACGGTGGTAGTATTACTGTACTTGCATTGCGAGATGGTTGATTGTCTAGCATTACTCTGCATCTTATCTGCCCTGCCCTCCACTTTCTCCAAATTATCAGATCTACATTTACTCTTACCAAAATGTTGAATAAAGCCAATGCCACTGCACACGTTGATGTCTGCATTCCTCTTGTCAGTACCTTTTGCTTTGTAACGCTGTACTTAATTAATTGCTATTTGATTATGTATCATCACTCTGCAGCTGAGCTTCATTATCCTCTATTTCTTCCAATATTATTTGATCTATATTTACTCTTTACAAAATGTAGAATAAAGGCAACGCTTATAAATAAGTTTCTTTGGGGAATTTATTGAATTATCCTTCCATCGACATGGAGAAGGGCTTTGTCCAGCCCATGTTAACATGTAATGTAATTTCATCCTTCTCAAGCCTTCAAACTTTGTTCTAGTATAGATTTGGATAGACATCATTTCCTCCACTGTTGTTTACTTTGGTGTTTACATCTGATTGGATGTTTGCAACAACTACCAGTTTTAAATTGTAGTTGTAAAAACATGTTCCTTATGCAGAACATATCCATTTATTTGATTATATAATTGTGAAACCTGTTATGTGTCTCCTTGTTTCTCTTTCAGAGTCGTATCT
This sequence comes from Thinopyrum elongatum, assembly GCA_011799875.1. Taxonomy (NCBI): domain Eukaryota; kingdom Viridiplantae; phylum Streptophyta; class Magnoliopsida; order Poales; family Poaceae; genus Thinopyrum; species Thinopyrum elongatum. The sequence goes on from CM022297.1 coordinate 228,130,203, forward strand.
CTTATGCCAGGCAGAACTTTAGGGAAGATAGTGAGCCAAACCATCTTGAAGAGAGCGAGATGACCCCAAGGTCATGTCTTGATGAAGACAGTGAGTTGAAGCTACTCACCAGCAGCTGTGAGACAACCTCTGTGCAGTTGCTGCCTCAATCAGTTCGACTTCTTCAGTCTCAACTTAAAGTGGAAAGGCTTGCTTCAGCTCAGCTCCAACTTGATGTCAATGATGTAAAGAAGACCGCAGAGGACACCCATGCGTGCTTTCTTGCTACGCAGCTACGGTTAGAGCATCGATCGTTGGCACAACTGAGGTCTCATCAGCTTATTCTGCTGCTTTTGGTGCACCGCCAGGGCAGGCCTAATGCCTTCTAAAGTGCTCTTAGTTTTGTATATTCTTTTGTCAGCGCATTTATATGCACCGGTGGCGACCTTTGATGCCCAGTGTATGTAATCTGCGGTCACGTTGCACTTTATTATCACCAGTGGCGAACTTTGATGCCCAGTGGATGTAATATGTCGTAATTTCTTTATTGTATAGTCTAGGTTTATTCTTGGTCGGTATGCTGTAATTTAGGCCGGAAGCTTCAATGGATCTCAATGTTGTCGGTCTTCAGGCCGGCCCGTAACTCGCTATATATGGGCCAAAACGTGGGCCTATAATCATCTTGGGCCATTAGCAGGTCTAAAGTATAGTAGTTTAACAGGCCGAGTAAAGTTTTGGCCAGCTGGACCAGAGAATACCATGGGCTTTTAACAGGCTCAAAACTAGATTGGGCTAGCGTTGAGCCAAAAAATTCACGGGCCAATACAGGCCAAAACTGCCTTAGGCCCATGTTTGGCCCAAATAGAACGAGCCGTTAACAGGCCGAAATATATCTCGGGCCCTGTTTGGCCCAATAAAATTATGGGCTTTAACCTGGCCAGTATCAATGCGGGCCGTAGGCCCAACAGTGTCAGGGGCCATTAACAGATGGGCTGTAAGCAGGCCGGATTCAACGCGGGCTGTAATTAGGCCCAACTATTACACGGGCCAGTCTCATGCACGGTTTTGCATGAGAGAAAGAAGCGAGGAATCCTCTTTTCGACTCTGACTCTCCCACTCTAGTCGTTGCTTTTCTTGCTGTTACTTCGAAAGTAGCTGCTTCAGCTTCAGCCACGTGAATTCTCGATATTCCTTTTTATTTCTCATCAAACGAATGGCATCTTCTTCTGGAAATCCTAGCTATTCTTAGCATGATTTTGGGGAATCTCCTTGCTATTACTCAAACAAGCATGCCGATAGGCCAGTTGGGCTGAAATTTATCCATGAAGACTACGGGCCGTTAAGAGGCCTAAAGTTACTTCGGACGAGAAATAGCCCAGTTTCTGCATGGGCCGTTAAATGGCCTAAATTGAAACCGGGCCGACAACGGCCCAGATGCACCACGGGCCACTAATACGCCGAAACTATTATCGGGCCGAACTGGTAAACGGGCATTTAACAGGCTAAAATACAAACCCGACTTAGAATGGGCCCAAAAGAACAGTGGCCTGTTAACGGGCCTGATCTGATATGGGCCTTAATTTAGCCCAAAACACGACAGGCTGTGAACGGGCCTGATCTGATATGGGCCTTAATTTGACCCAAAACATGGCAGGCTGTTAACGGGCCAGCCCACTAGTTTCTGAAAAAATATGGTGGGCCTTTAGCTGGGCCAGCCTTTTTACCTTAAATGGGCCACTGTTGGGCTGTGCCACGTGTCGACATATCATAGGCGTCTTCCATCCATTGTAAGGATGACATTTGTCCCAACGATGAGCTGACACATGGATCATCCGGCGAATGAGAATTTTACACGTGGAAAATCCCCATTGGTCGGGGCTGTTAACGGGTTATCGGATCCAAACCGGAACCCGATAGCTTAACGGCGACCCATTACAGTGGATGTCACGTGTCAGTTACCCTTGACGAAAACACTTCCATGACGCGTGATTTATTGTCATGGAAGTGGACACTTCCGTGATGATAATTTTGGTATTGTCATGGAACACTTCTATGACAGCACAGGTATGACTATCTTGATTCTGTCATAAAATCGTCATGGATGTACATGCATGATAGAAAAGTGACCTACTGTGACAAACACGTATCATCACAGAAGTGTATTTTTTGTAGTGTTGCTTAAGCAACCTTGATCGAGTTTTGCAGAGATGTGAACAAACTAATCTTGTCTTGAATTGGGAGAAATGCCACTTTATGGTTAATGAAGGTACTAAACCACTTGTCATTTCCTTTTGCTCCTCGTTGGGTTCGACACTCTTACTTATCGAAAGGACTACGATAGATCCCCTATACTTGTGGGTCATCTGCAGGTTTACCCGGAGATGAAGTTAAGAAGAAGGTTTTCCCTTTATCTTTGAAGGGAAAAGCATTGACATGGTATAGGCTATGCAATGATATTGGAGCTTCGAATTGGAATCGATTAAAATTGGAATTTCACCAAAAAAAATATCCTATGCATCTAGTTCATCGTGATCAGAATTATATATATAATTTTGGCCTCATGAAGGAGAAAGTATCGCTCTAGCTTGGGGGAGGCTTAAATCAATGTTATATTCATGCCCCAGTCATGAGCTCTCGAGAGAAATTATTATTCAGAATTTTTATGCTCGGCTTTCTCGTGATGATCAATCCATGCTCGAAACTTCTTGTACTGGTTCTTTTATGAAGAAGACTATTGAATTCAGGTGGGATCTTTTGGAAAGAATTAAACGCAACTCTGAAGATTGGGAACTCGATGAAGGTAAAGAGTCAGGTATTAAACTTGAGTTTGATTGTGTTAAAACTTTTATGAGTACCGATGCTTTTCACAAGTTTAGCACTAAGTATGGACTTGACTCTGAGATAGTAGCCTCTTTTTGTGAATCATTTGCTACTCATGTTGATCTCCCTAAGGAGATGTGGTTCAAATATCATCCCCCTATTAAAGAAGAAATTAAAGAACCGGTTTTAGTTAAAGATGAAACTATCATTTATAAAGTTGATCCAGTTGTGCCTACTTCTTATATTGAAAAACCACCTTTCCTTGTTAGGATAAAGGAACATGCTAAGGTTTCAACAGTGGTTCGCAAAAGTAATATTAAAGCACCTAAACCCTCCGAACAAATTAAAGTAGAACCTAGTGTTGCTATGGTTAAAGATCTCTTGGTCAAAAATATTGATGGGCATGTTATTTATTTCTATGATGAAGCAGCTAGAACTGCCAGACCCGACACTAAAGATAAGAACAAGCCTCTTGTTGGCATGCCTGTTGTCTCAGTTAAAATAGGAGATCATTGCTATCATGGTTTATGTGATTTGGGTGATAGTGTGAGCGCTATTCCTTTTACCTTATACCAAGAAATTATGAATGATATAGCACCCGCTGAAATAGAAGACGTAGATGTTACTATTAAACTTGCTAATAGAGATACCACCACACCACTGGGGATTGTTAGAGATGTTGAAGTCTTGTGTGGGAAAATAAAATACCCTACTGATTTTCTAGTCCTTGGGTCCCCACAAGATGACTTTTGTCCCATAATTTTTGGTAGACCTTTCTTGAACACTGTCAATGGTAAGATAGATTGTGAGAAAGAAACATTCAGTGTCAATTTTGGTGATGTGTCTCATGAGTTTAATTTCTCTAAGTTTCGTAGACAACCTCATGATAAAGAATTGCCTAGAGAGGACAAAATAATTGGTCTTGCTTCTATTGCCGTACCTCCAACTGATCCACTAGAACAATATTTGCTAGACCATGAAACTGATATGCACTTGCATAAAAGAAATGAAATAGATAAAATATTATTTGAACAACAACCTATCCTTAATCACAATTTGCCTGTTGAAATTCTAGGAGGTCCTCCTCCACCTAAAGGTGATCCTGTGTTTTAATTAAAGCAATTGCCTAACACTCTAAAGTATGCTTATCTTGATGAGAAAAAGATATATCCAGTTATTATTAGTGCTAACCTTTCAGAACACGAAGAAGAGAGATTATTAAAAATTCTGAAGAAGCACTGTGCTGCTATTGGATATACTCTTGATGATCTTAAGGGCATTAGTCCCACTTTCTGTCAACACAAGATTAATATGGAACCTGATGCTAAACCCATTGTTGATCATCAACGACATTTAAATCCTAAGATGAAGGAAGTGGTAAGAGCTGAACTACTAAAGCTTTTGGAAGCAAGTATAATTTATCCTATAGCTGATAGTACATGGGTAAGTCATGTTCATTGTGTCCCTAAGAAAGGAGGTATTACTGTTGTTCCTAATAATAAAAATGAACTTATCCCACAAAGAATTGTTATTGGCTATAGAATGGTAATTGATTTTAGGAAATTAAACAAAGCTACTAGAAAAGATCATTACCCTTTGCCTTTCATTGATCAAATGCTAGAAAGACTATCTAAGCACACACACTTTTGTTTTCTTGATGGATATTCCGGTTTCTCTCAAATACTTGTTTCACAACCTGATCAAGAGAAAACCACCTTTACTTGCCCTTTTGGAACTTATGCTTATAGACGTATGCCCTTTGGTTTATGTAATGCCCATGCTACCTTTCAAAGATGTATGACTGCTATATTCTCTGAATTTTGTGAAAAGATTGTTGAGGTTTTCATGTATGATTTCTCCGTTTACGGAACTTCTTTTGATGATTTGACTACAAAAAAAAGACACATCCGTGACATTTTGGGCCGAATATTTTTTTTTTCTGTCATGCTTATGACACTTCTATAATGATAATTGTGACAAAAGCACGTATCATCATAGATGTGGTGGGCTCCTACTTCTATGACAAAAAATCATGACAGAAAATGGGCTTTTCGTCCTGGGCGGGCTGGGGACGCACCTGCATGACATTCTTTGGGCCATCCATGACGGAAAAAATCGTGGTAGAAGGGAGGGCGAGGAAAATTTCGGGGAGTTCCCGGTTACGGTGGGTGGTCGGGGCCGAGCGATGCACGGAGGGATTGCATGTTTCTCTCATACACGTACGCGCGTGGGTGCGAGGCATTGGGCTCTAACTAAACCCGAGCGAGGCATTCGCTTACTGAACCCGAGCGATTGCACTGGCTACGCGTTACTGAACCCGAGCGATCGATCGATCCCTGGCTATTAACTGAACCCGATCGAGCGATTCCTTCGCTACTACTGCTAACTGAAGCCGATCGAACCTGCTGCCTCTTGATGAACAATGAGCATTGTTGGGGGTTGGATGAACAGTTCCCGGTGGGGGTTGGATGAACAGGACCCCGTGGTAGTAGAGGCCGTTGCCACTGGATGAACAGGACCCTGATCGAGGAGTGGGGGTGGATGAACAGTAGCCGGTGGAGGGACCCCGTGGAGGGCTGGTTGAATAGGACCCCGTGGAGGGCTGGATGAACAAGACCCCGTGGAGGGCTGGTTGAACAGTAGCCGGTGGAGTCTGGATGAACAGGACGCTGTGGATGAACAGTAGCTGGTGGAGGCAGGAGGAAGTCGATGGTGGATGAATAGTAGCAGGTGGAGGCTGGAGGAAGTCGACGGTGGATGAACAGTAGCCCGTGGAGGCTGGAGCGAGGTAGTAGAAGGTGGATGAACAGTAGCCTGTGGAGTCCTATTTTGCAGTACGCCACACCCCTCCCGATGAAAAGGACCCCCGTTCCGATCGTAGGAGCTCCAACACAAGTCCGTTTCCTCTGTTTTGCGGTACACCACACCCCTCCCGATCAACAGCCCCCCGTTTCGACCGTAGGCACTCGAACACAAGTCCGTTTCCTCCGTTGTGCGGTACGCCAGACCCTTCTCGATGAACAGGACCCCGTTTCGACCATAGGCGGTCGAACAGAAGGCTGTTTCCTCCGTTCTACGGTACGCCAGACCTCGTTTCGGCTGTTCCGTCCAAGCCGGTTGGCTCCCGTTGAAGATGACGCATTCTGACCCAGTCTGTTGCCTCTCAATGAACAAGATGCTGTTTCTCCATTCCAACCCAGCCGGTTGGCTGCCGATGAACAAGACGACGTTGCTCGGTTGCTGAAATTCTAGGAGGTCCTCCTCCACCTAAAGGTGATCATGTGTTTGAATTAAAGCAATTGCCTGACACTCTGAAGTATGCTTATCTTGACGAGAAAAAGATATATCCAGTTATTATTAGTGCTAACCTTTCAGAACACGAAGAAGAGAGATTATTTAAAATTCTGAACAAGCACTGTGCTGCTATTGGATATACTCTTGATGATCTTAAGGGCATTAGTCCCACTCTCTGTCAACACAAGATTAATATGGAACCTGATGCTAAACCCGTTGTTGATCATCAACGAAGATTAAATCCTAAGATGAAGGAAGTGGTAAGAACTGAAATACTAAAGCTTTTGGAAGCAAGTATAATTTATCCTATAGCTGATAGTACACGGGTAAGTCATGTTCATTGTGTCCCTAAGAAAGGAGGTATTACTGTTGTTCCTAATGATAAAAATGAACTTATCCCATAAAGAATTGTTATTGGCTATAGAATGGTAACTGATTTTAGGAAATTAAACAAAGCTACTAGAAAAGATCATTACCCTTTCCTTTCATTGATCAAATGCTAGAAAGACTATCTAAGCACACACACTTTTGTTTTCTTGATGGATATTCCAGTTTCTCTCAAATACTTGTTTCACAACCTGATCAAGAGAAACCCACCTTTACTTGCCCTTTTGGAACTTATGCTTATCGACGTATACCCTTTGGTTTATGTAATGCCCCTACTACCTTTCAAAGATGTATGACTACTATATTCTCTAACTTTTGTGAAAAGATTGTTGAGGTTTTCATGGATGATTTCTCCATTTACGAAACTTCTTTTGATGATTGCTTAAGCAACCTTGATCGAGTTTTGCAGTGATGTGAACAAACTAATCTTATCTTGAATTGGGAGAAGTGCCACTTTATGGTGAATGAAGGTATCATCTTGGGGCATAAAATTTCTGAACGAGGAATTGAGGTGGATAAAGCTAAAGTTGATGCAATTGAGAAAATGCCATGTCGTAAAGACATTAAAGGTATTCATAGTTTCTTTGGTCATGCTGGTTTCTATAGGAGATTTATTAAAGACTTCTCTAAAATTTCTAGGCCTCTTACTAATCTTTTGCAAAAGGATGTTCCTTTTTTTTATGATGATTGTGTGGGAGACTTTGAAACACTTAAGAAAGCCTTAACTTCTGCACCTATTATTCAACCATCTGATTGGAACTTGCCTTTTGAAATTATGTGTGATACGTCCATTTTGCATCATGTTTTCCTACTGTTATTTATAGTGTTTTTATGCATTATAACACTTTGTGGAGTAATTCTAATACCTTTTCTCTCATAATATGCAAGTTTTACACAAAGAGGGAGAATGCCGGCAGTTGGAATTCTGGACCTGAAAAAGCTATGTCAGAAATACCTATTCTGCACATCTCCAAACACTACCGCAGGATGGTCCAAATGCGACAGTAGAATCAGAGACACTTCGACCAAACTGTGTGAGATGCATTAATCGCAAATAGTGGTGTAAGAAAACCGTCAAAAAAGAGACAAACTATTTGCGATGGCGTATACATCAAACACGATTCAGATCAGAGTTGGGTGTGCGATGCGTCGCATACGGTTAATCCATACATACTATTTGCGATGATCCAGAACAACACAAATGGTCAGCCAGATGAGGGCGTGTGTGATATACAGTATACAGTTCACTAGGATGAACTGTGTGCGATTAGGAAACACAATAGAAACGGTTAGCCAGATCAAGGTGTGTGCGATGGAGGGCATACGGTTCACTCGGATGAACTGTTTGTGATCAGCCAAGACAACAGAAATGGTTCAACTGAACAAGATGTGTGTGATACATGGCAAACATGTCCGTAATAAAAAATGTGTGCAAAGACCAATAATAACATAGACGATTCCTGCTAATAAGCCATGTGATTTGCTCTGTCCACAGAAGAACAACATATATATAACTAAAATAAACATCCAATTACATAAGTGACTATACAGATCATTCGTACACACCTCAATAAACAATTGCGTGCATTCTAAACTAGGAGAAACGATTGTCTAGTCATCTACTTCTTTTGACACTCCTGCCACTGCTCTGTGGCTCGATCCCTGGTCCGGGGCAGGACGAAGACACTTCCTCATGTCAACGATCTGCCTATACATGTCGTAGCTTGTGTACGCGTCCTTGGCCGCGTACTTGACATGTTCTTCATCCAGTCTCTGATGCCAGGCACTATGCTAGGCATTCTTGTCCTTGTCGCTTTCATCCTTCATCTTAATGTAGTAGGGGTCGATGATGGATGAGGCGAGGTCAACCAGGGAGTTATGTTTGTTGTTGGTGCTTCCCCAGACCTTGTAGTGGTCACGGATGTTGACAAGATTCTGGCAGGTTAAGCCCGAAACCTTGAGCGCTTTTAGATTGTTGGTGGTGTCCACCGTAGCGAAACTGTAGTTGGAGTTGTTGATAAACCTGGAGAAACGCTCGCAAGGCCTTGTGGCCAGGTGGTAGTGGTAGACGAGGACGTCATGTCACACACACAACTGGGCGACGGCAACCTTCTGATCTTGCCCGGCACGACCGCTAGTGAACTCGAGGTCGAAGCTGACCACTTGGTACTTGCCCCCAGCAAGCAATTGCTCCATAGTTTGGATGGAGCTCTCCACCGAGACCGGCTCATTCGTGTACACCACCGAGAGGTCCTTCCCCCTCACGTGGGTGTCCACTACGTGATGCGTGGTGAACTGCCCCCCATTGTCGTCGTCGGCCACTGGGAGCACCATTGGAACCGCTGGATGTCCTCTCTGTATGTGTCGTCGTGGGTGTGCTTATTGTGTCGTGTGGCGCGAGAGATGAAGGTAAATGGCCACGAGAATAAATGGTGGCCGGGCGGCCTGGATTCTCGGCGTGTTCGCATGACAGTTTTTGCAGCGCGTAACTGCATCATGGCTCCGCACCCGCCGCAACCGCATGCATAATGGCAGCACGAACGTACGTGATCGTGCGCTGACCCCAAACACTGGCAGCACGCGTGGAGGGACAAGGGCAGAGCGCCCAGAGGGACGCGAGATCAGAGTACGCGCAACGGGACGTGAGCAGAGCGCGCCGCGGCCGCCTCAACCGCGAGCAACCACACACATAGAGCAGTTGAACACGCAGGGAATGGCCGTCTACAAGCCGGCCGGTAGTTGCGACGCTACGTAGAGAGCATCCGTGTGCTACTACCTCTGTCTTGGTCTATTAGTCCCCTTTATATTCTGTGCCATATTTTGACCTTAAATTTAACTAACAAAATGTTAATGCATGTTATAAAAATTATATAATTGGAAACTATGTTCAAATACGAATCCAACGATATAATCTTTGGCGACATGCATTCGTATTTTATTAGTTAAATCTCTAGTCAAAATTTGGCACAAAAATACAAAGATGACTTATAAACTAGGACGGGGGTAGTAGGTAATTAAATCGCAAACTTTTTTTACTAACTGTATGTGTACGTGTCCTTTCATCCTCCTCTTGCATGTCTTGTCACCCCGTTGCCGCAGACGGCTTCGAGCGCAAGCTTGAGCAGCGCGCGGGGGCGTTCTTTTGGCCAAACGGTGGCTCGAAGTGGCGCCAATGAATCGTCAGTGAGCCCATTCCCGTGCAACCGTGTAGGTTCCCGCGCAAGCTTCCAGCCCTACTCGGTGAAATCCCCCAAAATCCCAATGCTTACCGGCCTGCTATATAAACCCTCACGACCGACGAGTCCTACATCGCATTTTCCCCTCCCTCCCTGTAGCTTATCTCGTCTGCTTCTCCCACACTCGCCAATGGCACCGGTCCATCGTCGTCACTAAGCCACTCCGCTATCATCAGAGGACAGCTCCAGCTGGGAGGCTACACCTCGGTGGCGGCGCAGTCCCTGGCGTAGTGTAGTGCGTGTGGCGTCCCTGTTGGGTGTGCGGGGAACACCCACCACACGCTCCGCCGCCACTGCCCGTCGTTAGGTGTTGCCGGCCGCTGTTGCCGACACCCCACCGTCTTCCGCCGTGGCCGCCACACCACCGTCGAAAGCCAGGGCCATCGCCCGCTCCACCGTCGCGGCCCGAAGGTGGGAGGTGGCCATTGTGGCCGCCACCCCATTGCCGGCCACCATGGCCATCACCCGCTCCGCCACCATGGCCCGAAGGCGGGAGGTGGTGGTCGTGGCTGCCACACCTGTGGCACCCCGATAGAGGGCCGACGCACGCTAGCCCCAGGATAAGACCTGGCATACGTCAAAGACATGATACAGCAATTCTAGGCACAAAAATGGCTTTATTATATGAAATGGAGTATTACACTACTGTTGCTTACAACAATATTACATAGCTCCAAGGCTAACTAAAATGGCAGCAGAGGTCTTGGTTCGGCGGCGACAACATCTCTGGCTGGGCTCCATAACTCACAGGACTGGCTGGGTTACGATCTAGCACGACGAATCTTCTCCTGCAACTGGCCACGTGCAAGGCCAGGTGAGTACTTTGAATGTACTCGCAAGACAACCAAATACATAGCATCCAAACAAGCAGATAACAAAGCAAGCCCTATGCTATGCAAGAATTTATTCTGAACATGACATGGAATTAACAAGAAAGCGTGAATCAACATGGCATAGCATACTCTTCTAGCATTACTAGTTATCATGTTGTAGCAAGATTACCTGGCATGATTAAACCACTAGTAGCATTGATCATCATGTCCTAATGGGGTTATCTAGCAAGATAACTACTGAAGTAGAGTATAGTAAGGTGAAGCATGTATCAAGTAAATAATCCATATTCCGAATAATCTCATGATCTAATCTGAACCTGATCCAAATCCAAGTCTTTCGGTCATCTGACCATCTCCCCCATAGCCATCCCATGGCTATCATACCATATTCCTGACAACATCTGATGTCTATGTAGGGCAGGTTCTTTCACCATTATAATCATCATTACGGTTGATCACCTAGTGAGGTCTGGACGGGCCGTCCAATACCGTGGACGCGGCTATTCGAATAGATTTTACACTCTGCAGAGGTTGCGCACTTTACCCACACTATGGAGCACTGACCTCGTGATCCCATTCGGGTGGACCAACATTGCTCCAACGAAACCTACCTGACCCGTGACTCTCCCGTCGTACCACCGGTAATCATCCTCCCCCGGAGTCCTGCCCTGGGTGGCCCCTGTGTCACTCCTGACACCTGCCATCGTCGTGGCCAAACAAAACTGTCCCAAACGGGGACGGGTACCCAAACAACTCAACTGGGCTCACAGGGTTATCGCCGCCTACTGGGCCAGGGCAGCGCGCGCGCATAACCCTCCCTGTCGAGCGGTACCGGTGAAGAGCACGCGATCAGACCAAGTCAAGGCCGTCCCATACCGGCAAATGTGGTTGCACGGATAAGCCCGGACATGTGACTCTTGATCAACCCACACTACTGGAATCTAGGTCTTTGCCATCTGCCAGCTCTTTGCCGTCTGCCAGCTGATGGCAAAGAGGCTCTTTGCCGTCTGTCTTCTCAAAGCAGACGGCAAAGAACCAGCTGATGGCAAACAAGGTCTTTGCCATCTGCCAGCTCTTTGTCGTCTGCCAGCAGATGGCAAAGAGTTCTTTGCCATCTGCCAGAAGACGGCAAAGTCCAAAGTGGACCCCACGGGGGTACTGCACTGGGTAGGTCACACGGGCCACTTCTTTGCCGTCTGCTGGCAGACGGCAAAGAAATCTTTGCCGTCTGCCAGCAGACGGCAACCCTCTTTGCCGTCTGCTGGCAGACGGCAAAGAGGTAAGAGGGGCCCACAGTTTCACGGCGGTGGCGGTCTAACGGTCATCCTCTTTGCCGTCTGCTGGCGGACGACAAAGAATTCTTTGCCGTCTGCCAGCAGACGGCAAAGAGAAAAAAACAAAAAAAAACAGACTGGCAATGCGGGGGTTAATTTGGCCCCCCCCCCCCGCGCGCGCCCTCCTCCACATCTCTTTCTTCTCCCGCCTCCCACCCTCTGCCTCCCGCGCAGGCCGCCTCCGTCTCCCCTCCCACTCAGGCCTCCGCCTGCCCCCTCCCCCGGCTGTTCTTCGCCGCCGCCCCCCCCCTCCTCCACACCCCGCCCCGGTCTCCCCTTCCCCTCCCCCCCGTCCTCTGTCCCCCTCCCCCTCCACTCCGGTCCATCCCCTCCTCCCTCCCTTCCTCTCCATTCTGCATCCGGATCCTCCTCTGCCCCCTCCCGTGGGGGTCCCGTCCCTCTCACGCTGCACCGGAGTTCGCTCCGCCCCCCCTCCCCCCTCCCTCCACCTCCGTCCCCTTTCCCCCGTCCCCCCCTTCCGGGTCCTCCGGCCTCTTGCCAGCGTTGACCTGTTCTCCCTCCGGGTTCCCCTGCCTCCACTTCCATCGTACCCCGTCCCTCCTCCCGTCCCCCTCCTCCCTCTTCCGCTCCGCCCGAGTGTTATCCCTCCTCCTCCCCCCCTCCTCCACCCCCGCCGCCCCCTCCTCCCCACCACCGCCGCACCAGCTCCTCCTTGCCCTCTGCCCCCTCTGCCCAGCCCACGGTGAGCATCGGTCCCTCTTTGTTCTTATTTTTTTTTTGCATGTATGGATTTAGGAGTTGATGGATCGTGGATGGATGGATAGATTGATGTAAGGATGGATGGATAGATGGATGTATGTATACAGGGGCGGTGCCAGCAATCTGTGGATGGATGTATGTATATGTGATTTTGAACAATTTGTAGTTGTTATATGGATTGCTAGATGGATGTATGCTGTGTAGATGTATGGATGGAAAGATGGATGAATGCTATATAGATGTATGGGTGGATTTATGTATGGATTTTCATTTAAAAAAATAGTGTCTTTTTATTCCGTTAGGTTAGATGTTGTTGATTATATTGTTCTGCGGTGCTTATGTTGGATTGTTTTTCATGTGCAGGGATCTTCTCTTCACCTCCAGGAGCACTGTCGGTCCCGTTGCCGTTGTCATCGTCGTTCGACTACCGCCTCTACGGTCTAAGGGTGAGCTCGACTGTCATCTCCTCCCTGACCTTCCCCTATTTGCTTTGTTCCGGTCGTTGTGTCGATGGCTAGAGTTCAGTGCGGTGCAGTCGTTCATGGGTCGTCGAGGAGAGAAAATAAGGAAAAGAATCTCCGAGGGGTCGAGGGTCGAGGGTCGTCGAGGGGTCGAGGGGTCGAGTGGTCGAGGGATGACTTTCATTCTGATGGTGCTTCCTTTTGAAAGAGATGAGAGTGAGAGATGAGATGCTCTTGAAGGAAGGATACCGGCTGTTCGTAGGTGGTCGGTCTTTCTCGTCCTCCCCCTCTGTGACCTTCGTAAAGCAGGGGGAGGACGAAAAGACCGACCGTCACCGACGGTCGAAATAACATTGAGAGATGAGAGATGTTATAAGAGGAAAGACACCGGCTGTTGTCGTAGGTGGTCGTTGCTCCTCATCTCTTGCTGTGAGACCTTGGTAATGCAGCAAGGGATGGGAGTAACGACCGTCACCGACGGTCAAAATAAACAGGCAAGGAGTGCCCCACCATACATATATACCACCACTTGAGAGGTGAGAGTTGTTGAAGGGAGCATCGACGGAATGAAAGTCAACCCGACACCCCGACACCCCGACCCGACACCCCGTCATATATTTGTGAATTATGAGTTAGGTCATATATTTTCTGATTTAAATGTGCAGTTCTTTCGTTGCTGCGAGGGTCTGGTGTTCGACGACCTCCCCGTGCGTTCGACGAGCTCCGCCTCTACGTTCGTGGGTGAGCACAAATGACATCTCCTCCTCCCCCCTTCATTTGCTCTGTTTCGGTCTTCGTGCCGATGAAACTTGCTAGCTGTAGGTGTCAATCATCAGTATGCGTGACCACTATGCGTCTCCCGTTCGAAAGGGTTACATCTATAAATATGCATTCATTTGCATATTTATAACCGTGATTCTTTCGAATTGTCCAACGTTATCCATGGACAGCCCGAGTATGTGTAGATTGGGTTCATTTTCCCATATGCTCTGCTCCGGATCCGATGCAGAATTTCGTCAGTGCCTCCCTGTTGTTCTCCGGGTACACATCCTCTCTGCTTATTGCCGAGACGTGTATCAGGTGACTTAATATGCTCCAAAATGACCTATTTAGCTCCAAAATGACTTAATATGGCATATTAAGTCATTTTGGAGCATATTTAGCTCCAAAATGACCTATTTAGCTCCAAAATGACTTATTTAGCTCAAAAATGACTTAATATTCTCCAAAATGACCTCTACTTAGCTTATTTAGTTCATTTATGACATACTTAGCCTATTTAGGTCAAAAATGGCCTATTTAACTAGGTTAGATCTAAAATGACACAAGTAAGCAATAAGAAGAAGAAAAGGAAAGAGAAGAAAAATTATGCTTCTTTTTCTTCTTCTAGTCTTCTTCTTCTTGTTCTTCTAACTTTCTTCTTTCCCATTTTGCAGATTTACTTCAGATCACGGAAGCTTGCGTTGGAGTCTACTCTTCTCGTTGTCCTTCCTTTTTGTTTTGATTTTGTAGGATGAACAATTTGAAACTTGCTACGTATATATGTATGGATGGATGGTGGCTATATTGTATATGGACCTTTTGCTTAATTGTTGGATATGTTGGACTTTTCATTTGGTGTATATATGTGTTGGATGATGATATATGTGTTGGATATGTTGGATGATCCATATGGCAGGGATATGTTGGCTATATGTACTTGTTGAAATATTTTGAAATGAATATATATATATATATCTGTGAAATTGATTGAATTTAGGAAAAAACAGGGGCTATATAGCCAATTTGCCGTCTGCTAGCAGACGGCAAATTGGCCACGTGGCAGCACGCTATTCACCTGGTCTGGCCTATTTGGCCTCTTTGCCGTCTGCCAGCAGACGGCAAAGGAGCAGGGTCTTTGCCATCTGCCGGCAGACGGCAAAGGAGCAGGCTCTTTGCCGTCTGCCAGCAGACGGCAAAGAAGGAAAGCTCTTTGCCGTCTGCTGGCAAACGGCAAAGAGCGCCGTTAGCCCCCTAACGGGGCTGTCACCTTTTTTGTGCCGTCCACAAGCTTTGCCGTCTGCTAGCAGACGGCAAAGAACTTTCCTTCTTTGCCGTCCGCCAGCAGACGGCAAAGCGGCCTTTATCGGCATCGGCTTTGCCGGAGTGTTTGCCGTCTGCTGGCGGACGGCAAAGCCTTTGCCGTCCGCCAACAGTGCCTTTGCCGTCTGCTTTGGCAGACGGCAAAGCAGCTGATTCCAGTAGTGCCACTAAATTTATCAATGTAATTAATTCTACACCTCCACCATCCCACCATTGCCTCAACAATTATAAGTGTGAACAGCCACTTAACATCAGCATAGCAGAATCACTACAACGTTGATAAACATGGCAAGGAATCAAATCATGGCACTCACATGATAACGGTATACAAAATATTGTTACCAGCATGGCAGGATATGGTATGAAAACAAGTCATGATATTTGATGAAAAGTAATGCTAACATCTAATACAGATGGCATGACACAGATGTATGCAAGTGCAGACTAGCAGGGGATTTAGATGTACAACGATGAACACATAGGATGCAAGCAAAGTCATCACGCAAGTCCAGAGCTCATGGTAAGAGGTTGGCTTGCCTGAGGGTGAAGGAATACACTGGGTGGAAGTGCGATAAAACTCCGGGAAGGTTTGCCTGGAAAGTTTCCTGCTGGGAGGGGCTGATCGAAGGGCAAGGGCAAAATGGTCATTTTCACAATGTGAAAACATTATGAAAATGATGCCATCGAAACGGGCTCGTCGATCTGAAGATGTGGGCGTTGGTTTTACCTCAATCGGAGTTACGGTCGCGGAGATACGGCCGTTCGTTCGTTAAGCGGTAAAACAGACAGAAACTGTCCACTTTAGCCGTTAACGGGTGAACGTTCACTAAATAGTGCTTTCGGCCGTTGGCTGAAAAAAAATGAAAGCGCATTCCGGTGTTTACGCTTTCACTAAACGAAAAGCATATTTAACCGAATGTGCCTCCACTTATTCCAGCTGGGCCCGGGCTGGTCAACGCTTAGAGGATGACATGCGGGCCCCGCCTTATCCCTTCCCCCTCTTTCTTTCTTCCCTTCTCCTCTAGTCGTCCTCCTCCTCGACCGAAGCAGAGCAGCACCACAGCAGCTTGGGCTCGCTCGCCACCGGTGGCTAGCAGTACGGGGAGGGCTGCCACTGGGCTCGCCGGAGCCAGGGCACGACGCCGCGCTCGAAGGTGGTCACGGGACCGTGCTTGGTGGCCTACAGCGCCGCCTCCATCATCTACTGCGGGCGAACAGAGAGCTTCAGGGAGCTACGGTAGCAGCGCTTCCCCGGAGAAATGGAGGGCAGTGGCGGCTACGGGAGCTTAGGGGAGGTCGCGGGCGAGGAATGGGGACGAGGGGAAGGGCTAGGGCGCCGGAATCAGGAGAGTTTGGGCGGCGGCGGAGCTACTGCCTTGGGATGGGAAAGGAGCTCGTGGAGCTCCAAGAGCTCGAAAAGGAGGGGGGGAAGAGGGGCTGCTGGTGAGGAGGAAGCTCGGGGACACGCCTTAAATAGGCTCGAAGAAGAACCAGCCGACGAGGGGAAGCTGCCCGATGCTCGTTGCCGTGGCGGAGCTCCGGTGGAGCATCCATGTCGGCAGAAGCCTCCAGGAGCTAGGGGATGAGGGGAAGAAGACTCCAGGAGGTCCACGCGTGCGGTGGCCAGCTCGCCGGCACTGCCAGACAAGCTAGAGCACGCTGGGAGCGGCCTCCCGAGGCCTCCAGAGCACAGAGCGCCTACTCTACCTGCATTTGTCGTGGTCACCACATGGCCATCGCTTTGCAACACCCTACGTGATGCCAAAACTTGTCTAGGTGGTTCTCCTTACATCGCTCGGTTGACCTGTGCATTTGGAAGACACATGGGAGCTTTGAGGTGACTAGACCAAGGTCAAACAGGTTCCAACAGCAAAGTGTTTGTCATGTGGTGTGGCCCCCACAGTTCACCTATTGGCATGATCTTGGGCGGGGGTGAATCATCCACTAAGGTAGTCATCCTGGCAAAATTTGGGCACAAATGGACAAGGCTAGCTGGTACTTCCTTTGCAACCTTGCCCACTGACCAGAAATGCAAATGATGATGCTGGGGTGAAATGGCTAAATGGATTTGAATGATTCTTGGTGTAGAGTGATGATTTGGTCAAGAGAGATAGCTGGAAAAGTTTCAGCTCAAATTGATCATCTATGAGGGTACTTCCTTCATAGAGATGCAATCTGGACAGAAATTAGATAATTTACTGAGGAAGATTGGCTAGATGAAATGGGCTGATTTTTGGTATCCAGGGGTAATATATCATAATGAATCACCATGAAAAGTTTCAACCCAAGGAGATCAAGGAATCAAGCACTTCCTCTGCAAACTGAAATTCTGGACAGAATTCGCAAAGTGGTGTTGTGCTCAAAATTTAATGGGTAAAACTTGTGATGTTGATGGAAATGGTGAATATAGGGATAGGACAAGCACCACAAATTATTTGGGATTTTTCATAGCTACCAAAATGGTAGTCCCTTTGGAAAGGCCCCAAATTGAAATAATGGCTTAAAATAGGAAAATGCAATTTCCCCTATTTAATTATGGCCAATATTTTTATGGGAGCTCAATATGATCACAAAGAATATCTCCACAAGTTTTCATGAACCTTGGAGATGGATAGATATTTTTCTGGATTTAATTCCTCGGAAAGGCAGAAAAAGGAATTAATTCTAGATGAGAAATATTGCATATGACTTGGCAATATTTTAGCACATCTAGGGTTTATGAGTGAAGGATGATCTCTGGAAATTTTGGGAGGATCAACTGAGCAAGAAAAATGATAGCTCCTTTGTAAACGCAAAGGCAGGATTTCTAGTTCTGATATTTTGGAACTAGGGTTTAAATGAGGTTCGGGGTTTACAGACGGGAACTTGACTGGCACAAGAGCATGGAAAAATTCATAGAGAGGATGAGGATTGTCTGAATGCACCTGGTCACTCACCAGATTCCAGAGGAAAAATTCGGGAAAGAAAACCTAGGAAGGAATAACAGCACAAAAATCGATAACCTGATTTTTGGCGTGTTACAAACCTTCCCCCATTAAGAGAATCTCATCCTCGAGATTCCTAGGGTTAGCTCAGAACAAAAATTACGCCTCCTGGAAAAAAAGACCTCTGGGTTGAATTTTAACCCTGTGGTTGAAAACAACCGAGTTAAAAGTACCGAAAACTGGTACACCCAGATCGATATACGGATATCGTGGGATTTACTTCACGGGTAGGGGCCGCTGGGTAGCCCTGACATTTTTAGAAAAAGTAGAATTTCCTTCTTCCAAAAATGCTCGGGGCACCACAATGAACAGTGGCCTCTCTTGTTGGCAGGTGGGCCTAGGGCCCACTGGCAGCTTCTTCTTTCTTCGGCCAACGGCTCTCTCTCTCGCTCCCATGCTGTCCTGAGTGTGGCTAGGCACTGTGCACGCCTAGCTCCTGGGGCATAAAGCTCCCTAGAGCGATCGTGCGCGACGTGCACGGAACCAACGCAGAGAGCACTCCCATCGCGGGCCAGCGCTGGTCGGCACTGCTCGTGGATTCGCCTCCTGGACGCTGGTGATCGAGCGACGCGTGGTTCTCCTAGACCTCACTCACCGTACACCGGGCTTGGGCTATAAAAACGACGGCAATCTCTTCTTCCTCCACCTCGCGTCTTACCTCACCTCTTCTTCCTCTTCTCTTTTCCTTCTGGTTGTAGGGGCGCGAGGCGAAGCATTAATGGTGGACGTGGGTTCAGAGCTGATCACCATCCTCCTGGTGGGTGTGCTAGTGGCATTGGTTGGCTCCTCACTGCTGCTGTGTGCGATGATCCTCGATGATTGTCGGGATGCCGCTAACCGAGCGGTGGCTGGTGATCATCTACGCTGTCTTAGACCGGCGAAATAAGCGCGGGCTACGGCGGGGCGAAGGGGGTGGCTGGTCAGCATCACATAAGACGATGCCAGAGACGCCGCTAGGTCTGTGGTTAGTGCGGTGTGGCTAGCAGAGCTCTACCAGTGTGGAAGCCACACTGCTGGTTGCTCCTCGCTAAATCACATCCACAACGAGTGGGGGGGGGGGGGGGGGTTGAGGTAGAATCGGGGTTTAGATCTTAGACTAGAAGAGTTGTAACGATTTGTGCTGCAATAAAATTTCTCAGAATTTCTCCGAGATTGCATCCGAGTTCTGGGAAAAGATTTTGGGACCGGGGAAAATTAGATAGAGCTGGTTTTACAGAGCACTGAGTTCGGGAAAACTGGCAAATGGAGTATGCATAGATGGGTATGGATGGGCAGCTTTGCATTCTACCCGAGTACTGCGGCGGCTGTACTCAGGAGAAAGAACTTGGCGTGCAGACATTGCTCACACGATACATATGCAGTCAATTCAGACTAATATGCAAGCACATGTAGAATGCACATCATAGCAAAATGCAGACAGAGGAAAGAAACATATCAAGCAGATTACACTAAGGTTTTTTTAATGCTAGTGGGTGTATGTACTCCTGGTATACATACAACTACACCAGCTCGCATTTTATTAGGGACTCTGGGCGAGTCCAATGTTATTAGGTGTAAGTGCTTTACTGACTAAAATCTTGTTAAAAATCCACTGCCAGCTCTGTTAAACATTTCTGCTTAACAGAGAGGCAGATGAGTTAAACACACAGAGGAAACAAGCATACATAATATTACAACAGTACACAGGCACAAACAATACAAGCATTACAAGCATACAACAATGCACAACCTTACTAGGCAGCTAATAGCAACAACTCACTCCGAACTACATGATCCTAATCCTAGACGAGGACGAAGAAACAGTCTTCGCAACACACACACTTGCGGCCTCAACTGGCTCCACTCACTGCCAGAGCCACAAATGGGCCTACTCTTGCTGCGGCTCTCCTGGGGGACGCAGGCTGAGCCAATTTCTATCTTCATCATCGGACACCACTATAGGTTGGGGCACAGCTGCTGGAGCAGCGGCTGGGACCTGACGGAACACATCCCGACGACGAAGACGCCGGCTAGCTCCTCGAATGGAATTTAGGTGGATGATGCCGGGTAGCCATGGATTCACGGGCTGCGAGGGTAGCACTAGCTGTGAGGGTGGCACTAGTTGAGAAGGTGGCACTGGGTTTGGCAGCAGGGGAAGGGTGGTCTGGGATGCAACTTGACGGGCCGCACGGTATGCTTCCGTAATCACCCGGGTGGTGTCACGGTCAATGGCGTTAAACTCCCTAAGAATGCTGGCAAGTAGCAGTCCCTGAGCAGTAATGAACTGAACCAAATGAGCTATTGCTGGGTCAGCGTCTCCAACTGCGCTGGAGAACTCGCAACCTGCGTTAGACGAAGAGGGAAAATAGCGGAACTCCTGCATCTCCGCTACTTGCGGAAACTGGAAACGGAGACGGGTGATGGCTTCCGCGGCAGCTGTCTGGACAGCCAACTCGGGGATGGGCATGGGTTTGCCCCGAAACTTCATGGGCTTCCCATCCGCTGCCGGACCTGGGTCGATATACACCTTCGCATAGAATCGGCACAGGTGGGGAACGGGTTCCGATTGGAACACCAGATACACCGGAGGAGTACTATGGCCAAGGCCTTGGGTGAGCATACTTGAAAGGAGGGGTGGAAAGCCGGGATAACCATCAGCCAAAGTCCGGCTATGAAAAGTGGGTGTTCTGGAAGAGCTAGCCATGGTTGCAGGTTTGAGAAGGTTAGCCTGGGTTCTCTTGCGGGGATCTGGCTTGCTGAGTGGAGAGAGCTGCGACTCTCAGGTGGGGGTTTAATAGCCAGTAGGCTGGAACACATCAGCATGGCGTGGATCCTTCTCGTGCCGGGTAGAAGATACGCCGACACAGCCGACAACTGGGTAGGGTCGCGGTCTAATCCAGGGTCGCTGGGTGGGTGGACAGCTGAGGAGGGACACGTCTATTCCGACTGCGCCGCCTGTTGATCAACAGTGGCCATGTCGGATGCCAAGGATGGGTCAAATCAATTGGGCTCACTACCGGGTAAAAGATAGGGGTGGTTTGGTGCTAGGGTAACCTATAGCCAGCCTGGCTCTGATACCAAGTCTTGTGGCACCCCGATAGAGGGCCGACGCACACCAGCCCCAGGATAAGACCTGGCTCACGTCAAAGACATGATACAGCAATTCCAGGCACAAAAATGGCTTTATTATATGAAATGGAGTATTACAATACTGTTGCTTACAACAATATTACGTAGCTCCAAGGCTAACTAAAATGGCAGCAGAGGTCTTGGTTCGGCGGCAACAACATCTCTGGCTGGGCTCCATAACTCACAGGACTGGCTGGGTTACGATCTAGCACGACGAATCTTCTCCTGCAACTGGCCACGTGCAAGGCCAGGTGAGTACTTTGAATGTACTTGCAAGACAACCAAATACATAGCATCCAAACAAGCAGATAACAAAGCAAGCCCTATGCTATGCAAGAATTTATTCTGAACATGACATGGAATTAACAAGAAAGCGTGAATCAACATGGCATAGCATACTCTTCTAGCATTACTAGTTATCATGTTGTAGCAAGATTACCTGGCATGATTAAACCTCTAGCAGCATTGATCATCATGGCCTAACGGGGTTATCTAGCAAGATAACTACTGAAGTAGAGTACAGTAAGGTGAAGCATGTATCAAGTAAATAATCCATATTCCGAATAATCTCATGATCTAATCTAAACCTGATCCAAATCCAAGTCTTTCGGTCATCTGACCATCTCCTCCATAGCCATCCCATGGCTATCATACCATATTCCTGACAACATCTGATGTCTATGCAGCGCAGGTTCTTTCACCATTATAATCATCATTACGGTTGATCACCTAGTGAGGTCTGGATGGGCTGTCCAATACTGTGGATGCGGCTATTCGAATAGATTTTACACTCTGCAGAGGTTGCGCACTTTACCCACACTATGGAGCACTGACCTCGTGATCCCATTCGGGTGGATCAGCATTGCTCCAACGAAGCCTGCCTGACCCGTGACTCTCCCATCGTACCACCGGCAATCATCCTCCCCTGGAGTCCTGCCCTGGGTGGCCCCTGTATCACTCCTGACACCTGCCACCGTCGTGGCCAAACAAAACTGTCCCAAACGGGGACGGGTACCCAAACAACTCAACCGGGCTCACAGAGTTATCGCCGCCTACCGGGTCAGGGCAGCGCGCACGCATAACCCTCCCTGTCAAGCGGTACCGGTGAAGAGCACGCGATCAGACCAAGTCAAGGCCGTCCCATACCGGAAAATGTGGTTGCACGGATAAGCCCGGACATGTGACTCTTGATCAACCCACTAAATTTATCAATGTAATTAATTCTACACCTCCACCATCCCACCATTGCCTCAACAATTATAAGTGTGAATAGCCACTTAACATCAGCATAGCAGAATCACTACAACGTTGATAAACATGGCAAGGAATCAAATCATGGCACTCACATGATAATGGTATACAAAATATTGTTACCAGCATGGCAGGATATGGTATGAAAACAAGTCATGATATTTGATGAAAAGTAATGCTAACATCTAATACAGATGGCATGACAGAGGTGTATGCAAGTGCAGACTAGCAGGGGATTTAGATGTACAATGATGAACACATAGGGTGCATGTTGGAAATATGCCCTAGAGGCAATAATAAAATGGTTATTATTATATTTCCTTGTTCATGATAATTGTCTGTTATTCATGCTATAATTGTGTTATCCGGAAATCGTAATACATGTGTGAATACATAGACCACAACATGTCCCTAGTAAGCCTCTAGTTGACTAGCTCGTTGATCAATAGATGGTTACGGTTTCCTGACCATGGACATTGGATGTCATTGATAACGGGATCACATCATTAGGAGAATGATGTGATGGACAAGACCCAATCCTAAGCCTAGCACTAGATCGTGTAGTTCGTTTGCTAAAGCTTTTCCAGTGTCAAGTAACTTTTCCTTAGACCATGAGATTGTGCAACTCCCGGATACCGTAGGAGTGCTTTGGGTGTACCAAACATCACAACGTAACTGGGTGGCTATAAAGGTGCACTACGGGTATCTCCGAAAGTGTCTGTTGGGTTGGCACGAATCGAGAATGGGATTTGTCACTCCGTGTGACGGAGAGGTACCTCTGGGCCCACTCGGTGGGACATCATCATAATGAGCTCAATGTGATCAAGGAGTTGTTCACAGGATGATGTGTTACGGAAACGAGTAAAGAGACTTGCCGGTAACGAGATTGAACAAGGTATCGGTATACCGACGATCGAATCTCGGACAAGTATCGTACCGATAGACAAAGGGAATTGCGTACGGGATTGATTGAATCCTCGACATCGTGGTTCATCCGATGAGATCATCGAGGAGCATGTGGGAGACAACATGGGTATCCAGATCCCGCTGTTGGTTATTGACCGGAGAGTCGTCTCGGTCATGTCTGCGTGTCTCCCGAACCCGTAGGGTCTACACACTTAAGGTTCGGTGACGCTAGGGTTGTAGAGATATTAGTATGCGGTAACCCGAAAGTTGTTCGGAGTCCCGGATGAGATCCCGGACGTCACGAGGAGTTCCGGAATGGTCCGGAGGTAAAGAATTGTATATAGGAAGTCCAGTTTCGGCCACCGGGAAGGTTTCGGGGGTAATCGGTATTGTACCGGGACCACCGGAAGGGTCCCGGGGGTCCACCGGGTGGGGCCACCTATCCCGGAGGGCCCCATGGGCTGAAGTGGGAAGGGAACCAGCCCCTGGTGGGCTGGTGCGCCCCCCTATGGGCCTCCCCTGCGCCTAGGGTTGGGAACCCTAGGGGGGGGGGGCGCCTCCACCTGGCTTGGGGGGCAAGCCACCCCCTTGGCCGCCGCCCCTCCCCTCAGATTGGATCTGAGGGGGCCGGCCCCCTCTCCCCTTCCCCCTATAAATAGTGGAGGGGTGGGAGGGAGGACACACCCCAGCCCCTGGCGCCTCCCTCTCCTCCCGTGACACCTCTCCCTCTCGTTGGTGCTTGGTGAAGCCCTGCCGAGATCCCGCTGCTTCCACCACCACGCCGTCGTGCTGCTGGATCCTCATCAACCTCTCCTTCCCCTTGCTGGATCAAGAAGGAGGAGACGTCTCTCCCAACCGTACGTGTGTTGAACACGGAGGTGCCGTCCGTTCGGCGCTCGGTCATCGGTGATTTGGATCACGACGAGTACGACTCCATCAACCCCGTTCTCTTGAACGCTTCCGCTCGCGATCTACAAGGGTATGTAGATGCACTCCCCTCTCTTGTTGCTAGATGACTCCATAGATTGATCTTGGTGATGCGTAGAAAATTTTAAAATTCTGCTACGATCCCCAACAGTGGCATCATGAGCTAGGTCTATGCGTAGTATCTTGCACGAGTAGAACACAAAGTAGTTGTGGGCGTCGATTTGTCAATCTTCTTGCCGTTACTAGTCTTATCTTGATTCGGCGGCACTGTGGGATGAAGCGGCCCGGACCGACCTTACACGTACGCTTACGTGAGACAGGTTCCACCGACTGACATGCACTAGTTGCATAAGGTGGCTAGCGGGTGTCTGTCTCTCCCACTTTAGTCGGATCGGATTCGATGAACAGGGTCCTTATGAAGGGTAAATAGAAATTGGCATATCACGTTGTGGTTTTGGCGTAGGTAAGAAACGTTCTTGCTAGAAACCTATAGCAGCCACATAAAAACTTGCAACAACAATTAGAGGACGTCTAACTTGTTTTTGCAGCAAGTGCTTTGTGATGTGATATGGCCAAAGGATGTGATATATGAGATGATCATGTTCTTGTAATAGGAATCACGACTTGCATGTCGATGAGTATGACAACCGGCAGGAGCCATAGGAGTTGTCTTAATTTATTATATGACCTGCGTGTCATTGAAATTCGCCATGTAATTACTTTACTTTATTGCTAACCGTTAGCCGTAGTAGTAGAAGTAATAGTTGGCGAGACAACTTCATGAAGACACGATGATGGAGATCATGATGATGGAGATCATGGTGTCATGCCGGTGACGATGATGATCATGGAGCCCCGAAGATGGAGATCAAAAGGAGCGAAGTGATAATGGCCATATCATGTCACTATTTTGATTGCATGTGATGTTTATCATGTTTTTGCATCTTATTTGCTTAAAACGACGGTAGCATATAAGATGATCCCTCACTAAAATTTCAAGAAAGTGTTCCCCCTAACTGTGCACCGTTGCGAAGGTTCGTTGTTTCGAAGCACTACGTGTTGATCGGGTGTGATAGATTCTAACGTTCGAATACAACGGGTGTAAGCCAGATTTACACAGCAATACACTTACGTTGACTTGACGAGCCTAGCATGTACAGACATGGCCTCGGAACACAAGAGACCGAAAGGTCGGACATGAGTCGTATAGAAGATACGATCAACATAGAGATGTTCACCGTTGATGACTAGTCCGTCTCACGTGATGATCGGACACGGCCTAGTCGATTCGGATCATGTATCACTTAGATGACGAGAGGGATGTCTATCTGAGTGGGAGTTCATTACATAATTTGATTAGATGAACTTAATTGTCATGAACTTAGTCTAAATGTTACATATCTACCTTGTAGATCAAATGGCCAACGCTAATGTTACCCTCAACTTCAACGCGTTCCTAGAGAAAAACAAGCTGAAAGACGATGGTAGCAACTATGCGGACTGGGTCCGTAACTTGAGGATTATCCTCATAGCTGCCAAGAAATCATATGTCCTTGAAGCACCGTTAGGTGGCCCACCTGCTCTCCCAGCACTGCCAGACGATTTGAACATTTGGCAGACACGCACCGATGATTACTCCTTCGTTCAGTGCGGCATGCTCTTCAGCTTAGAACCGGGGCTCCAAAAGCGTTTTGAGCATCACGGAGCATATGAGATGTTCGAAGAGCTGAAAATGGTTTTCCAAGCTCATGCCCGGATCGAGAGATATGAAGTCTCCGATAAGTTCTACAACTGTAAGATGGAGGAAAATAGTTCTGTCAGCGAGCACATACTCAAAATGTCTGGGTTGCACAGCCGCTTGTCTCAGCTGGGGATTAATCTCCCGGATGACGCGGTCATTGACAGAATCCTCCAGTCGCTTCCACCTAGCTACAAGAGCTTTGTGATGAACTTCAACATGCAGGGGATGGAAAAGACCATTCCTGAGGTATATGCGATGCTGAAGTCAGCGGAGGCAGAGATCAGAAAGGAACATCAAGTGTTGATGGTGAATAAAACCACTAAGTTCAAGAAGGGCAAGGGTAAGAAGAACTTCAAGAAGGACGGCAAGGGAGTTGCCGCGCCCGGTAAGCCAGCTGCCGGGAAGAAGTCAAAGAATGGACCCAAGCCTGAGACTGAGTGCTTTTATTGCAAGGGAAACGGTCACTGGAAGCGGAATTGCCCCAAGTACTTAGCAGATAAGAAGGCCGGCAATACCAAAGGTATATGTGATATACATGTTATTGATGTGTACCTTACCAGCGCTCGTAGTAGCTCCTGGGTATTTGATACCGGTGCGGTTGCTCATATTTGTAACTCAAAGCAGGAACTGCGGAATCAGCGTAGACTGGCAAAGGACGAGGTGACGATGCGCGTCGGGAATGGTTCCAAGGTCGATGTGATCGCCGTCGGCACGCTACCTCTGCATCTACCTACGGGATTAGTTTTAAACCTCAATAATTGTTATTTAGTGCCAGCTTTGAGCATGAACATTGTATCTGGATCTCGCTTAATGCGAGATGGCTACTCATTTAAATCTGAGAATAATGGTTGTTCTATTTATATGAGAGATATGTTTTATGGTCATGCCCCGCTGGTGAATGGTTTATTTTTATTGAATCTCGAACGTGATGTTACACATGTTTATAATGTGAATGCCAAGAAATGCAAGGTTGATAACGATAGTCCCACATACTTGTGGCACTGCCGCCTTGGTCATATCGGTGTTAAACGCATGAAGAAACTCTATGCAGATGGACTTTTGGAGTCTCTTGATTATGAATCATTTGACAGATGCGAACCATGCCTCTTGGGCAAGATGACCAAGACTCCGTTCTCCGGAACAATGGAGCGAGCAACCAACTTATTGGAGATCATACATACTGATGTGTGTGGTCCAATGAGTGTTGAGGCTCGCGGTGGTTATCGTTATGTTCTCACCCTCACCGATGATTTGAGTAGATATGGGTATGTCTACTTGATGAAGCACAAGTCTGAGACCTTTGAAAAGTTCAAGGAATTTCAGAATGAGGTTGAGAATCAACGTGACAAGAAAATAAAGTTCTTACGATCAGATCGTGGAGGAGAATATTTGAGTCATGAATTTGGCACGCACTTAAGGAAATGTGGAATTGTTTCACAACTCACGCCGCCTGGAACACCTCAGCGTAACGGTGTGTCCGAACGTCGTAATCGCACTCTATTGGATATGGTGCGATCTATGATGTCTCTTACTGATCTACCGCTATCTTTTTGGGGTTATGCTTTAGAGACTACCGCATTCACTTTAAATAGGGCACCGTCAAAATCCGTTGAGACGACACCGTATGAATTATGGTTTGGGAAGAAACCTAAGCTGTCGTTTCTGAAAGTTTGGGGATGCGATGCTTATGTGAAGAAACTTCAACCAGAGAAGCTCGAACCCAAGTCGGAAAAATGCGTATTCATAGGATACCCTAAGGAAACTATTGGGTATACCTTCTACCTAAGATCCGAGGGCAAGATCTTTGTTGCCAGGAATGGATCCTTTCTAGAGAAAGAGTTTCTCTCGAAAGAAGTAAGTGGGAGGAAAGTGGAGCTTGATGAGATGACCCTCGAACCGGAGAGTAGCGCAGCACAGGAAAATGTTTCTGTGGAGCCTGCACTGGCTAGAGAGGAAGTTAATGATAATGATCATGATCAAGCTACCACTGAACTTCGAAGGTCCACAAGGACACGTTCCGCACCAGAGTGGTACGGCAATCCTGTCCTGGAAATCATGTTGTTAGACAACAGTGAACCTTCGAACTATGAAGAAGCGATGGCGGGCCCGGATTCCGACAAATGGCTTGAAGCCATGAAATCCGAGATAGGATCCATGTATGAAAACGAAGTATGGACTTTGACTGACTTGCCCGATGATCAGCAAGCCATAGAAAATAAATGGATCTTTAAGAAGAAGACTGACGCGGATGGTAATGTGACCATCTATAAGGCTCGGCTTGTCGCTAAGGGTTATCGACAAGTTCAAGGGGTTGACTACGATGAGACTTTCTCACCCGTAGCGAAGCTGAAATCCGTCAGAATCATGTTAGCAATTGCCGCATACTATGATTATGAGATATGGCAAATGGACGTCAAAACGGCATTCCTTAATGGTTTTCTTAAGGAAGAGTTGTATATGATGCAACCGGAAGGTTTTGTCGACCCTGAGAATGCTGACAAGGTATGCAAGCTCCAGCGCTCAATCTATGGGCTGGTGCAAGCATCTCGGAGTTGGAACATTCGCTTTGATGAGATGATCAAAGTGTTTGGGTTCACACAGACTTATGGAGAAGCCTGTGTTTACAAGAAAGTGAGTGGGAGCTCTGTAGCATTTCTCATATTATATGTGCATGACATACTGCTGATGGGAAATGATATAGAATTCTTGGAAAGTATAAAGGCCTACTTGAATAAGTGTTTTTCAATGAAGGACCTTGGAGAAGCTGCTTATATATTAGGCATCAAGATCTATAGGGATAGATCGAGACGCCTCATAGGTCTTTCGCAAAGCACATACCTTGATAAGATATTGAAGAAGTTCAATATGGATCAGTCCAAGAAGGGGTTCTTGCCTGTATTGCAAGGTGTGAGATTGAGCACGGCTCAATGCCCGACCACGGCAGAAGATATAGAAGAGATGAGTGTCATCCCCTATGCCTCAGCCATAGGGTCTATTATGTATGCCATGCTGTGTACCAGACCTGATGTAAACCTTGCAGTAAGTTTGGTAGGTAGGTACCAAAGTAATCCTGGCAAGGAACACTGGACAGCGGTCAAGAACATCCTGAAGTACCTGAAAAGGACTAAGGATATGTTTCTCGTATATGGAGGTGACGAAGAGCTCGTCATAAAGGGTTACGTCGACGCTAGCTTCGACACAGATCCGGATGACTCCAAGTCACAAACCGGATACGTGTATATTTTGAATGGTGGAGCGGTAAGCTGGTGCAGTTGCAAGCAAAGCGTCGTGGCGGGATCTACATGCGAAGCGGAGTACATAGCAGCCTCGGAGGCAGCACACGAAGCAGTATGGATGAAGGAGTTCATCACCGACCTAGGAGTCATTCCAAATGCGTCGGGTCCAATGTCTCTCTTCTGTGATAACACTGGAGCTATTGCCCTTGCCAAGGAGCCCAGGTTTCACAAGAAGACCAGGCATATCAAGCGTCGCTTCAACTCCATACGTGAACATGTTCAAGATGGAGACATAGATATTTGTAAAGTGCACACGGATTTGAATGTAGCAGATCCGTTGACTAAACCTCTTTCACGAGCAAAACATGATCAACACCAGAACTCTATGGGTGTTCGATTCATCACAATGTAACTAGATTATTGACTCTAGTGCAAGTGGGAGACTGTTGGAAATATGCCCTAGAGGCAATAATAAAATGGTTATTATTATATTTCCTTGTTCATGATAATTGTCTGTTATTCATGCTATAATTGTGTTATCCGGAAATCGTAATACATGTGTGAATACATAGACCACAACATGTCCCTAGTAAGCCTCTAGTTGACTAGCTCGTTGATCAATAGATGGTTACGGTTTCCTGACCATGGACATTGGATGTCATTGATAACGAGATCACATTATTAGGAGAATGATGTGATGGACAAGACCCAATCCTAAGCCTAGCACTAGATCGTGTAGTTCGTGTGCTAAAGCTTTTCCAATGTCAAGTAACTTTTCCTTAGACCATGAGATTGTGCAACTCCCGGATACCGTAGGAGTGCTTTGGGTGTACCAAACGTCACAACGTAACTGGGTGGCTATAAAGGTGCACTACGGGTATCTCCGAAAGTGTCTGTTGGGTTGGCACGAATCGAGAATGGGATTTGTCACTCCGTGTGACGGAGAGGTACCTCTGGGCCCACTCGGTAGGACATCATCATAATGAGCTCAATGTGATCAAGGAGTTGTTCACAGGATGATGTGTTACGGAAACGAGTAAAGAGACTTGCCGGTAACGAGATTGAACAAGGTATCGGTATACCGACGATCGAATCTCGGGCAAGTATCGTACCGATAGACAAAGGGAATTGCGTACGGGATTGATTGAATCCTCGACATCGTGGTTCATCCGATGAGATCATCGAGGAGCATGTGGGAGCCAACATGGGTATCCAGATCCCGCTGTTGGTTATTGATCGGAGAGTCGTCTCGGTCATGTCTGCGTGTCTCCCGAACCCGTAGGGTCTACACACTTAAGGTTCGGTGACGCTAGGGTTGTAGAGATATTAGTATGCGGTAACCCGAAAGTTGTTCGGAGTCCCGGATGAGATCCCGGACGTCACGAGGAGTTCCGGAATGGTCCGGAGGTAAAGAATTGTATATAGGAAGTCCAGTTTCGGCCACCGGGAAGGTTTCGGGGGTAATCGGTATTGTACCGGGACCACCGGAAGGGTCCCGGGGGTCCACCGGGTGGGGCCACCTATCCCGGAGGGCCCCATGGGCTGAAGTGGGAAGGGAACCAGCCCCTGGTGGGCTGGTGCGCCCCCCTATGGGCCTCCCCTGCGCCTAGGGTTGGGAACCCTAGGGGTGGGGGGCGCCTCCACCTGGCTTGGGGGGCAAGCCACCCCTTGGCCGCCGCCCCTCCCCTCAGATTGGATCTGAGGGGGCCGGCCCCCTCTCCCCTTCCCCCTATAAATAGTGGAGGGGTGGGAGGGAGGACATACCCCAGCCCCTGGCGCCTCCCTCTCCTCCCGTGACACCTCTCCCTCTCGTTGGTGCTTGGTGAAGCCCTGCCGAGATCCCGCTGCTTCCACCACCACGCCGTCGTGCTGCTGGATCCTCATCAACCTCTCCTTCCCCCTTGCTGGATCAAGAAGGAGGAGACGTCTCTCCCAACCGTACGTGTGTTGAACACGGAGGTGCCGTCCGTTCGGCGATCGGTCATCGGTGATTTGGATCACGACGAGTACGACTCCATCAACCCCGTTCTCTTGAACGCTTCCGCTCGCGATCTACAAAGGTATGTAGATGCACTCCCCTCTCTCTCGTTGCTAGATGACTCCATAGATTGATCTTGGTGATGCGTAGAAAATTTTAAAATTCTGCTACGATCCCCAACAGTGCAAGCAAAGTCATCATGCAAGTCCGGAGCTCATGGTAAGAGGTTGGCTTGCCTGAGGGTGAAGGAATACACCGGGTGGAAGTGCGATAATACTCCGGGAAGGTTTGCCGGGAAAGTTTCCTACTGGGAGGGGCTGATAGAAGGGCAAGGGAAAAATGGTCATTTTCACAGTGTGAAAACATTATGAAAATGATGCCATCTGAATGGGCTCATTGATCTGAAGATGTGGGCGTTGGTTTTACCTCAATCGGAGTTACGGTCGCGGAGATACGGCCGTTCGTTCGTTAAGCGGTAAAACATACAGAAACTATCCACTTTAGCCGTTAGCGGGTGAACGTTCACTAAATAGTGCTTTCGGCCGCTGGCTGAAAAAAAATGAAAGCGCATTCCGGTGTTTACGCTTTCACTAAACGAAAAGCGTATTTAACCGAATGTGCCTCCACTTATTCCAGCTGGGCCCGGGCTAGTGAACGCTTAGAGGATGACATGCGGGCCCCGCCTTATCCCTTCCCCCTCTTTCTTTCTTCCCTTCTCCTCTGGTCGTCCTCCTCCTTGACCGAAGCAGAGCAGCACCACGGCAGCTTGGGCTCGCTTGCCACCGGTGGCTAGAAGTACGGGGAGGGCTGCCACTGGGCTCGCCGGAGCCAGGGCACGACGCCGCGCTCGAAGGTGGTCGCGGGACCGTACTTGCTGGCCTACAGCGCCGCCTCCATCATCTACTGCGGGCGAACAGAGAGCTTTAGGGAGCTACGGCAGCAGCGCTTCCCTGGAGAAATGGAGGGCGGTGGCGGCTGCGGGAGCTTAGGGGAGGTCGCGGGCGAGGAATGGGGATGATGGGAAGGGCTAGGGCGCCGGAATCAGGAGGGTTTGGGCGGCGGCGGAGCTACTGCCATGGGATGGGAAAGGAGCTGATGGAGCTCCAAGAGCTCGAAAAGGAGGGGGGAAGAGGGGCTGCTGGTGAGGAGGAAGCTCGGGGACACGCCTTAAATAGGCTCGAAGAAGAACTAGCCGACGAGGGGAAGCTGCCCGATGCTCGCTGCCGTGGCGGAGCTCCGGTGGAGCATCCATGTCGGCAGAAGCCTCCAGGAGCTAGGGGACGAGGGGAAGAAGACTCCAGGAGGTCCACGTGTGCGGTAGTCAGCTCGCCGGCACTGCCGGACAAGCTAGAGCACGCAGGAAGTGGCCTCTCGAGGCCTCCAGAGCACAGAGCGCCTACTGTACCTGCATTTGTCGTGGTAACCACACGGCCATCACTTTGCCACGCCCTACATGATGCCAAAACTTGTCTAGGAGGTTCTCCTTACATTGCTCGGTTGACCTGTGCATTTGGAAGACACAGGGGAGCTCTGAGGTGACTAGACCAAGGTCAAATAGGTTCCAACAACAAAGTGTTTGTCATGTGGTGTGGCCACCACAGTTCACCTATTGGAATGATCTTGGGCGGGGGTGAATCATCCACTAAGGTAGTCATGCTGGCAAAATTTGGGCACAAATGGACAAGGCTAGCTGGTACTTCCTTTTTTAACCTTGCCCACTGACCAGAAATGCAAATGATGATGCTGGGGTCAAATGGCTAAATGGATTTGAATGATTCTTGGTGTAGAGTGATGATTTGGTCAAGAGAGATAGCTGGAAAAGTTTCAGCTCAAATTGATCAACTATGAGGGTACTTCCTTCACAGAGATGCAATCTGCATAGAAACTTAGATAATTTACTGAGAAAGATTGGCCAGATGAAATGGGCTGGTTCTTGGTATCCAGGGGTAATATATCATAATGAATCACCATGAAAATTTTCAGCCCAAGGAGATCAAGGAATCAAGCACTTCCTTTGCAAACTAAAATTCTGGACAGAATTCGCAAAGTGGTGTTGTGCTCAAAATTGAATTGGTGAAACTTGTGATGTTGATGGAAATGGTGCATATAGGGATAGGACAAGCTCCACAAATTATTTGGGATTTTTCCTAGCTACCAAAATGGTAGTCCCTTTGGAAAGGCCCCAAATTGAAATATTGGCTTAAAATAGGAAAATGCAATTTCCCCTATTTAAATATGGCCAATATTTTTATGGGAGCTCAATATGATCACAAAGAATATCTCCACAAGTTTTCATGAACCTTGGAGATGGATAGATATTTTTCTGGATTTAATTCCTCAGATAGGGAGAAAAAGGAATTAATTCTAGATGAGAAATATTGCATATGACTTGGCAATATTTTAGCACATCTAGGGTTTATGAGTGAAGGATGATCTCTGGAAATTTTGGGAGGATCAACTGAGCAAGAAAAATGATAGCTCCTTTGTAAACGCAAAGGCGGGATGTCTAGTTCCAATATTTTGGAACTAGGGTTTAAATGAGGTTCGGGGTTTACAGACGGGAACTTGACTGGCACAAGAGCATGGAAAAATTCATAGAGAGGATGAGGATTGTCTGAATGCACCTGGTCACTCACCAGATTCCAGAGGAAAAATTTGGGAAAGAAAAGCTAGGAAGGAATGACAGCACAAAAATCGATAACCCGATTTTTGGGGTGTTACAAACCTTCCCCCCTTAAGAGAATCTCGTCCTCGAGATTCCTAGGGTTAGCTCAGAACAAAAATTACGCCTCCTGGAAAAAAAACCTCTGGGTTGAATTTTAACCCTGTGGTTGAAAACAACCGAGTTAAAAGTACCGAAAACTGGTACACCCAGATCGAGATACGTATATCGCGGGATTTACTTCACGGGTAGGGGCCGCTGGGTAGCCCTGACATTTTTAGAAAAAGCAGAATTTCCTTCTTCCAAAAATGCTCGGGGCACCACAATGAACAGTGGCCTCTCTTGCTGGCAGGTGGGCCTAGGCCCACTGGCAGCTTCTTCTTTCATCGGCCAACGGCTCTCTCTCTCGCTCCCACGCTCTCCGGAGTGCGGCTAGGCACTGCGCACGCCTAGCTCCTGGGGCATAAAGCTCCCTACAGTGATAGTGCGCGACGTGCACAGAACCAACGCAGAGAGCACTCCCATCGCGGGCCAGCGCTGGTCGGCACTGCTCGCGGATTCGCCTGCTGGACTCCGGTGATCGAGCGACGCGCGGTTCTCCTAGACCTCGCTCACCGTACACCGGGCTTGGGCTATAAAAACGACGGCAATCTCTTCTTCCTCCACCTCGCGTCTTACCTCACCTCTTCTTCCTCTTCTCTTTTCCTTCTGGTTGTAGGGGCGCGAGGCGAAGCGTTAATGGCGGATGTGGGTTCGGAGCTGATCACCATCCTCCTGGTGGGTCTGCTAGCGGCATTGGTTGGCTCCTCGCTGCTGCTGTGTGCGATGATCCTTGATGATCGTCGGGATGCCGCTAACCGAGTGGTGGCTAGTGATCATCTACGCCGTCTTAGACCGGCGAAATAAGCGCGGGCTGCGGCGGGGCGAAGGGGGTGGCTGGTCAGCATCACACAAGACGATGCGAGAGGTGCCGCTAGGTTTGTGGTTAGTGCGGTATGGCTAGCAGAGCTCTACCAGTGTGGAAGCCACACTGCTGGTTGCTCCTCGCTGAATCACATCCACAACAAGTGGGGGGGGGGTTGAGGTAGAATCGGGGTTTAGATCTTAGACTGGAAGAGTTGTAACAGTTTGTGCTGCAATAAAATTTCTCAGAATTTATTTGAGATTGCATCCGAGTTCTGGGAAAAGATTTTGGGACCGGGGAAAATTAGATAGAGCTGGTTTTCCAGAGCACTGAGTTCGGGAAAACTGGCAAATGGAGTATGCTAGATGGGTATGGATGGGCAGCTTTGCATTCTACCCGAGTACTGCGGCGGCTGTAATCAGGAGAAAGAACTTGGTGTGCAGACATTGCTCACACGATACATATGCAGTCAATTCAGACTAATATGCAAGCACATGCAGAATGCACATCATAGCAAAATGCAGACAGGGGAAGGAAACATATCAAGCAGATTACACTAAGGTGTTTTAATGCTAGTGGGTGTATGTACTCCTGGTATACATACACCTACACCAGCTCGCATTTTATTAGGGACTCTGGGCGAGTCCAATGTTATTAGGTGTAAGTGCTTTACTGACTAAAATCTTGTTAAAAATCCACTGCCAGCTCTGTTAAACATTTCTGCTTAACAGAGAGGCAGATGAGCTAAACACACAGAGGAAACAAGCATACATAATATTACAACAGCACACAGGCACAAACAATGCAAGCATTACAAGCATACAACAACGCACAACCTTACTAGGCAGCTAATAGCAACAACTCACTCCGAACTACAGGATCCTAATCCTAGACGAGGACAAAGAAACAGTCTTCGCAACACACACACTTGCGGCCTCAACTGGCTACACTCACTGCCAGAGCCACAAATGGGCCTACTCTTGCTGCGGCTCTCCTGAGGGACGCAGGCTGAGCCAATTTCTATCTTCATCGTCGGACACCACTATAGGGTGGGGCACAGCTGCTGGAGCTGCGGCTGGGACCTGACGGAACACATCCCGACGACGAAGACGCCGGCTAGCTCCTCGAATGGAATTTAGGTGGATGATGCCGGTAGCCATGGATTCACGGGCTGCGAGGGTAGCACTGGCTGTGAGGGTGGCACTAGTTGAGAAGGTGGCACTGGGTTTGGCAGCAGGGGAAGGGTGGTCTGGGATGCAGCTTGACGGGCCGCACGGTATGCTTCCGTAATCACCCGGGTGGTGTCACGGTCAATGTCGTTAAACTCCCTAAGAATGCTGGCAAGTAGCAGTCCCTGAGCAGTAATGAACTGAACTAGACGAGCTATTGCTAGGTCAGCGTCTCCAACTGTGCTGGAGAACTCGCAACCTGCGTCGGACGAAGAGGGAAAATAGCGGAACTCCTGCATCTCTGCTACTTGCGGAAACTGGAAACGGAGACGGGTGATGGCTTCCGCGGCAGCTGTCTGGACAGCCAACGCGGGGATGGGCATGGGTTTGCCCCGAAACTTCATGGCTTCCCATCCGCTGCCGGACCTGGGTCGATATACACCTTCGCATAGAATCGGCAAAGGTGGGGAACGGGTTCCGATTGGAACACCAGATACACCGGAGGAGTACTATGGCCAAGGCCTTGGGTGAGCATACTCGAAAGGAGGGGTGGAAAGCCGGGATAACCATCAGCCAAAGTTCAGCTATGAAAAGTGGGTGTTTTGGAAGAGCTAGCCATGGTTGTGGGTTTGAGAAGGTTAGCCTGGGTTCTCTTGCGGGGATCTGGCTTGCTGAGTGGAGAGAGCTGCGACTCTCAGGTGGGGGTTTAATATCCAATCGGCTGGAACACATCAGCATGGCGTGGATCCTTCTCATGCCGGGTAGAAGATACGCTAGCACGGCCGACAATTGGGTAGGGTCGCAGTCTAATCTAGGGTGGCTGGGTGGGTGGACAGCTAAGCAGGGACACGTCTATTCCGACTGCGCCGCCTATTGATCAACAGTGGCCATGTCGGACGCCAGGGATGGGTCAAATCAATTGGGCTCACTACCGGGTAAAAGATAGGGGTAGTTTGGTGCTAGGGTAACCTATAGCCAGCCTGGCTCTGATACCAAGTCTTGTGGCACCCCGATAGAGGGCCGACGCACGCCAGTCCCAGGATAAGAACTGGCTCACGTCAAAGACATGATACAGCAATTCCAGGCACAAAAATGGCTTTATTGTATGAAATGGAGTATTACAATACTGTTGCTTACAGCAATATTACGTAGCTCCAAGGCTAACTAAAATGGCAGCAGAGGTCTTGGTGCGGCGGCGACAACGTCTCTGGCTAGGCTCCATAACTCACAGGACTGGCTGGGTTACGATCTAGCACGACGAATCTTCTCCTGCAACTGGCCACGTGCAAGGCCAGGTGAGTACTTTGAATGTACTCGCAAGACAACCAAATACATAGCATCCAAACAAGCAGATAACAAAAGCAAGCCCTATGCTATGCAAGAATTTATTCTGAACATGACATGGAATTAGAAAGAAAGCGTGAATCAACATGGCATAGCATACTCTTCTAGCATTACTAGTTATCATGTTGTAGCAAGATTACCTGGCATGATTAAACCTCTAGTAGCATTGATCATCATGGCCTAACGGGGTTATCTAGCAAGATAACTACTGAAGTAGAGTACAGTAAGGTGAAGCATGTATCAAGTAAATAATTCATATTCCGAATAATCTCATGATCTAATCTGAACCTGATCCAAATCCAAGTCTTTCGGTCATCTGACCATCTCCTCCATAGCCATCCCATGGCTATCATACCATATTCCTGACAACATCTGATGTCTATATCACTACTGGAATCTGGGTCTTTGCCATCTGCCAGCTCTTTGCCGTCTGCCAGCTGATGGCAAAGAGGCTCTTTGCCGTCTGTCTTCTCAAAGCAGACGGCAAAGAACCAGCTGATGGCAAACAGGGTCTTTGCCATCTGCCAGCTCTTTGTCGTCTGCCAGCAGACGGCAAAGAGTTCTTTGCCATCTGCCAGAAGACGGCAAAGTCCAAAGTAGACCCCACAGGGGTACTGCACTGGGTAGGTCACACGGGCCACTTCTTTGCCGTCTGCCAGCAGACGGCAACCCTCTTTGCCGTCTGCTGGCAGACGGCAAAGAGGTAAGAGGGGCCCACAGTTTCACGGCGGTGGCGGTCTAACGGTCATCCTCTTTGCCGTCTGCTGGCGGACGACAAAGAATTCTTTGCCGTCTGCCAGCAGACGGCAAAGAGAAAAAAACAAAAAAAAAAACATACGGCAAAGCGGGGGGTTAATTTGGCCCCCCGCGCGCGCGCCCTCCTCCACACTCTCTCTTCTCTTTCTTTCTCCCCGCCTCCCCACCCTCTGCCTCCCGCGCAGGCCGCCGCGCCTCGCCCCCTCCCACCACCGCCTCCCCCCCCTGCCCCCTCCGCCTCCCCCGCTCCCCCCCCTCCTCTCACCCCCGCCTCCTCTCTCCTCCCTCCCCTCCCCCCCCCTCCCCTTCCTCCCTCCCCACCTCCCCCTCCTCCCCTCTCTCCCTCCCTCCTCCCCCGCCCCGTCCCCCTCCCTCCCGCTTCCCTTCCCCCTCCTTCACCCCGCCCTTTTCCCTCCCTCCCTCCCCCCGCTCCTCCTGCGCGACCTCCTGCGCTCCCCCTCCCCGCTCCTCCCCCTCCCCTTTATCTCCCCATCCCTCCTCCCCCTCTCCCCCCCCCTGCCCTCTATCGCTCCTCCCCTCCCTCCTCCCCTTGGGGACTTAAACTCAATAGATGAATAGGGAAGAAATGAGGTTAAGGGAAGGCTGGTGAACGTGATGGTGAGGGTGAAGGTGTGAGATTGAAAACAGAGAAATAACTGAGGGACTATGATTGGGTAGGAGGAGGTGGGGGGAGCAGGATGAATGCAAGGAAGATAGAGCAAGAGAGGGAAGGGAGTTAGAGTGCGAGGGGGAGTGGGGTGGAATAGGAGGAAACAAGGGGGGAGGAGGGATTGACATAAGACAAGAAGGTATACAAAGAGGAAGTGGTGGTGAGGGAACGAGTGAGGTAGGGTACTTGATGGCAGGAGGATGAGAGCGGAAGGACAAGAGGTGGATGAAGAGATGGGGGGTGGTGAGGGGGGGGGGGGGAGAGAAGTAGGAGGCTGGACCGAGCCCTCCCCTCTCCCCCCTCCTTACTCCCCCGTCCCCATCCTCCCCTTGATTCCGGAATCTTCGCCCGAAGCGGGGGTCGCCCATCCTCCCCCTCCTCCCCTTTCCCTTCCCCCTCCACATAGTGAGCTCATGTGAGGCGCATCCTATCCTCCGCCCAGTAAGAGAAGGAGGCCCGTCCCGTCCTCCGGTCCCCGTCCTCCCCCGCCCGAGACGCCCCCTCTCTCTGTCCATTGCCTGACTCCCCTCCTCGCCACCTACCTCCACCCCGTCTCCGCACCAGCTCCTCACTTGCCCTCTGCCCCTCTGCCCAGCCCACGGTGAGCATCGGTCCCCGCTTTGCTTATTTTTTTTTGCATGTATGGATTTAGGAGTTGATGGATCTGTGGATGGATGGATAGATTGATGTAAGGATGGATGGATAGATGGATGTATGTATACAGGGGCGGTGCCAGCAATCTGTGGATGGATGTATGTATATGTGATTTTGAACAATTTGTAGTTGTTATATGGATTGCTAGATGGATGTATGCTGTGTAGATGTATGGATGGAAAGATGGATGAATGCTATATAGATGTATGGGTGGATTTATGTATGGATTTTCATTTAAAAAAATAGTGTCTTTTTATTCCGTTAGGTTAGATGTTGTTGATTATATTGTTCTGCGGTGCTTATGTTGGATTGTTTTTCATGTGCAGGGATCTTCTCTTCACCTCCAGGAGCACTGTCGGTCCCGTTGCCGTTGTCATCGTCGTTCGACTACCGCCTCTACGGTCTAAGGGTGAGCTCGACTGTCATCTCCTCCCTGACCTTCCCCTATTTGCTCCGTTCCGGTCGTTGTGTCGATGGCTGGAGTTCAGTGCGGTGCAGTCGTTCATGGGTCGTCGAGGAGAGAAAATAAGGAAAAGAATCTCCGAGGGGTCGAGGGTCGAGGGTCGTCGAGGGGTCGAGGGGTCGAGTGGTCGAGGGATGACTTTCATTCTGATGGTGCTTCCTTTTGAAAGAGATGAGAGTGAGAGATGAGATGCTCTTGAAGGAAGGATACCGGCTGTTCGTAGGTGGTCGGTCTTTCTCGTCCTTCCCCTCTGTGACCTTCGTAAAGCAGCGGGAGGACGAAAAGACCGACTGTCACCGACGGTCGAAATAACATTGAGAGATGAGAGATGTTATAAGAGGAAAGACACCGGCTGTTGTCGTAGGTGGTCGTTGCTCCTCATCTCTTGCTGTGAGACCTTGGTAATGCAGCAAGGGATGGGAGTAACGACCGTCACCGACGGTCAAAATAAACAGGCAAGGAGTGCCCCACCATACATATATACCACCACTTGAGAGGTGAGAGTTGTTGAAGGGAGCATCGACGGAATGAAAGTCAACCCGACACCCCGACACCCCGACCCGACACCCCGTCATATATTTGTGAATTATGAGTTAGGTCATATATTTTCTGATTTAAATGTGCAGTTCTTTCGTTGCTGCGAGGGTCTGGTGTTCGACGACCTCCCCGTGCGTTCGACGAGCTCCGCCTCTGCGTTCGTGGGTGAGCACAAATGACATCTCCTCCTCCCCCTTCATTTGCTCTGTTTCGGTCTTCGTGCCGATGAAACTTGCTAGCTGTAGGTGTCAATCATCAGTATGCGTGACCACTATGCGTCTCCCGTTCGAAAGGGTTACATCTATAAAGGGTGACCTATTTAGCTCCAAAATGACTT
Source organism: Thinopyrum elongatum (assembly GCA_011799875.1). Taxonomy (NCBI): domain Eukaryota; kingdom Viridiplantae; phylum Streptophyta; class Magnoliopsida; order Poales; family Poaceae; genus Thinopyrum; species Thinopyrum elongatum. Next base: position 228,170,976 of record CM022297.1, read on the forward strand.
AATATGCTCCAAAATGACTTAATATGCTCCAAAATGACCTATTTAGCTCCAAAATGACTTAATATGCTCTAAAATGACCTATCTAGCTCCAAAATGACTTAATATGCTCCAAAATGACCTATTTAGCTCCAAAATGACTTAATATGGCATATTAAGTCATTTTGGAGCATATTTAGCTCCAAAATGACCTATTTAGCTCCAAAATGACTTATTTAGCTCAAAAATGACTTAATATTCTCCAAAATGACCTCTACTTAGCTTATTTAGTTCATTTATGACATACTTAGCCTATTTAGGTCAAAATGGCCTATTTAACTAGGTTAGATCTAAAATGACACAAGTAAGCAATAAGAAGAAGAAAAGGAAAGAGAAGAAAAATTATGCTTCTTTTTCTTCTTCTAGTCTTCTTCTTCTTGTTCTTCTAACTTTCTTCTTTCCCATTTTGCAGATTTGCTTCAGATCACGGAAGCTTGCGTTGGAGTCTACTCTTCTCGTTGTCCTTCCTTTTTGTTTTGATTTTGTAGGATGAACAATTTGAAACTTGCTACGTATATATGTATGGATGGATGGTGGCTATATTGTATATGGACCTTTTGCTTAATTGTTGGATATGTTGGACTTTTCATTTGGTGTATATATGTGTTGGATGATGATATATGTGTTGGATATGTTGGATGATCCATATGGCAGGGATATGTTGGCTATATGTACTTGTTGAAATATTTTGAAATGAATATATATATATATATATCTGTGAAATTGATTGAATTTAAGAAAAAACAGGGGCTATATAGCCAATTTGCCGTCTGCTAGCAGACGGCAAAGGGCTTTGCCGTCTGCTAGCAGACGGCAAATTGGCCACGTGGCAGCACGTTGTTCACCTGGTCTGGCCTATTTGGCCTCTTTGCCATCTGCCAGCAGACGGCAAAGGAGCAGGGTCTTTGCCATTTGCCGGCAGACGGCAAAGGAGCAGGCTCTTTGCCGTCTGCCAGCAGACGGCAAAGAAGGAAAGCTCTTTGCCATCTGCTGGCAAACGGCAAAGAGCGCCGTTAGCCCCCTAACGGGGCTGTCACCTTTTTTGTGCCGTCCACAAGCTTTGTCGTCTGCTAGCAGACGGCAAAGAACTTTCCTTCTTTGCCGTCCGCCAGCAAACGGCAAAGCGGCCTTTACCGGCATCGGCTTTGCCGGAGTGTTTGCCGTCTGCTGGCGGACGGCAAAGCCTTTGCCGTCCGCCAACAGTGCCTTTGCCGTCTGCTTTGGCAGACGGCAAAGCAGCTGATTCCAGTAGTGTATGCAGGGCAGGTTCTTTCACCATTATAATCATCATTATGGTTGATCACCTAGTGAGGTCTGGACGGGCTGTCCAATACCGTGGACGCGGCTATTCGAAAAGATTTTACACTCTGCAGAGGTTATGCACTTTACCCACACTATGGAGCACTGACCTCGTGATCCCATTCGGGTGGACCAGCATTGCTCCAACGAAATATGCCTGACCCGTGACTCTCCCATCGTACCACCGGCAATCATCCTCCCCCGGAGTCCTGCCCTGGGTGGCCCCTGTGTCACTCCTGACACCAGCCACCGTCGTGGCCAAACAAAACTGTCCCAAACACGGACGGGTACCCAAACAACTCAACTGGGCTCACAGGGTTATCGCCGCCTACCGGGCCAGGGCAGCGCGCGCGCATAACCCTCCCTGTCGAGCGGTACCGGTGAAGAGCACGCGATCAGACCAAGTCAAGGCCGTCCCATACCGGCAAATGTGGTTGCACGGATAAGCCCGGACATGTGACTCTTGATCAACCCACTAAATTTATCAATGTAATTAATTCTACACCTCCACCACCCCACCATTGCCTCAACAATTATAAGTGTGAACAGCCACTTAACATCAGCATAGCAGAATCACTACAACGTTGATAAACATGGCAAGGAATCAAATCATGGCACTCACATGATAATGGTATACAAAATATTGTTACCAGCATGGCAGGATATGGTATGAAAACAAGTCATGATATTTGATGAAAAGTAATGCTGACATCTAATACAGATGGCATGACACAGGTGTATGCAAGTGCAGACTAACAGGGGATTTAGTTGTACAACGATGAACACATAGGGTGCAAGCAAAGTCATCACGCAAGTCCGGAGCTCATGGTAAGAGGTTGGCTTGCCTGAGGATGAAGGAATACACCGGGTGGAAGTGCGATAAAACTCCGGGAAGGTTTGCCGGGAAAGTTTCCTGCTGGGAGGGGCTGATCGAAGGGCAAGGGCAAAATGGTTATTTTCATAGTGTGAAAAATTATGAAAATGATGCCATCGGAATGGGCTCGTCGATCTGAAGATGTGGGCGTTGGTTTTACCTCAATCGGAGTTACGGTCGCGGAGATACGGCCGTTCGTTCGTTAAGCGGTAAAACAGACAGAAACTGTCCACTTTAGCCGTTAACGGGTGAACGTTCACTAAATAGTGCTTTCGGCCGCTGGCTGAAAAAAATGAAAGCGCATTCCGGTGTTTATGCTTTCACTAAACGAAAAGCGTATTTAACCGAATGTGCCTCCACTTATTCCAGCTGGGCCCGGGCTGGTCAACGCTTAGAGGATGACATGCGGGCCCCGCCTTATCCCTTCCCCCTCTTTCTTTCTTCCCTTCTCCTCGACCGAAGCAGAGCAGCACCACGGCAACTCGGGCTCGCTCTCCACCGGCGGCTGGCAGTACGGGGAGGGCTGCCACTGGGCTCGCCGGAGCCAGGGCACGACGCCGCGATCGAAGGTGGTCGCGGGACCATGCTTGGTGGCCTACAGTGTCGCCTTCATCATCTACTGCGGGCGAACAGAGAGCTTCAGGGAGCTACGGCAGTAGCACTTCCCCGGAGAAATGGAGGGCGGTGGCGGCTGCGGGAGCTTTGGGGAGGTCGCGGGCGAGGAATGGGGAGGAGGGGAAGGGCTAGGGCGCCGGAATCGGGAGGGTTTGGGCGGCGGCGGAGCTACTGCCGTGGGATGGGAAAGGAGCTCGTGGAGCTCCAAGAGCTCGAAAAGGAGGGGGGGAAGAGGGGCTGCTGGTGAGGAGGAAGCTCGGGGACACACCTTAAATAGGCTCGAAGAAGAACTAGCCGATGAGGGGAAGCTGCCCGATGCTCACTGCCGTGGCGGAGCTCCGATGGAGCATCCATGTCGGCAGAAGCCTCCAGGAGCTAGGGGACGAGGGGAAGAAGACTCCAGGAGGTCCATGCGTGCAGTGGTCAGCTCGCCGGTGCTGCCGGACAAGCTAGAGCACGCTGGAAGCGGCCTCCCGAGGCCTCCAGAGCACAGAGCGCCTACTGTACCTGCATTTGTCGTGGTCACCACGCGGCCATCACTTTGCCACGCCCTACGTGATGCCAAAACTTGTCTAGGAGGTTCTCCTTACATCGCTCGGTTGACCTGTGCGTTTGGAAGACACAGGGGAGCTCTGAGGTGACTAGACCAAGGTCAAACAGGTTCCAACAGCAAAGTGTTTGTCATGTGGTGTGGCCACCATAGTGCACGTATTGGCATGATCTTGGGCGGGGGTGAATCATCCACTAAGGTAGTCATGCTGGCAAAATTTGGGCACAAATGGACTAGGCTAGCTTGTACTTCCTTTGTAACCTTGCCCACTGACCAGAAATGCAAATGATGATGCTGGGGTCAAATGGCTAAATGGATTTGAATGTTTCTTGGTGTAGAGTGATGATTTGGTCAAGAGAGATAGCTGGAAAAGTTTCAGCTCAAATTGATCATCTATGAGGGTACTTCCTTCAGAGAGATGCAATCTGGACAGAAACTTGGATAATTTACTGAGGAAGATTGGCTAGATGAAATGGGTTGGTTTTTGGTATCCAGGGGTAATGTATCATAATGAATCACCATGAAAATTTTCAGCCCAAGGAGATCAAGGAATCAAGCACTTCCTTTGCAAACTGAAATTCTGGACAGAATTTGCAAAGTGGTGTTGTGCTCAAAATTTAATGGGTGAAACTTGTGATGTTAATGGAAATGGTGAATATAGGGATAGGACAAGCTCCACATATTATTAGGGATTTTTCCTAGCTATCAAAATGGTAGTCCCTTTGGAAAGGCCCCAAATTGAAATATTGGCTTAAAATAGGAAAATGCAATTTCCCCTATTTAATTATGGCCAATATTTTTATGGGAGCTCAATATGATCACAAAGAATATATCCACAAGTTTTCTTGAACCTTGGAGATGGATAGATATTTTTCTGGATTTAATTCCTCGGAAAGGCAGAAAAAGGAATTAATTCTAGATGAGAAATATTGCATATGACTTGGCAATATTTTAGCACATCTAGGGTTTATGAGTGAACGATGATCTCTGGAAATTTTTGGAGGATCAACTGAGCAAGAAAAATGATAGCTCCTTTGTAAACACAAAGGCAGGATTTCTAGTTCCGATATTTTGGAACTAGGGTTTAAATGAGGTTCGGGGTTTACAGACGAGAACTTGGCTGGCACAAGAGCATGGAAAAATTCATAGAGAGGCTAAGGATTGTCTGAATGCACCTGGTCACTCACCAGATTCCAGAGGAAAAATTCGGGAAAAAAAGCTAGGAAGGAATAACAGCACAAAAATCGATAACCCGATTTTTGGGGTGTTACAACACCATCGTCGGCCGCCGTGGCCGCTAGCCCACTGTCGAGCGCCGGGGTCATCACCCGCTCCGCCACCGCTACCCGAAGGTGGGAGGTGGAGGTGGAGGCCCGCACGTGCATCTGTGACCTTGCACACTACATCGAGTTCCTGCGGGAGGAGGAGGAGCGCCTCGTCGAGCACGCAAAGAGGCTTACCACCACTGTGGCCGCAGCACACGCCGCTGCAGAGGCGAGTAATGAGGAGATCTACGAGGAGTCTTGCTGCTTCGAGAGGGGTCATCTGGAGCGGCAGAGGGTGTTCGAGGTGAGCGTCACTGAAGGTGCAGCAGCGGCAGGCACCGTATTGCAGTTGTACAGCTCGTCGGTAGGCTCCTCCTCCTCTGCCTCTTACTGAGCGTGCTCGGCAGAGGAGAGGCTGCTGGAAGTATTACAAAGCCCCTCCGTAGTAGTACTACTATTTAGGGGTTATTTTGTTCAGTTCATCTGACTATAGATGTGGTTGAACTGTACAATGTACTTAAAATTAGCTAGTATATATAGTTGAACTAGCTATTTCAGTACGTGGTTGGCAACAATTGGGGAAAAGTTTGGTTGGTTCAGATATCGAGTTGAACTGTTTGTATAAAGAATGACTGCTTAATCCATGAATGAAATCTATGCTTAATTACAGAATTTTAGTTGCAAAAATTAGATAGTGCTATTGATTTTTAGCTGCAAATTTTGACAAATGGCAGTGTTACAAGGTTGACAAAGGGCAATTTTATTAGATCAACAAATGCCAATCTTTCCAATTTGACAAATGGCAATATACCCAATATGACAGATGCAAATCTTACCAAATTGTCTATACGTGGTTGCACACGGGTCATCCGAAAAAACCATTTGTGTTGAAGGGATGTACAAATCAAGCGTGCCAGATTTTCTCTTGGCTTAGGGGCGAAGGGAACCATAGCTCTTGCTTTCCATACCGTATACAATCTGAACTGTTTGCGATGAAGGGATGCACAAATCCTGCGCGGCAAATTTTTCCCTTGGCTTACTGGGGAAGACCGTAGCTCTCGCTTTGCATACGGGTGTTCTATCTAAAGCGTTTGCGATGAAGAGCTCCACAAATCCTGCTCGGCACATTTTCCCTTGGATTACTGGGGAAGCTGTCAGTTTGCATGCGGGTGTTCTATCTTAAACATTTGTGATGAGTGTTTTAAATTTAAAACCCATTGATGTTCAAAAAAAATCATTTGATAAGTCTGTACATTCAGAGAGAAGAACGCAAGTTTGCTCAAACCATATGTTTCATTCAGTCACACTGCGACTTTATATTCATACGATCGAGATATAGTATTAAACCCAAAAAAACTAATTCCGGCGATGGTGGAGGCGGCGTGCCGCGCCAGCGTTGTCGTTGTCGTCCTCCGGGGCGCCGTTGTTGAAGTCTTCAAGGTAGCACAAAATGTTCTTCACTTGGAAATCAAACATCTTGTCATCGCGCGATCGACTGGCGAGGCGCAGGAGGACGGCAACTCGCGGTGCTGCGAGGTAGCGGTCTATGGCGGCGTCCCATGACGCCGAGGGGGCACGCGCACGGTCATGGGTGCGGCGTGTGCAGGCAAACGCACGGGGACCGGCGCCACGGTGGGTGCAGGGGCGCGCACGGGCACGGGTGCTGGCGCCTGCATGTACACGAGCTCACGTGGGTCCGCGGCGACCTCGCTGACGCCCACGGCTTCCAGCTCTGCGATAGTGCTCAGCGACCAGCCCGTCAATGCTATGGGGATGGTCGCTGGCGCGGGCGCGGGGATGGGAGCTGGGATGGGCGCGGGGGCAGCAACCGCCGCGGCCAGCTGGTTCAGGGCCATGTCCTTGAGGCCCCATTCCTCCTTATTTTCTATCTCGTCTGGCTCGGAGTCGACTTCAACAAACTGGAATACTATTGGCAGATGATCCTTCTGTGCCATGGCGTTGGTCGAGGTCCGCGGGAGGGGAATGGGAGGCGAACAGTCAGGCCGCCCGTATTAAACAGTGGCTCGGGCACCATTAATGGAGAGGATGCGAGCAAGGCGGGCGGCCATGGAAGTCAAAGGGCTCGCTTCCCACTGAGCCTGCGCAGCGTACAGCTGTCACGCTTCCCGGTGAGTCTTCCCATTGGAGGACAGCTTGCACGCCTCCCGGTCAGTCCGCGCAGCGGACTGCGCTCGCACGCCTCCCATCTACTCAAGCAACTGTCGGCACGACACCTCCTAGCCATTAAAAGTGTGACGCGTGGCATCACGTGAATGGTTAACAGAACGCCCATGATTTAAATTATACAAACGTTTGAGTAGATAAGGTGGCAGCTATTTGTTTCAAAATGCGTCGTTGGCTAATACCACAGCATGTCGGGTGCCATTCCATGATAGCATGCCAAGTTTCATGAAATTCAAACGAGTTTTGGATTTACTAGAATTTAAAAACAAAGTATCTCAACGTTTTGCCGGCAAGCAACGGTGTCCTTGTGTTTGACACTCATTCCCATTTCTTGCATGGGACCTAAGCATTCACCCAAGGACACACATTTGATTTTTGAGCCGAGTTTTCTGCACTGGAGCATGTGCATGTAGTTCAAATTTGAATTATGCACATAAAATGCCTACAAAACACAGTTAATGTATAAAAATGTCCAAACGAACCCCAAAAAATTCCAAATTTTAACACGACACTCCTGTTGCTCTATGTTGCCACTAGGACAAAATTTGAAAGCAAGAGGAGTCAACGAATATCGTTTCATCGACGAAGGAGGCACATTCCCTACCGGAACCATGAGGCTTGTTGTGAGAAGCTCTCGTTTGTGAGAAGCTTATACGCAAACATGCCCCAAATGGGACAATGTTTTTACCACAACATGTTGATGTCGTTCCATGATAGCATGCCAAGTTTCATGAATTTCAGACGAGTTTTGGATTTACTAGAATTTTAAAACCATGTATCGCAATGTTTGCGGCCAAGCAATGTTGCCCTAGTATTTGAAATTCATTCACATTTCTTTCATGGGACCTAAGCATCCAACCAAGGACACACATTTGATTTTTCAACCCATTTATATGCACTGGAGCATGTGCCCATAGTTCAAATTTGAATTATGCACATTAAATGCCTAGAAACTCACTTAATGTATAACGAACCCCAAAAAATTTCAAATTTTAACACAACACTCCTGTTGTTCTATGTTGACACTAGAAAAAAAATTGAAAGCAAGAAGAGGCAACGAATATCGTTTCGTCCACAAAGGTGACACGTTCCCTACTGGAACCATGAGGCTTGTTATGAGAAGCTCTGGTTTGTGAGAAGCTTATACCCAAACCTGCCCCAAATGGGACAATTTTTTCACCACAGCATGTTGATGCCGTTCCATTATAGCATGCCAAGTTTCATGAATTTCAGACGAGTTTTGGATTTACTAGAATTTAAACCATGTATCTCAATGTTTGCGTCCAAGCGACGGTGCAGAGGTGTTTGACATTCATTCCCATTTCTTGCATGGGACCTAAGCATGCAACCAAGGACACACATTTGATTTTTCAACCCATTTTTATGCACTGGAGCATGTGCATGTAGTTCAAATTTGAATTATGCACATAAATGCATAGAAGACCCAGTTAATGTATAAAAATGTCCAAACGAACCCCAAAAACTTCCAAATTTTAATACGACTCTCCTGTTGTTCTATATTGACACCAGAAAAAATTTGAAAGCAAGAAGAGGCAACGAACATCGTTTCGTCCACAAAGGTGACACGTTCCCTACCGGAACCATGAGGCTAATTATGAGAAGGTCTGGTTTGTGAGAAGCTTATACCAAAACCTGCCCCAAATGGGATAATTTTTTTACCATAGCATGTTGATGCAATTCCATGACAGCATGTAGTGTTTCATGAATTTCAGACGAGTTTTGGATTTACTAGAATTTTTAAACCTTGTATCTCAATGTTTGCGGCCAAGCGACGATGCCGAGGTGTTTGACATTCATTCCCATTTCTTGCATGGGACCTAAGCATGCAACCAAGGACACACATTTGATTTTTCAACCCATTTTTATGCACTGGAGCATGTGCATGTAGTTCAAATGTGAATTATGCACATAAATGCATACAAAACTCAGTTAATGTATAAAAATGTCCAAAGGAACCCCGAAAAATTCCAAAATTTAACACGACTCTCATGTTGTTCTATGTTGACACCAGAAAAATTTGAAAGCAAGAAGAGGCAATGAACATCGTTTCGTCCACAAAGGTGACACGTTCCCTACCGGAATCATGAGGCTTGTTGTGAGAAGCTCTGGTTTGTGAGAAGCTTATACCAAAACCTGCCCCAAATGGGACAATTTTTTACCACAGCATGGTAATGCCATTCCATGATAGCATGCCAAGGTTCATGAATTTCAGATGAGTTTTGGATTTACTAGAATTTCTAAACCAAGTATCTCAACGTTTGACGGAAAGAGCCACAGTGCCGAGGTGTTTGAAATTCATCACCATTTCTTGTATGGGACATAAGAATCAACCCATGGACACATATACGATTTTCCAACCCATTTTGGTGCACTGGAGCATGTGCATGTAGTTTAATTTTGAGTTGTGCACCAGAAATGCCTAGGAAACCAAGTTAACGTCTAAAAATGTCCAAACGAACCCTAAATAATTCCAATTTTTTTGACGACACACCTATAGTTGCATGTTCACTGCAGATAAAAGTTCTAGGAATTCAAACACCCTCCTTTGCCGCCGTGCCCAATTATGCATTTCAAATCAAGATGAAAAATCAAGTAGACCGCACCGCACACAGTTCATTATCACCAACCATGTGAGATGCAGTACAAAATATCTTGGAGCACCATCGGAGTTGTACGTATATGGCTTACGCGAGAAGGTGCGTCTGCTACAGTCCACAGCCGGCGCGTCAAGGACACTAGCTCACTCCCCAAATATCATTTCACTGTTCATTCATCGCCGATGAAAGATGGGGACGTGGACCCTCATCGTGAGGGCCACTTCAGCGGCCCACTCTGGCAAGAGTGTGGCCACAGCCACCATGCACATGGTAACAAGCTGCGTGAGCGTGGCCGCAATCGGTGACTGGGTGGCCAAGGTAGCCCAAACGGCCGCTGTTGCTGCTCAAGTGGCAGCAGCAACATCTGCGTCGGGGATAGCAACTGGCGAGAATGGTACAGCAACTGTCTGTTCCGCAACGGAGGCCTTAGCCCTGATGGAGGCCACCCACGACCATGTCGAGGCCACCCACGCCCAGCTCATGGCGGTCACCGCACAAATCGAACGAAGCTTCTCCGACAACAGTCGGCAACCCACGGCCGAAGAGTTGGCAATCGCCGAGAGTGTTCGAGCAGCCGTCCATTCCTTCGCGGCATACCTTGCCACGACGGAGCCCGTCCAAGCCTAGATCGCAGCCGCCCACGCCCAGCTCGTGGCGGCCTTTTCCAAAGAGATGGCGGACACGGATGGCGAGATGCTTGCCGAGTATGGTGCGATTGATGCCATGGAGCCCCTTCCCCAGGAGATCGTCGGGCACGAGCTGGACATGGAGGAGGCGGCAGAGATCGACAAGCACCAGCCGGAGTAGTACTCTTTGTTTAATTTAGAGCGTCGGTCTTTAATTTGTTAGGGTAATGTTTAGGTCAGCTAGCTGTGTTTAATTGCTGAACTTGCTCGATTAAGAAGTGTGGGTGTGTTGTAGGCTCCTTTGTGTACCCAAATTATGCAATGACATGGATGACCACTGTAACTAGGGATATTCGGACCAAAATTTGCACGTTTAAACTCATCACACATGGGGTAAGCTACATGAATCGTTTGTGATGTTCACATATCGTACACAGTGTTGAATAAGGGACCGTGTCTGATGACACTTTGCGCGCCAGTTTTTTCGCTGCACCGATCCAAAATTTTCGGCTTCCGCGGAAATATCTACCTCCCTGCCCCCTCCCCCTTACCAAAAGCCACATTTCCCCTATTTCTGCCTTCCTTTCCAAGTTCAAACCTTCACTCCTTGCTTGCAGCGCCGCCTCTTCGCCGGTGACCCTCCATCATGCTCCTCGGCCACGTCGATCCAGGTAGGTAATCCACACCCGACCCCCATCCTCCTCCTCTTACCACATCCCACATGCCCGACCACCGGCAGGACACCTTCCACCCAAATCACCGACGCTCCCCCAAATAAGCGCCGCCCTAAGCCATGGTGCACGCAGTATAGCCAGGAGCTCAAGGAGCATTTGGCAGCGGAGAAGCAAATCACGGCCGCGCGCGCGGATGAGGTCGCGATTCGTGCCGACCCCCAGATCTTAGAGGAGCACCTCACCATCGTGGCCACCGTCAATGCCTCGCACGCCGACACCACGACGTGGTTGGCTGCTTTAAACTACAGTTCGTGGTGTTTTCTCGAGGCCGCCATCGGTGCCTTTGACGAAGACTATGAGGTGTTTTCTCTGCGTGCCCGTGCTTACCACATCTCGAGAGCCAGCAGGTTGGTGCCCGAAGCGGCTCAGGCAACTCACCAGTACAAGGAGGGCACCCACGATGTGGAGGCCTCACCCTCTTCCATTTCCAAGGAGCCAATCATCATCGATATCTCCGACGATGAGGAGTAGCTTGTCTTATTAGCTCACTATAAGGACCTATGTTCAGTTAGCTAGCTATGCCGGTTAACCATGCTTGGTTTACCCATTGCATGTGCTGCTCCTGCTTTTCCTTAACAAATTCTAGTGAATTGTCCTATCTACTTTTACCATGCAATCTGTTGCTCTAGTGTATATGTTCTATATGTCGTGCAATGTGGTGCTCACTTATTAACTATTTGGTTAATTAGTTGTCGTGTTCAGTTAACTGTTTGGTTCAATTCTGCAATGTGATGTTCAATTCTTCAGGGTGCAATTTTGTATTGTCTTCCATGTGAGAAATAAATCGAATTTATGTATACAAAATACATGAGAAACAAATACAATTGCTATATTTCCAAGTTGTCAAACATGCTTGGTTTGCTTAACTGTTTGATCTTCTAGTATGTTATATATTGTGCAATGTAGTGCTCAATTAATGTTTGGTTCATTTGTTGTGGTGTTTAGTTAACTGTTTGGTTCAAGTCTGCAATGTGATGTTCAATTGTTGTGGGTACAATTTTGTATTGTTATGCATGTGAGGAATAAATCGAATTTGGCTATACTAAATACATGAGAAACATATACAATTACAGCATTTCCTAGTTGTTAAGCATGCTTGGTTTGGTTAACTGTCTGATCTTCTATTAGGAGTATGTTATATTGTGCAATGTGGTGCTCAGTTTATGTTTGGTTCATTTGTTGTGGTGTTTAGTTAACTTCTTGGTTCAATTCTACAATGCGATGTCCAATTGTTGTGGGTAGAATTTTGTATTGTTATGCATGTGAGGAATAATTCGAATTTGGTTGCACTTAATACATGAGAAACATATACCATTGCTATATTTCCTAGTTCTTAATCATGTTTGGTTTGGATAAATGGGTTTTCCATGTGGCTTGAATTAATCTAATGAATCTGCAATGTGTTTATTTTTCATCAACATATTTCACCGATAGCATGCCAACCCCCACTTAACCTGATCACTAACTACCTTATATGTGTTGCAGGGAAACAATGGGAAGCACTGAGGTTTACAATCGAGGTTTGCACATGCATGGTCCTTTGTCTAATAGCACATTATTGTGCAATTGCAGGAACCATTCTAATATTTAGGTTTTTAACTATTTGGTCTTGCACATGTAGGTCCTGCTGTCAGAGGTTTTGACCCACTGTTTGAACCTTTTTGCATATGGGGAAATGAGTTGTCCATGAATATCAGTCAAGTCAAGAAACTCAGAAAGATTGTTAGGATAAAGAAATTAGTGACAAAAAACAACAAGAACTTTGTCTGCACAATGAAGAAGACATCAGTTCACTACAGGATGGTACTAACTGTTATACCTTGTCTTTTTTATTCCTTTGCACCATTTCAAATCTAGAGAAGATATTTATGCATATCCTTGTTTTCAGGCCTTTCCAAAGCAGTTCACTGATGATTATCTCTCAAACCACCTGTATGGTCAAGAGGCGAGGAAGGTATTCATACAACACCCACGGTTCAATATTGAAGTCTTCCTGAAGAGGACAAAGGATGGACGGTCAATCATCCATAGGCACTGGCCTAAAGTTGCAAAGACCTTCAACATCAATGAAGGCTCAATATTCGCCTTCCGCTTCAGTAGTTTTCCAGATGAGATTCATCTGTCTATGTACCATCTATGATGCTAATTTCGATAGGTTATAGATGTTGCATGTGAAACTTGGTGCTAGTGCAGTTGTGTAATGGGGTAGCTGAGTGCTAAAGCTATATGATGTTGTGCTCTGATGTATTTCAATTATGAAATCCTGCTTCCTTAATACGAAAATGAAATATATTGTGTGCTTAATATGAAATGTCAATTAGATTAATAAATGGATTATTAATAATAGGCCAATTAGCCTGCTAATTGGGTTTTTCTCTTGCAAACGGTTATTGAGAAAACACCATGGGCGATGACCTCAGACAACGCACACAGTTTCTAGGAATAAAACATGTTGGATCAATGAACAATCGCACACGACTTCCTCTTGAAAACTGTTGCGTTATGCCACCATGCGCAAACGTTTACCACATAAAAAGTGTGTGTGATGGACAGCCTATGCCACACAGTTTCTTCTACGCACCGTGTGTGATGCATTCAATAACACAAATGGTAAAATTGTTCATATCATCTGCAATGGCAACGCTATCACAAACAATTTAACGGGGAAAATTGTGTGTGATGTACGTACGAACGGAAACGTTTTCCCTGGATTGACTATGTGGGATGTACATACGAACGGAAACGTACTTCTTGGATTGGCTGCGTGGGATGTACATACGAACGGAAACATATTCCTTGGATTGAATGCGTGGAATGTATATACGAACAGAAACGTTTGTCTAGGACTGACTGTGTGGGATGTACTTACGACCGGAAATGATTGGGCATGTATAATTGTATTTTTTTTAACACAATTGTATGTATAACCGTATTTGATCGCTCGCCCATCGCACACGAGCTCATTTTGCCCAGCGTGTGCGATCGAAGGGCCTATCCCCGACGGTTTCTGGGTCGTGTGGGAAGGACCCCCCTATCGCCCACACTCACATGGCGACGGTTCAAAATGCCGTCGCGGAAAGGGGTTAAAAACCGTTTGTATAGCACCTCGCTGTACCAGTGAAATGAGCTGAAATTTTACGAAGAATTATTTTGGAATATATAATAAATATTGGAGAAAAGAACTACCAAAGGGGGCCACCCAGGAGCCCACAAGGAACTAGGGTGCACCACTAGGGATGGCACCCGCAGGGTTTGGGTATGGGTGGAGCCACCCCATACCCTTACCCATCATCCCAAACCTTACCCATCACCCGTACCCATACCCGTTGATGGGTACAATTTTTTCCCATACCTGTCACCCATTATCGTGGGAAAACACAGCCACCTATGGGGCCATCGGCCCCTTATGGTTTGGCAGGGGGAAAGGACGCATTGCACAAAGAGCGGAGGGCGCGGGGCAGCGCGGCAGCGATCACACGGGCAGTTTTTACCCAGGTTCGGGCCACCGCGAGGCATAAAACCCTACTCCTACTTTGGTGGATTGATGAGAGGACCGTGGTGGAGACGCAGTGCTCTAGCCCGGCAAGGTTGCCTCGGGGCGAGAGCAGCTACGCGTGTATGAGTGTACAGGGGTCTGAATTCTTTCTAAGGTTGCCATGGCCCTCAATTTATAGATCAAGGGGTCACCACAATGGCAAATCAGTCATTGTGTATTGATTAGATAGCAAACAGTGCCATCATACCTAACTCTGCAGACTAGACATAGTGCATTAAATGCGCTGCTTAGTGTCACATCGTAACCTAGCCCGGCAAGCCTTTGTCGGATTTAGGGCTCCGCAGATCCGAAGAAGGTTCAAACTCTGGGGCGTGTGTGAAGAACTCAACCTCTCCAGCCAACCAACCCGTCGCCCTACAGCCTAGCTCGATGAACAGGAGGGACGGTGGACACGACAGTTTACCCAGGTTCGGGCCACCTTGCGGTGTAAGACCCTACTCCTGCTTTGTGGTGGATTTGCCTCACGAGGGGCTGAGGATGTACTAGTACAGGGGATGAACAAGCTCGCGAGGCTCGCTCTGGTGAGAATGAGTCGACCCGGTGAGAATCAGTCCACCCTTCTATGGTGGTGGCTAACATATATTTATAGCGGCCTCGGTCTTCTTCCCCGAAAACGAAGGCGGGAAGGGATTCCACAATGGCCAATTTGAAAGAGGACAAGTAGTACATCTTATCCTGATGAAAGGTGGTTTTCTCCTGCAAGCTCTGGTCGTGATGCTGCAGTGGGTTCGGCGATGACATCCGTCCTGCTGTCCTGGCGGTCTTGGTCTCGTTGCACGGGAATGGAAACCTTTGGCTGATTCCTCGGGACCCCGCGCCTACGCTTACCTCCTTAGCACCAAAGAGGAAACTATCTTCTCTGCGCCTGCTGGCGCCCACCTGGCCTTGGTCGTCATGGCTTGCGCCACCGCAACCTCATGAGGTTGGGCACTTGCATAGGAAACTCCGCTCCTCAGGAGCAGCCCAGGGGTGGCCGCTCCCTCAGGAGGTCTTGGCGTCGTCTGCCTTGCGAGGCTTGGCCCCTCACGAGGGTCTTGTCTTGTTGGTGTTGAAGCTGGGCCGTACCAGGCCGTCGATGGAGCCACGCCATGGGCTGCAGGCAGGCAAGTCTGGGTACCCTAGTTCCCAGAACGCCGACAGTAGCCCCCGAGCCCAAGGCGCGCTCGGACTTGGCTTCGAGGTGAAGCCAAAGGGCAAGGGCGAAGCGCTGCGGGCCCCAATTGCCTGCGGACTGAGCCGACGCGTGGCGCTTGATGGGACGTGGGCGTCTCCACTTCCCCATGCTGTCTCGGCAACCGCATGACTTGACAACTGCCTGGTGCATGCAGATCAGTCATCATTGCTTGGAACATGAGGTGCCGGCGGTTAGCCTCCCCTCGCCTATAAATGGGGAAGGGGGCGGAGCCCCCAGCCATCTTCATCTTCTCGCCCCTTGCTTCTCCTTCTTCTTCTTGCCGCCAGCTTGCCAGAGCATCCCTGGCACCAGTGAGGAGGTTTTTCGCCATGGAGAAGGGAAAGGCTCCTCAGGTGGAACCTGAGCTGCTCCCGCCAAAGAAGAGGCGCGATCGCTACTGTGATGCCACCGCGGCGCCCACAGCAGCACGGCTCTGGCACGAACACGCCCCACTGGGCTTTCCGGTCCGCGCGTATGCTTGCGCACGCAGCCCCATCCACGAGAGCGGCCGCGGGCACCGCGAGGAATGGGGTTGTGGAGGAGAGCAAGCGGTGGCCGCACGGCCACCCCGCCGGTAGGCCCATGTCGAAGGCATGACCCACGAGTTTGTGGTGTGGGCGGAAATGCCGCCGCGCACGTGGATCCGGCTTCCGCGGTTCCTGGCGAGGGAGATACCGCCACGGGGGCCCGTTGAGCTGTGGCTGCAGCATGACGGCTGCTGCAGTCAGTCATCAGAGGCGGAGGTCGAGGCCGTTGCCTCCGGCGACGTCTTCATGACACGGGGATGGAGCACGATCGCCCGCCCTTGTAACTCGGAGGGGAGGCACGCCATCCACTTCGAGTATGACGGGGCTTCGACGCTCTTCTTCAAGGTCTTCGGAGAGGACGGCCGACGTCTTGAGTGTTGCCCCAGGGGAGGCGATCGAGGCGGCGAGGCCACCGGCGGTGAACTTGCCCTTGGCCTTGTCCGCGACTCCTCCGACAGCAGTAGCGCTTCGTCCGGACCGGGCTCGAGCAACGACGACAGCTACGAGCCACCGCGCTCGTGCTTAGGGGAGGAGTGGCGCTATCCCAGTGTCGCTGGTGACGCTGCCGAGGCCGTGGTTCTTAGGGGGTTTTTCCTTTTGTTTCGTTCCTGCGAAAAAACCATGACAGGCCCCGTGGGGGTATGTAAGAAACTGTGATGCTCGCATTTTAACGTTGTCGTTCCTGATTTGATGTCACGTTTGCGTCTCTTGCCTTGGCATGGTTCCCCCTTTCACTCTCGTGGTAGCTTGGTGCTCTATGCCGGCAAGACCCAGTTCCCAGGCAGGCTTCAGCCATCGCTGGTATGCCAGGTCACGATGCCGTGGTCAAGGCCAGGAGGCGAGCGGCCCGAGGTCCGGTAAGAGCCCCTGAGTCGCGATGCTCAGGAGGTCCCCTTTGGCGCACAAGCAGCCCCCGAAGAACTGAAAGGGAAGTTTCCTTGCTCGAGCGAGACCACGAGGGGCATAACGCTGGTCATGAGGTTCACGCCTACGCGTGTGAGGTGACTTATCTGGACGAGCCTGCGGTGGTTCCTTTGCTGCATGTACGAGCTTCTCGTGCGACGTTAGGCCATGCCCTTCTCCCGATGACGCCCCCTCCGTAGGGCTCCTACCGACTCCATCTCCCCCGCTTGCCTGGGTGCTCTACGTCCACGGGACCCAGCTCTCGAGTGAGGCTCGTCCGCCGCTGGTATGCCAGGTCGCGATGTCGTGGTCAAGGCTAGGGGGTGAGGGCCCAAGAGCCGGTAGGAGCCCCTGAGTCGCGATGCTCAAGGCCCCCCCCTTAACGTGCAAGCGGCTTGCGCGAGAAAAGAGTGGCTGGCAGCAAGGAGGGGTTGCGCCTCTTGACACATGGCATGGCATTCTCCCAAGGTGGCAAGGCCGCTGGTGGCCCTGCCTCCGGGGCTCCTGTGGGTTAGCCAAAAACATAACAGACAGCTGCGCTCGCTATCCTGCCGATGATCTTTCCGCGAGAAGACGAAGGCACTAAGGACCCGGTGAGGTGACGTGCACGGGACCGGCCGCAAGCCAGAGCTCGGTCTCTTAGGTTTATCAGCGCTGCAGGGACGGACCCGAGCACAGGCGCCGTGCCAGCAGCCCCCGTTGCGGGATGAGCAAGAGGCGGGTTAGCAATGCGCGGAGGTTGCAAAGGGCAACTCCACAGATAACGAGACGGCAGGCATATCATTAACAAACATAATAGCCTGAGCATGCATAACCGGTCCGGAGTACATGAACCGAAATGATGCGGCTACAGGGATGGGCCCTAACAGCTTGAGGGTAATGCAGCCTGAGAGGCACCCTCAATTGAACAAACCAAAAAGTCACCGGGCACAGTTGTTGTAGAAGTGTTGGAGTAGCTGAAGATGCGTGCTGCGGAGATCGCTCCTCACGAGCCGGCTGGCTCCTGAGGCTCGGGAAGCTCTGGAGGCCCGGGAAGCTCGCGAGGGTCCGGCACCTCCTCTGTCAGGACCGCCTGGTGCCGGACCTCGTGAGCCGCCAGGACGCCCTGCATGTAGCGCTGGTGCGAGGTAGCCACGTCCAGCAGGCCGAACGGCATGCGAACGTAACTGCGGGGGCAGCCCCCAGTCCGTCCAACGCGGGACGGCCAGAAGGGCTCCTGACAAGCAACCCTGTTGAGACCTGGGATGTTGACGCAGACGCGCAGCTCGCTACCCATGTTAGGGGCGGCAGCTGCACTGGATGATGTGGGGCGACGCTCACCACGCATGGCTCGCGCCTCCTGAAGATCCTCGATCGTCGTGGTGATGAACTCCTGAGCGCCTGGTGCCTCGCACCTTGCGCCTTGCTCCCGGAGGCGCGCGTCGAAGCACGCCCCCACGTGGTGCCCGAACGCCTCCCTCGTGACGCTGGTCAGGTCAGAGGCCTTCCAGAGAAGAGCCCCCGAGCCCGTCCTGAGAGGGGCTCTAGGCGCGCCTTCCTATGCGAGAGGGAAAGGCGCCCTAGCAGTGGGCGCGGGGCCTGAGGCTCGATCGTCAGGTGTGCCAGCCTCCTGACGGCCCTTGGGGAGGAGCTGCTTCTTCTTCTTAGGGATGGCCTCAGGAGGTCGAGCGGCACCCTCGTCGTCTGAGTTCTCGACTGCTGCAGCCTGGTAAGCGCGCTCAAGGGAGCACACCGCAGCCTTCTCGTCACAGGCGATCATGATGATACCGCCGCTCCCTAGCATCTTGAGGACGTTGTAGCCGTGGTGTGTTGCTGCCATGAACTTGGCGAGGGTCAGATACCCGAGGATGGCGTTGTACGAGAGGCGAATATGGGCGATGTCGAAGTCAATGAGCTCGGTGTGGTAGTTGTCGCGCTGGCCGAAGGTGACAGGGAGGCGGATCTGCCCTATGGGGACTGTGGAGCCATCGGTCACTCCTGAGAAAGGCTTGGTGGGGAGGAGCTGGTCGTACGGCACCTTGAGCGTCTCGAACGTCTCGATGGAGAGGACATTGAGCCCCACGCTGCCATCGATGAGTGTCTTGGTGACGAGGACGTTGCTGATGGTTGGCGAGCAGAGCATCGGGAGCGCGCCAGCAGCGGCTGAACATTTGAGCTGGTCCATGGAGTCGAAGGTGATGGCGTACTTGGACCATCTGAGGGGGCGCGACGCCTCAAGCTTGGGGAGGGCCGCATTCACCTCGTGCGCGAACTGCTTGAAGATGTGATGAGAAGCGGGGGCCTGAGCATCACCCGGGATGCAGGCGATCACGCGTGGCTCCTGGAAGCCCCAAGGCCCATCATCTTGGCGGTTGTCGTCATTCCTTCTTGGAGGCGGTGGCAGTGGTGGAAGGCCGGCGTTGCCCTGAGGACGGTCCTCGCGGGGCTGGTCACGCCAGGGGCCATCGCGAGGTTGGCTTTGCTAGCGGTCCTCACGAGGCTGATCACGGTTGTCCCAGCGGCCTCTGCCGCGGCCTCCTTCGCGGTCGTAGCCACGGTCGTTGCGCTTGGGACGGCGGCCGAGGTGCCCGTCGCGGATTGCCCTAAGCTCCTGGCAGTCATTGGTGTTGTGGCTATGGACATTATGGAAGACGCAGAATGGACGGCTGCCCTTGGAGGATTCGGGGTGGTTGCAGCCGCGCTTCATCTCAGGTTTTGCCACAAGCACAGCCGGGCCCTTGCGCTTCACGTCCTTAGCCTTGGCCTTCTTGTCTTCAGGATCGACCTCCGGGAGCTCCTGGAGGGAGAGGCGACCTTCCTCTGCCCTCGCGCACCTGGCCGCCAGGTTGAACATCTCCAGAGTCGAACACAAGTCCTCGTGTATGGCGAGCTCTTCCTTCATCCTGACATCCCGGACGCCATCAGAGAACGCTGAGATGATGGCCTCATCCGACACCTTGGGGATCTTGAGGTGAACGGTGTTGAAGCGCTGTATGTACTTGTGCAAGGTCTCGCCCGGTTGCTGATTTATGCGCCGCAGGTCACCCATTGTAGGAGCGCGGTCGCGGGTGCCCTGGAAGTTGGCGATGAAGCGCTCGCGGAGCTCGTCCTAGGAGGAGATTAACTCCACCGGAAGGTTCAGGAGCCAAGAGCGCGTGCCGTCCTTGAGGGCCATGGGAAACCAGTTTGCCATGATCTTGTCGTTGCCATTTGCCGCCTCGATGCTCAGCTCGTAGAGCTGGAGGAACTCAGCGGGGTCGGGGGTGCCGTCGTAGCGTGGAGGCAGATCAGGATTGAACTTGCCGGGCCAGACGATTTGGCACAGCTCTGGGGTGAAAGCACGGCACCCTGCCGCACTCACAGGGGCCAGCCGCTGGGGAGGAGCCTGATCTCGACGCCCACGCACCGGCGCCTCTGGCAGTACGCGGTCTTGGCATGGCAGTGTTGGAAGTGCACACACTTCTCCTTGGGGCCGCTGCACCACCTGGCAGCTTTCTTCATCGCGCGTCGGCGCTCTGCGCGGCGGGTCACGCTGGGGAGCTTCATGCCTCTGCTCGGCGCCCACGCCGTGCAGAGGAGGAGGAGGCGCGCCGTGAGCCACGTCGCCCGCCAGGGACAGCGGAGGGCGAAGCGAACGAGATGGTGCAGGGGCCTCGCCAGCGGCGTTGACGAGTTCGGCGATGCGGGCGAGCCAGCCGTCGTAGAGGTCGTTGGCCGGACGATAGCATAGAAGCTCGCGCGCCATGAGCAGCGCAGACAATGCGTTTGCCGCCCCACGACAGCCATTAGAAGACGACGCCATGGCTGGAGTGGGTGATGGAGTCGCGGTGCGGCCATCACGCTGCACGGACGGTGGCAGCGACGAGTCCTGCTCTTCGAGGGCAACAGGGTCGGTGGCGGTGTTAGCCACCGGGGAGGCGTAGCGGTGAGGGGCGCCGTTGCCCGCGGGTGCTGTCTGGGCGACACGAGCGGCCCGGCACTCGGCTCGAACCCGGTGAGCGTCAGCCATCGGAACGGCGGCGGAGCGAGTGGTGGGAGAGAACCTTCAACACGCCCCTACCTGGCGTGCCAAATGTCGGATTCAGGGCTCCGCAGACCGAAGAAGGTTCGAACTTTGGGGCGTGTGTGAAGAACTCAACCTCTCCAGCCAACCAACCCGTCGCCCTATAGCCTAGCTCGATGAACAGGAGGGAAGGTGGACACAGTAGTTTACCCGGGTTCGGGCCACCTTGCGGTGTAAGACCCTACTCCTGCTTTGTGGTGGATTTGCCTCACGAGGGGCTGAGGATGTACTAGTACAGGGGATGAACAAGCTCGCGAGGCTCGCTCTGGTGAGAATGAGTCAACCCGGTGAGAATCAGTCCACCCTTCTATGGTGGTGGCTAACCTATATTTATAGCGGCCTCGGCCCTCTTCCCCGAAAACAAAGGCGGGATGGGATTCCACAACGACCAATTTGAAAGGGGACAAGTAGTACATCTTATCCTGACAAAAGGTGGTCTTCTCCTGCAAAGCTCTGGTCGTGACGCTGCAGTGGGCTCGACGATGACATCCGTCCTACCGTCTTGGCGGTCTTGGTCTCGTTGCGCGGGAATGGAAACCTTTGGCTGATTCCTCGGGACCCCGCGCCTGCACTTGCCTCCTTAGCACCAAAGAGGAAACTGTCTTCTCTGCGCCTGCTGGCGCCCGCCTGGCCTTGGTCTTCATGGCTTGCGTCACCGCAACCTCATGAGGTTGGGCACTTGCATAGGAAACTCCGCTCCTCAGGAGCAGCCCAGGGGTGGCCGCTCCCTCAGGAGGTCTTGGCATTGTCTGCCTTGCGAGGCTTGGCCCCTCACGAGGGTCTTGTCTTGTTGGTGCTGAAGCTGGGCCATACCAGGCCATCGATGGAGCCACGCCATGGGCCACAGGCAGGCAAGTCTGGGTACCCTGGTTCCCAGAATGCCGACAGCCTTGCCATGCTGTTTCGCCAGCTTCTCGCCTGCCTGCGTGACACGTCGCTGGACGAGTGTCATTTGGAGGTGATTTACTCTGGGGATGGTTGCCACATGCCAAATAACGGCCACTTAGCATCTTGGGGGCTCGACACCGCACCGATCGGTGACTTGCGTTGCTGCGAGGTGGAGCGGTGGAGCATTGGCGGGGTAATCCGCCCTCAGCGTCCCCGGCAAGCCTGCCGGGGCATCCTTGGGACATGTCTTCGGGGCAACCTCGTCCCCGCCAGGCTCGCCTGCCCGGCAGGGGAGGTTTTCCCATTGCGGTATTTTACTCCTTGGGTTGATCTTGGTCTTCTTGATCCACCCTTTGATTCCTCAAAGAGCTGATCTCTTATGCTTGGCCTTGTCCTGGGTGCTGAGAGTTGCCGAACCGGAGGGGTGCTGTCCGTGCACAAGTCAGTTGAAAACATAGACCCCTATTTGTGTACCCCAACAGAAGCCCCCGGGCCTGAGCCATACGTGTCGCTGGGCACGGTGGGTTAGGCCCCAAACAGTGCACGGACACTTGGCGAGAGAACGCTGCGCGCGCAATGGTTTGTCATGATGACTAGTCAATCCAACGTCCACTTCGCGTAATTACTGCGGGTAGTGGGGTCGTGGGACTGCAACAGTTAATGTGAAACGGTAACTTTCTGAAGAGTCACGCCTCTCCCCCACGTCCTTTCCCTTAAGAGAGAAAAACGCGAAGGGGTACTGCTCATTCACTGTCTGTCTCGCCCCTCCACCATCTTCTTCCGTAAGCCAAGCGATTGCTTTCCTCCCTCACCCATACCTGTCGCTGATCCTCACCCAACTTCCTTCCCCAATCTTCACCGAAACCTGAAGAGATGGGGAAGAAAACCGCCACTCCCAAGGGGAAGCGGACGACCACTGTGAAGGAGGCAGCCGGCGAGGGGAGCAAGAAGAGAGCGACAGAGCTGGACAAGAAGCGAAGGGGAGGTGTGGTCTTCCTCCCGTCGAATCTGGACGGTGATGTGCTGAAAGCAAGGTACGGGTACCTCTAGGGGAGGGAGGTTCCGAAGGGGCATGGCGCACCCAAGGTCCTGGCAGAGGGGAAAAAGGATCCGCCGGATTCATATAGATTCTTTTGCGCATACTTCATCTGTGGCCTCTATCCTCCCTTTTTGGAGTTCTTCGAGGCAATGATGGTGATCTACGGATTCCACCTTCTTGATTTTACGCCAAATGCAATGGCCTGTATGGCGATTTTTTCCCACTTGTGTGAGAACTTCGTTGGAGTTGCCCCCAATGTCGACTTGTTCAGGCACTACTTTGTCCCGCGAGTGGAGAACAAAGCCCACCGTTCCGGGAACATAAGCTGGATGCCCCGGGTGGCGAGAGAAAACTGGGATTACCTCCCCGAGCAGCAGCGCAGTAGATGGGAGGAGTGGAGGGGAGACTGGTGCTGGATCCAAGATGAAGAAGCCCCAGATTTCTGTCAAGCGCGGACGGAGTGCATTGAGCGCGGCAACGACTGGAGGGAGCTTGGTCTTACCGATGACAAACTTCGCTCGGCAATAAACAGGATTACCCGTCTAAGGGCTGTCGGGCTGACCATCGATCATGTGGGAGCTAACTTCCTCCGACATCGTATCGTGCCACTACAGAAGAGAGACAGGTTCGCCTGGCAGTATGGAGATGCTGGAGACAGGATGAGGTTGTACCCTGGCTTGTCCAAGTACCTGTCAGTCTACGGCCACACTTGGCTGTGTGAACAATTGTTCGACAGCCTTGGGCCATTCAGGTTGCCGGCAAATATCATCCCACTGAATGTCAACTCCGCCCGCGACTAGATTCTGAAATGGATGCCAGACTGCAATGCTCATGGAGTTTTGAGTGACTGGCAGTTACCCGAACTTAACGATGAGCTTGCGTGGTCCTCCAGTCTGGTGGAAAGGGCTACCAGGGTGGAGACCAACATGTTCAAGCGCACTTCCAAGGTGGAAGAAGCATTCATCAAGAGGCGGATCGAGGAGGACAAAGCACTCCGAGCTGCCGTGAGGGCGAAGGCCGGGAAGGCAGCGGAGGAGGAGGAGGAGGAAGCTGAGGACGAAGGCTCCTCTCACGGCCGAAGCGAGGCGCAAACCACAGAGGAGGTTGCCGGGGAGGATCCTGCCAGGGGCAAGCCTGCCGAGAACGAGCCTGCCGGGATTGAGGCTCTATATGCCGCGGCGGCAGAGGCCCAGGAGGAAGAGGGGACTGTGGAGGCGGAGCAGCCTGGGGAAGAGTGGCTCGTGGCAGGCCCTCAAGCCCCCGAGCCAATCTTGGAGCAGCGTCCTCGCAGGCGTGTGGCTAGCTGGGGAGTAGTGGTTCCCGACCCCGCACCTGCCACCAAGAAGGTGAAGAAGACTACCTCCAAGGGCAGCAAGCCGGATGCGGCGCGCCGGCAGTCCTCCCGCCTCTCTGGGGCTAGGACTCCTCCCGCCAAGCAATTGGTGGTCATGGAAGTCGATTCTGGCTCCCAGTCTAGCTCGAGCTCCTCGCACCGCTCGTCCTTGTCAGAGGCTCCTAAGCCTCAACCGGGCTCGCAGTTGCTGGGAAGCTCCGCCCCTCCAGCCCAGAAGAGAAGCAGGGCGTCCTCACCGCCCATAGAGTTTGAGGTGAACTCCATGCTCATCGACGAAGAGTGAGAAATAATCATTCTTCCTTCTTCGCTATAGTTCTCGCATATCCACTTGCTTGCTGACTGATCTTGGCTTGCTGTCCTTGCCAGGGAGGAGGAGGAAGAAGGTGAGACCCTCATCCACCAGACCAAGTGGCTCAGGCGTGCGGGGCCACCGAAGACTGCGGAAGGCGAGGGCTTGGGAGGGACCAGCATGGACAACCCGACACCAAGCCCCTAGCTCAGCCCCCGGCCTGAAGGTGCAGGGTTGGCTCCCCCTGCCGGATGTGATGGAGGAGAGCTCCCGACCTCCGCGCCCACAGGGAAGGAGGGGATTACTCAGGGTGAGTCCTTCCAGGAGGGGCCCGTCCCGCCCGCCGATCAAGTCGAGGGATCTCCGGCAAGGGTTTCCATGGAAGAGTCCGCCCAGGATGGCATCATGGTTACCAAGGGAGGGGATGCTGAGCATGGCCCGGCAACTGATGTTGCCGGGGAAACCGAATCTCCTCCATGGCAGGCATCTTCGGGTAACCCATTTTCTCTTCTTAATTCTGCTGCTTCCAACATCTTGCCCCAAGTCCCTGGTTTGCTAATAACTCTTCACCTTCATTATGGATTGTTGACTCCGTTTGTAGCTCATCTGATCAAAGAACCTGAACTGCTGGAAGAAGTGGCCAGCATAGGGAAAGATGTTGCGGAGGAAGCTGCCAAGATCGCTGCCACGGAGGGGCAGGAGCATGCTGTCGGGGATATCCAGGAGCTCTCGAAGGAATCAGAGAAAACCCCCGATAGCACGTCAGGGTCGGGGGTTTCGGTTGAAGAGAAAACCCCCCTCCAAACTATAGACCCCCTCCCCTCATTTGGCACCTCGGCGGGGATCCCGCCACCGGCTTTGAATCAACTGGCGCTGGTGCTTGCACAGCCTGGGCTCGAAGCACCCGGTTCGTCAGCAGCGACGAGCGGGGACCTTGATGGAGAAATTCAGCACATCCTAGCGTCACTGTACCAAGGAGTTGAAGAGGCATACGACTCTGCCACCGTCACCATGGATTTGTCTTTCCTGGAGTCCATGGTGGCAGGCATTAAGGAGATGCAGGGCCGGCACAGCCAGAAATGGCAGATGCTCAAGGAGCAGCGAGTCCGCCAACAAGGTGGACCAAAAGCTGAGAGACAAGGGTAACGAGCTGCACGACTGGCACGGCAAGCAGTTCCAGGTCCTCATGAGGCAGTAGGAGATGATTTCCATCGCAAGGGAGGATGTCATTGCCTGGGAGGTTCGCTTGGCAGAGCGCACGACGCTCCTGGATGCCAAGGAGAAGGATATCTCTTCCCGGGAAGAGAAACTCGAAGCCACCCTCCACGCCAAAGACGAAGAACTGGAATCCCTCGTGCAACAGCGTACCAAAAAGCAGGAGGACAGGCATAAGGCAGCTCTGGACGTCCTTGCTGTTATGCTGCTGTCCAACTGAAGAAGCTCGCTGATGAAGTTTCTGCTGCATCTTCTGCCAAGACCGATCTCGACCAACAGGTGGCCAAACTGACTGAAGAGCTTGCCAGGAGCGCCAAGGAGGTCACGACCCTCAAGGAGGAGGCGCGGAAAGCAGAGATCCTTTTGAAGGACGTGCAACACAGCTCTCCTCCAAGAGCCAGGGCCTTGAGACCGCCAACGGCACTATTGAAGATTTGAAGGCCAGGATTGGCACTCTGGAGAGCTCGGCCGAAACCAGTGGGGCTCGCGAGAAGCAGGTGTCGAAGGACCTGGAAACCGCCAGGCTCCTCCGGAAGGATGCAGAGGACAAACTGGCGAACCACACCGAGCAGGTCAACCTCTGGATCAAGAGTTTGGTCGACGTTGTCGAGCGTCTCACTGCCCAAACTGTGGCGATGGGCATGGTAGGGCCAGTCTTCTCGGCCAGCAGGCATGAGGTCCCCAGCGTCAAGCTAGGGCTCTTCTTCAATGAGCTGGTCGACAAGCTGAAGGCACACGAAGAGGGAAGGGCCGGTCGCTTCGCGAGTGAGTCCCGGAAGCTTGCCTGCGACGCCCTCTTCGTGGTTCTGAGCAACATTGCCTATCGCCACCCGGACCTCGACCTTGCCGATGGCTTCAGGAAGCTGCCGAAGGGCGTAGACACTTCTGCTGCTGAGGAGAAAGCTGCCCCCTATGCCAACAAGGTTCTTGGCGTCCCCGCTATTCCGCGAGACCGCCAGGCGCGGCCTTGAATTATCCTTGACATCACGCTGTCCTGTAACAAAACATGATGCATGTCTCGTGTTTAGACGCCGTATTTCTTTTATTCGCATGGAACTGGTGTCTTTACTTAATCTTAGCTGCATGCTTATCTTTTTTAAGTTTACCAGTTGGCGTTCGTATGATTAGTCTCTATGCGCGTTTTGGTTGCCCGCCGGTAGTATATTGCAGCGATTGTCGTAAGAGTCTAGCCCTTAACAGTCATCTTGGCATGGATACGTCCCGGTAGGTTTTTCCTCTGGTAGTTTTTGAGGTGCGGCCGCCCATTCTGCGAGCAGGCTCGGAACAGAACGAGGGCGCAGACAAAGAACTAGTAAGGTGCCATCACGCGAAGGATTTCCTCATACAAACACCTTGGTATCCAAGGGACAAGCAAATGCAAGTTTTAGGTACACAATGAACAACGATTGTGCGAACTTAGCTCTTATCCTTGCTTCCTCCCACTTCTTTCAGCTGCGGTTGCTTGTTGCGCTCGCATGCTTAGGGAAGAATGGCGTTGCTCGGGTTGCTCTCCAGCTCCCAGTAGGTGCCGGCAATAATCATATGCATCTTGCGGGCGGAAGGACGCGGTGCAAGGCTCGATTGGCTTCCCTCTCCTCCCCTTCACACATTTTTCTTAAACAATCTGACTGCGGCTGGCACAAAAGTCACACTAACGCGGACAGCCTTGCCGTAGCATACTTACCGAGGCGTCGATCAACGGATTCGCACTGGCGCTCTACTCAGGATCTCCCTAAGCAGGGTAAATGCTGGACCGAGTATCGCGTGGGCTCATCGACGTTGACGACGCTGAACCCAGAATAGCTCGATTGTCAATAAGTGGAAGTGGTGGAGAGAGAAACCTTGTGCCCCCACACCTTATTCCTTTTTCCGAACAGGGCTCGCATGGTGACCACACCGCCCAAACTATTTGGGGCCGTCATGCTGCCATCATTCCTGGTCTCCGCCGCTGCTGCAGCCACGGGAGAGGGAGGCGATGGAGATTGTACAGGGTAGGCGGGGGAGCGACACCGCTCCCCTTCTGTCCTGTTGTGTTCCGTCTTTTCTTGGGCATCATGGATGATGAAACCGTCGATGAAGAAGATGATGGTGAAGATGACGTGCTGCGTACGCTCCCGGGTTCGTGCAAGCGCTTCCCCCTACCTGGTGCGCCGAAGTTGTCATGGGAAAACACGGTCACCTATGGGGCCATCGGCCCCTTATGGTTCGGCAGGGGGGAAGGACGAATTGCATAAAGAGTGGAGGGCACGGGGCAGTGCGACAGCGATCACACAAGCAGTTTTTACCCAGGTTTGGTCCACCGCGAGGCGTAAAACCCTACTCCTGCTTTGGTGGATTGATGAGAGGACCATGGTGGAGACGCTGCGCTCTAGCCCGGCAAGGTTGCCTTGGGGCAAGAGCAGCTACGCGTGTATGAGTGTACAGGGGTCCGAATCTTTTCTAAGGTTGCCATGGCCCTCCTTTTATAGATCAAGGGGTCATCACAATGGCAAATCAGTCATTGTGTACTGATTAGATAGCAAACAGTGCCATCATACCTAACTCTGCAGACTGGACAGAGTGCATTAAATGCGCCGCTTAGTGTCACATCATAACCTAGCCCAGCAAGCCGTGCCGTGCTGTTTCGCCACCTTCTCGCTTACCTGCATGACACATTGCTAGACGAGTGTCATTTGGAGGTGATTTCCTCTGGGGATGGCTGCCACGTGCCAAATAACGACCACTTAGCATCTTGGGGGCTCGACACCGCACCGATCGGTGAGTTTCGTTGCTTTGAGGTGGAGCGATGGAGCCTTGGCTGGGTAATCCGCCCTCAGCGTCCCCGGCAAGCCTGTCGGGGCATCCTTGGGACTTGTCTTTGGGGCAACCTCGTCCCCGCCAGGCTCGCCTGCCCGGCAGGGGAGGTTTTCCCATTGCGGTATTTTACTCCTTGGGTTGATCTTGGTCTTCTTGATCTGCCCTTTGATTCCTCAAAGAGCTGATCTTTTCTGCTTGGCCTTGTCCTGGGTGTTGAGAGTTGTCGGACCGGAGGGGTGCTGTCCGTGCACAAGTCAGGGGAAAACATACACCCCTATTTGTGTACCCCGACACCCATCAGGGTAAATGGGTACCCGCGGGTAAAATTACCCAGATTTGCAACACATCAATTTGAGCATTACATAGTCATAAACAACAACTTATAATAATAATTTATAAACAATAACACATCATGAAAGCCACACATACTAGTTCGTGGGCTAGCTATTGTGGTGCGGCGGCCTAACATGAATGCATGATGAGGTCTTTTTAGGGCTGTGGGATTTATGTACATACAATATGTTTAATATGTGAATAGATACTACATAAGGCATATTTGTCAGAATAAATGCGGGTACATGACTACATGGCTATGGGTTATACTAAACCATACCCGTACCTACTATACCCGACGGGTATGAAATTTTCCTATTTTACCCAAGGGTATTTTTTTGACCCATACCCTTGCCCTAATAGGGTTTTGACTCGCAGGGTACGCGGGTAATGGGTACCCATCGCCATCCCTATGCGCCACCCCCTCCAGGCGCGCCCTGGTGGCTTGTGGGGCCCCTGGCCCACCTCCGGTGCCCAACTTCTAGAACATAAGGTCTTTTGACCTAGAAAAAATAAGGAGAGGACTTTCGGGACGGAGCACCGCCATCTCGAGGCAGAACTTGGGCAGGAGCACTTTTTCCCTCCTGTGGAGCGATTCCGCCGGGGGAAATTCCCTCCGGGAGGGGGGAATCGAAGCCATCGTCATCACCAACAACCCTCTCAGCTTTGGGAGGCCAATCTTCAACAGCACCATCTCATCTCAAACCCTAGTTCATCTCTTGTGTTCAATTTTTGTATCAAAACCTTGGATTGGTACCTGTGGGTTACTAGTAGTGTTGATTACATCTTGTAGTTGATGCTAGCCGGTTTATTTGGTGGAAGATTAAATGTTCAGATCCATTATGATATTTATTACTCCTCTGATCTTGAGCATGAATATGTTGTGTGAGTAGTTACTTTTGTTCTTGAGGCCACGGGAGAAGTCATGTTGCAAGTAATCATATGAATTTGATATGTGTTTGATATTTTGATGATATGTATGTTGTGATTCCCTTAGTGGTGTTATGTGAACATCGACTACATGACACTTCACCATCTTTGGGCCTAAGGGAATGCATTGTGGAGTAGTTATTAGATGATGGGTTGCTAGAGTGACAGAAGCTTAAACCCTAGTTTATGTGCTATTCCGTAAGGGGCTGATTTGGATCCATATGTTTAATGCTATGGTTAGATTTTATCTTAATACTTCTTTCGTAGTTGTGGATGTTTGTGAGGGGGGTTAATCATAAGTGGGAGGCTTGTTCAAGTAAGAACAACACCAAAGCACTGGTCCACCCACATATCAAATTATCAAAGTAGCGAACGCGAATCAAACCAACATGATGAAAGTGACTAGATGAAATTCCCGTGTGTCCTCGAGAACGTTTTACTTATTATAAGAGACCATTCCGGCCTATCCTTCTCCACAAAAGAATTGGGCTACCTTGCTGCACTTTTGTTACCGTTACTTACTCATTACAAATTATCTTGCTATCAACTTACCTGTTACCGACAATTTCAGTGCTTGCAGAAATTACCTTGCTGAAAACTGCTTGTCATTTCCTTCTGCTCCTTGTTGGGTTCGACACTCTTACTTATCGAAAGGACTACGATTGATCCCCTATACTTGTGGGTCATCAACTCACATTAGTCATAAAAAAACTCATATACTTATTGCGGAAGTTTATTAGCCCTCAAAGCAAAGTACTACTTGCATGCCCCTAGGGAGGAGGTTGGTAGGAGTTAACCATCACACAACCCCGGTTATGACAGCACTCAAGGATTTCAATCAGACCTAAAAGTGCTCAAACATCCCCACCATGCCATGTCGGACACTCAAATGAGTAGTTAATAATAAGCTTTAGTATCAATGTTCTTGCAAACCAATGATCATGGACTCACTCTTTCATATTACGACATCAATATAATTAGAACATACGCTTCATATTTAGCAATCTACATGAAAGTTTTAATTATACCACTCTTAAATACCTATCCTTTTTGGACTAGTCTTATAACCGTGCTCATTACCACTTCCTATTTAACAGACTCTCAAAAAGATTTAAGTGAAGCATGAGAGTGCAATCGTTTCTACAAAAAATGACCACCGTCGTGCTCTAATAGATATAAGTGAAGCACTAGAGCAACTGCATAGCTCAAAAGATATAAGTGAAGCTCATAGAGTATTCTAACAAATCACAATGAATGTGTGTCTCTCTCAAAAAGGTGTGTCCAGCAAACAATGATTGTGGAAAACTAACAAGCAAACAAAATAAAACTATGGCACAAGACGCTCCAAGTAAAACCCATATCATGTGATGAATAAAAATGTAGCTCCCAGTAACATACCGATGAATTGTAGACGAAAGAGGGGATGCCATTCGAGGCATCCCCAAGCTTAGACCCTTGGGTCTTCCTTGAATATTACCTTGGGGTGCCCTGGGAACCCTAAGCTTAGGGTCTTGCCGCTCCTTATTCCTTCATCCACATCATGATCTCACCCAAAACTTGAATACTTCAGCACACAAAACTCAACAGAAACCCCATGTGATCCATTAGTATAATAGACAAATCATAAACTTTAGGTACTTTTGTAAACTCATTCATAATTTTTCTTGCATAATACCTACTGTATTCTAACTTCTCCATGACTTATACCCCCCCCCCCCACGATATAATCCATAGCATCATTAAAACAAGCACACTATGCAATAAAAAACAAAATTTGTCTAAAATAGAACAGTCTGTAATGATCTGAACAAAACCCATACTTCTGAACTCCAAAAAAATAAAAAATTAGATAAACGTGGGAAATTTGTACAAAAATATTTGTAAACATTTCAGAATTTTATCACGTTCCAGTGAAT
This sequence comes from Thinopyrum elongatum, assembly GCA_011799875.1. Taxonomy (NCBI): domain Eukaryota; kingdom Viridiplantae; phylum Streptophyta; class Magnoliopsida; order Poales; family Poaceae; genus Thinopyrum; species Thinopyrum elongatum. The sequence goes on from CM022297.1 coordinate 228,202,739, forward strand.
TATAGTAATTCCTAGATTGGGCGCAAAAATTTCTGTTTTTCACAAAATCAAGTAAACTATCAACCAAATCATCCCAAAGGCTTTACTTGGCAGAAACACTAATTAAAATATATTAAAAAAATCATTACAGTAGCGATAATCATGTCATCACACAAGCATATAAAAAAAAAGCAAAAATTTAAGATAACTATTGGGTTACCTCCCAACAAGTGATGTTGTTTTATGCCCCTAGCTAGGCATAATGCATTGTTTCAAGTATTGCCATCCTTCATATTAATTCCATAGGTTGCTCTCATAATAGATTCCTATGGTGGTTTAATTCTCTTCCTTGGTAAGTGTTCCATCCCTTTCTTTAATGGAAATTGGAACCTTCTATTTCCTTCTTTCATCTCAATAATTGCACCTATGGTACGTAGGAAAGGCCTACCAAGTATTATAGGACAAGACGGATTGCATTCAATATCAAGCACAATGAAATCCATGAGCACATAATTTCTATTAGAAAGTATGAGAACATCATTTATTCTACCCAATGGTTTCTTAATAGTTGAATCCACTAAGTGCAAGTTAAGGGAACATTCATCCATATCAGTGAGACCTAGCATGTCACATAAAGATTTTGGTATAGTAGAGATGCTAGCACATAGATCACACAAAGCATTACATTCATAATCTTTAATCTTAACTTTAATAGTAGGTTCCCACTCATCATGTAATTTTGAGGTATAGAAACATCCAATTCTAGCTTTTTCTCATGAGCTTTAATCATAGCTTCCACAATATGTCTAGTAAAAGATTTATTTTGTTCGCAAGCATCAGGCGAGTTCATCATGGATTGCAACAAGGAAATAAAATCAATCAAAGAGCAATTGTCATAATTAAAGTCATTGTAATCCAAAGTAGTGGGCACATCACTATTTAAAGTCTTGACCTCTTCAAACCCACTTTTATTGTTTTTATCATCAAGATCATCACCCTCAAAACAATTGGGATGCCTTCTAGCTAAAGTTGACTCATCTCCAGTCCCTTTTTCATCAAGTTTTATATTACTAAACAAAGTTTCAATGGGTGTCACACCAATCATTTTAATATCTTCATCATGATTACGATAAAAACCGGGTGGAATAACTTTTTCTAGAAATTCTCGCTTAGCTCTCAACATAGCGGTTCTTTCTCTACTTTCACTAATGGAGATTTGGATAGACTTTATAGACTCATTAATATCATCCTTAGGTGGCAAATTTTTAATCTTGAGAGTTTCCGCATCATGAGCAATTATATCTATGCTTCTAGCCATATCATCAACTTTATGTAGTTTTTCTTCTACCATAGCATTAAAAATCTTTTCAAACTAATAAATTCTTGAATGTTGTTCTCAAGTTCAGTATGTATCCTATTATTATTATTATTATTATCATTTTATTATTAGTATTATTATTATATGAATTTCAATAGGAATTACCATAATTATTAGAGGGATTACCGGGATACGGTCTAGTCTTGAAATTCCCTCTATAAGCATTGTGCTGAAATTATTTCTAGTGACAAAATTCAAATCAATAGCATCATTATTTTGCTCAATCAAAGTAATGTAACACCCCCAGTGTCAAGCTACAGTAATCTCCCCCTAATGGTGCCATGTCATCACCCTTTTTTGCTAATTCACTTGTCACTAGATCAAAATTCAATTCAAACTCAAATTTAAATTAAAATTAAAATAATATTTATCCAAACACCAAAATAAAAATGTTCTTTGTATTACAAATAACAAATGAGTAATTGTCATGGTGAAACAAACATTTAATAAAATATTTAAATACTCTAAACAGTTAAAGTAGGGGGCCAAAACAATATTTTAATTGCTTTTAATCTATATAAAATCCAAACTATTTTAAATAATTTCCAAACTTTTAGAGGTAGTGTATAAGTATGCAATGCTAATTATGGTACAAAACTAGTTTGCTATTAAAACTAAAAGCAAAACATATTAATTTAATAGAAAGCAGAAACAAAAAAAGATAAAAAAGTAAAAGGCCACCCCTATTTCCCTGGGCCTTGGCCCCGGTGAACCAGCCGGCCCAGCCCACTCACCCCCCGATGCGGTCGTCTTCTCCACTGTTGGTCCAACCACACGCCATGGTCGCCGCCCTCGCCGCGCTGATAAGGCCGCCACCTCCCTCCCCTCGACGCCTCTCTCTCCCCCGCAAACCCTAGTGGCCTCAGATTCCCCCTCGCCCGCTCTTTCTCTCTCTCTCCCAATTTCTTCTTCGCCTGGGCGCGGTCACCGGCGCATCGGCGTCGATCCCGCGGCCACCCACCACCCCGCGTTGCCCGAAGATGTCCGGGAGGACGGCCGTTCTCTTCCACGTCGCATGAGGCCCAGGATCGGAGCCGGGGTGCATCTCCATCGTCGCCTGCGCTGTTTTCCCCCGTCGGAAACCTCCATGGCCGCTACGCGCCGTCGCCTGATCCCATGAGCTCCGACTCATCCCGGCCGTTCCCGAGCTTGCCACCGAACCCCTCTCGGTGAGCCGCATTGATGCACCCTTCTTCCCCTCGCCGTAGCACCTCGCCCGACCACGCGCTCGCAGGTGCTCGTGCCCCGCCTGCTTCCCCGCGCACTGTGGCTGCCTTCTGCTGCTCCTTGCCGTGTTGCTCTGCTACCGCTATGCTGCTAGCCGATGCTCATGTTGCCACCGCCGCCCCTCCGTTGTTGCCCATTACCGCTCGCTGCTAGCTACAGCCGCTGCTGCTTGGCTGCTGTGCGCCGGCCCTGCCGCCGCTGCTACCGTGCTGCCTCACCCGCGTCGCGCCCGAGCCCCGCCCCGCTCGCCACCACCACCGCCTCCTGCTGCTGCTCCCGCGACCGCCTACCGCTGCTCAACCGTAGCGCGCCCCTGGCCGCCCACCTGCGTACCACCGCCGCCGGCTGCTGTCACGGCCATGCCCTGACTTCGCCGCCTGTGCACGCCGGCGCTCGCCGCGGCTGTCCCACACTCGCCTTGGCTGTGGTCGTGGCCATGGCCGAGTGCTTGAGCGCCGTGTGTGCGTGATGTTTGTGTGTTCATTTCTGTGGCAGCTGGGCCACTGCCTTGTAGGACCGCCCTGATTAGTAGGGTTAATCCCGCATTAACACTAACCCCAAATTAGTACTAACCCCCCATTAGTTAGGCACTGACTAACGGGCCCCACGGCATATTAGATTAAAAGAAACAATCTGTTAAATGCACATGACAATGACAGCTGGGCCCCACTGCACATTTTGACTAGTCAACATTTGACTGTTGACTTTGCTGCCTCAAACCCCATGGACCCACCTGTCACACACAGGGGTTGGCTACTGCTGTGTATAAATAGTATTTTTAGTTTATTTTTGAATTAAAGTAATTTTAGAAAATGTTTAAAACTTTGAAAAATCATATAAAACAAACCGTAAGTCAGATGAAAATTATTTATATATGAAAAAAAGATAAAAAAGGAAAAGGCCACCCCTGTTTCCTGGGCCTTGGCCCCGGTGAACCACCCGGCCCAGCCCACTCACCCCCCGCTGCGGTCGTCTTCTACACTATTGGTCCGAGCGCACGCCATGGTCGCTACCCGACCGCCTCACCATCTTCGCCGCGATGATAAGGCCGCCACCTCCATCCCCTCGACGCCTCTCTCTCCCCCGCAAACCTTAGTGGCCTCAGATTCCCCCTCGCCCGCTCTGTCTCCCGGTTTCTTCTTCGTCTGGGCGCGGTCGCCGGCGCGCCGCCATCGATCCCGCGGCCACCCACCACCCTGCACCATGCGAAGATGTCCGGGAGGACGGTCGTTCTCTTCCACGTCGCCTGCGGCCCTGGATGGGACACGGGGTGCATCTCCACCATAGCCCGCACCGTTTTCCCCCGTCGGAAACCTCCACGGCCACCGCGCGCCATCGCCTGATCCCATGAGCTCCGACTTGTCCCGGCCATTCCTGGGCTTGCCACTGAACCCCTCTTGGTGAGCGGCATCGTTGCCCCACTTTTCCCCCCTCATTCCCCTCGCCGTAGCATTGTCCGTCCGCCCGTTGTCACGCTCCCGATGCGCCCGCACCTCGCCCGACCGCGCGCCCGCAGGTGCTCGTGCCCCGCCTGCTTCCCCGAGCACTACCGTTGCCTTCTACTGCTCCTTGTCGTGCTGCTCTACTGCCGCTATGGCTGCGCTGCTAGCCACTGCTGATGTTGCCACTGCCACCGCTCCTTTACTATTGCCCGTCACCGCTTGCTGCTAGCTGCAGCCGCTGCTGCCGCAGCTAGCGCTGCTGCGCGCCGGTCCTGCCGCTGCTGCTGCCGTGCTGCCTCGCCCGCGCGAAGCTACGCCCGGGCCCCGCCCGCCTTGCCACCACTGCCGCATCCTGCTGCTGCTCCCGCGACCGCCTGCCGCTGCTCAAGCACAGCGCGCCCCTGGCCACCCACCTGCGTACTGCCACCGGCGGCTGCTGTCGTGGTCGCGCCCTAACTCCGCCGCCAGCGCACGCCGGTGCTCGCCGCCGTTGTCCTACGCTTGCCCCGGCTGTGGCCGTGGCCATGGCCGAGTGCTTGAGCGCCGTGAGTGCGTGTTGTGTGTGTTCGTGTGTGTGGCCGCTGGGCCACTGCCTTATAGGACCGCCCTGATTAGTAGGGGTAATCCCCCATTAACACTAACCCCAAATCAGTATTAACCCCCCCCCCTAGTTAGGCACTAACTAACGGGCCCCACGGTAGATTGGATTAATAGAAACAATCCGTTAAATGTAGATGACACTGACAGCTGGGCCCGAGTGCCCATTTTGACTAGTCAACATTGGAGTGTTGACTTTGCTGACTCAAACCCCCTGGACCCACCTGTCATACACAGAGGCTGGCTACTACCGTATATAAATAGTATTTTTAGTTTATTTTTGAATTAAAGTAATTTTAGAAAATGCTTAAAACTTTGAAAAATCATATAAAATAAACTGCAAGTCAGATGAAAATAATTTATATATTAAAATCGTAAGAAAAATATGACGAATCCGAATACGCCATCCACATACCTACCACATGCCCCCAACACAGAAAACATGGAACGTTCCCCTCCGAATCGTCTGACTGATAAATGCCCGGAGCCCTGAAAATATTCCTAGATATTTTCCCGCTCCGTGTGCAACATGTAGCACTGCGTTGGGTCACCCCTAGCACAACGTATTGCCATGCCATGATTTGTGATGCTTTTGATTGCTCTGTTATTTATTGTGTTACCCTTCCGTTACTTCTTTCCGGTAGACCCCGAGACCGCGGTTGAACCGGTGATCGACTACTTCACCGTCGAGGGTCCGTATCTGTCTGCAGAGCTTCTAGGCAAACAAACCCCCGCTGATCATTTCGATATCGCCCATTCCATTCTCTCTCATGCTTGCATTAGATTTTGCTACTGTACTTGAGTGCTCCTATTCTGATGCATAGCCTGCTTCTGTAACCTGCTTTGTACATTACCTGCTTATCCTATATGCTCAGTATAGGTCGGTTAGTGATCCATCAGTGACCCCTCACCTTGTCCCTGTTGCCCCTGCTAGATCACCAGATGACTCGATCAACGTGATCGACGTCCAGGGCCTGACACATCACCTCACCCCTTTTAGTTGTACGACTCTGCAGAGCTACTATCGAGTGCTGAGGGTGATACCTCGTAACACACTCCTGATGATAACCCTGTAGTGTACTTAATCAGTCGTAGTCTGTCGAGGGTAATTCCTCCTTCACCACCCCCGATACGACTCTGTCGTGCAACACCTCAAGCGTGAACCTCGAGGGTGATTCCTCCTAGTTCACCTTGATGATTACATCATGTGGATTCCATCGAGGGCCATTCCTCGGATTCCCCCTTGGTGTTTTGGACACACCGTTACTTTGACTTTACCACAGAACCATGTTGAAGTCGGGTCAGCCCTGAGGGCTACCCGTGAGTTGATGTGTAGTCGGGTTGACCTGGAGGGTACCTACGAGATTTCTACGTGGCACGGCCGGGCATTCCGGGCCCTTGCCATAAGTCCACGAGACGGGGCGACGGGGTCACATGATCGTGAGTCTCTGCTTGTCACCGCGCGCTCCCAAGACACTAACGGTTTGGGTATTTGATCTGAGTTGGTCGTTGACCTATATGCACTAGCCGCCACGTCGGACAAGTTTATGGGCAACCGGCATCGTATGTATCAGCCGAAGCTCTCCAGACGTCAATGGTTTAGCGGCGCGCGCCCGGGTGGCCCCCATAAGCACCTGCCTTGTATAAGGAGGTTACCAGGACTGATCCCGGGCGTGTTTGCAATGTGTAGGAGTGCAAAGGGCGATGGGACCAAGACCCCTGCGTGCTTAGGATGTAGACCGCCGTGTTGGCCTCTCTATTGAGCCTAGGTAGGTCTACGACATGTTGATCTTCCAAGGCCGGGCATGACCCAGGAAAGTGTGTGCGGCCAAAGTGATCGACCGTGTTGGGTAATGTGGTACACCCCTGCAGGGAAGTTTATCTATTCGAATAGCTGTGTCCACGGTAACAGGACGACTTGGAGTTGTATCCCGATCTTTACAACTAGAACTGGATACTGAGATGTGAAATGGTTATGATCGCTCCGGGATTGCTTTCTCACAGGGAGTCAAGAAAGGATCTTTGGGCGTAAATACTACAACAAGCTTGCTTAATAATATGCTATTATGTACTCTTCTAAATGCTGCAAGATGCTAGTCTTCAATACGCTAGGCTTTCCCTTCTCTTTTGGCATTCTATAGTTCAGTCCATAGATACTGCCCATTTCCTTTGATACTCATGCATACTTAGTTTAGATCTGATGTAAGCCTTGCGAGTACTTTGGATGAGTACTCACGGTTGCTTTGCTACCTCTTTTCCCCCTATACCCGATTGCTGCGATCAGATGACGGATCCAAGGAGCCAGACGCGACCACCGACTACTACTACTGCCCTGAGGGTGCCTACTACTATGTCCAGACCGCCGACGACCAGGAGTAGTTAGGAGGCTCCCAGGCTGGAGGCCTTGCCTTTTCGATCGATGTTGCTTTTGTGCTAAGCCTTCTTAAGGCAAAATTGTTTAACTTCTGTCTGTACTCAGATATTGTTGCTTTCGCTGACTCATTTGTATTCAAGCTTATGTATTCGAACCCTCGAGGCCCCTGGCTTGTAATATAAAGCTTGTATGACTTTAATTTGTGTCTAGAGTTGTGTTGTGATATCTTCCCGTGAGTCCCTGATCTTGATGGTACACATTTGCGTGTATTATTAGTGTACGATAGAATCGGGGGCGTCACAAGTTGGTATCAGAGCCGACTGCCTGTAGGATCCCCCTTTCCAACTCCTTGGCCGAAGTTGAGTCTAGACTTTGAAAAACTATTTTAGTAACACTGTTGTGTGGCTTATGGGCCCACATCACAATTGGGTGGTATTAGGATCTTTTATTCCTTGTCTTTACTCTGTGATTCTGACCTCTCTTCTGTTCGGGTTAAAGATTTTGCTAACTCTAACTTTAGGATCTCGTAACTACTTCTTCCCGGAGAGCCCCTCGCTCCAGATGATCGCTTGGTGCACCAGAAGATTCGGAAGATACTCTTCGATGATTTCCCGAGATCCTTGTGCCCATCGCTTTTGCAATTCCCTTCCGTCAATAAATCCTTATGGATAACTACATACACTTGTCATTCATGCAAACATTCCTAGCTGCTCTTGTTATTATAAGATACATCCAAATGTTCTCCGATTTTAAGAAACCTTTGTGCCACTGCCTTGCAGTTCTTTGCCGCATAAATACCCCTATGAATAATTCTTCACACTTGTCGAGGATTTGTTCATTTCTAGTTGTTCTTGTGGTTCACAAGATACTTTGAAATACTATCCGATCTTCCGAGAGTCCTCTGCAACCTACTGCTCTGGAAAGTCTTGCCTGCCTGCATTATGGGTACTTCCATATGTGTAGCAATATTCTTTAGCATCCTTGGTCATCGTCATTTTGAAGATTTGATTTGATATGTTTTCTTATGCTTGCAATCATCAGTCACAATTAGAATTCGTCCCTTCGGCTCAGACGTCACTCCGGACACGAGATGGTTCTCGGCAAATCAAATCTTGATTGATTGTCGATCTATGTCTTTTCAACTTACTTATCTTTTAGTCAGAGCATCTGCTTTTGATCCCTCGATTTGGAAATCATAATTCTGTTGTATTTAAGCTTTGGAATTATCCAAATATTTCAATAATCTGATGCCTTTGCATTATTTCTTCTTCTGGTTGAACATCGATACTCACATTAGATTCTTTGCGGTCTGCCAAATCCTTTCGTGAATTATTGTTCGACCATTCCTGCATGTTCTCAAAATCTTGAGTTCTTCCCCTGATACATACTGCCTTTGGTAAATTGTATCCTCTGCTTTTGACAACCATGCTCTACTATCGAGCTTGCGTTAATTACTCTTGAAGTTTGTGGTATATGTCCCTAAGATGCCCCTATGGGTTGAACCTATGCCTTCCCTAATCCATGTGAATCAGAAAGTTCTCACGAGTCATACTCTTCTGATGTTTTGCCAGATAAAATTTCAACATTACAACTTCTTCGAAAACGAGAAGTGAATGAAAGGTTATGCATTGAAGAAGTGGGAGTCAACCTTGAACCTTTGTGTTCATGCCCATGGACCCGATGTGGAACTTATCATGGAAGCTTCTTGCAAAAATATTTAATCATTTGAATAATTCCTCTGGTGTCATTAAATTGGATCACTTGCAGTTATGGTTCCGACCATGCTAACCTTATTCAATATATCTGAAAGGAAACCATTCTAGTGCCTCGTATATTTTTGACAAGGTTAAAGTATCTGCTATCGCAAGTCAACGATCCAGTTTAGTTTCTATTATGATCTACGTTCGAGTTTTACCTCTGGTATCTCGAGAATATCACGGAACTACATAACTTCTTATGATTTCTTCATCAACTATTATTTCTCACTGAATCCAATTTCCTCTGGGTTCTGAGTTGTTAGACACTCAAGGACACCGATAACTGAATCGAGTCTGCACTGTGGTTCAACAACTCTTAGTAATCTTCATTACTTACACATTTGTACTCGATCATGCCATTCCCAGTCGTTTGGATACATCATCATCGTCATGCTAAAAGCTTGACCGTGCTACCTATGCCCTTCATCCTTGGAACATGATCTCGGCAGTGCGCTAAGCTACATTGAGCTTTCGACATCATATTGTTTGTCTTGAAAGGCAATTTTGATTCCGAGCTTGCAATCTTATATGTGGTTCCAATAACCTTTTGCTTCACCATTCCTTTTTCTTGATGTCGTCGATGATCAGTTACATCTTCGTGAAACCTCTCGACAAATGTGTCGTGAACATCATCAACATTCTGAACTCTTCCAAGTTGTCCATCGAATTCATGATGAGAAACACCATCCTTGCCCCTTGATAATTTGTGTTGTCATCGACAACATCCTTACCTACTTTCCAACACAAACTTGTTCATGTTATGGAATCTTTGCTATCCATCTTATGTTATGATCTACCCTGGAGTATTACCATCTTTTATGTCAAGAATGTTGCGAGAATTGCTCCACCTCTTAAGAATTCTTGATATAGTAATACTTCTCGCCATCTCCATTCATTTCTTGGTCCCCGTGTTGTTTCTAACTGGAATACCGACAATTGAACTATGATGTGTGAATTCAAGACTTCTAGCAACACTATTGCTTTGAAGTAACTGGTCGATAGTTTCATTCTAGGTCTTTTGGTTATTGAATCACCATTCTATCATTGATCATGCTACTTGGTCCATATTTCCAGGTACATTTTCGTTCAATGTTTAATTGTGGAGTTCTCCTCGAACATACTTCATTATATACTTTGGTGTGTCCAATGCTATCACCTTGTTCACTTAATTGTGAAAATCCATATTTATGGAAATCTCGATGAATTGTTGTTGAGCCCGTCAGCCACATCCTCATCTTCCCTTGCTTAAATTGTATGACTTATTTTATAAGTTGTTTCCGATGGATCCTTTGTGTATCCAAAGTCTGACCTTTACCTGATGACCATGTCAATGCTATCCCCAAGCATGTCTGTGGTACTCCGAATATCCACAAGAACATTGGAAAAGCAATGCTAAATGTTTCTTGATGAACTACCCAAACACCATTGTATGGGTAAACATCATAAATTCCTTGCCCCTTTGTCTAAATGGTTGCATACTTGGAGTACTATCATGCATATCATGCTCTGCTTTTCCTTGCGAAAGATATACTCTTGATACTCGGGTATAAACACATTTTCCTTTCCATTGTTCTGTTTAATCTGATAATCACATTTTCCTTTCCATTGTAATATTTTCCTGCTTATGCAAACACCTCGGTGTACAACTCTGCCAGTAAGACCCTGTTCCTATTGTTGATGACATTTTGGTAGCCACCGATGGACGAGAACTTTGCCTATTGGTCTACCTCATTCAATGAGCAGGAAAATGGCTCTCTTCGTCCCTCATCCTTGGTACCAACGTTGTTGCCAGCATAACTGACAGTCTATCCTCTGACATGCCTTGCTATTAGCGCCCTTCCTACTTTCAACCCACATGGTGGGCCCATAACCCACAGTTCCACAGGATCGAAACCTGACTCTCCTGTACATCCCTGTTTCCAAAGTTATTCCTCATGCTTGGCTTTGTATGTAAATCATGATCCACCTTCCTAGTGATGATCTACTCTGGTATCAAACGCAATATTTTTTTGTTGCTCTGAACTTCTTTCACACTCTGTTCAGGCATCGAATGATTGTTTATCTGCTTGAAACTTCTTATTGTACCTTCTTACCTTGCTCTCGATGTTTTTATTGATTTTCAATTCGAGAGATACTATCTACCACATTCCCTGAATTATTCACCAAATAATCAACCTTGCTAGGGTCTGTTCTTCCGAGGTTACCCCTTGCCCCTTCGTAAGTACGTTGGAGATCCTAGATGAAGAACGACAACTTCATCATGATGCATTGATACAGAGAAATGAAGACATCAACGAAAGGGAACAACTTCTTCGAGGAGAGCAACCAAGACTGAGAAGACTCGTTAGAATTTCGTAACCAGAACTTTCCCCCTCAGTCCACCTCTTAAATCTCGGGACGAGATTTCTTGTAGTAGAAGAGATTTGTAACACCCCCAGTGTCAAGCTACAGTACTCTCCCCCCTAATGGTGCCATGTCATCACCCTTTTGCTAATTCACTTGTCACTTGATCAAAATTCAATTCAAACTCAAATTTAAATTAAAGTAAAAATAATATTTATCCAAACAACAAATTAAAATGTTCTTTGTATCACAAATAATCAATGAGTAATTGTCATGGTGAAACCAACATTTAATAAAATATTTAAATACTCTAAAATACTTAAAACACGGGCCAAAAATATATTTTAATTGCTTTTAATCTATATAAAATCCAAACTATTTTAAAAAAAATCCAAACTTTTAGAGGTAGTGTATAAGTATGCAATGCTAATTATGGACCAAGCTTTATGTTTTATTAAACTAGTTTACTGTTAAAACTAAAAGCAAAACAGATTAATTTAATAGAAAGCAGAAACAAAAAAACAAAAAAAAAGGAAAAGGCCACCCCCTGTTTCCTGGGCCTTAGCCCCAGTGAACCAGCCGGCCCAGCCCACTCACCCCCCGCTGCGGTCGTCTTCTCCACTGTTGGTCCGACCACATGCCATGGTCGCCGCCCGATCGCCTCGCCGTCCTCGTCACGATGATAAGGCCGCCACCTCCCTCCCCTCGATGCCTCTCTCTCCCCCGCTAACCCTAGTGGCCTCAGATTCCCCCTCGCCCGCTCCCTCTCCCAGTTTCTTCTTCACCTGGGCGCGGTCGCCGGCGCGCCGCCGTCGACCCCGCGGCCACCCACCACCCCGCGCCATGCGAAGATGTCCGGGAGGACGGACATTCTCTTCCACGTCGCATGTGGCCCTGGATCGGACATGGGGTGCATCTCCACCGTCGCCGACGCCATTTTCTCCCGTCGAAAACCTCCACGGCCGCCGCGCGCCATCGCCTGATCCCATGAGCTCCGACTCGTCCCGGCCGTTCCCGAGCTCTCCACTGAACTCCTCCCGGTGAGCCGCATCGATGCCCCCTTTTTCCCCCTTGTTCCCCTCGCCGTGGTGTCGCCCGTCCGCCCGTTGTTGCGCTCCTGATGCGCCCGCACCTCGCCCGATCGCGCGCCCGCATGCGCTCGTGCCCCGCGCGCTGCGGTTGCCTTCTGCTGCTCCTTGCCGTGCTGCTCTGCTGCCGCTATGGCTACGCTCCAAGCCGCTGCTGATGTTGCCGCCACCGCTGCTCCTCTGTTGTTGCCTATCGCCGCTCGCTGCTAGCTGCAGCCGCTGCTGCTGCAGATAGCGCTGCTGCTTGGCTGCTGCGTGCCAGCCCTTCCGCCGCTACTACCATGCAGCCTCGCCCGCGCAAAGCTTCGCCTAGGCCCCGCCCCGCTCGCCACCACCGCCACCTCCTGCTGTTGCTCCTGCGACCGCCTGTCGCTGGTCAACCGCAGCGCGCCCCTGGCCGCCCGCCTGTGTACCACCGACGGCGGCTGCTGTCGCGGCCGCGCCCGGACTCCGCCACCAGCGCACACCGGCGCTCGCCGCCGCTGTCCCACGCTCGCATCGGCTGTGGCTGTGGCCATGGCCGAGTGCTTGAGCGACGTGTGTGCGTGCTGTGTGTGTGTGTGTGTGTGTTCGTGTGTGTGGCCGCTGGGCCACTGCCTTGTAGGACTGCCCTGATTAGTAGGGCTAATCCACCATTAACACTAACCCCAAATTAGTACTACCCCCCCCCCCCATTAGTTAGGCACTGACTAACAGGCCCCACGGTTGATTAGATTATTAGGAACAATCTGTTAAATGCACATGACACTGACAACTGGGCCCGAGTGCCCATTTTGACTAGTCAACATTTGACTGTTGACTTTGCTGACTAAAACCCCTTGGACCCACCTGTCATACACATGGGCTGGCTACTATTGTGTATAAATAGTATTTTTAGTTTATTTTCGAATTAAAGTAATTTCAGAAAATATTTAAAACTTTGAAAAATCATGTAAAATAAACCGTAAGTCAGATGAAAATAATTTATATATGAAAATCGATCAGAAAAATATGACAAATTCGAATACCTGCCACATGCCCCCAACATAGCGAACATGGAACCTTCCCCTCCGGATAATCTGACCGATAAATGCCCGGAGCCCGGAAAATATTCCCGGATATTTTCCCGCATCGTCTGTAACATGTAGCACTGCGTTGGGTCACCCCTAGCACAGCATATTGCCATGCCATGCTTTGTGATGCTTTTGATTGCTCTGTTATTTATTGTGTTCCCCTTCCATTACTTCTTGCCGGTAGACCCCGAGACCGCAGTTGAACCGGTGATTGACTACTTCACCGTCCAGGGTCCGTATCTGTCTGCAGAGCTTCCAGGTAAGCAAACCCCCCTTGATCATTCCGATATCGCCCATTCCATTCTCTCTCATGCTTGCATTGGATTTTGCTACTGTACTTTATTGCTCCTATTCTGATGCATAGCCTGCTTTTGTAACCTGCTTTGTACCTTACCTGCTTATCCTATATGCTCAGTATAGGTTGGTTAGTGATCCATCAGTGACCCCTCACCTTGTCCCTGTTGCCCCCGTTGACTCGATCAACGTGATCAACGTCCAGGGCCCGACACATCACCTCACCCCCTTTAGTTGTACGACTCTGCAGAGCTACTATCGAGTGCTGAGGGTGACACATCGTAACACACTCCTGATGATAACCCTGTAGTGTAGTTAATCGGTCGTGGACTGTCGAGGGTGATTCCTCCTTCATCACCCCCGATATGACTCCTTTGTGCAACACCTCAAGCGTGAACCTCGAAGGTGATTCCTCCTAGTTCAACTTGACGATTACATCAGGTGGATTCCATAGAGGGTGATTCCTCAGATTCCCCCTTGGTGTTTTGGACACACCATTGCTTTGACTTTACCACAGAACCATGTTGAAGTCGGGTTGGCCCTGAGGGGTACCCGCGAGTTGATGTGTAGTCGGGTTGACCTGAAGAGTACCCGCGTGATTTCTACATGGCACGGCCAGGCATTCCGAGCCCTTGCCATAAGTCCACGAGACGGGGCAACGGGGTCACATGATCGTGAGTCTTTGCTCGTCACGGCGGGGCAACGGGGTCACATGATCGTGAGTCTTTGCTCGTCACCGCGCACTCCCAATACACTAACGGTTTGGGTATTTGATCTGAGTTGGTCGTTAACCTATACGCACTAACCGCCACGCGGGACAAGTTTATGGGCAACCGGCGACGTATGTATCAGTCGAAGCTCTCCAGACATCAGTGGTTTAGCGGCGCGCGCCCGGGTGGCTCGCGTAAGCACCTGCCTTGTATAAGGAGGTTGCCAGCACTGATCCTGACCGTGTTTGCAACATGCAAGAGTGCAAAGGGCAATGGGCCCAAGACTCCTGCGCGCTTAGGATGTAGACCAACATGTTGGACTCTCTATTGAGCCTAGGTAGGGCTACGACATGTTGATCTTCCGAGGCCGGGCATGACCCAGGAAAGTGTGTCTGGCCAGAGTGATCAAGCATGTTGGGTAATGTGGTCCACCCCTGTAGGGAAGTTTATCTATTCGAATAGCAATTTCCACGGTAACAGGACGACTTGGAGTTGTATCCCGATCTTTACAACTAGAACTGGATACTAAGATGTGAAATGGTTATGATGGCTCCGGGATTGCTTTCTCGCAGGGAGTCGAGAAAGGATCTCTGGGTGTAAATACTACAACATGCTTGCTTAATAATAAGCTATTGTGTACTCTTCTAAATGCTGCAAGATGCTTGAAGATGCTAGTCTTTGTTAGGCTAGGCTTTCCCTTCTCTTCTGGCATTTTGTAGTTCAGTCCACAGATACAGCCCATTTCCTTTGATACTGATGCATACTTAGTTTAGATCATAATTAAGTCTTGCGAGTACTTTGGATGAGTACTCACAGTTGCTTTGCTACCTCTTTTCCCCTATACCCGATTGCTGCGATCAGATGACGGATCCCAGGAGCCAGACGCCACCACCGACTACTACTACTACCCCGAGGGTGCCTACTACTACGTGCAGGCCGCCGATGACCAGGAGTAGTTAGGAGGCTCCCAGGCAGGAGGCCTTGCCTTTTCGATCGATGTTGCTTTTGTGCTAAGCCTTCTTAAGGCAAACTTTGTTAACTTATGTCTATACTCAGATATTGTTGCTTCTGCTTACTCATTTGTATTCAAGTTATGTATGCGAGCCCTCGAGGCCCCTGGCTTGTAATATAAATCTTGTATGACTTTAATTTGTGTCTAGAGTTGTGTTGTGATATCTTCCCGTGAGTCCCTGATCTTGATCATACACATTTGTGTGTATGGTTAGTGTACGATTGAATCGGCGGCATCACATTTGGATCAAAATGAGCATTTTTACTTGTAAGCATATTCATAATAGCATCGATTTTATCAGTCAAAGTAGAAACTTCTTCGACGGAGTTTACCTTCTTTCTAGTTGGAGCTCGTTCGGTGTGCCATTGAGAATTATTTGTCATCATATTATCGATAAGCTTTGTGGCCTCTCCCATAGTAATTCCCATAAAGGTACCACATGCAGCAGAGTCTAGAAGATTTCTCGAAACAAAGTTTAGTCCCGCATATTTTTTTTGTATTATCATCCATAAGCTTAATCCATGAGTGGGGCAATTTTTAATCATTAATGTCATTTTCTCCCAAGATTGTGCAACATGTTCTTGCTCAAGTTGCTTAAATTTCATGATTTGATTTCTAAGAGAAATAATCTTAGCGAGGGGGAATACTTGGCAATAAAAGCATCCTTACATTTATCCCATGAATCAATGTTATTGCAAGGCAAGGATGAAAACCAAGTTTTAGCATGATCTCTTAGCGAGAAATGAAATAATTTCAACTTAATAATATAATTATTTACATCTTTTTTTCTTTTTCATATCACATAATTCAACGAAGGTATTAAGATGGGATGCATCATCTTCATTAGGATTTTCAGCAATTGTTCTTTCATAATAAGATTTAGCAATGTAGCATTAATATCATATGAATTTGCACTAGTGGCGGGAGGAGCAATTGGAGTACTAATAAAATCATTATTATTAGTATTTGAGAAGTCCCACAACTTAGTGTTTTCTTGAGACATAGTGGCAAAGCAAGCAAACAAGCAAACTAACAAAGTAAAATATTTTTGTGTTTTATTTTTTTATAATGAGACTAATAGAAGCAAATAAAAATTAAAGCAAGAAAATGATAATGTAAATGAAGGTATTTGTAGGTATTTGATGATGTCTCCCCGGCAGAGGCGCCAGAAATTCTTTCTGCTACTTGTGAGTTGCGTTGGAATTTTCACCTAAGAGGAAGGGTGAAGCAATATATTAGCGGATGAGTATTTCCCTCAGTGATAACCAAGGTTATCGAACCAATAGGAGAATCGGACAAATCCTAGTGAACAGTGCCTGCACACACAAGAGCAAATACTTGCACCCATTACGGGGAAGAGGGTTGTCAATCCCCTTGAACTCGTTACTTGCAAGGATCAAATCTGGTAGATATATAAATTGCAAAGTAAAATAAAAGATTATAAATTGTAGCAAGGTATTTTTGGTTTTTGTAATATGATAAAAGTAGACCCGTGTCATGGGAAACCACAGCCACCTATGGGGCCATTAGCCCCTTGTGGTTCGGCAGGGGGGATGAGCACATTGCACAAAGAGCGGAGAACGTAGCGCAGCACGGCAGAGATCACATGGGTAGTTTTACCCAGGTTCGGGTCGCCATGAGGCATAAAACCCTACTCCTGCTTTGGTGGATTGATGGTGGATTGTGGTGGAAAACGCAGCGCTCTTGCCCGGCAGGGTTGCCTCAAGGCGAGGACAGCTACGCGCGTATGAGTGTACAAGGGTCCGAATCCTTTCTATGGTTGCCATGGCCCTCCTTTTATAGATCAAGGGATCACCATAGTGGCAAATCAGTCATTGAGTACTAATTAGATAGCGAACAGTGCTATCATACCTAACTCTGCAGATAGAGCAGGGCACATTAAATGAGCTGCTTAGTGTCACATCGTGGCATGCCCGGCAAGCCTTGCCGGGCTGCTCGGCCACCTTCTTGTCTGTCTGCTTGACACGTCTCTGGACGGGTGTCATTTGGAGGTGGTTTCCATAGGAAGTGGCTACCACGTGCCAAATAGTAGCCACTTAGTCACTTGGGGGCTTGACACCGCACCGATCGATGACTTGCGTCGCTGTGAGGTGGAGTGGTGGAGCCTTGGCGGGGGTAGTTCGCCTTGGTAGCGCCCGACAGGCCTGTCGGGACGGTCCTGAGGCTTGACTTCGGGGCCACCTCGTCCTCGCCAGGCTCGCCTGCCCGGCAAGGGAGGTTTCTCCTTAGTGGTTACTTACTCATTTAGCTTGTCTTGGTCCTCTTGATCTGCCCTTTGATTCCTCAGAGAGCTAATCTCTCCTTGCTTGGTCTGGACGTGGACATTGCGAGCTTGCCTCCAGGCCTGTGTACAGTCTGGGCAACATACCTGGGGTTTGTTGCGCCGACAGGAGTCCCCGGGCCTGGCCTGAACGCGCTACTGAGCGTCGTCGGGGTAGGCCCTGTCAAGTACATGAGCGAGGAGGCTTGCAGTGGTTTGTCCTTTGAGGTCTTATTTGCTTCTTCATTAACCTAAGCTTGGATCAGTTTCTGGTTTTCTCGCGCGTTGCGTAACGCCAATTGTGGTGGGGCCATCCTTGTAATGGCCCGTGAATAACTTTAACGCACGGGCGAGTAACTACCAATTCGCTCTTCCCACCACTCTCTTATCCCTGGCCACGTATGCTGCATGCCTTGAGTGGGGTAGGTAATGGAGGCACGTGGTGCACGAGAGCGTCAAGGCAGGGGCCCAGGCTTCTTGGGTTGGTGGAGAGGGATGGTGGTTACCCACCGATGGATCAGCCCCCAGCCCGCCTATATAAAAGGGGTGGCGAGGGAAAGCAGAAGTGCTCATCCACGCACCTTCTCTCCCCATTTTCTTCTTTCTCCCAGTAATGTTGAGAGGGAGAGACCGGGGCCAGGTCCCGGGCTTGAGCTTGGGGAAGATGACTTCGAAAGCTTATGTAGGCGCCCGGGGAGTGAGTCTAGTCCGGGGCCGAAAGGGACGTGGCGGTCGAGCCACTCGCAGCGTAGGAGGTACCAAGCTTTTCCACTATGGTGGAATGCTTGTCTCCTCTGCTCGGGTCGGCCGTCTGGCGGGGAGCACTAGACTTTGCCGTGAACCACTGCGGCTTCCTGCCCTGACGCTGGAGCTCCCAGGGCTTCTGGCATCTGTCTAGGGTGCAGCGCTCATGTCCCTTGGTAATCCCAGCACTGCCCCCTTTGGTGAAGTCGGGGTGAATGTCGAAGACGGTGGCATCTTCCTGCCCTCCAAGGAGGGGAGCGATGCTCCTCGCGCGTCTCGGACGTCATCGTCGCCTGCAGCTTCTCTGGGGGAGGCAATGGCTCGAGGAGCTGGCGCCCCCCTGGAGTGGTGGTTATGAAGAAAGAACGAGGGAATACGGAGAAGGCGGGTGGCAGGGCGTTAGGTCGGAGTACGATGGCACCGACGCCTTCGTCTTGTGCTGCCGACCTGCTGCCTCGTCTTTTCGTTCTTCCCCTCCCTCCCCGGCACCATCATCACCAGCCACTTGGTTACTGTGAAGGGGGCCGCTCTTTTGATGCCTTCGCCTCCTCCAGCAGTCTTCCAGCTGAGCTCCGGTGGTTCTCTCCGCCGGTGGTTTTGCTGGGGCTTCTGGCTGGTCCTGGAGGTGGTGACCAGGGCACCGCCGAGCTGCTCCTTCTGCCCCTCTCCTTCGCAGCCTCGCCACTCTCGATCTTGTCAGGCTGCGCCCGGCAGGTCCTGACGGGGTCGAGTGGGGCATCTTGCTCAGGCACCCCTTTTGCCCTCTTCCTCTTCCACCGCAGTGCCTAGGAGGAGAGGGGTACGAAAGGGATTATGGGGCACTTACCTTTTTTCAATCTAAAATATGTAGGCACTTGCCAAACTTTAGTCTAAATAATGTAATCTTCTTTATCCATGTTGGTGTTCTGTAAGATCTGCACTTATTCATCAGCATATTAATGAAAAAGACAAGCTTTGCCGGGCACTTGTGCATGCATCATACCCATGCAGAGGTGAAATGCCTCTATACGTTCAGGTAAACAAGTTATCTCCGGCAAGCTATCCTGCCGGTACCCTCGAATTGTTGCCGTGGGGCTAAGCCTGTTGGGCACAAATCACAAAGAGGGACCAGCCCCCCGCCAAGCCTTCTCCGCCAAAGGCCACTGCGACCATCCTGACCGAAGCAACGTTCGAGTCAAAGGATGGGAGCACCTAAGTTTCGAAGGTGACGAGGTTTTCATATGCACAAGTTTCTACTTACAGAACACGTAAGGATAAGAAGAGAACTTATCTATTTGGCTTGCCAAGGATCGTCACGTAGGCTCGTCTTCATTTCTTCTTTTTGGGATCGAGTCCATGGCAAGAACCCTACAACTTAATGTAGATGAAAACAATGCCTCATGCGACCTCATCTACATGATCATGCTATGCTCATGATATGCTTACGCATGCATGCAGGTTTTGGGGGCCCCCCAGCACTTTGTTTATTTATGTTGCTCAGGGTCTGCGCTTGGCTTTGTACAAGGGGTTACATGCAACATCGGCAAGGCCTGTACAAAAGGGTGGCTGTCGGGCAGGGCCCGACAACCGCGCCTTACGGGTAGAACTTACGGAGATGCTCAATGTTCCATGAGTTTTGCAACTGAATGCCATCTTCGGTCTCTAGACGGACTACGCCAGGTCTGGTGACTCGTGCTACCCGGTAAGGGCCTTCCCACTTCGACGTCAACTTGTTTGTACCCTTGGCGGACTGAACACACCTAAGGACAAGGTCGCCTTCCTCAAAACCCGGGCACGAACCCTGCGGCTGTGATAGCGACGCAGGGCTTGCTGGTAGCGTGCAGCACGCGTAGCGTCCCGGAGACGGGTCTCCTCAAGTAGCACAGCGTCATCACGCCAGTGCCGTTCCTGCACTACTTCATCGTAGGCAAGCACTCGAGGAGATCCGAATATGAGTTCCGTGGGGATAACTGCTTCTGCCCCATAGACTAGGGAGAAGGGAGTCTGTCCGGTAGCTCGATTTGGTGTCGTTCTGAGGGACCAAAGAACCACCGGCAGCTCGTCGATCCATCGCCTGCCACACTTTTGCAGTCTATCAAAGGTTCTTGTCTTGAGACCTCGCAGCACTTCAGCGTTCACCCTCTCAGCTTGTCCATTGCTTCTGGGATGGGCGACAGAGGCAAATGAGATCTTGCTTCCGAGGGCATGAACATATTGCATGAAGGCACGGCTCGTGAATTGGGTGCCATTGTCGGTGATGATCCGGGCGGGCACCCCGAAGCGGCACACCAATCCTTTCAAGAACTTGATAGCTGACTGTGCGGTCACCTTTCTCACGGGCTCCACCTCTGGCCACTTTGTGAACTTATCGATAGCGATGAACAAGAACTCAAAGCCCCCGGTAGCACGGAGGAAGGGGCCCAAGATATCGAGCCCCTAGACCGAGAAGGGCCATGATAAAGGGATCGTCTAAAGAGCTTCGGCAGGCTGATGGATGTTCTTGGAGTGAAACTGGCAGGCTTCACACTTGGTGACGAGCTCAACTGCATCTTGGAGGTCTGTGGGCCAATAGAAACCTTGCCGGAAGGCTTTTCCAACCAGAGCCCTTGATCCAATGTGTGAGCCGCACATACCCTTGTGTACCTCTGCCAATAGTTCCTTTCCTTCCTCCCGGCAAATGCACTTCAATTTCACACCATTGGGCCTCCTTCTGTACAGCGTGTTGTCAACAAACTGATACATACTGGCCCTCCGGGCTACTCTTTCAGCTTCTTCTTGCTCTTTGGGGAGCTCTCTGATTTGGAGGAAATGGACTATGTGTCATGCCCAGGTTGGGGCCAGGGGCTCGGCAACAAGGACCAGTGGCACCTCCTCATTTGCAGGAGCGCACTTCTCGACCGCAGGGACAGGTGGTCTGGCGGGATGGTGCAGCTCACTGATCGAAGGGGAGTTGTTCCCGCCAAGCTCTCTACCGGGAGCCTCGGGAGGCTCTGCCGGGTGAGGCTTGCCGGAGTCCAGTTTCCTCCTCTTTCTAGCCATTGTTGCCGAGGATACGGAGGGCTGAGTCAGATGGAGAACAAAAGTCCCTGTTTCCACAGGGATTTTTTGTACAGCGCACTTTGATAGATGATCAGCAATGTTGTTTTCCGCACGGGGCACGTGCTCTATTTGCAATCCGTCAAAGCGCTCCTCCAACTTTCTCACTTCCTCAATGTATGCCTCCATCAATGGACTTTGGTAATCCTTGTTCACTTGTCTCACCACAAGTTGCGAGTCTCCGCGGATGGTCAGCTTCTTGATTCCCAGTTCTATTGCAATCCTGAGCCCGGCAAGGAGCCCTTCATACTCTGCAGTATTGTTGGTAGCCTTCTCTTGGGGAAAGTGCATCTGGACGACGTACTTAAGGTGCTCCCCAGTGGGGGCAACAAGAAGCATGCCAACCCCTGCACCTTGTAGGGAGAAGGCACCATCGAAATACATAATCCATTCTTGGGGCGCTTCCTTGACGGGGATGATCGTCTCCAATACTTCTTCATCAGGAGTTGGTGTCCACTCTGCGATGAACTCTGCTAGTGCTCTGCTCTGAATAGTTGACATGCTTTCAAACTTCAAACCAAAGTTGGACAACTCCAAAGCCCATTCCACAATCCTGCCGGTGGCCTCGGGGTTCCAGAGTATGCGTTGCAAGGGGAAGCGGGTGACAACTGTGACCTCGTGGGCTTGGAAGTAGTGGTGCAATTTCCTTGAGGCCATGATGAGGCCAAAAATCAACTTTTGCATGCCAGAGTACCTCGATCTAGCTCCCTGTAACAGGGAGCTGACGAAGTACACTGGGCGCTGCACCACTTTCTTCTTTGCCACAACCATAGAACTGCTTCTGCTGCCCAGCCTTTCTTCGCTCTGGACCGACTCTGGTCTTGACGAGACGGGTTCGCTTTCCTCTTCAGAGGGGACAGTGGTTGTGGCTGCCACATCATCCACTTCCCGCTGCGCCACCAGTGCCGCACTAACCACTTGATTGGTTGCCGCTAAGTATAGCAGCAACAGCTCTTGTGGTTTGGGAGCGACCAAGGTGGGCACAGAGGAAAGATAGGCCTTCAAATCTTGCAGCACATCGTCTGCCTCTGGAGTCCACTCCACGGGTCCTGCCTTCTTCAAGATTTTGAAGAATGGCAGGGCGCGCTCAGCAGACTTGGAAATGAACCTGCTCAGTGCAGCCACGCATCCAGTCAAACACCTCATGTGCTTGACTGTCTTGGGTGCTTGAATTTGCTCGATAGCCTTGATCTTGTCGGGGTTGGCCTCTATCCCTCGATGAAACACAAAGAAGCCAAGTAGCTTGCCAGAGGGAACTCCAAACACACACTTCTCTGGGTTCAGCTTCAAGTTGATCCTGCGCAGATTAGCAAAGGTTTCTTCCAAATCCTGGATGAGGGTTGATCTGTCCTTGGTCTTGACCACAATATCATCCATGTAAGCTTCAATGTTTCTGTGCAGCTGGGATTCAAAGCCAATCTGTACTGCTCTTGCAAAAGTGGATCCGGCGGTCTTTAATCTGAAGGGCATCCGTACAAAGCAGTACGTGCCACATGGGGTTATGAATGCGGTCTTCTCTTCATCTTCCTTGGACATGAAGATCTGGTGGTATCCGGAGTAGGCATCCAGAAAGGAAAGCAGGTCACACCCAGAAGTGGAATCCACAATCTGGTCGATGTGCGGCAAGGGGAACGGGTCCTTCGGGCATGCCTTGTTTAGATCTGTGAAGTCTATGCAAAGCCTCCATTTCCCATTCGCCTTGCGCACCACCACTGGATTTGCTAACCATGTGGGATGCAACACTCCCCTGACCAAACCAGCTGCTTCAAGCTTCTTGATCTCCTCGGCAATAAACTGTTGCTGCTCCAAAGCTTGCTTCCGGACCTTCTGCTTGACGGGCCGGGCATGCGGGCAGACAGCAAGGTGGTGCTCGATTACCTCCCTGGGAACACCAAGGATATCAGATGGTTGCCAGGCAAACAAATCGATATTCGCCCGCAGGAAGGCAACGAGCGCGCTTTCCTATTTGTCATCAAGGGTGGCACTGATAGTGAAGGTACCATCAGCGCCAGCCAGCCCTGCCGGGACCTTCTTCACAGCAGGTGCAGCAGCTTTGGATCTCTTGCTATTGGAACTCTCCGGCAAGTCATCAACAGGCACAGCACACTCCGGAGAGGCACGCTTACCGGATTCCTTGTTGGCATCCTTGCTAGCTCTCTTCATTTTCTTACTTTCCTTGGCGGGAGCAGCGATTTCAGCAGCCTCGGCAGTGACCGCCTCCCGGTACATCTTGTCCACGCATATGACTGCGTCCTTCTGATCTGACGAAATGGAAATGACTCCTATCGGCCCTGGCATCTTCAAGGTGTTGTAGGCATAGTGGGACGCCGCCAAGAACTTGGCCAGAGCTGGGCAACCAAGGATTCCATTGTACGGCAGGGAGGTCAACCACGTCAAACACGATCTTCTCAGTCTAGTAGTTTAACTCCCCTCTGAACATCACCGACAGCATGATCTTTCCCTTAGGACGACTCCTGCCGGGGTTGATTCCTTGGAACGTGCCAGTAACCTTCAGCTCCTCATCTGCTATCTGAAGCTTGCTGATGACCTTTGGAGATATCAGATTCAACCCGGCCCCGCCGTCAACCAACATCTTTGTGACTTTGAGGTTGCGTATTGTTGGTGAGACCAACAACGGCAAGCACCCTACTGTGGTGGTGCGGTCAGGGTGGCCCTCTTCGTCAAAGATTACGGGTGTGCGGGACCACTTGAGCGGCTTCCGAGAATCTGCCGCTGGCTCCATGGCATTGACTTCACGCGCCCACTGTTTAAGTTCGTGGTGAGAGGAGTGCAGAGATGCACCCCCGTCAATGCACAAGGCGTCAGTGGCTTTCTGGAACTCCTGCTCACTAGTTTCCTCTTCATCTCCTCCATCACTCTCATCATTGCAATCCTCCTTCTTACGGCCTCTGGCGGGCTTCCCTTGATTCTGAGGAGCCTTGCCGGGGCGGCTTGCTCCACCGCCTCGGCCCTTCCCGCCAGCACCATCCTGGTTTTTCTCCTCGTCACGCTTCTCATACTCAACCCTCTGCTTCTTGACGAGCTGCTCAACCTGATGACACTCCTGAAGGTCGTGGCCCTTGGTCCTATGGATCTTGCAGTACGGCCCATCACCCTTCCCAGTCTTCTCGGCAGCCACGGCCACCTGGCAGTCAGTGCACGCGGCAACCTCCTTACCGGGGGCCTCAGCCTTGGCCTTCTTGCCGGTACTAGGTGTGCTTGATCCTTCGACGGCCATCACAACTTTCTCCTTGCGCTTCTTATTGTGCTTCTTGTTCTTCTTCTGGTTGGTGGCATCGTCGTCATCGTCTGAATCGATGTCGACGCCATCCTCTTCATCGGGAAGTCGCCTTCCCTCCTCTATGCGAGTACACTTATCCACTAGAGTGTATAACTCATTCACAGTCTTGGGCAACCGCACGTTCATTTTTTAACGTATCCTGCGGTTGCGCACGTTGGACTGGAATACGGCTATCACAGCTGCCGGGTGGATATCTGGGATGTTCCTGTGCGCTCGACTGAACCTTTGCATGTACTTCCGCGGACTTTCTCCTTCCTTCTGTGGGAGGAGCTGCAGATCGCTGGGCCGTCCTGGTTCTTGATGGCCGCCCGTAAAGGCACCAACAAACTCATGGCACAGGTCAGCCCAAGTTGAGATGGAGTTCTCCGGCAGGTGCATTAGCCAAGACCTCACATTTGGCTTGAGTGCCAAAGGGAAGTAGTTGGCGAACACCTTCTCATCTCTTCCCCCGGCAGCCTGAACAGCGATGGTGTAGATGCTTAGGAACTCTGCCGGGTTCAATCTCCCATCGTACTTCTCTGGTATCTCTGGCTTGAATGTGCGGGAAGATGGCCAACGGACTTGCCGCAGTTCACGAGTGAAGGCGGGGCACCCAACCTCGAAAGGTAGGTACCCACCCTCTCCGGGTGTAGGCTCGTCGATGTCGGGGCCGTTACGCCTATCAGACTGGCGGTGGGTGTCGCGACGCCGCTTGATGGTGATGCACGCGCCTTCCCCTCGCCTGTCTTCCTGGGCCTGCCGCTGGTCTCGACATGCTCGAGGGCCGGACGAAGACATCGCGACGTCGTCGGGTTCTTGATCGCATGGCTCCGGCCGTGGCCCCTGCGCAGGCTGCCGTAGAGGGGACTGCACCGTGGGGGAGGCCCCTTCGGCACGGCCAGCAGCGCGGGCCCTTGTCGTCGCGTGGGGAGGCCGTGGCGGGCCAGCTCGCTATGATCCTCCCGCCTCGGCGAAACCAATCAGGCTTTGAATGGTGGCTCTCCACTCATCCATCTGATCGGCTGTCAGCGGAAATCTCAACAGCAGCTGGGCCCACGCCATAGCCTCCGAAGAGGTGCTTGGCATGGATGACGACATAGACCGTAGCGTCACCTGGCTCCTGATGTTGCCGGTAGTAGCTGCCCCGTGTTCTCGTCGTCGTGAGCCCATTGCCAAGGTGGCTGATACGTCTCCAACGTATCTATAATTTTTTATTGTTCCATGCTGTTGAATTATCATTCTTGGATGTTTTACAATCATTTTATAGCAACCTTATATCATTTTTTGGGACTAACCTATTGACATAGTGCCCAGTGCTAGTTGCTGTTTTTTGCTTGTTTTTTTCTTCGCAGGAAATAAATACCAAATGGAGTCCAAACGCAGCGAAACTTTTTGGTGATTTTTTCTGGACCAGAAGACACAAGTTGGGCCAAGAAAGTACCTGAGGGGGCTTCGAGGGGAGCACAACCCACCAGGGCGCGCCTGGGGGCCCAGGCGCGCCTAGGTGGGTTGTGCCCACCTCGGCGCCTCCCGCACCGCCTCTTTGCTCTATAAATACCCCAATATTCCAAAAACCCTAGGGGAGTCGACGGAAATCAATTCCAGCCGCCGCAAGTTCCAGAAACCACAGATCCAATCTAGACACCATCACGGAGGGGTTCATCATCCTCATTGGTGCCTCTCGGATGATGCGTGAGTAGTTCATTGTAGACCTATGGGTCCGTAGTTAGTAGATAGATGGCTTCCTCTCTCTCTTTTGATTCTCAGTACAATGATCTCTTGGAGATCTATTTGATGTAATTCTTTTTGCGGTGTGTTTGTTGGGATCCGATGAACTTTGAGTTTATGATCAGATCTATGTTTTATCCATGAAAGTTATTTGAGTCTTTTGATCTCTTATATGCATGATTACTTATAGCCTCGTATTTCTTCTTCGAATCTTTGGTTTAGTTAGGCCAACTAGATCGATTTTTCTTGCCATGGGAAGAGGTGCTTTGTGATGGGCTCGATCTTATGGTGCTCGATCCCAGTGATAGAAGGGGAACCGACATGTATGTATTGTTGCTATTAAGGATATCAAGACGGGGTCTATTTCTACATAAATAGATCTTGTCTACATCATGTCATTGTTCTTATTGTATTACTCCGTTTCTCCATGAACTTAATACACTAGATGCATGCTGGATAGCGGTCGATGTGTGGAGTAATAGTAGTAGATGCACGCAGGAGTCGGTCTACTAATCTTGGACGTGATGCCTATATAATGATCATTGCCTGGATATCGTCATAATTATTTGAAGTTCTATCAATTGCCCAAAAGTAATTTGTTTACCCACCGTATGCTATCTTTCTCGAGAGAAGCCACTAGTGAAATCTACGGCCCCCGGGTCTATTTTCTCATCATATATTTTCAGATCTATTTTGCTATTTGCCTTTTTATTTAGTTGCCACTTTTATTTTTAGATCTATATTTCTAAAAACGCAAAAATATTTTGCTGCACTTTATTTTATTCGAGATCTATTTATCCAATCTACTACAATTTATCTCCCATCGACTTGCCAATTTCTGGCGCCGTTACCCAAAAGGGATTGACAACCCCTTTAACACGTCAGGTTGCAAGTATTTGTTCTTTGTGTGCAAGTGATGTTTACGTAGTGTTGCTTGGTTCTCCTACTGGTTTGATAACCTTGGTCTCATCACTGAGGGAAATACCTATCATTGCTGTGCTGCATCATCCCTTCCTCTTTGGGGAAATACCAACGTAGTTTAAGCAAACATCAGTGGTGTGGTGACGAGGTGGAGGCGCTTGAGGGCCAGCGCCTCCGTTTGGCGCATTGGTTGGGTCAGCTCGTTCCGGGAGTGGCGCACGCCCTGTGGCCGCGCCTGCAGCGGGAGCGGCCGGAGAGTTGCGATTCACCCCAGAGTGAGTGCCACCGCTGCGGCTGTGCCCTTCGGCCGGGCGGAGAGGTGCAGACAGAATGATTTCTCCACCCGTACCTCGTGGAGCGTGGCCACTGGGATGCTGTTGGTGTTGTCCTTCCCTGATGCCTTCCGCCCTCGTTTCAGCCACAGGGGAGGTGGTGACGACGCCGCCTGCGCCGGCCACATCCCCCGCAGCGTCCATGTCTCCGTGCGTCCCCGTAGCCTCCGCGGCATCGGCGGCCGCGTGCGACGGGGCCTTCGAAGTGGACGGATGAGCTGCAGCACCGGGCTTCTTAGGCGCCATGGACGATGGAGCCATCGATGAAGAAGATGGTGAGGATGATGAAGATAATGACGCGCAGCGTACGCTTCTCAGGTTCGCGCAAGCGCTGCCCCCCTACCTGGCGCGCCAAAGATGTCGTGGGAAACCATGGCCACCTATGGGGCCATTAGCCCCTTGTGGTTCGGCAGGGGGGACAAGCACATTGCATAAAGAGAGGAGAATGTAGCGCAGCACGGCAGAGATCACACGGGCAATTTTACCTAGGTTTGGGCCGCCGTGAGGCGTAAAACCCTACTCCTGCTTTGGTGGATTGATGGTGGATTGTGGTGGAAAACGCAGCGCTCTTGCCCGGCAAGGTTGCCTCGGGGCGAGGGCAGCTACGCGTGTATGAGTGTACAAGGGTCCGAATCCTTTCTATGGTTGCCATGGCCCTCCTTTTATAGATCAAGGGGTCACCACAGTGGCAAATCAGTCATTGCATACTGATTAGATAGCGAACAGTGCTATCATACCTAACTCTGCAGATAGAGCAGGGCGCATTAAATGCGCCGCTTAGTGTCACATCGTGGCGTGCCCGGCAAGCCTTGCTGGGCTGCTCGGCCACCTTCTCATCTGTCTGCTTGACACGTCTCTGGACAGGTGTCATTTGGAGGTGATTTCCATAGGAAGTGGCTGCCACATGCGAAATAACAGCCACTTAGTCACTTGGGGGCTTGACACCACACCGATCGATGACTTGCGTCACTGTGAGGTGGAGCGGTGGAGCCTTGGCGGGGGTAGTTTGCCTTGGTAGCGCCCGGCAGGCCTGCCGGGACGGTCTTGAGGCTTGACTTCGGGGCCACCTCGTCCTCGCCAGGCTCGCCTACCCGGCAAGGGAGGTTTCTCCTTAGTGGTGTCTTGCTCATTTAGCTTGTCTTGGTCCTCTTGATCTGCCCTTTGATTCCTCAAAGAGCTGATCTCTCCTTGCTTGGTCTGGACTTGGATGTTGCGAGCTTGCCTACAGGCCTGTGTACAGTCTGGGCAACATACCTGGGGTTTGTTGCACCGACAACCCAGGGGCCATAGTTTTCACTAGAGGCTTCTCTCTCGAATAAGTAGCATACGGTGGGTAGACAAATTACTGTTGGGCAATTGATAGAAAAACGCATAGTTATGATGTTATTCATGGCAATGATCATATATATAGGCATTACGTCCGTGACAAGTAGACCAAAATGATTCTGCATATACTACTACTCCACTTTGAGAGCACTTCTATGCTTGGCTCTCTACATATTAAGTTCATGACAAACAGAGTAATGCATGAAGTATGATGACATAATGTAGATAGAACAAAACCAAGCAATATGATTGAAACCCGTCGTTTTACCCTTAATGGCAACAAGAAAAATACGTGCCTCACTACCCCTTCTGTCATGAGGTGAGGACACCGCAAGATTGAAGCCATTACAAAGCACCTCTCCCATGAAAGATAAATCAATCTAGTTGGCCAAACCAAACGGATAGATCAGAGAGAAATACAAAGCTATATCAATCATTCATAATAAAGTTCAGAAAAGACTCATTTACTTTCAATGAATAATCTGATCATAAACCCACAATTCATCGGATCCCAACAAACACACCACAAAAGAATATTACATCGGATAGAACTCCATGGAGATCATGCAGAACTTTGTATTGAAGATCTGAGAGAAAGAAGAAGCCATCTAGCTACTAGCTAGGGACCCATAGGTTTGTGGTAAAGTACTCACACATCATTGAAGGTGTAGCAAGGATGATGTAGAAGCCTTTCATGATTGATTCCCCCTCCGGCAGAGTACCGGAAAAAGCCTCCTGATGGGATCACGGAAGTATAGAAGCTTGTGGCAGTGAAAGAAGTGTTTCGGGTGGCTCTCTGGTGGTTTGGGAATATTTGGGAATTTATGGAATTGGAATTAGGTCAAACAGAGTTGTGTGGGACCCATGAGCTCAGGTGAAGTGCCCCCCTGTGATAGAGGCAAAGGTGTCCCGATGTTTCGGTGAGATAGCTATCGTTTTCTGTGGGAGTCGACTTTGACGATCCGACTATGAACATGCGAAGACGTCGCGCCTTAGCAATCGCTAAACCAACTTTCGAGGGGTTATTGACCACGCCGGAGCATGATCAACCTGACCACGAGGGTCTATTTCCTGCAAGCAAATGAAGAACAAGCAAGAAACTGAGATTGCAATCGGGATATTGTGAATATAAGATGAAAGCTTTATTGATCAAGGTGGGGTTCTATGACGTCTTGGTCTGGTCGTTGAACACAAACGAAGTACGCAAAGTTGCAGCTATGGCGAACTTTTAATCTAAACAAAACCCAAAGTCTAAACGACGCCCTAAGGGCTGTATATATGGAGGAGTAGGAGGGAATTTCATGACCCCTTGTAGGAGGGGTTCGAAACCAACCCTAAGTTTGTTTCCCCACACATACGGACTCTAAAAATAGCCTATACTTAAATATTTCGAAATTACATAGGCCTGTCCTAAAAATAAGGTGTCGCAGCACCTAAAATAAGCTATGGACAAAATTTATGAAGGGGCATCTTGTATATTTTGTCCATGTCCTTGTAGGTCATCACAGAGGCTTCAAAGTGCTCAAATATGCACTAGAAATGCAATTCTGGATCCCTTCGTGCGCGCCTTCATCTCCATGCTTGATCCTGCTCCAGTGTTCATCCCTCTTGTCCATGCTAGGCCCTTCATTAGTAATCAACACAAATGTATCCAATTTAGGCAGCATCATATTCTCATGAACATTAGAATTGTCACCAAGAAACAAAAGTACCTGGTAATTCAATTGGCATGCGCGAGCTCTAGTAATTGGTCCAGTATGTATAGCAGCAGGGGTTGTGGGTGTAACAATGGTATTGATGTCCTCATCATCCTCCCCTTCTTGAAATGAAGTCTTCCTCGACGGAAGCTCATCTTCCTCACCCAAATAAGGCTTCAAATCTGCAATGTTAAAAGTGGGACTAGCCCAAAATCTGGAGGCAGCTCAAGTTTATATGCATTATCATTTATTTTCTCTAACACCTTGATAGGACCATCAGCACGTGGCATTAGCTTTGATTTGCACAAATCAGGAAATCTATCCTTACGCAAATGTAACCAAACAAGATCTCTAGGTGCAAACACAACACGTTTTCTACCCTTATCTCCAGCAAGTTTATATTTAGCATTCATACGCTCAATATTCTCCTTAGTTAACTCATGCATTTTTAAGATCAATTCAGCACGTTGTTTAGCATCAAAATTAACCTTCTCTAAAGATGGAAGAGGCAACAAATCAATAGGTGCACGAGGTAGGAAACCATACACAATTTCAAAAGGGCACATCTTAGTAGTAGAATGCATGGAAAGATTATAAGCAAATTCAATATGAGGCAAGCATTCTTCCCACATGTTCTTGTTATTCTTCAAAACAGCCCTAAGCATAGTAGAAAATGTTCTATTGACTACTTCAGTTTGTCCATCAGTTTGGGGGTGACAAGTAGTACTAAAAAGCAGTTTAGTCCCCAACTTAGCCCATAAACATCTCCAAAAGTGGCTAAGAAATTAGTATCACGATCTGAAACAATAGTATTTGGCACACCATGCAAGCGAATAATTTCACGAAAGAACAAATCAGCAACATTAGCAGCAGCATCGCTTTTATGACATGGTATGAAGTGTGCCATTTTCGAAAATCTATCCACGACAACAAATATGCTATCCCTCCCCTTCTTTGTTCGAGGTAATCCTAAAACAAAATCCATAGATATATCCTCCAAAGGAACACTAGGTATAGGCAAAGGCATATATAAACCATGAGGATTGAGTCATGACTTAGCTTTTTGACATGTAGTGCAGCGAGCAACAAAACGATCAACATCCCGTCTCATCTTTGGCCAAAAGAAATGTGTAGCAAGTATATCCTCCGTATTCTTCATGCCAAAGTGTCCCATTAATCCTCCTCCATGCGCCTCCTGCAACAAAAAAAGACGAATGGAGCTAGCTGGAATGCATAGCTTGTTAGCACGAAACACAAATCCATCGTTAACAACGAACTTGTTCCATGTTCTCCCTTCTTTACAATTCTGCAATACATCTTTAAATTCAGCATCATGCACATATTGATCTTTGATGGTCTCCAAACCAAATATTTTAAAGTCAAGTTGTGAAAGCATAGTATAACGACAAGACAATGCATCAGCAATAACATTTTCTTTACCCTTCTTGTGTTTAATGACATAAGGGAAAGTCTCAATGAATTCAACCCATTTAGCATGTCTACGGTTCAGTTTTGCTTGACTTTTAATGTGTTTCAAAGATTCATGATCAGAATGTATAACAAATTCTTTGGGCCATAAATAATGTTGCCATGTTTCTAAGGTCCGAACAAGAGCATATAATTCTTTACCATAAGTAGAATAGTTCAGACTAGGCCCACTCAATTTTTCAGAAAAGTATGCAACAAGTTTACCTTCCTGTAATAACACACCTCCTAATCCAATTCCACTAGCATCACATTCAAGCTCAAAAGTCTTATTAAAATCAGGAAGTTGGAGTAAAGGAGCATGTGTCAACTTATCTTTCAATACTGTGAAGGCTTCTTCCTGTGCGGTACCCCAAACAAAAGGCACATCCTTCTTTGTAAGCTCATTGAGAGGTACAGCAATGGTGCTAAAATCTCTCACAAAACGCCTATAGAAACTAGCGAGGCCAAGGAAACTCCTCACTTGTGTGACCATTTTGGGCTGCGGCCAACTCCCAATAGCCTCAATCTTGGCTTTATCAACTTCAATTCCCTATGGAGTAACAACATAGCCAAGAAAAGATGCTCGGTCGGTGCAAAAGGTGCACTTCCCAAGGTTACCAAACAAACGTGCATCACATAGAGCAATAAAAACAACACGTAAATGTTCCAAATGTTCCTCCAAAGATCTGCTATAAATCAATATATCATCAAAGTAAACTACCACAAATCGTCCAATGAAAGCACGTAAAACTTTGTTCATTAATCTCATGAAAGTACTAGGTGCATTAGTTAACCCAAAAGGCATGACTAACCACTCATATAATCCAAACTTAGTTTTAAATGTTGTTTTCCATTCATCTCCCAATTTCATATGAATTTGATGGTATCCACTACGCAAATCAACTTTAGAGAATATTGTAGAGCCACTCAATTCGTCAAGCATATCATCTAGCCTAGGAATAGGATGACGATAACAAATAGTAATATTATTAATGCCTCTACAATCAACACACATACGCGACGTACCATCCTTCTTTGGCACTAGTATAATAGGAACATCACAAGGACTAAGAGATTCGCGTATATAACCTTTGTCGAGCAGCTCCTGTACTTGACGCATAATCTCCTTCGTCTCCTCTGGATTCGTACGGTATGGCGCATGGTTTGGCAGCGAAGCACCGGGAATTAAGTCAATCTGATGCTCAATCCCGCGAATAGGTGGTAATCCCGGTGGCACGTCTTGTGGAAAGACGTCAACAAACTCCTGCAAAATGTTAGTGACAACAGGAGGTAAAGAGGAAGGCACGTCCTCGAATGAAAATAATGCCTCTTTTTACACAAAAGCGTAGCAAACAGATTTGCTAAAATCTAGATCATCAATATCAGATTTGGTGGCAAGTAAACATGCACTTTTCAATTTAGTTTCAGAAGCAACACTAGATGGTTTATTATTAGGCTTCATTTGTTGCTCAAATTATTTTGCCACAATCTGATTTTCACTCTTATTTTTCTCCTGTTTTGCTTTATTAGCTCTATTAATATCATCTTTCGAAATGGAATCAGGAGTCATAGGAAGCAAAGTAATATGTTTATCCTTATGAACAAAAGTATACTAATTGTTTTCTACCATGGTGTACAGAATTTTTATCAAATTGCCATGGTCTACCAAGTAATAAGGAACATGCTTGCATGGGTACCACATCACAATCAACATAATCAGCATATGTAGAGATACTAAAATGCACACGAACAGTATGTGTTACCTTAACCTTGCCGCTATTGTTGAACCATTGGATGTAGTAAGGATGTGGATGTGGTCTTATGGTGAGAGATAGCTTCTCCACCATCTCCATGCTAGCCAAGTTGTTGCAGCTCCCTCCATCTATGATGACATGAACAGAACGTTCCTTCACAACTCCCTTTGTATGGAACAAATTATGCCTCTGATTTTGCTTAGCTTGTGTGAAATGCACACTCAAAACACGCTGAGCAACTAAACTTTCATACCTGTCAGCATCTTTAGCAGCCATGTATTGCGTCTCATGATCAGAATCATCTCCACCGTGTTCTTCACTTGTAATAAGAGCCAAAGTCTCCTCATCATAGTCACTAGCGGACTCATACCCACCATCCTCAGTAGAAATCATAACACGCGGAGATTGGCATTCTCTCGCATAATGACCTCTACCCTTACAACGATGACAAATAATATCATGTGTGTGCCATGTTGATGCCATGGATGAAGAAGAGCTCTGTGCAGGCCCGGTAGGTGTGCTCTTGGCAGATAGTGGTGGTAGTGCCTGTTTTCTTGTATCACGGCTGGAGGTGGCAGATGACGGAGGTGCCGTTGTAGCAGAACATGTGTAAATAGAAGATGCACGCGGTGTCCATGATGAAGGTCGACCTGCAGAAAAATTAGTCTGCGCCAATGCCTGTCAATCCTGCACTTCACGTTCAGCTTTTCAAGCAAGATGGAATAAACGAGTGATATTGTTATACTCCTTATACTCTAAAATGGTCTGAATCTCTCTATTTAATCCACCCATAAAATGTGCAAGCATAGCTTCATTAGCCTCAACAATACCACATCTAATCATGCCAGTTTGTAATTCCTGATAATACTCCTCTATAGAATTTTTTCCTTGTCTCAAACGCTGCAGTTTTTGAAGTAATTCACATTGATAATATGGTGGAACCCAATGAGTACGCATAGCAGTTTTCAAAGCAGCCCAAGTAGTAGGTATATTATCATGATATAATCTACAATGTTCAGACCACCAAACAGAAGCAAAACTAGTGAATTCACAAACAGCTGCAGCAACACGTCTATCCACAGGATATTGTAAGCATGTGAAATGTTGTTCAGTTTCTAACTCCCAAGTAAGATATACATCAGGAATGTATCTACCCTCAAACGGTGGAATATTAAATTTTAGTTTAGGAATATGGTCATAATCTCGTACTTGAGGTGGTGTTGCAACCCTACCGTTCCGAATATATGCATGAGGTCGACCCGCTGGTGGTGGTGCTGGTGGTTGCACGTAGTTCTGATTTTGATCAACCTCATCCTTGTAATAGTCCTCCACCCCTGCAGTAGCAGCAGGAGCTACAGAAGCATCAACAATAGTAGCAGCAGCACCAGAAGTTTGTCCTGGCTCAAGAGGGACACGCTGCGCTCGCCCTGCTGGATCGCGGCGTGGAGGTAGTTGTTGATGTTGTTGCAATGGTGCAGCAGATGCAGGTGGTGGTTGAGGAAGACGCGTGAGTACTTCATCGAACTTGGCGTCCAACTTGGTGTCAATTGTCTTCTCAACGACATCAATCCTCTCTGGTGCCTTTCCAAAGCTGGCCATCATGTCTTCCACCTGTTGACTCAACATTTGCTGAAATTTATTATGAAGCTCCTTCTTCGTCATGTTCTCCCAGTCAATCTCGTCGGCTTGTGGTCCTTCCATGGTTAGCAGTAATAGAAACACACAAGAATATGATCCTATAGACTACTAAAAAGTGGTGGTGTCACAAATCCGTCAAGCAAATCTCAAATTCTTACCAGTTCTTACCCAACAACAGGTGGTGATCGGCAACCGTTGTAGCCAAAACTCTCAAAGCTTGGACAGAGCGATTGCCAGGTGGTGTCAAACGCACGATGTAGATGTATGTGGAGCTGGGAAAGCTTGTGATATGGTAGCAAAAATGTCAGCAATAATCAATTCAGAGATGCAAAGTTGAATAAACGCTCAACGACGGTACTGTGCTGGTCCTAGGCTAGACCGTACTAGAGACGCGAGCCTAGAACACTAACAAAATCACGACGCGACACGTAAACAAGGGAAAAGCACTCTGGATTTTTTCTGGCATTTTTTTGGCGAAAATCACTATAATGGCGAGTGTCTCAAAACTCTTCCCAAGTCAAGATAACAGGATAGGCACGGAATTTTTTTGACTTTTTTTTTCGAAATCAGGGCAGTGACGACCAAAAAGTGCAACAAAAAATCACTATGATGGCGAGTGTCTCAAAACTCTCCCAGGGACCTAAAAACAGGATAGAGAAAATATATTTTCGACTGCCGAAATTTTGGCCTAAAAACTGCCCTTTTTTTCGAAACCTACTTAGGCAAGGAAACACGAATCGGAAAATAGATGGATCTCGAAAATAAACCTAATATGAAAAGAACTCAGATTGGTGGTGGATATATGGTGGTAGTATATGGCAACGGTGGTGGTATATGGTAGCGGTGGTGGTATATGGTAGAGGTGGTAGGATATGGCAACGGTGGTGTTATATGGTAGCGGTGGTAGGATATGGCAGCGGTGGTGGAATATGGCAGCAGTGATGGTATATGGCAGCGGTGGTAGGATATGGCAGCGGTGGTGGGATATGGCAGCGGCGATGAAGATGGTGCGGCGGCGACATGACAAACTGTGACCGAACTCGAAACTCTAAAGGACTAGACGCTAAGACCAGCAACTAGACACGACGATGCAACCACAAATTCAACAAAGCAAAACCCTAAAAAGATTATGCAAAGGCTCAGATTGGTTCGGATATGATGAACTAACCCTAAATTTATTTCTTTTTGGCTTTTTCATGGACTGTAGGTATGAAGAACCGACTCGATCTAAACTATGAAAAATTGGAAAATCTCACCGAGCAAACTGGAAATCTGATACCACTTGATAGAGGCGAAGGTGTCCCGATGTTTCGATGAGATAGCTATCGTTTTCTGTGGGAGTCGACTTTGACGATCCGACTACGAATGTGTGAAGACGTCGCGCCTTAGCAATCGCTAAACCAACTTCCGAGGGGTTATTGACCACCCGGAGCATGATCAACCTAATCACCAGGGTCTATTTCCTGCAAGCAAACGAAGAACAAGCAAGAAACTGAGATTGCAATCGGGATATTGCGAATATAAGATGAAAGCTTTATTGATCAAGGTGGGGTTCTGTGACATCTTGGTCTGGTAGTTGAACACAAACGAAGTACGCAAAGTTGCAGCTATGGCGAACTTTTAATCTAAACAAAACCCAAAGTCTAAACGACGCCCTAAGGGCTGTATATATGGAGGAGTAGGGGGGAATTTCATGACCCCTTGTAGGAGGGGGTCCGAAACCAACCCTAAGTTTGTTTCCCCACACATACGGACTCTAAAAACAGCCTATACTTAAATATTTCAAAATTACATAGGCCTGGCCCAAAAATAAGGTGGCGCAGCACCTAAAATAAGCTATGGACGAAATTTATGAACGGGCATCTTGTATATTTCGTCCATGTCCTTGTAGGTCATCACAGAGGCTTCAAAGTGCTCAAATATGCACTAGAAACGCAATTCTGGATCCCTTCGCGCGCGCCTTCATCTCCATGCTTGATCCTGCTCCAGTGTTCATCCCTCTTGTCCATGCTAGGCCCTTCATTAGTAATCAACACAAATGTATCCAATTTAGGCAGCATCATATTCTCATGAACATTAGAATTGTCACCAAGAAACGAAAGTACCTGGTAATTCAACTGGCGTGCACGAGCTCTAGTAATTGGTCCAGTATGTATAGCAGCAGGGGCTGTGGGTGTAACAATGGTATTGATGTACTCATCACCCTAGGGGCGTGTCGTGTGAGCTCATCGCTCTCCCTTAGATCCTCTGGCCTCCTCCCGAACATTCTAGGGTCCCTTGTGGTCCAGAAAAAATCACCATAAAGTTTCATCGTGTTTGGACTTTGTTTGGTACTGATTTTCTAAAAAGCTGAAAACAAGCAAAAAAACAACAACTGGCACTGGGCACTGAGTTAATAGGTTATTCCCCAGAAATGATATAAAATTGCATATAAAGTATCTAAGATTGGTAATATAATAGCATTAAACAATAAAAAATTATTGATACATTGGAGACATATCAGTATTCTGCTGAAATTGGGATTTCGTGAAGAGTGGGTCAAACTGGTTATGCAATCTGTTAGTACAATGGAATAACATGTACATTAGCTGAGGAAGAAGGGAAGCTTGAGGGAGTGAAGGTGTGTAGGGAAGCACCGGCCATCACTAATCAATTGTTTGCATATGATATTAATCCCGATGAAGGCCAATACCGAGAATGCTGAGTGTCTGAAAGAAATCCTTGCATCATATTTTTCCACTTCGGGATAGAAGGTTAGTGTGGACAAGTCAAGTGTGTTTTTTAGCCCTAATACTAGAGTTGAGGTGAAGAAACAAATTTGCAGTAGTTTGAATATAATGACTGAGGCACTATTGGATACTTATCTAGATTTACCATCCAGTGTGGGTTTAGATAGGATAGATTGTTTCCAGTTTTTGTTGGATCGAGTTATGAAAAGAATTATGGGATGGAAGGAAAGGCAACTTTCAACGGGAGGAAAGGAAGTGCTACTCAAATCAATTGTACAGGCTATACCATCTTATGCAATGTTGGTTTTCAAAATTCCAAAACATATTTGTAAACGAATTACACATGCGATGTCGCATTATTGGTGGGGTGACAGTGACAATCAGAGAAGAATGCACTGGTTTGAGTGGTGGAAGTTGTGTGTGCCAAATATAGAAGGTGGAATGAGATTTCGGGATATTCATTGTTTTAACCTAGCCCTGCTTGCGAAATAGGCTTGGACATTAATTGATAATGCGGATTCCCTGTGTGCCCGTGTTCTGAAAGCCAAATTCTATCCAGATTGTGATATTTTGAATGCAACTCTGAAAAAGAGAGCCTCATTCACATGGCAGAGTATTATGTCGGGGGTGCGGACACTAAAAAGAGGTCATATATGAAGGATCGGTGGTGGTAGTCGGATCAATGTTTGGGATGATGAATGGAACCCTAACTCACCTACCAGGAAAGTGTCACGGCTCGTGGAGGTAATTTATTATCAAAAGTAAGTGATTTCATTGACCCTGTTATGGCTCTTGGGATGAAGAGTTGGTTCCTCAAACATTCTGGCAAGTTGATGCGGCGCGGATCCTTGCGATTCCATTGCCTAAATTTGATATGTCGGACTTTGTAGCATGGAACTTCTGCAAAAGTGGGAGATTCTCGGTGAGATTAGCATACTTCGCAAAGTGGCACAACCAATATGGACATAAAATGTCAGGAGAAAATACAGTTGGACCTTCAAAGAATTCATTAATTTGGGGGACGATCTGGAGCTTAAGCTATCCTGCTAAGATTAAAATTTTCCTCTAGCAAACTATGTTAGGATCGCTACCATGTCGGGTGACTTTGGCTAACAATCATATAAAAGTCAGTGGGCAATGTCCTACATGCGGTATAGGAACGGAGGATACCAAGCACCTGTTATTCACTTGTGCAAAAGCTAAAGAGGCATGGCGGTTACCGGGTTTGGACTTTGCTATTGATAAAGCATGTGTCGTGGATCATGCGGGAGAAGCTGTGCTAGAATATTTATTGCTACAACTAGCTGAAGAATGTGTGGTCATCGGTTTGGGAAATTCAACGGAAGCAATTGCTATTGGTTGCTGGTATTTATGGTGGAAGAGGAGAAAGTTAGTGCATAATGAAAAGGTCCAGGAACCTAAGTTCATAGCAATGGCAGTCAGAGATTTGCTTGCTAAGTATACTATGGCAAGCGATGGAAAGGCGACGATTAAGTGACATGGCTGGGAAAGACCAAGGAGCAACTATGTGAAGCTAAATGTGGATGGGGCTTTTGACCCAAACTTACTCAATGGCTCGTATGGCATTGTCATCAGAGACTCGAATGGCAGATTCGTCGCGGCAGGAAACAGGAAAATTGATTGGTGCGGAGACGTGCTTATGGCTGAGGCACTGACCTTATATTTGTCTTAATTTGGCAACTATAGTTGGGTGTAGCTACATAGAGGTGAACTCTGACAACATCGAGGTGATAGAGACAATGAAGAATGGTGGTCGCTCTTTCGAACTATCACTAGTGCAGAATCGGGCTTTAGTCCCGATTCGTAAGGACCTTTAGTGCCGGTTCTGCAACCGGCACTAAAGGGTGGGGACTAAAGCCCCCCCCCCCTTTAGTGTCGGTTCTGCATGAACCGGGACCAAAGGCCCCCCACGTGGCACGAGCCCGCGCCGGGGGGCTGGGGGCCTTTAGTCCCGGTTGGTTACACCGACCGGGACTAAAAGGTATAGGGGTTTATGGTTTATGGTTTATTTTTCCTTTTAATTTTGTGTTTTCCATTTAATTCTTTTTCATTTCAAACATATTTTAGGCTACTACATATTGTACATGTTATGCATATATATAAATAGAATTTCTCATAGAACCGATCATATATATATCATCGAATTTCTCGCACGACCATTCACATACACATATATATATACAATTTGGTATATACAATTTCTCCTACAATTTGCAGATCATTACACATGGAGGCATTACAGCTTGTAATGGTATTCTCCTTTGGGATCTATGACCTGGTTGAGCAAAAATCCCGCTATTTCCTCTTGAATTGCTCATACGCGATCATTTGGTAGGAGCTTATCCCGCATCTCCATCATCTTTATTAAAGAAGGAGATCAATATGAATATATTAGTTGTGTGTATATATATTAGATCATGAAAAAAAGATTTGTGAATTGTGTTCTGGCAAACGTACCCAAAGTGCTCTGTCAGATGTGCTCCTTTCGGACATCATCATGCGAATGTTCTCGCAAATGTAGTACGCACATAAATTATTCCCCGGCGCCTGCCTCATGGCCTTTACGAGAATAGAATTCAATCAGATAATAATTAATCAAGCATGATAATGGTATTGATGAAAGTAGAATTAAAGAGATGCGCAGACGTAGCTAGTAGTACTTAATTACCTTGGGTCGCACCCATTTCAGCTGTTGTTTCCATTCGCCTTCAACCTGTTTGATGAACTTTTTCCAAGCCCTGCCCGCCGGCAAAGAAAATGAATAAAGGAGTTATTAATTAGTTGATATCAGGAAATGAACTAAAGAGGCCGACATAGTGCGATAATGATTGAAATTACCTGTCGACCATCCCCCTCACGATTGCGTATTCATAACTATCTTTATATAGTGAGTCCAGTACTTGAACTTTTCCCTCGTCAACTTCAATGATTAACAAGATCCACTGGAAACTGCATACGCACATGTTTATATAATTAAGCGGGCATGTGCATAACTCATCAACTACACTTATTAACATCTAGTACGCAAAAACAGAATTTGTATTACAAGACAGTGTCACTCACCCGAAGTTGTAAGGAAGTAGTATTTCTGGTTGGGTATTTAGTCGCTTGAAGAACTCTAGCAAGCTTCTCTCTGTGTATGGTCGATCATATTCACGTGACCATGTCTCTTGATTAATGGTATTTGGATCAATGAACCCAATGCCATAGCGTCCAGCTCTTTTCATTTCATACATCTTCATTCTGCATAATACCATAGAAAAGAATATAGTGAGGATAATTATAGGTAATGAACGAGCACTACAGCTAGCTAGAGACTTAAATTACAGAAAGAAATCACTTACAGACAATAGCAACTGACGATAGATTTGTCGAGTGCGTCTTGATTGAATAACTGAAACATTTCTTGAAACTCAACCCACAGATCTTTTGCATGGTAGTAATGCTCTTCCTTGACTTTCCCCATGAGGGACTCTCGATCGGTAGTCTTTACTTCTCTCAGGTACCATTGATGCAATTCATACATTCTCGTTGATAGAAGCGGGATCTGCTCAAGCTTGACCATAGGTTGGCCGCGGACATATTTCCATTGTAGTTCCTCCTCTGTAAACCCGCGGACTTCCTCGATGCCTAGGAGTTGTTCAACAGTGATACTAGCCTCTTCAGCCTGCCTTCTATGATCGTCGGTTATTACCAGCTGATCATCGGCGGTACTCACATGTGTTTGTACAATGAGCGGGGGGATCGATTGCACTGCCTGTTCTCCCAGCTGGGGAAAAGTTTTCCCGCTTTTTTTGCCAACTGCTTGGCTCAAGCTCGAGCTCGACTCATTATTTTTGTGTGCATAATATGACTTCTTGATAGAGCGTTCATAGTCTGAGTCCCTATGCTTCACAGCCGGTTGAGCATTATCAATAAAGTCTTGTATGACATGCTCAAGTACTTTCTCCTTTGGCGGTGGGGGGGGGGGTTCAGTGCAAAATGGGCCCTCACTTGGCTCTCCACTATGGCCGCGTTTTCCTCCTCAGTATAGTCGTAAGGCAACTTCGGAAGAGGCTTGAGGCTTGGACCATATTTGTATTTCTTGCCTCCTTTTGTACCGCTAGCCGCCGTAGCTGCGGCGCCTCTCTTCCGTTGTTGCTGAGGCGGCAGAGCCCGCTGAGGCGGCGGAGACGGTTGACGCGGTGCCTGACTTGGAGGAGGAGTCGGCTGACGCGGTGCCAGACTTGGAGGAGGAGGAGTTGGCTGACGCGGTGCCGGACTTGGAGGAGGAGGAGTGGGCTGACACGATGGCGGACTTGGAGGAGCAGGAGTCTGCTGACGCGGTGGCGGACTTGGAGGAGCGGGAGTCTGCTGACGCGGTGGCGGACTTGGATGAGGAGCCGGCTGACGTGGTGGCGGTGGCCTTGGAAATATGATGCAATCCTTTCTCCGTAGAACCATACGATGTATGGCCTCTCCCAGTGTGCGCTCCTCTTCACCTCCAGGAATGTCAAGCTCTAGCCCCAAATATCCTTTCATCACTTCATCAACCCCGACACGAGCATAGCCAGCTGGAATCGGATTGCATTGGAAGGTTGCTTCAGGGGGATTTGTTAAAGCATAGCCGTCGGCCACCTTCATGGATATGTTCTTCATTTTCATGTGTAGCTCACAAGTTGTCGTAGCTATGATATCATCCACAAGGTATCTATCCAGCAGTGCATCATCGCCCGGGGCGGAACCCACGCTGCTTCTCGGCATGGATGGGACGGTGCTATCCAATGCTGGATCTGCTTGCTGCTGCAGCTGAGACGCCCTTTCCTGGCTAAGTGAGTCTATCTACTGCTGCTGCCGCTTGAAAGCACGTTCCAACTCTGCGTGCTTTGATTCTACCAGTTGAGGGCAGTCTGCTTCTTGCTTCCTCTTCTCCTCCTCCAGCATCCTCTTCTTCTCCTCCTACTGCCTCTTTCTCGCATGACTTCTGTAAGTGTCGTTCCAATCCGCAAACCCCTCAAACCATGGAACAACGCCTTTGCCTCATGTTCTTCCCGAGTGTTCAGGATTCTTCAGGGCGCGCGTAAGCTCGTCGTTCTCTTTGTTGGGCGTGAACACCCCCGTTCGAGCCTCTTCTATTGCAACAAGTAAAATGTCGGTGGCTCCTTTAAGACTTGCCCGCTCCAAAACCAGCCCTGTCTTTGGGTCCAACTTCCCCCCATGCGCATAAAACCAAGTCCTGCACCTGGGGGGCCAGCTCAATGTAACTGGAGTGACCCCTGCATCCATCATCTCTTACACACCGAGATCCCACTTAGGCCAGGCCACCTCGTAGCCACCTGGCCCCAGATTATGGTGCCACTGCTTTTTCGCGGCATTAATCTTGTTTCTTCTCGACCGTTCCTGAGCTACTTCTAATTCCTTGAAGTTCACGAAAGCATCCCAGTGATTTCTTGCCTTCTCCAGTGTTCCCTTGAATTCTGGAGTCTGCTTTCCTGCTTTGAGGTACGCAGCCCATATATTTTTCTTGTGGTTGTTGAATGCTATCGCCATCTTCTTAAGAGCACTGTTCTTGACTTTCTCTAGATCTGCATCTGTTAAATGATCTGGTAGGG
This sequence comes from Thinopyrum elongatum, assembly GCA_011799875.1. Classification (NCBI taxonomy): domain Eukaryota; kingdom Viridiplantae; phylum Streptophyta; class Magnoliopsida; order Poales; family Poaceae; genus Thinopyrum; species Thinopyrum elongatum. The sequence continues at coordinate 228,246,576 of CM022297.1, forward strand.
TGAAATGTGACATGAGCAATTCCCAAAGCAGATCTTTTGCTCTTTGGTCGACAAAAGTAACATCTGGATCTCCATTTGCTGGCTTTTTCCATTCTTGAACGGAGATCGGGATTTGGTCCTTGACAATAATTCCACATTGATGAATGAACTTCTTCACATTGTTCTTAGGTTCAAGCGGTTTGCCATTAGGTTTGATGGCATTGATGTTGTACTTTATGCCAGCTTGCAACTTCTTGGCCGGGCGTCGAACTGTCCTGCTGCTTGTAGAAGATTTGCTCGATCCAGAGGGCTAAAAGAAGAAAGATCGATTCGTTAATATATATACAAATCAATTAAAACATGTGATGATCACCAGATGCCTTATATAAATATACCTCGCCGGTCTTTGTTATTTGAAGAACAACATTTGCTTCGTCGTCATTGTTCTGGACTTCATCTATTCGTTCGTCTTCATCAAATATCATACCCTTACCGGTATTGTTCAGATATTGTGAGTCGTCATCTTCTTCATTCTCATCTGGGCTCGGGGTGTAACACCCCCAGTGGTTAACTACAGTAATCGCCCTTTTGATTATGCCATGTCATCATGTTTAACAGTGCATGACCATCATTAGCATTATATTGCATTTCAACTCCTAAGTCAAAATCCAAATTTAAATGAAAGTGGAAAATAAAAGTTGTGCAACATAGAAACTAAAATGTTCAGTAAATAACAAATATTGCAGAGGCTAATCTAAAATTGTAACCAGCAATTAATAAATTAAATAGGTGGCACTAACATTATCAAAACAGCAATGATTAATGCATTTTAATTATTATAAAAATTTGTGTGAACTCAAGTTAACTCCAAACCAATTTTTGACAGTGGTAGAGGATGCCTAGTATTTATTGGAACAATTGCCATGTTCTACAAAAATCATTTTGAGGCCTAACAATTTACTAAACAGGAGATATGAATAAATAAAAAGAAAAAGGCAAAAGAAAACAAAACAAAAAAAGAAAACCCCGGCCTAACTGGGCCTCGGCCTAGCTGGCTATCTAGCCGGCCGGCCCACCTTCTTCCCCCCCCCCCCTTGCATGGCCTATTACCCCCCTGGCCCCCTCCACCAACCCACACACACGCACGCCACACACACTCCCCCCCCCCGATCCACATCCCCCCCCCGATCCTATCCAGAACTGGATCGAGAGCGAGAGAGGAGGCCCGTCGCCACTCGCCGCCCTGTGCTGCCCCGGCCTCGTCGCCAACCACCGCCACCTCGCCGGACCACCGCACCGCCGTCTCGTCCCCGTCGCCACGCCGGACATCCTCATCATCGCCCCAACGCGCCTCGATGCCGGTGCCCATCCCCAACGCCTTCGCCCGCCGTCGCCGGACCGCCCCCGCACTCCCCGAACCCACTGCCGCCCCCCGCTCGCTGGTGAAGCCTCCTACACACTCTGTCCTGGCTGTCGTTTAATTTGGGCCGCTAAAGCCGGCGCCTTCGGCCACCATGGCGCTGCCCGACCGCGTGTCTGGAGGTATGCCGCAATTAGGAGTCAAACATTTCTTGTTGCTTTTGACTTGAGGTGGTTTTAGGAGCCGCGTGGGGAGTAGATTCTGTCGTTGGAATGTTGATACAGTGTCGGGGGGAAGGGGTTAGAGGGGGTGACCGGGGGGGGATATGGGGGGTGGTAGTTGGGGAGTGGGAAGCGTGAGGTGAGTTGGTCTTCGCACCTGGGCCGCGCCCGGCCTCGCCAGGTCACGCCCGCTCCCGCTCCACACGCCCAACGCCGCGCCACCACGCTCGCCTCGCGCCCTTGCACCGCCTTCTCCCCGAGCCGCCCGCGCTCTGCAGCTCCTCCGCTGCCCGGCCCGCGCCCGGCGCCCTCCTCCACCTCCTGGCAGCGCCCCGCGCTCGCCGTCATCGGCCACGGCCACCGCCGAAGCCCCTTGCTGCCTTGCGCCTCCCGCTCGCCGGTCCGGCCCCCGCCCTTGGCCGCCGGCGCCCCGCCAGCCCGCACCGCGGCTGGCCTGGGCGAGCTCCCTATCGGGTGGGCTGGCGCCCTCACCCGAACCCCAGCGCCCGTTTGGCCCTGAGGGTCCATGACGAGTGGGCCCCGCCCCTGGAAAATATTAATAAAAAAATAGAAGATAAAATAAATAAATAATTAAATTTAATAATTAATTAATTAATTAACTAAATAATTAATTAACTTAATTAATTCTGATTAATTAAACTAATTAAGTTTAATTAACCTAATGACCAAATTAACTTAATTAAGTGAGTTAATCAAACCCTAATTAACCCTAACAGTCTGCTGACCTCATGCTGACGTCATGCTGACATCAGCATTTACTATTTCGGATAATTCTAATTTAAATAATTAAATAAATTCCAGAAATTGTTTAAATCTTTATAAAATCATATTAAATAAACCGTAACTCCGATGAAAAAACTTTGTACATGAAAGTTGCTCGGAACGACGAGACGAATCTGAATACGCGGTCCGTTCATCCGCCACATGTCTCTAACTATCCGGACATGGAACCATTCCCCTCCGGTCATCTGTCTGACAAATGTCCGAAACCGGGAAAACATTCCCGGATGAATCCCACCTTCGCCAGTATCACCCGGCACTGCGTTAGATCACCTCCGTCATCGCGTATTGCCATGTTATGCTTTGTGTTGCACTTGTTCGCTGAGTATTTATACTATTTCCTCCCCCTCTTCTCTCTCGGTAGCCCCCGACACCGAGGTCGTCCCCGAGGCTGACGCAGCTCCGGAGCCCGAAGACACCATTGACAACCTTGCCCTTGCCGTCGAGCAACCAGGCAAGCCCCCCCCCCTTTGATCATCCCAATATCGCCCATTCTAATTTCTCATGCTTGCATTAGAATTGCTGCTGCTGCTGCTTTACCTATTCTGATGCATAGCCTGTTTATCGTAACCTGCTGTTGATAATTACCTGCATATCCTAAACTGCTTAGTATAGGCTGGGTAGAGACCTATTAGTGACCCCACTTATCCTGACTGCCCCGCTGGATTTTCCGAAGACCCGATCAACGGGATTGAAGACCAGGCCCCGACACCGCACATCACCCCCCCCCTTAGTTGTAACGACACTGCAGCGTTACTATCGAGTGCCGAGGGTGAAACCTCGTGTAGCACTTCTAATGTTAACTCTGTAGAGTAGCTATTCGGTCGTGGTCATCGAGGGTGATTCCTCCTTCATCACTTCCGGTAACGACGCTGTCGTGCAACACATCAAGTGTGAACCCAGCGAGGGTGATTCCTCCGAGTTCACCTTGACGGATACATCAAGTGGGAATTCAACAAGGGTGATACCTCGGATTCCCCTGATGTTATGGACACACGGATACTTGGACTGTACTGTTGTTACTTGGAAAGGCGGGTCGACCCTGAGGGGTACCCGCGTGCGCCTAAGTGGCGAGTGTTGTGAAGACGGGTGCCTGTATGGTGCCCGAGTGATGAATACGAGGCGCGGCCGGGCATTCTTAACCCTTGCAGCAAGTCCTTGAGACGAGGCGATGGGGTCACATCTTTCGTGATTCTCTGCTCGTTACCGCAAGCCCAAGGTACTAACGATTTGGATATTTGATCCGTGCAGGCCTCTGGCCTGATAGCACTAACCATCACGTGGGCATAGTATGGGCGTTCTACATCGTATGCATCAGCCGAAAGCTCTGTCAGACGTCCAGTTCAGCATGGCGGCATGGTCGGATCGTGTCGGCCACCCGAGGCGATGCTGGTATCCACCCTGTGCGCAATGACCCGGAGGGCGAGGGGCGATGGCCAAGACCCCCTTGCGCTTAGGATGTATACCGGCGGGGACCTCTCTGCTGAGCTGTAGGTAGGGCTGCGGTGTGTCGTTTGACCGAGGCCGGGCATGACCCAGGAAAGTGTGTCCGACCGGAGTTAATCGAGCGTGTTGGGTAAGTTGGTGCACCCCTGTAGGGAAGAAAACTTCTATCGATAGCCGGTCCTACGGTAAAGGACACTCGGAGTTGTATCCCGATCGATACAGCTAGAACATGAGATAAGACCTGGATATGAGGCTCTGGGATTGCTTCTCGCAGGGAGTCGAGAAGGGATCTCCGGACGAGGTTGATGACTGTATGGCTCTGGGATTGCTTTCTCGCAGGGAGTCGAGAAAGGATCTCTGGGTGAGGATGAGACTTAATGATATTGCTACTTTATATTGATCTGTTCTGCTCTCTTCTATTGCTGCAAGACCAATGAAGATGGTAGTCTTCGATAGGACTAGGCCTTCTCTCTATTCTGGCATTTCTGCAGCCCAGTCCACATATACAGCCTTCCTTTGAAAATGTTGCATATGTAGTGTAGATCCTTGCTTGCTGAGTACTTCTGAGTACTCACGGTTGCTTTGTTTTCCTTTTCTCCCCTTATCAGTTTGTCGTGACCAAGATGACGGAGCCCCTGAGACAGATGCCCCGTCGACTACTGCTACTAAGAAGAAGGATGGATACTACTACGAGTTGGATGACGACCAGGAGTAGGATCGGAGGGTCCCAGGCAGGAGGCCTACGCCTTTCGATCGTAGTGTTTTATCTTGCCCCGCCTTTCTAAAGGCCTTTCTGTTTCTGTTTCATATCTCTACTCAGATATCTTATGCTTCCGCTGACGCTTGTACGCAAGCTTATGTATTCGAGCCCTCGAGGCCCCTGGCTTGTAATATAAAGCTTGTATGACTTTATTTATGTTTTAGAGTTGTGTTGTGATATCTTCCCGTGAGTCCTTAGGCTTGATCGTGTGCATTTGCATGTATGAATAGTGCATGATTGAGCCGGGGGCGTCACACGGGGAGCGTATGATGTTGAACATAGTCTCTTCTCCTTCTCTGCCGGTATTGTCCATAGCTTTTATTTAACTAATCCAGAAGAAAGATAAAACAATTTAGTATTCAAATTAGAATGCATGCATGCAATCAATAAGGAAAAACTGAATCAGAGTAGATAATACATCTCGAATAATTAATCCAGATATTATGCATCATCGAATATAATCTCGAATACATCGTCTCGAATATAATCTCGAATACATCTCGAGTATTATCACTAATACATCTCGAATATTATCATATATATAACATCACTAGCTAATACAGATCGAATATTATCGAAGAATCTAGTTCACTCGCGGTTCCTGAGGCGCGGGCGGTGGACACCCAAAGAGAAGGAACGATCACGGGATCATAGCTTGGGTGAGATCCCTGAAGAACCTGCCAGGTATTAGAGAACCTGACGTCCAACGCATCCATGTAGCGACGGACATGCTCGTCCTCCTCCCTGAAACGGCGACGTACCACCTCGGGCGGGGCTGGCTGCCTCCTCACCGAAAGTGGCCCACACGAACGCCACCAAAGGAGCTCCAGGTCGACGACGGGACCCGGGGCCGGGTTCCTCACCAAGCTGCGCGCCCCTGAAGGTAGCACCTCCCAGTGCCAGCCCGGCGGAGCCCAGTCCCGGACATGGCGCCTCTGAAGTAGGACGTCATCGCGAATGAGTCGACGACGAGGATGCGGGCCGGGCATCGTTGACGTCGAGAACAAATTCTTATGAAAAAAAATTCCTATATATGCAATGTCATTTTATTAGGAAATTTTGAGTAAAATATCCTCTTTTCAATTATAATGTCCCATTCCTAGGTTATAACTACCCTAATAATATTCCTTTCTCAAAAAATTCCGAAACTTTTCCCACTTATATATAGTCCTTCTAACAAATATATATATGGTCAACTTTTTCCTATGCAACTTTTTTATATGCAATTTTTTTCTATACTATGATATACAATATTATATAAAATTAAAAAACAGAAAAAGAAACACTAATTAAGCATACTTCTATACATCCATTAAAAAACAGAAAAACAACATTATATAAAAAAAAATCTATACTAATTAAACACTAATTATATCCATCTAACATGCATTCATGTACACAAAAAATTACATACTACACTAATTCATCTACACAAAAAACCTAACATTTCTATTCATCCATTTATTAACATGCATATCTATTACAGTTCCAAAAAATGAAAAAAAATAGAAAAAAATCACCGGAGATCGAGGGGTGGCGAGCTCACAGCGGGGTGAGGCGACGACGAGGCTCGATCGCGGAGGAGGGCACGGGCGGCGTCGACGGGGCTCAGTCGGGGGAGGAGGCGCGGGTGGCGTCGCTCGGGGAGGAGGCGCGAGCGGCATCAACGGGGAGAAGGCGCGGGCGGCGGCGCGTCGTGCGGGGAGGAGGCCGGACGAGCTCCGGCGTCGGGGGAGGCGAGACGGCGTCGGGGCAGGCGACAGCGGCAGCCTGGCGGCGTCCTCTGTCATAGTGGTCGCGTGGCGTCGAGAAGAAGCAGAGAGAGATGTGAAAATTTTCAAGTGTTGTATATATATGCGGATACCTTTAGTCCCGGTTGGAGCCACCAACCGCGACTAAAGGTCACTTTTGGCCAGGCAGAGCGGCGGGAAGTGGGGGGCTTTAGTCGCGGTTGGTGGCTCCAACTGGGACTAAAGGGGGGCCTTTAGTCGCGGTTGGAGCCACCAACCACGACTAAAGGCTGGTGTGCAGGGCAAGTTTAGTCCCACCTCTCTTGGCGAGAGGCGCCAACACCTGTTTATAAGCCCCAGCGCAGCCTCTCCATCGAGCTCCTCTCTAATGCAGGCCTTCTAGGCCTACCGCACCTGTGCTGCCCTGTGGGGCCTACTGGGCCTTGCGGGCCTGCATCCTGGCCCAACTAGAGGTTGGGTTTCTAATGCAGGCCGTTTTGGCCCCATAGGCGGGCTTTTTTTAAATTTATTTATTTTTCATTTTTTTTGTTTTCTGCTTTATTTATTTTCTTTTGTTTCTGAGTTGTTTTTTGCTTTATTTAGAATTTCTTTGTGAATCTTTTTGCTTTAGGTAAAAAAAATTATAAACTTTCTGTTAGTGCTAGTAGTTTTCAAATTTGAATAGTTTAAATTTGAATTATTTAAAATTTGTGTGAATAACTTTAGTTTAAAAATAGATTTTTTTAGTGATTCTTTTTTCTGCTGTTTAATATTAGTGTGTTTTATCATTATATTCAATTTGATAATTCTTAGGTTATTTTAAAAATGAAATGCCTTTGTAACAGACGAGTTTTCGTCAGAAACCTTGATACTTCGAAAGAGATTGTCCAGTTTGTACATGAAGTGCATCCAGATTTTGCTGTAACCCTCTCAACTTTTTAGCATATGCTATGTGGGTGAAATGATGATACCATGCCAAATTTCAACCTTTTCAGAGTTCATTTGTAGTGCTTTTCAATTTCAGGGTCATTTAGCTAAAAAAAACAGTAAATGCATGAAAAATAGCAAATGAATTCAGAAAGGGTTGACAATTGATAAAGTGGCTTCGAATGGTGCATACTGAACGCACAAAAAGTCTGGAGTTGAAATAAGTTAAAAAAATAAAATATCACCACAAGGTATCTATCCAGCAGTGCTCATCGCCCGGGGCGAACCCACGCTGCTTCTTCTCGCATGGATGGGACGGTGCTATCCAATGCTGGATCTGCTTGCTGCAGCTTGAGACGCCTTTCCTGGCTAAGTGAGTCTATCTACTGCTGCTGCGCTCTGAAAGCACGTTCCAACTCTGCGTGCTTTGATTCTACCAGTTGAGGGCAGTCTGCTTCTTGCTTCCTCTTCCCTCCTCCAGCATCCTCTTCTTCTCCCTCCTACTGCCTCTTTCTCGCATGACTTCTGTAAGTGTCGTTCCAATCCGCAAACCCCTCAAACCATGAACAACGCCTTTGCCTCATTTTCTTCTCCCGGTGTTCAGGATTCTTCAGGGCGCGCGTAAGCCGTCGTTCTCTTTGTTGGGCGTGAACACCCCCGTTCAGCCTCTTCTATTGCAACAAGTAAAATGTCGGTGGCTCCTTTAAGACTTGCCCGCTCCAAAACCAGCCCTGTCTTTGGTCCAACTTCCCCCCATGCGCATAAAACCAAGTCCTGCACCGGGGGGCCGCTCAATGTAACTGGAGTGACCCCTGCATCCATCATCTCTTACACACCGAATCCCACTTAGGCCAGGCCACCTCGTAGCCACCTGGCCCCAGATTATGGTGCCACTGCTTTTTCGCGGCATTAATCTTGTTTCTTCTCGACCGTTCCTAGCTACTTCTAATTCCTTGAAGTTCACGAAAGCATCCCAGTGATTTTTTGCCTTCTCCAGTGTTCCCTTGAATTCTGGAGTCTGCTTTCCTGCTTTGAGGTACGCAGCCCATATATTTTTCTTGTGGTTGTTGAATGCTATCGCCATCTTCTTAAGAGCACTGTTCTTGACTTTCTCTAGATCTGCATCTGTTAAACTGTATGCTGGTAGGGTGAATGTGACATGAGCAATTCCAAAAGCAGATCTTTTGCTCTTTGGCGACAAAAGTAACATCTGGATCTCCATTTGCTGGCTTTTCCATTCTTGAACGGAGATCGGGATTTGGTCCTTGACAATAATTCCACATTGATGAATGAACTTCTTCACATTGTTCTTAGGTTCAAGCGTGTTTGCCATTAGTTTGATGGCATTGATGTTGTACTTTATGCCAGCTTGCAACTTCTTGGCCGGGCGTCGAACGGTCCTGCTGCTTGTAGAAGATTTGCTCGATCCAAGGGGCTAAAAGAAGAAAGATCGATTCGTTAATAATATACAAATCAATTAAAACATGTGATGATCACCAGATGCCTTATATAAATATACCTCCGCCGTCTTTGTTATTTGAAGAACAACAACTTTGCTTCGTCGTCATTGTTCTGGACTTCATCTATCCGTTCGTCTTATCAAATATCAACCCTTACCGGTATTGTTCAGATATTGTGAGTCGTCATCTTCTTCTTCATTCTCATCTGGGCTCGGGTGTAACACCCCAGTGGTTAACTACAGAATCGCCCTTTTGATTATGCCATGTCATCATGTTTAACAGTGCATGACCATCATTAGCATTATATTGCATTTCAACTCCTAAGTCAAAATCCAAATTTAATGAAAGTGGGAAAATAAAAGTTGTGCAACATAGAAACTAAAATGTTCAGTAAATACAAATATTGCAGAGGCTAATCTAAAATTGTAACCAGCAATTAATAAATTAAATAGGTGGCACTAACATTATCAAAACAGCAATGATTAATGCATTTTAATTATTATAAAAATTTGTGTGAACTCAAGTTAACCCAAACCATTTTTGACAGTGGTAGAGGATGCCTAGTATTTATTGGAACAATTGCCATGTTCTACAAAATCATTTTGAGGCCTAACAATTTACTAAACAGGAGATATGAAAATAAAAAGAAAAAGGCAAAGAAAACAAACAAAAAAGAAAACCCGGCCTAACTGGGCCTCGCCTAGCTGGCTATCTAGCCGGCCGCCCACCTTCTTCCCCCCCCCCCCCTTGCTGGCCTATTACCCCCCTGGCCCCTCCCTGGCCCCTCCACCAACACACACACACCCCCACACACACTCCCCCCCCCCCATCCCATCCCCCCCGCCCCGTCCTATCCAGAACTGGATCGAGAGCGAGAGAGGAGGCCCTCGCCACTCGCCGCCCTGTCTGCCCCGGCCCCCCCCGCCTCGTCCCACCACCCCGCACCTGCTCGCCCCCCCCGCCCCCGCCCCCCGCGACCCCCTCTCCCTCCTCCCCCCCTCCTCCCCGTCCCCAGCTCCCCCCCCCCGCCGCCTCCCTCCCCCTCCCCCTGCCCGACCCCTCCCCCCCGCCGTCTACCCCCCTCCGTCTCCTCTTCTCCCCTCGGCCCTCTCGCGGCCGCCTCCCTTCCCCCGCGCCCCCCCCTCGCCGGCCGCTCCCCCTTGTGCCTGCCCAGCCCCCTTCGTCCGCTGGCGCCGTCCTCAGTGGTATCGGATAGCGAGCCTTCGTCGCCCTCCCTGCTCGCGCCGCGTCCTCGCCCCCCCCGCTCCACTCCCCTCCCCGCTCCCCGGCCTACCCCTCCCTCCCCTCGCTCCCTCTCCGCCTCGTCCCTCCCTCCGCGCTGCGCCCGTGCCTCCCCCTCGCCCCGCCGTCGCTCCCTCCTCCTCCTCTCCGCCACCCCGCCGAAGCCCCTTGCTGCCTTGCCCTCCCCTGCGGTCGGCCCCCCCCTTGGCGCGGCGCCCACCCGCACCGCGCTGCCTGGCGAGTCCCTTCGGTGGCTCGCCCCACCGAACCCCACCCGCGTTTCCCTATCATGTGGCCCCCCCTTGACTTTAAAATTAATAATAATATTTATTTTAATTAATTAATTAATTACTAATATTTATTAACTTAATTAATTCTGATTAATAAACTAATTAAGTTTAATAACCTAATGACCAAATTACTTAATTAAGTGAGTTAATCAAACCTAATTAACCCTAACAGCTGCTGACCTCATGCTGACGTCATGCTGACATCAGCATTTACTATTTCGGATAATTCTAATTTAAAAATTAAATAAATTCCAGAAATTGTTTAAATCTTTATAAAATCATATTAAATAAACCGTAACTCCGATGAAAAAACTTTGTACATGAAAGTTCTCGGAACGACGAGACGAATCTGAATACGCGGTCCGTTCTCATCCGCCACTGTCTCTAACTATCCGACATGGAACCATTCCCCTCCGGTCATCTGTCTGACAAATGTCCGAAACCGGGAAAACATTCCCGGATGAATCCCACCTTCGCCAGTATCACCCGGCACTGCGTTAGATCACCTCCTTCATCGCGTATTGCCATGTTATGCTTTGGTTGCCACTTGTTCGCTGAGTATTTATACTATTTCCTCCTCCCCCCTCTTCTCTCTCTCGGTAGCCCCACACCGAGGTCGTCCCCGAGGCTGACGCAGCTCCGAGCCCGAAGACACCATTGACAACCTTCGCCCTTGCCGTCGAGCAACCAGGCAAGCCCCCCCCCCTTTGATCATCCCAATATCGCCCATTCTAATTTCTCATGCTTGCATTAGAATTGCTGCTGCTGCTGCTTTACCTATTCTGATGCATAGCCTGTTTATCGTAACCTGCTGTTGATAATTACCTGCATATCCTAAACGCTTAGTATAGGCTGGTAGAGACCTATTAGTGACCCCACTTATCCTGACTCCCCCCCGCTGGATTTCTCGAAGACCCGATCAACGGGATTGAAGACCAGGCCCGACACCGCACACACTCACCCCCCCCTTTTTTGTCACAGCTGCGACTTCTGCTGCCAAGGTGAAACCTCGTGTAGCACTTCTAAGTTAACTCTGTAGAGAAGCTATTCGGTCGTGGTCATCGAGGTTGATTCCTCCTTCATCACTTCCGGTAACGACGCTGTCGTGCAACACATCAAGTGTGAACCCAGCGAGGGTGATTCCTCCGAGTTCACCTTGACGGATACATCAAGTGGGAATTCACCAAGGGTATACCTCGATTCCCCTGATTTTATGACAACACGGTACTTGGACTGTACTGTTGTTACTTGGAAAGGCGGGTCACCCTGAGGGGTACCCGCGTGCGCCTAAGTGCGATGTTTGTGAAGACGGGTGCCTGTATGGTGCCCGAGTGATGAATACGAGCCGGCCGGGCATTCTTAACCCTTGCGCAAGTCCTTGAGACGAGGCGATGGGGTCCACTTTCGTGATTCTCTGCTCGTTACCGAAGCCAGTACTAACATTTTATTTTGTATCGTGCAGGCCTCTGGCCTGATAGCACTAACCATCACGTGGGCATAGTATGGGCGTTCTACATCGTATGCATCAGCCGAAAGCTCTGTCAGACTTCCATTTCAGCATGGCGATGGTCGGATCGTGTCGGCCACCCGAGGCGATGCTGGTATCCACCCTGTGCGCATGACCCAGGGCGCGGGCATGGCCAAGACCCCCTTGCGCTTAGGATGTATACCGGCGGGGACCTCTCTGCTGAGCTGTAGGTAGGGCTGCGGTGTGTCGTTTGACCGAGGCCGGGCATGACCCAGGAAAGTGTGTCCGACCGGAGTTAATCGAGCGTGTTGGGTAAGTTGGTGCACCCCTGTAGGGAAGAAAACTTCTATCGATAGCCGGTCCTACGGTAAAGGACACTCGGAGTTGTATCCCGATCGATACAGCTAGAACATGAGATAAGACCTGGATATGGCTCTGGGATTGCTTCTCCGCAGGGAGTCGAGAAGGGATCTCCGGACGAGGTTGATGACTGTATGGCTCTGGGATTGCTTTCTCGCGCAGGAGTCGAGAAGGATCTCTGGGTAGGATGAGACTTAATGATATTGCTACTTTATATTGATCTGTTCTGCTCTCTTCTATTGCTGCAAGACCAATGAAGATGGTAGTCTTCGATAGGACTAGGCCTTCTCTCTATTCTGGCATTTCTGCAGCCCAGTCCACATATACAGCCTTCCTTTGAAAATGTTGCATATGTAGTGTAGATCCTTGCTTGCTGAGTACTTCTGAGTACTCACGGTTGCTTTGTTTTCCTTTCTTCTCTCTCCCTATCAGTTTGTCGTGACCAAGATGACGGAGCCCTGGACAGATGCCCCGTCGACTTGCTACTAAGAAGAAGATGGATACTTATACAGTGGATGACGACCGGAGTAGGATCGGAGGGTCCCAGGCAGGAGCCTACGCCTTTCGATCGTATGTGTTTATCTTGCCCCGCCTTTCTAAAGGCCTTTCTGTTTCTGTTTCTTCTCTACTCAGATATCTTATGCTTCCGCTGACGCTTGTACGCAAGCTTATGTATTCGAGCCCTCGAGGCCCCTGGCTTGTAATATAAAGCTTGTATGACTTTATTTATGTTTAGAGGTTGTGTTGTGATATCTTCCCGTGAGTCCTTAGGCTTGATCGTGTGCATTTGCATATGAATAGTGCATGATTGACCGGGGGCGTCACACGGGGAGCGTATGATTTTGACCATAGTCTCTTCTTCTCTTCTCTGCCGGTATTGTCCATAGCTTTTATTTAACTAATCCAGAAAAAGATAAAACAATTTAGTATTCAATTAGAATGCATGCATGCAATCAATAAGAAAAACTGAATCAAAGTAGATAATACATCTCGAATAATTAATCCAGATATTATGCATCATCATCAGAATATAATCTCGAATACATCGTCTCGTAATTAATCTCGAATACATCTCGATTATTATCACTAATACATCTCGAATATTATCATATAAAACATCACTAGCTAATACAGATCGAATATTATCGAAGATCTAGTTCACTCGCGGTTCCTGGCGCGGCGTGGACACCCAGAGAAGGAACGATCACGGGATCATAGCTTGGGTGAGATCCCTGAAGAACCTGCCAGGTATTAGAGAACCTGACGTCCAACGCATCCATGTAGCGGGACATGCTCGTCCTCCTCCCTGAAACGGCGACGTACCACCTCGGCGGGGCTGGCTGCCTCCTCACCGAAAGTGGCCCACACGAACGCCACCAAAGGAGCTCCAGGTCGACGACGGACCCGGGCCGGGTTCCTCACCAAGCTGCGCGCCCCTGAAGGTAGCACCTCCCAGTGCCAGCCCCGGCGAGCCCAGTCCCGGACATGGCGCCTCTGAAGTAGGACGTCATCGCGATGAGTCGCCGACGAGGATGCGGGCCGGGCATCGTTGACGTCGAGAACAAATTCTTATGAAAAAAATTCCTATATATGCAATTTCATTTTATTAGGAAATTTTGAGTAAAATATCCTCTTTTCAATTATAATGTCCCATTCCTAGGTTATAACTACTACCTAATATATTCCTTTCTCAAAAAATTCCGAAACTTTTCCCACTTTATATAGTCCTTCTAACAATATATATAGGGTCAACTTTTTCCTATGCAACTTTTTTATATGCAATTTTTTTCTATACTATGATATCAAATATTATATAAAATTAAAAACAGAAAAAGAAACACTAATTAAGCATACTTCTATACATCCATTAAAAAACAGAAAAACAACATTATATAAAAAAATTCTATACTAATTAAACACTAATTATATCCATCTAACATGCATTCATACATACATATATACTAGAAATAATAATCATCTAAAACATCTAAACTAATTAAGTCTATACTACATAATACTAATATACTAATTAATTCCTCAAATGTCAAAATCCTCACTTTTTCTATACATACATATATACTAATATACCAACATGTATAGTGGAAAAAATTCTATAGATACATATATACTAAATAATCATCTAAAACAACTAAAACATCTAAATAAAACATCAAACATTCATGCATACATGTATAAAAAAACTAGTGAAAAAAATCGCCGGAGGGGGCGGCCGCGCGAGCTCACAGCGGACGGACGGCGGCATCGAGGTGCAGGGGCGTGGACGGATGGCGACGGCGACGGCGAGGTGCAGGGGCACGGCGGCCACGACATCGAGGTGCGGCAGAGGCGTGGATGGACGGCGGCGTCGAGGTGTGGTAGGGGCGCGGACGGACGGACGGTGACGTCGAGGGGTAGGGGCACGCGGACGGACGGCGATGGCGAGCTCCGGTAGCCTGGCGGCGTGGTGGTACGTTTGGCGTCGTCGAGAAGAATGGCAGATTTGGGGAAAATCCGTAAGTGTTGTATATATAGGAGGCACCTTTAGTCCCGGTTGGAGCCACCAACCGGGACTAAAGGGTAAATTTTGGCCAGGCAGAGCGGCGGGAAGCCAAGCCTTTAGTCGCGGTTGGTGGCTCCAACCGCATCTAAAGGGGGGTCTTTAGTCGCGGTTGGAGCCACCAACCGCGACTAAAGATGGTGTGCCAAGCGAGGGGCGCGGTGGATGTTTAGTCCTACCTCGCTAGTTGAGAGGAGCTTGCACTGGTTTATAAGCCCCGCCGCGGCTACCGTGTCAAGCTCCTCTCTAATGCAGGCCTTCTGGGCCTACCGCACCTGTGCCGCCAAGTGGGGCCTACTGGGTCATACGGGCCTGCATCCTGGCACAACTAGAAGTTGGGTTTCTAGTCGTATGCAGGCCGTGGCGGCCCAATAGGCGGCTTTTTATTTATTTATTTATTTTTCTGTTTTTTTCTGCTTTATTTATTTTCTTTTGTTTCTGAATTGTTTTTTGCTTTATTTAGAGTTTCTTTGTGAATCTTTTTGCTTTAGGTAAAAAAAATTATAAACTTTCTGTTAGTGCCAGTAGTTTTCAAATTTGAATAGTTTAAATTTGAATTATTTGAAATTTGTGTGAATCACTAGTTTGTGAATAACTTTACTTTAAAAATAGATTTTTCAGTGATTCTTTTTTCTGGTGTTTAATATTAGTGTGTTTTATCATTATATTCAATTTGGTAATTCTTAGGTTATTTAAAAAAATGAAATGCCTTTGTAACAAACAAGTTTTCGTCAGAAACACTGATACTTCGAAAGAGATTGTCCATTTTGTATACGAAGTGCATCCAGATTTTGCCGTAACCCTCTCAACTTTTTAGCACATGCTATGTGGGTGAAATGATGATACCATGCCAACTTTCATCCTTTTTAGAGTTCATTTGTAGTGCTTTTCAATTTCAGGGCCATTTAGCTCAAAAAATCAGTAAATGCATGAAAAATAGCAAATGAAGTCAGAAAGGGTTGAAAATTGATGACGTGGCTTCGAATGGTGCATACTGAACGCACAAAAAGTCTGGAGTTGAAATAAGTTTAAAAAAATGAAATGCCTTTGTAACAGATGAGCTTTCGTCCAAAAGCCTGATACTTCGAAAGAGATTGTCCATTTTGTACAAGAAGTGCATCCAGTTTTTGCCGTGACCCTCTCAACTTTTTAGCACATGCTATGTGGGTGAAATGATGATACCATGCCAACTTTCACTGTGAAGGGAGCAATTTCATCATTTAACTGGATGCTCGGGTCAATATTCACTGTGAAGGGAGCAATTTCATGAAACTTTTCATAATCTTCTGACATGTTTGTCTTGCCCTCCACTCCCACGATGTTTCTTTTCCCTGAAAGAACTATGTGGCGCTTTGTCTCATCGTATGATGTATTTGCTTACTTATCCTTTCTTTTTCTCGGCTTGGTAGACATGTCCTTCACATAGAAAACATGCGCCACATCATTGGCTAGGACGAATGGTTCGTCTGCGTACGCAAGATTGTTGAGATCCACTGTTGTCATTCCGTACTGCGGGTCTTCCGTTACCCCGCCTCCTGTCAGATTGACCCATTTGCACTGAAACAAAGGGACCTTCAAATCACGTTCATAGTCAAGTTCCCATATCTCCTCTATGTAACCATAATATGTGTCCTTTGGCCTATTGGTGTTTGCTGCATCAAAGCGGACACCATTGTTTTGGTTGGTGCTCTTTTTATCTTGGGAGATCGTATAAAATGTATTCCCATTTATCTCGTACCCTTTGAAAGTCAATATATTCGAAGATGGTAACTTGGACAGCAAGTACAACTCATCTTCAATAGTGTCGTCATGCATGAGACGTGTCTGCAACCAACCGGCAAAAGTCCCCGTTTGTTCACGTGTAATCCAGTCGTCAGACTGCTCTGGGTGTTTGGAGCGTAGAATATTCTTGTGTTCCTTGATATACGGAGCCACCAAGGAGGAATTTTGTAGAACTGTGTAGTGTGCTTGAGTGAGAGAATGCCCGTCCATACATATTATTGCTTTCGGTCCTAGCGTGCCTTTTCCACCCAGTGTGCCCTCATGTCGCGATTCAGGAACACCAATCGGCTTAAGGTCAGGAATAAAGTCAACACAAAACTCAATGACCTCCTCATTTTCATGGCCCTTGGAGATGCTTCCTTCTGGCCTAGCATGGTTATGAACATATTTCTTTAAGACTCCCATGAACCTCTCAAAGGGGAACATATTGTGTAGAAATACAGGACCCAGAATGGCAATCTCTTCGACTAGGTGAACTAGGATGTGCGTCATGATATTGAAGAAGGATGGTGGGAACACCAACTCGAAACTGACAAGACATTGCACCAAATCATTCTCTAACTTTGGTATGATTTCTGGATCGATTATCTTCTGAGAGATTGCATTGAGGAATGCACATAGCTTCACAATGGCTAATCGAACGTTTTCCGGTAGAAGCCCCGTCAATGCAACCTGAAGCATTTGTGTCATAATCACGTGGCAGTCATGAGACTTTAGGTTCTGGAACTTTTTCTCTGCCATATTTATTATTCCCTTTATATTCGATGAGAAGCCAGACGGGACCTTCATACTAAGCAGGCATTCAAAGAAGATTTCCTTCTCTTCTTTGGTAAGAGCGTAGCTGGCATGACCCTGATGTATGCCGTCTTTTCCGTGCATACGTTCCTGGTCCTCCTGTGCCTCCGGTGTATCTTTTGTCTTCCCATACACGCCCAAGAAGCCTAGCAGGTTCACGCAAAGATTCTTCATCACGTGCATCACGTCGATTGCAGAGCGGACCTCTAGGTCTATCCAATAGGGTAGGTCCCAAAATATAGATTTCTTCTTCCACATGGGTGCGCGTCCGTCAGCGTCATTCGGAACAGATTGTCCGCCAGGACCCTTTCCAAAGATTACTTTTAAATCCTTGACCATATCAAGTATATCACGACCAGTACGGTGGCGAGGCTTCTTCCGGTGATCTGCCTCACCTTTGAAATGCTTGCCTTTCTTTCTTACGGGATGCCTGCTCAGAAGAAATCGACGATGTCCTAGGTACACATTCTTCTTACAATTATCCAAATATATACTGTCAGTATCATCTAAACAGTGCATGCATGCGCGGTATCCCTTGTTTGTCTGTCCTGAAAGGTTACTGAGAGCAAACCAATCATTAATGGTCACAAACAGCAATGCATGTAGGTCAAATTCCTCCTGATTGTGCTCATCCCACGCACATACACCTTTTTCATTCCACAGCTGTAAGAGTTCTTCAACTAATGGCCTTAGGTACACATCAATGTCGTTGCCGGGTTGCTTAGGGCCTTGGATGAGCACTGGCATCATAATGAACTTCCACTTCATGCACAACCAAGGAGGAAGGTTATACATACATAGAGTCACAGGCCAGGTGCTATGATTGTTGCTCTGCTCCCTAAAAGGATTAATGCCATCTGCGCTTAGACCAAACCATACGTTCCTTGCGTCATCTGCAAAGTCCTCCCACTTTCTCTCGATTTTTCTCCACTGCGACCCGTCAGCGGGTACTCTCAACTTCTCGTCTTTCTTACGATCTTCTTTGTGCCATCGCATCAACTTGGCATGCTCTTTGTTTTGGAACAAACGTTTCAACCATGGTATTATAGGAGCATACCACATCACCTTGGCAGGAATCTTCTTCCTGGGGCGCTCGCCCTCAACATCACCAGGGTCATCGCGGCTGATCTTATAGCGCATTGCACCGCATACCGGGCATGCATTCAAATCCTCGTACTCACCGCGGTAGAGGATGCAGTCATTAGGGCATGCATGTATCTTCTGCACCTCTAATCCTAGAGGGCGGATAGCCTTCTTTGCTTCATACGTACTATCGGGCAATTCGTTGTCCTTTGGAAGCGTCTTCTTTAACATTATCAGCAACTTTCCAAATCCCTTGTCAGATACACCATTCTCTGCCTTCCATTGCAGCAATTCCAGTGTGGTGCCCAGCTTTTTCTTGTCAGCTTCGCAATTTGGGTACAACAACTTCTTGTGATCCTATAACATGCGCTGCAACTTCAGCCTCTCCTTTTCACTTGCGCAGTTTCTCTTTGCATCGGCAATGGCCCGACCAAGATCATCAGCGGGCTCATCTGATGCCTCTTCTTCAGCTTCTTCCCGCATTGCCGGCTCAGCTTCTTCCCCCATTGTTGTTGTACCATCGTATTCAGGGAACCCATGGCCAGGATAGCTGTCGTCATCCTCTTCTTCTTCATTCTCTTCCATTAGGACCCCTCTTTCTCCGTGCTTGGTCCAACAGTTATAGCCGGACATGAAACCGGACTCAAACAGGTGGACGTGAATGGTTCTTGCATTAGAGTAATTTCGATCATTCTTACAGTTAGCACATGGAGAACACATAAAACCATTCGCCCGCTTGTTTGCCTCAGCCGCAAGCAGAAGAGTATGCACGCCATTAATGAACTGGGGAGAGCATCGGTCATCGTACATCCATTGCCGGCTCATCTTCATTACACAACACCGAAAAGACCAAATTAATACAAGTTCATACATAAAGTTCATACACACTTATTCTCATAAAACAACATACAAACTCTCTAGCTAAAGCATTTAAATGCAACAACAAATGCGATCAAGATCGCAACTAAGGTAACAATTGATCCAACAGCATAATGATACCAAGCCTCACTATCAATGGCATACTTTCTAATCTTTCTAATCTTCAAGCACATTTTATCCATCTTGATCTTGTCATCATCGACGACATCGGCAACATGCAACTCCAATTCCATCTTCTCCTCCTCATTTCTTTTCAATTTTTTCTTCAAGTAATTGTTTTCTTTTTCAACTAAATTTAACCTCTCGACAAGAGGGTCGGTTGGAATTTTCGATTCACATACCTCCTAGATAAAAATATCTATGTCAACTTGATGGGCATAATTTGTCATAAACACGAAATGCAACAAATAGTTATAAAAGAGAATATACCACACCCGAATCATAAACCGGACGAGGGCCGACGGGGACGGATATCAAAACCATGCCACTATGTATAACAAACAATGTACGGGTAAGAAAATTATACAAGTAACTATCTAAATCACACAAACATGATTTTTTTTATAAAAAGGATAAGAACAAGAGGCTCACCAAGGTGGTGTCGGCGACGGGATGGTGCGGGCGATCGACGGTGGTTAGGACGGGGACGGGAAGGCACTAAGTAAACCACACCTACACATGCAAACTAAGAATTTAATTTGAGCTCAAATTGCATATAAATCAAATAAACTACCACATATAAATACTCCCAAACTAAACCCACAAATCACTATACTTATAAAGCATTGCAAGAGCTAATCTTGCAATGAGAGATGAAAGGACAAAGTTGCTAACCTTTATGAACACTTGGATGGATGGGGTGCCTTCAAACCTTGACAATTTTTTGCAAAAATGGAGGATAAGCTCGAGCAAGAGGGGAAGAACAGAGAGGAGAGGAAAGGGGAAGAACAGAGAGCTCGGGCTCGATGAAGGGTTTATATAGGAGCATCTTTAGTCCCGGTTCATGACACAAACCGGGACTAAAGGTTAGCCTCTAGTCCCGGTTTGTGTCACGAACCGGGACTAAAGGTGCTAGTGGGGCCCCAGCCTGACACCAGCCTGCCACCACCCCTTTAGTCTCAGTTCGTGTCATGAACCGGTACTAGAGGTTCAACACGAACCGGGACTAATGATGCCCGCCCCCCTAGCCGTTGGAACCGACACTAATGGTCACATTAGTACCGGTCCGTTTACAAACCGGGACTAATGTGGCTCACGTAAAGTAGTTTTTCTACTAGTGTATCAGTGGCGGTTTTTGATGATATATATCATCTGGCGTGTGATTTACCGCATATTATTTTTTAGCATTCTCCTAGAGAGACTAATTGTGCTGCCCATGGTTTAGTGAAACTAGTTAGAAGTAAATTACCTACGGGGGTGGATGGAAGATCCACCCTTAGAGATTGTTGATACTCTTGTAAAAGATAATACGATGATCACCTTGCAGTAAAATGTATTTTGATAGGTTCCCAAAATCGAATGAACTTGAAGAGTTAACTGGGTCGGCCTACTACGCTCAACCCTGTAAGTTTGGTCGACATCAATGAGTGCTGAATAGAGATTTCCGGAAGCAACTAAAGAAGGAGCGCTCCTTCGGGAGCCTCCCAAGGGTCACTTTAGGTGGGCTCTCAGCCGTCGCCACGTGTCGCACTCTGGGAGCTCCCTCCGGATTTTTTTTACTTTTCCTCGCGCTTTTTTGACTTTTTAGATAAAATTTTCCTGTCTTTTTTTGCTTTTCCACCGGCCTTTCTTAACTTTTGGAAAAAAATGATTTTTTTGCATGAAAAAACACATTTATTTGTTTCCGCGAGAGGCACGGCCGTGCCACTCGGGAATGAAAAAAATATTTTTTTTCTTTTTTTCGTTCCATGAGAGGCACGGGTTTGCATCCGGAAGAGGCATGGTCGTGCCTCTTGGAAACGGGAAAAAACATGTTTTTTCCCCTTCCATGAGAGGCACGGATTTGCTTCCATGAGAGGCACGGCCGTGCCTCTTGAAAACGAAAAAAAATGTGTTTTCTTTTTTTCCTTCTGTGAGAGGCACGGATTTGCTTCCGCGAGAGGCATGGGCGTGCCTCTTTCAGAAAGGGAAAAAACGTGTGCTCCCAGTCCGGTTTTTTTTGTCCGGTCTTTTTGCAAAAAAAAGTTCTTCAAAACCTATCAACATAGGATCTAGTTTTGAAGATCTCAACGCGAGGAATTCGACGGTGAAAATTGTTCGAGATTTGGACGCATGGTTTAAGAGATAAAACTTTTTGAATAAAAGTTTCTACGAAAAAGGGAAAAACTCGCAGGTTGCAACAAGTGACACACATGCAGTGTGCATGTGACGCCCCCGATTCAATTGTATACTAATCATACATGCAAACGTGTATGATCAAGATCAGGGACTCACGGGAAGATATCACAACACAACTCTAGACACAAATTAAAATAATACAAGCTTCATATTACAAGCCAGGGGCCTCGAGGGCTCGAATACATCAGCTCGAATACAACGAGTCAGCGGAAGCAACGATATCTGAGTACAGACATAAGTTAAAAAAATTTGCCTTAAGAAGGCTAGCACAAAAGCAACGATGATCGAAAAGGCAAGGCCTCCTGCCTTGGAGCCTCCTATCTACTCCTGGTCGTCAGCGGCCTCCACGTAGTAGTAGGCACCCTCGGGGAAGTAGTAGTCGTCGGCGGTGGCATCTGGCTCCTGGGATCCGCCATCTGATCGCAACAATCGGATATAGGGGAAAAGAGGTAGCAAAGCAGCCGTGAGTACTCATCCAAAGTACTCGCAAGACTTACGTCAGATCTAAACTAAGTATGCATCAGTATCAAGGAATGGGCTGTATCTGTGGACTGAACTGCAGAATGCCAGAATAGAGGGGAAAACCTAGCCTATCGAAGACTAGCATCTTCAAGCATCTTGCAGCGTTTAGAATAGTACAGAGTAGCATATTATTATTAACAAGCATGTTGTAGAATTAACGCCCAGAGATCCTTTCTCGACTCCCTGCGAGAAAGCAATCCCAAAGCCATCATATCCCATTTACATCTCTAGTATCCAGTTTTAGTTGTATAGATTGGGATACAACTCCAAGTCGTCCTTTTACCATGGACACGACAATTCGAATAGATTAACTTCCCTGTAGGGGTGCACCACATTACCCGACACGCTCAATCATCTGTTGCCGGACACACTTTCCTGGGTCATGCCCGGCCTCGGAAGATCAACACGTCGTAGCCCCACCTAGGCTCAACACAGAAGCCAGCATGCCGGTCTACATCCTAAATGCAAAGGGGTCATGGGCCAATCGCCCTTTGCAATCCTGCGAGTTGCAAATGTGGCCGGTGTCAGTCATGGCAACCTCCTTAAACAAGGCAGGTGCTTACGTGGGCCACCCGGGCGCGCGCCACTAAACCGCTGACGTCTGGAGACACTACTAGGGATAACCCTAGTAGTAGTGCTTGATATATAGCTATCAGTAACACTGGTACAAGTGCTACCAGTAAGGCGCTACAGCTAACTGGTAGCAGTAGCGCTGGTTTTCCAGCGCTACTGCTATACCTAATTAGCAGTACCGCTCGAATGGAACCAGCGCTACTGATAATAGTAAGTAACAGTAGCGTTTCTTATGAAAAGCGCTACTGCTAAATTTTCCTGTATTTTTTAAAATGCAGCTTATTGTCGCTGTATTTGTATAGGTTTTATATACAGTACTTTCATCATATGATTTTATGACCATGATTAGTTATTATATATATCAGTGGGTGAAATGAACGTGGATTAGATTCAAGTGGAGGCAACATGTGGTGCACATCGAAAGTACTACTAATCCAAACTAGATCATCGATAATAATAACTCATCATGCTCATATAACAACTTAGCATCATGCATCATCATAATAACTTGGTCATCATTTTCGTCCATGAGGCATCATATAACAACTTGGTCACTAGCCATAATCACAACTCCTCCTCATCATCATCATCAACTGTAACACATTGTAACACATGATAACACATTGTATATACGACCTACTCCTCTCTGATAGGACCTACTGCCCTCTCTAAGGTAAAATAGCATAAAACAAGATAGGCCCTGACTCTCCATTATGGAGAATTGAGACTATCCTGTCTCCAATTCTTGCGCTTCGCAAAATGTTGCTTCCAAGTAGCTCCCTATGATTGTTCATACATTTTTCCATTCTTTGATTGTCATGTCTTGATCGGTTTTAGAAATCCGGTATGAACAGTTGTGAAGCCTAGGCAGATATGGTCGTAAGCTAATAACATCAAGCCGACCTTTCGGAAACATCAGATCAGGCACACAATCCTTCGGGATTTTCTGTTGAAAAACATAATAATAACATCGTAGTTAGCAATGTAGTTTAGCTTTAGAAGAATATATGCAAAAGATGCATGGATGTCGCAATAGTAAAAAAAATTACCATGCCATCTCCATGGATGTTACCGTAGGTCAGCACGTGCACTTGTGGCATGTATTGACCATAATGTGCAGGAGTTTGATAATTGATATTGTAATTATCAACATCAATAATAAATGAGATAAGATGATCTTTCTCCTGATAAGTTAATTCTGCGCCATCGGTGTAGTAGGTTCTGTCTACCATCTTTCGTACATTTTTTGAAGAATGAAAATATGCTGTCAATGGAAATAAGCTATCAACTATTTTGAAATAAACAATATAAATTACTTAATAAATATGTTTGAGAAACTCACATAGCAGTAGAATTGGAAGCGTATCAACAAGGACCCAAATGTCCATATTCTCTTCGCCGATGTCAGGATCACCAAGATCCAAGGTGACAAGCATACCCTCATGAAAATCATACGTCTTGCAAAGTGCTTCCCAATTCGGGCAACCAAAATGGGATACACTCTCAGAATTGTATAGATTTACAGCAAAATCATAACCATGATGGGTCCTTAGGTGAACTATCTTTGTTTCCATACTTTCATGATCTTCAAAATCCAGCCTCTCCAAGACATAGCGTCTTGCATGGCATGGGATAAGCTAGTCGAATTGTAAAAGACAAAAATTACACGTTGAAGAATCAGAAGTCATGCTTAATTACGAAAAAACACATGTCCTCGTTGCGTACCGTTTCAACATCGAAGGTCTCCTGGAGCTTAATACTGAAGCGCCGACCTTCTACCAGGTGAGGCCTGTCGCACAGACCCCGGTCATCGCCACACCAGTCACACTCCGGGAGCCTATCATCGTCGTCAGACATTTCCTATGTTCATATTTCAAAGATTAAACTTGTACAATTCAATATATGTACTACAAAAACTAAATTAGATCATTATTATTCATCACGGGTTAACTATCGGTCTGTCGAGTATTTTCTTGAAAACTCTCAGCTCATGTGGTGTATATATTCGACCGTTGGTGATGGTCGCTCCTCCCTTCGTTCCCGAGTGCATTACACCAAAATGTCTAGCACACGGGAACGAAGGAGAAGCGACCCCCACGACAACAGTCGGGATTCTTCCTCTCTAACATTTGCGACCGTCGGTGATGGTAGCTACTCCTGTCATTCCAAAGTGCATTACACCAAAATGTCTAGCACCTTGGAATGAAGAAGAAGCTACCCACACGACAACAGTCGGGATTCTTCGTCCTCTCATATATGGTGGAGACTCTCCCTCGCTGATTCCTCTCTGACATTTGCGACCGTCGGTGATGGTCGTTCTTCTCTTCCTTCCCATGCATTACCAAAAGGTCTATCACGAGAAAGAAGAGGAAGAACGACCCCCACGACAACAGTCGGCATTCTTCTTCTCTCATATATATGGTGGAGTCCCGACAGACTTAAAGTCAACCCGAAATGTCGTTTAATTATCTTTGTACAAAATCCGGGACACTTGATATTTCCTACATATTCTAGCACAAGTCATGCCAAAATTCACGGAAAATCCGGCATGACCTTTGCTAAAAAGGACATATATCGAGCGCCTGAAATTTGCCGGAATGGAAATTAATCAACACTCCGGCAAAACATAGGCCACTGTGAGTGTTCCCTGCAAACATAGGCCACTTGGGCAAGCACTAGTACTACAGAACACTACATATCACATGTCTAAATCTCCATCATATTTTGAAAGACCTACATTGAAAATTTTCTATTCCATGAAAATTGTCACAGCTACTCATGTAGCTACTACTCTACTACAACTATCAAAACATCTACATCATCATCGACATGGGGATTTGGCTGGTCTCACCTCGAGATCGGAGGTGGTCGGTGACCGGGACGACGGCGGGGATGATGCAGGGGCTCCTTGATTTCTGCCAAAAAAATATAAACAAAAACATTATTATCCTCCTCTTAAGACTTAGTGAAACCCTATGTCTAAAAAATCCTAGTTCTAGCCCTAACATTTACTAAAAATACCTTGTTCTAACCCTAAGAATTGAAAAGACATATACATTTACTAAAAATACCCTAGTTCTAGCCCTAACATTTGTCCATCCATCCATCCATCTATCTATATATCCTCATAAACCCTAGAAAAATGCCCTGGTTTTTTAACTACTGTCTACTTCTTGAATCATAGAAAAATGCCATAATTTCACATAACTTAGAGTTTGAAACCCTATGTCTAACACAAAAACAAAATTTGTAAAACATAGTTCTAACCCTAATAATTTGTACTGCCCATCTATCCATCCATTTGTCTAAACCAAGTTCTAACCCTAAAAATTTGTAAAACCTAGTTCTAATCATCGACATGGGCATTTTCATATTTTATTTGATACCTATAATACTTAAAGATAAAAGGTTCAAAAGACCGACATCGAACGAATAAAAAAAATCTATTGTATTCAAAAGACTTACATTTACTGAAATTTTTCTAATTTTCTGTTCTATTCTACATTTACTAATTTTCTATTCTATCCAAAGAAGAAAATTTACTAAAAATTTCCTATTCTATTCAAAAGACCTACATTTACTTATTTTTTTCAATTCTATTCAAAAAACCTACATTTACTAAAAAAATCTCATGTAGCATTCTAATACATTTCTGTACCTAAAAATTTCTATTACTAAATTCTTTTACTAAAAAATTCTATACCTAAATTTTTAAAAAGAGAGAGGTGGGAGGAGGAGGAGGAGGAGGGAGGAGTGAGGGCTTCGAGCGGCTGGGGGAGGGAGGAGAGAAGAGGGCAGTGGGAGGAGGGAGGAGGGAGCAGGGCGGTCGGAGGAGGTGGGAGGAGAGCATCAGGCGTCGGCGGGAGGAGGGAGGAGAGAGGAGGGCCGCCGGAGGGAGGAGAGAGGAGGGCGGTGAGAGGGAGGGGAGAGGAGGGCGGAGAGGGAGGGAGGGAGGCAGATACCTTGGGGGCAACTGTGGGTGACGGCGGGCAACGGCAGCGACGGCGGGCGACGACGGCGATGGCGCGCGACGGAGAGAGAGCGAGTCAGAGTGTGAGGGGAGAGTGAGGACGCGGAGTGTGGATATGGTGCCCGTAGTAGTAGCGCTGGTTGGTAACCACCGCTACTACTAAGCTCCATAGCAGTAGCGCGTTAAGGGAACCAGCGCTACTGCTATGATCAATAGCAGTAGCGTTTTTAGAGAACCAGCGCTACTACTAAGGCTAAGCATATAAAAAAAGCATCAAAAAAAGCATTGGTCATCAATGATCTTTTTTTGTAGAATCTAAATTGTCAGTATGAATCTTCATCGGTTCCTAAACCGGCGAAGATTCATATTGCCACAGATCCTACACATAGAGTACAATGAAGACCAAGTGGTTGTGATAGTTTGAGAAGCATCATATTTAAGGTGGTAAACATTCTGTTCGCGGAGCGATGTGGGACTAAACTTGGGTCCTAGGAGGGGACTAAATTTAGCAGTAGCGCTGGTTGGAGGGAAGCGCTACTGCTAAGTACAATAGCAGTAGTGTGTTTTATGTAAGAGCGCTACTAGTATACCTAGCCTGCCGGCAACGGTGTGGCAATTATAGTAGTAGCGTGTTTTGTAACTACCGTGCTACTGCTATGTGCATAGTAGCAGCACTCTTTCTGTGCAAGCGCTACTGCTAATTAGCAGCAGCGCTTCCTTTTAAAAAGCGTTGTTGGTAAGCTTTTGTGTATAAGGTTTTCCCAAGTAGTGAGAGCTTCGGCTGAAACAAACGACGTCGGTTGCCCATAAACTTGTCCCGTGTGAAGGTTAGTTCGTATAGGTCAAAACCAACTCAGATCAAATACCCAATCTCGCTAGTAACTTAGGAGCGCGAGGTGACGATCAGTGCTCATGTCGCCCCGTCTCGAGGACTTGCGGCAAGGGCCAGGCCCAGCCCACTCCAAGGCGGTCTCCTGCCCGGCCGCGCCTCGTAATTATCTCGCGGGTACCCTCCAGGTTAACGCAACTTCACATCACTCGCAGGTACCCCTCAGGCCCGACCCGATGCCATCATGGTCCCGTGATCAAGTCAAAGTAACCGTGTGTCCATACACCAAAGAGGAATCCGAGGAATCACCCTCGATGGAATCCACTTGATGTAGTCGTCAAGGTGAACTTACGAGGAATCACCCTCGAGGTTCACGCTTGAGGTGTTGCACGATAGAGTCGTACGGGAGTGGCGAAAGAGGAATCACCCTCAATGACCACGACCGATTAACTACACTACAGGGTTATCATCAGGAGTGCGTTACGAGGTATCACCCTCAGCACTCGATAGTAGCTCTGCAGAGTCGTACAACTAAAGGGGTGATGAGGACATGGCTACCACAGTTACACCCATATCCCCTGATGTTTTACCTCTTGGAACAATTGCTAGAGCTCGCATACACCAGTTAAATTATCAGGTACTTTCGTTTCTTGGTAATGTTTCTAGTGTTCATGAGAATATGATGCTGCCTAACTTAGATACATTTGTGTTGCTTGCAATTGAAGGGCCTAGCACAGACAAGAAGGATGAATATTGGAGCATGATCAAGCACGGAGATGAAGGTGCGTGCGAAGAGAACAAGAATGGAGGTTCCAATGAAGATTTCTGGACTTTTAAGCCACCATGATGGACGAAATATACAAGATGACCTTTCATAAATATTCGTCCATAGCTTATTATTGGTGTTGCGCCACCTTATTTTGGGCCAGGCCCATGTAATCTATTTTTAGAGTCTGTATTGTAGGGGAAACGACTTAGGAGGTGTTTTAGTCCCACCTTGCCAAGGGTGGACAAAATCCCCTCTCTTTCTCCTATAAATACTGCCCTTAAGGCATCGTTTAGACTGGGGATTTGTTTAGTTAAAAGTTAGCCAACGCAACTTCGTGTACTTCGTTTGTGTCCAACGACCAGACCAAGACCGCTTCCGGATCCCCACTTTTATCAACACTTCATATATATTCGCAATATTCAGATTGCTTTATCATATTCTTGCTTGTTCTTCGATTGCATGCAGGAATAGACCTTCGTGGTCAGGCTGATCGTGCTTTCGGCATCGTCAGTAACCTCAGGAGATTTGTTTAGCGATTGCTAAGGCGCAACATCGTGCACGTTTGTAGTCGAATCGTCAAGTTGTCTCCACCCAATCAATAGTTATCATCTCATCGAAAGATCGGGACACCCCGCCTCTATCAAGTGGTATCAGTTTTCAGGTTGCTCGGTGAGATTTTCCAGTTTTTCATAGTCTTAGATTGCATATGTTCTTCATACCTATCGTCCAAGAAAAAGCCATAAAAAAGTTAGATTAGTTCATCCGTGTTCCAGACAGTCTGAGCCTTTTCGCCATTATCACTTAGTTTTTGCATTGTTGAATTTTCAGTTGCATAGTGTGTCGAGTTGCTGGTTTTTAGTGTCTAGATTTTTAGAGTTTCGAGTTCTGGTCACATTTTATTCGCGCCGCATCCATATGCACGATTATCCACTTTGTTGTCATCTTGCACTGCTGCCGGTCGCCGCCGTTGTTCGTCGTTGACGTCGCATCAGTTCATCTTGCAGCCGTATTCGTCTTGGAGAGAGAGAGAAAATCAGAAAGAGAAAAAAAATATTGTGAGACCAAAAATTATCGAGAGAGAAAATCATTGTTTTGTTGGAAGAGAGGTTGTGTTGCTACGTTGGAACAGAAGGGAAAAAGATAGAGCATACAGAATTGCTGGTCCGTTGTTTATCTCTCCAAGAGTCACATCATGTACTAGCACTAGTCTATCACGTTTTCTCTTGATAGAAAAGGAAAGCAAGTTGGTCACGTACTCTCCAATATAAGAGTTTGGATCGGTTGTAGGGAGAGAGAGAAAAAAAGGTTCAGGATTTCTGGATGCGTGTGTGTTGTTTTGATTGGAAATAAAATAATAAGGAAAGAGAAAGGTGCTTGGAGTACACCGAATTAAAAAAAACAGATTCCTCACGGGGGTACTGCAGATCGCAACAAAAGAAAAAAAAAAGGTAAGTGTTGGTTGTTTCCGTTGGTGAGTTTAGTTTTCAAAAGAAGTACGAGTACAATACAAAGAGGTTGGAGGAATAAAAGGAACGAAGTGAGGAAGTTTCCTTTGGTTGTTTCCACGTGAGGTTTCTTGGAGAGAGAGAGAGAGAGTTAAAAAAGAAGCATGCAATCTGATTGCTTCGGTTTCCCAAAAACCTGCATGTTATTCGCCACAAAAGGAAACAAGTTTGTTTGGAAAGTTTGACGGACGAAAAAAATAAAATCTGAATCCTTGTTTGGAAAAATAGATAAAAAAAGAGAGAGAGAGAGAGAGAGATAGAGGGCTGCTCGGTTTGCGTTTACAAGGAAAGAGCAATCACGTTTGCTTGGAAAGCGCTGGTCTGTTTGTTACAGTCCTGAGTTTCTGGAGGTAAGGAAGGAAGTAAAAACAAAGATATTGCGTTGAACGGTTTTAGAAGGAAAGCCATCAGCACAACATTGGAAGGTTTGGATCGGTTACAAACAAAAAAAACAAAGTTTCCTAAAATATAGCGGGGAGCCGGCCAGTTTGTTTTGACCCAAGAAGAGAACGTGGATTAAAGATTGCTTTGCATGCAGAATTAATTAAGGCTTGATCCTCGTGCACAACTTTTGCAAGGATATAAACAACAGATTTGACACGTTTGGATATGGGTGTCCTAGTGTGGCACGTTTGACTTAAAAAAAAAGAGCAGATTCCTTACGGGAGTAGTGGAGATCGCAAAAAAATAAAAATAATAATAAAGAGGAGGATAAGGAGGATTGTTGCATTTTGGATTTTAAAAAAGAAGTGCATATGGCTGTTGGGATTGATTGCCTTGCAAACTGTGAGAACAGTCAAAAAAAAGAGGAGAGCAGTACTTCTTGGACAGTTGAGCTTTCGTTTGGTACACTGCATAGTACCTTTGGACACATTAAATTTGACTGCAAAGAAATAAAGGGGGCCGGTCAGTTGTCGCGTGAATTTCACTTGTGTCTTAGGCTCGCGTCTCTAGCACGATCTAGCCTAGGACCAGCACTCGACTACTTTGAGCAAATTTTCAACTTGCATTAATTAACGTGGTTGTTGCATTTTTCCCACATATATAAAGCCAACCCAGCTCCACATATTTCTACGCCGTGCATACATACGCTCGCTCACCTGGCAATCGCTTTACCCAACTCTTGGAGTTATTTGACACCGCCGGTTGCTGATCATCACCTGCTGCATGGTAAGAACTTGCAAGACTTTGATTTTTGCTCTACTGTGAGCGTTTTACCACCACATCCCAGTAGTTCATAAGAACATTATTCTTGGATTTTGTTTCTTGTTTCTACTAATCATGGCAGGTTCCAGAGTCGGTTGGGCTTCATCGATTGTGGGAGATGTGCCATCACCTCAGAAAATACAACCACTATCACAAGAGGTACAAAGATGTCAGAATGCGCACAAACAGTTTCTTGTTTCAATGCCACCTTTTCATGGTCATTTTAAGCCTGATTTATATATTGAATGAAAGTTCGAAATAAATGCTATATTTGCTTCCCATAATTTTTCTAAACGTCAAAAAGTTAAGCTCGCGGTTGGTACATTCACTGGTTTTGCTACTGTTTGGTGGAGTGAACATTGTCGTTTATACCCTGATTATGTACCTACTACTTGGGATGATTTAAAACTTGTCATGAGAGATAGATTTGTTGATGTTTATTATACTCGTGACATGATTAAAAAACTACAACAGTTAAAACAAGGTAGTGACACTGTAATAAAATATTATGATGATTTACGAACTACCTTGTTGCACTCCTTTTTAGAGGAAAGTGAAGATGAT
Organism: Thinopyrum elongatum; assembly: GCA_011799875.1. NCBI lineage: Eukaryota > Viridiplantae > Streptophyta > Magnoliopsida > Poales > Poaceae > Thinopyrum > Thinopyrum elongatum. The sequence goes on from CM022297.1 coordinate 228,277,991, forward strand.
TTTATGGATAGATTTTGGGGAGGATTAAACCGTGATATTCAGGAGATACTTATTCATGAAGAGTGTTATCCTATGGACCGTTTGTTTCGTCTTGCTTGCAAAGCTGAACAGAAAATAAAACGACGTGTTGTCCATAAGGAGAATAAGCGCCAGGTGCACATTCCAAGAGATGATACGGTTGTTCCTTCCACTACTTGGCGTACTATGACAACCACATCCATTGTTGTGAGGACTACATCACCTCCACCATGTGACACATCACCACCGAGAGTGCCTACATCATCTGAGTTGATCATAAGAGGTAATGACAAAGGTACCGATCTTCCACCTCCACATGAGTATGATGAATGCCTTGTCAATTTAAATGCACCATGCAATGAGCTACCCACTACTTTGATCACACCAGCTATATTAGAGGACTATGTTGATGATTTGACTTTGCCATGTGATCAAACAATTTTGAGTGAACCCATTGAATTAACTGTTGATGCGAAAGAACCATGTGAATCAGGGAATAACTCTGATTTGGATCAAATACGTTTGAAAATAATTGTGCCAATGTTTAATCATTTTGATATGACCTCCAATCTTGGTGATGATTCTGTGTCGAATAACTTGTTCCATGTTTGCTTATTTAAGCATGTTGTTGCATGTAATTTTGAAACAATTAAAGTTTATTCACCAAAGTTGGGATGGTTTAATGATAAACATTGTCAATCTTTTGATATGAATAAGAGCTTCACTTATATGTGCAAACTGAGTTGCAATATTTTCATGCCTTTGACTTCTTGTGATAATATATTGGCTTCATATTTTACGACTTTTGAAGGGTGCTCTTGTATAACTGTGTCACATGTGCCACAACTAAGATCAGTAAAAATGGATGACATATACATATACAATGTGTACACCTTGTCTCTTTTGTTAGCCACATTTCAGATTAAGCAACGCCGAGGACGGCTTTGTTTTCAAGAAGGGGAGGATGATGAGGACATGGCCACCACAGTTACACCCATATCCCCTGATGTTTTACCTCTTGGAACAATTGCTAGAGCTCGCATACACCAGTTAAATTATCAGGTACTTTCGTTTCTTGGTAATGTTTCTAGTGTTCATGAGAATATGATGCTGCCTAACTTAGATACATTTGTGTTGCTTGCAATTGAAGGGCCTAGCACGGACAAGAAGGATGAATATTGGAGCATGATCAAGCACGGAGATGAAGGTGCGTGCGAAGAGAACAAGAATGGAGGTTCCAATGGAGATTTCTGGACTTTGAAGCCACCATGATGGACGAAATATACAAGATGGCCTTTCATAAATATTCGTCCATAGCTTATTATTGGTGTTGCGCCACCTTATTTTGGGCCAGGCCCATGTAATCTATTTTTAGAGTCTGTATTGTAGGGGAAACGACTTAGGAGGTGTTTTAGTCCCACCTTGCCAAGGGTGGACAAAATCCCCTCTCTTTCTCCTATAAATACTGCCCTTAAGGCATCGTTTAGACTGGGGATTTTTTTAGTTAAAAGTTATCCAACGCAACTTCGTGTACTTCGTTTGTGTCCAACGACCAGACCAAGACCGCTTCCGAATCCCCACTTTTATCAACACTTCATATATATTCGCAATATTCAGATTGCTTTATCATATTCTTGCTTGTTCTTCGATTGCATGCAGGAATAGACCTTCGTGGTCAGGCTGATCGTGCTTTCGGCATCATCAGTAACCTCAGGAGATTTGTTTAGCGATTGCTAAGGCGCAACGTTGTGCATGTTTGTAGTCGAATCGTCAAAGTCGTCTCCACCCAATCGATAGTTATCATCTCATCGAAAGATCGGGACACCCCGCCTCTATCAAGGGGGGTGAGGTGATGTGCTGTGTCGGGCTCTGGACGTTGGTCACGTTGATCGAGTCACCTGTTAATCCAGCGGGGGCAACACGGACAAGGTGAGGGGTCACTGATGGATGACTAACCAACCTATACTAAGCAGTTTAGGATAAGCAGGTAAGGTACAATGAGCAAGTTATAAAAGCAGGCTATGCATCAGAATAGGAGCACTCAAATACATAGCAAAATCTAATGCAAGCATGAGAGAGAATGGAATGGGCGATATCGAAATGATCAAGGGGGGTTTGCTTGCCTGGAAGCTCTGTGGCAAGTGGTTGTACGTCAGAGGCGTAGTCATACTCGGTGGCGTCAGCGTCGGTCTCGAGGTCTACTGGAGAAGAAGAGGGGGAAGAAACAATGAATATAAAGCAAACAAGTGCAACACTATGCATGACATGACGACATGCAGAGTTAGGAGTGATCTAACGTAGTACTACAAGTTGCAGAGGGAGGGGGAAAACAACCGGAGGGGTTTTCCCGGCATTTGGCATTTTTCGGATAGATGAAAAGAGGGGGACGGTTCCATGTTCAGCATGCTAGAGGCATGTGACAGATGAACGGATTGCATATTCGGATTCGTTATATTTTTTGATCGTTTTTCATATATATATTATTTTAATCCGAGTTACGGTTTATTTTATATGATTTTTTGAAGTTTTATTATTATTCTATAATTTCTAGAATTCTTTTTAATTTGAAAATTACTAAATGTTTAAAGGCCAGGGGTACCCAGCAAAGTGTACCCAGCACTAGAAAGGAGGTTGACATGTGGGTCCCCATGTTGAGTCAGCACGCTGACTCGGCGAGTCTTATCCAAAGGAGCAGTACGGTGGGCCCCTGTCGTCAGTGTGTTAATTAAATAAACCGGCTTTTAATAGGTAATTAATCCACGTGGGGCCTGGCTGTCATAGGGTTAGAGGGGGTTTAATTAAGCGGCTAATGACATGCCACGTCAGTGACGTCACCGGCGACGAGGCCGAGCTACGGCGATGGCCGTCCAGCCGATTCCGGCGTCCATTCGTCGCGTGGCTTGGCTCGGTGTGTTCCTGGGAGCAAGTCGCATCCGTAGGTGGTGGTAGCAGTCGCCGAGGTGGCGTGTAGCGGGAGAGGCGGGCCGGGCGGCGGCGGGCTTCGGTCAGGGCGGCCGCGGGCAGGGACGAGGGGAGCCGGGCGCTTGGGGCATGGCGCACGGGGTGGCTGTGGTGTGGTGCCCGCGGGCTTGGGCGGCAGCGAAGCAGCGGGGGAGGGCGGCAAGCACAGCGCGGGCAGGCGAGGCAGAACGTGAGGGAGCAGCAGCAGCGCAGCCGCTGGCGAGGAGCGGCAGCAGAGCCAGCACGCAAAGCAGGGGGCGTGCGGCGCGGGGAGCAGCACTGGCAGCAGCAGCAGCATGCAGTCGCAGCAAGCAGCAGTAGCAGCTGGGCCGACGGTCATGCACGCGGGGGCCGGGCAGCACAGCTGGAGCACTGCGGTGCCGGAAACAGAGGGGTGGGAGGAGGGGGAGCACGCGGTGCTCACCGCCATTGCTGGGAAGGCCCAAGGGAGAGTCGAGGCGGCCGGAGATAGCGATGGTGTGCGGCAGCCCAAGGAAGAAGACGGTCGTTCCAGTCTATGTCGTGGCTCCCGGCTTGCGCTGGTAGGCGAAGACGAACCATAGGAGCATCTCGGAGCTCCTGGTCAGGGCGGAGTGGCGAGGGGAGGTTGCCGCGGCAGCTCACAGAGTCGCGGCCATGGCAGTTCGGTGGTGGGGAAGAGCAGGTGTGGGCGAGGGCAGAGAGGAGAGGGGGGCAGAGGGGCGAGGTGAGTGGGGCGAGTGGGCGAGGCGGAGGGAAGGAGCCCGAGGCATCGGGGGCTTATCCCCCGTCGACCCCGACGAGGCGGTTCAGCGGAGACCGCGCCCCGGTCGGGGGAACAGGGAAGGGGACGGCAGGGGGGAGCTGGGCTAGCTCGGGTGGGGTAGGTGGGCCGGCCCAGGTGGGTTAGGTCCGGGGGGCAGGGGCCCTTTTGTTCTTTTTATCTACTTTTGCATTTTCTTTTCCTTTTATAGTTTATGATTTCCTTTTAGTTTCTTTTTATTTTTAGCTTTATAAAATATGATCTTAGCCCCTAAATTAGTATATTAAAATAGGCCACTACCACAATTAGTTTGGTATATAAATTAAATAGTTTGCATTAGTTTATTAATTAAAAAGCATTTAATAATTGTTTTTAGCCCCTGTTTTATTCATTTAAGGGCATTCAAATACTTTTTAAAATATGGGTTTCAACAAGAGAAATATCCAGGGATTATTTTGCACACTTTGAACATTTTAGTTTTCATGTTTGAAAATTTGAATTTTTTACTTTAAATTTGGATTTCAATTTGAATTATGCCTTGGATCAAATGAGGATTAGCAACAGTAAGAGTGATGACATGGCACCATTAACTTGGGATTACTGTAGCTTAACAAACAGGGTGTTACAATTCTTCTCCACTACAAGAAATCTCGTCCCGAGATTTAGGAGGTAGAAGGAAACAAAGCGGAGTATTCCTCTCGAAGACAATCCTCACGTTCCCAAGTGGCTTCATCTTCAGAATGGTTTGACCACTGGACTTTGAGAAACTTGATCGCCTTCTGACGGGTGCAACGTTTAGCTTGGTCGAGAATGCGGACCGGATGCTCCTTATACGAGAGGTCTTATTGCAACTCTAGCATTTCGTGGTCCACCCCTCGGATAGGGTCTTTGAAGCAGCGGCGGAGCTGTGACACATGGAAAACATCGTGAACCTGAGAAAGGTTCGACGTCAGTTCCAATTGATACGACACTTTTCCACGTCTTTCGAGAATAGTGAAAGGACCAATATAGCAAGGAGCTAGCTTGCCCTTGATCCCGAAGCGGTGTGCACCCTTCATCGGTGTGACTCGAAGATAAGCCTTTTCGCCAGATTGATAGACCGTATCTTTGTGATGGCGATCATATTGACTCTTCTGACGGGACTGGGCAGTCTTCAGATTCTCGCGAATAACGCGGACTTGTTATTCGGCGTGTTGGATAATATCCGGACCGAAGAGTGACTGTTCCCCAGTTTCTGACCAATTCAGAGGAGTTCGACACTTTCGTCCATATAACACTTTGAAGGGGGCATCTTCAGACTAGCTTGATAGCTATTGTTATAAGAGAACTCAGCATACGGGAGAGATTCCTCCCATTTCTTAACGAAGGAAATGACACAAGCTCGAAGCATGTCTTCGAGAACTTGGTTGACTCGTTCAACTTGTCCCTGCGACTGAGGGTGAAAAGCGGTGCTGAAGGACAGATGAGTCCCCATAGCTTCCTGAAAACTTACCCAGAATCTTGAAGTGAATAAACTACCATGATCCGAGCTGATTACCAACAGAATACCGTGCAGAGAAACAATTTTGGACATATAGAGAGTTGCCAGCTGACTAGCAGTGATCGTTTCTTTGACGGCTAGAAAATGTGCAACTTTGGAAAGCCGATCAATGACGACAAGAATAGCATCATTACCTTTGTGCGATTTGGGAAAACCAGTGACGAAGTCCATTTCAACATGGTCCCATTTCCATTCAGGAATAGAAATAGGTTGCAGAGTTCCAGCGGGCCTTTGATGTTGTGCTTTGATTTGACGGCAAACGTCACACTCAGCGACATGGTGAGCAATGTCTTGCTTCATATTTGGCCACCATAACCTTTGATGAATGTCTTGGTACATCTTTGTACTACCAGGATGAATAGACAGAGGCGTATCATGAGATTCTTTTATCACCTTCTGAGTCATATCCAGGTTTTTCTCTTTACTTGGAACCACTAGGCGACATTTGAAGAACAGAGCGCCAGCATCATCAACGGAGAAGAATGAGGGCTTTCCTTCGGCGAGGTAGCATTTAATCTTCTCAACTTGAGAGTCATATCCCTGGATTCTCTTGATGGAGTCCAGGAGATTTGGTTCGACAGCCAGGGTATTAAGGGAACCCTGGGAAACAACACAGAGGTTCATCTTTCGAAATTCCTTAGGAGGAGGAGCTAGTGCACCCGGAGGAACAATATGGAGGTTCAGCTTTCTGAATTCTTCAACAAGAAGGGGCTGAACTTTTCGAACCTCAAGGTGGTTACAATAAGACTTGCAGCTCAAGGCATCAGCCACTACATTAGCCTTGCCGGGGGTATAGGAAATACCCAAGTCAAAATTTGCTACGGTCTCCATCCATCTCTGCTGACGAAGGTTCAAATCTGGCTGAGGAAACAGATACTTCAGACTTTGGTGGTCGGTGAAGATCTGGCAACGATTACCAAGAAGGTAATGTCGCCACTGTTTCAGTGCATAAATGACTGCAGCAAGCTCGAGGTCATGAACTGGGTAGTTCTCTTCGTGAGGGCATAGCTGACGAGAGGCATAAGCAATCACTCTGCTCTCTTGCATTAGGATTAGGACACAGCCTAATCCTAGACGTGAAGCGTTGCAGTAAATAACGAAATCCTTCTTAGTATCAGGAGGAGCTAGCACTGGGGTAGAAGTTAGCTTGTCCTATAGCGCCTGGAGTCCATTCGAACTTGACGCCCTTGTGAAGCAGGTTAGTCATGGGCTTGGCGATCTTGGAGAAGTTCTCGACGAATTGATAGCAGTAGCTGGCGAGTCCGAGAAAACTTCTGACTTGCTTGACATTCTTCGGAGGAGTCCAATCGAGAATAGCCTGAACTCGCTCGGGGTTGACGGCAATACCATCCTTGGAGATGACATGCCCAAGGTAGGTTACTTTGGGAAGCCAGAATTCACACTTGGAATACTTGGCATATAGTTGATGCTCTCGGAGCTTTTCTAGAACAAGTCGAAGATGTTCAACATGTTCTTCTTTGTTCTTGGAGTATACAAGTATATCATCCAGATAAACCATGATGAACTTGTCGAGGTATTCCATGGATATATATTTCATCAGACGAGAGAATGTAGTTGGAGCATTGGTTAGGCCGAAAGACATAACGGTGTACTCGTATGAACCATACCGAGTCATGAATGCGGTCTTTGGAATATCCTCTTCACAAACACGGATCTTGTGGTAACCCAACCTCAAGTCAAGTTTAGAGAACACCGATGAACTAGCCAGTTGATCAAATAGATCATTGATCCGAGGAAGCGGATATTTGTTCTGAATAGTTGCCTGGTTGATAGGACGGTAGTCTTGGACCAAACGATTCGTTCCATCCTTCTTCTTGACAAAGGGAGAAGGTGATCCCCAAGCAGAGGAACTTGGACGAATGAATCCACTGCGAAGAGATTTGTCGATTTCCTCTTTAAGTTCAAGGAGTTCATGAGGTGGCATCTTGTAGGGTCGTTTGGCGATAGGAGTGGTGCCTGGTTTCAAGTCGATGATGAACTCGACAGCTCGAACAAGAGGTATACCTGGGAGTTCTTCTGGAAAGACATCTTGGATGTCGCGAAAGACTTGAATGTGTTCAATTCCCTCAAGTGGTGATGCGTTCAACGCATTCAAGGAATAAATCTGTGCCTCGGCATTTTGAACCAGATGAGCGTGGTAGCTTACTATCTCATCCGAAGGGTGAAGGAGATGGACGGTTTTAGTGGCGCAAACGATAGAAGCAGTATGCGCTTTCAACCAATCCATTCCTAGAATGAGGCCTATATTGGAAGACTTCAACATAATGGGGGAGGCGTGAAATTCCAACCCTTCGATTTAAATGATGACATTGTGGCTAACCACATGGTGGTTTGACATTGGCCCGCGGGGGTGTGTACCGATAGCGGAGTGCTCATCTCTTCATATTTAATGCCATGCATGAATGCAAAATCTTGTTAGTGCGATTCTCCTGTATCGAATAAAACAGAAGCTGGTACTGAATTAACAAGGAGAGTACCCATCACAGTTGCAGGCTGGTCTTGAGCTTCATTCAGATCAATGTTGTTAGCATGACCACGACCATACGGCCTGGTATTGTTGTTGCGGGGTTGATTGTTACCACGGCCAGATGAAGGAAGTGCAAGCTGGTTCTGGTTCTGAGGGTAGTTCCTGGAATGGTGACCTGGAAGGCCACACTTGAAGCACAGACCATCATTGGGATTGGGAGCAGGAGCTCGAGGTGGTGCAGTTGGAAGTCTTGGCTGCTTAGGTGGTGGAGGAGGAAGACGTGGTGCAGCATAAGACGATCTTGGAGCAGGTGCAGTCAGACGATACATGTTGTTGGGGATCCATATCTGACGCTTCTGTGAGGGCGGGCCCGAAGATGAGCCAGCGTCACGGTTGCGCCTAAGGGATCCCTGGTGTTCCTGAAGTCCAGTCTCAACCTGAATAGCCTTGTTCACCAAGGTGGCGAAATCAGCAAAGTCATGCACAAGTAGCGCAAGCTTGATATCAGGATGAAGTCCGTCACAAAAAATTTCCTGCCTACGAGCATCAGTAGCAATGTCTTCTTCAGCATAACAGGACAATTCAAGAAACTCCCGTTGATATGCATCCACAGCCTTGTTGCCCTGGGTGAGGTTGCGGAACTCGCGCTTCTCCCTGTCCATGATTCCCTGAGGAATGAAGCGGGCACGGAAGGCAGCTTGGAAATCTGGCCAAGAGATGGCTATTCCAGCAAGTAAGGAACTCATGTGGCTATCCCACCATTGAGCAGCGGGACCTTTCACATAGTAGGATGCAAAAGTGACATAGCTGGCAGGGGCCACACTAGCAGACTCCCATCTCATAAGTGATGTCACGGAGCCAGTCATCACCATCCAGAGGCTAAGTTGAGCTGCGGTAGATGACAGGGTTGAGGCGCGCAAAGTCTTGCAGAGTCACTGAGTCTGGCTGCTGATTCATATTGGGTCGAGGAAACTGAGCCATCATTCCTTCCATGAATTGGCGATTTAGCTCAAACAGTTGTATCATTCCGGCCATGAATTCGGGCGGTGGTGGATCGTTGGCACCACGGCCACGACCAGCGGGTCTAACCATCCTGCTTGAATGCAACAGGGGTAGTTTAGCATTGAGCAATTGTAGAGACAAGGTATCATTCATGAAGTTACAAACACAAAGAAAGGAGTGCGATAGATACATCATAGTAGTCAAACATGACATATGGATCCATGCACAGAGTTGGATCAAATCGGCAGCATGAATTCGGAAACACACGCAGCTAGACATCTAGGCGGCATGTTGGCACACAATGGAGGGATACAACAACGAGACATAGCAAAGGCTAAATCAACATCGAAGAAAACTGCTGGAGCGAGGAATTTGCAAGGGACGACGCAGGGTACCCTCGATAAAAGGATCCTGCGGTCCGTGAACACTGTGAAGCAGATCCTGGCTCCCAATTCAAGAAAGGCGTAGTACAAATCTCCGGATGAATGTGATCACGAGATCCCATAGTTAAAGTTAGCAAAATCATTTAACCCGAATAGAAGAGAGATTAGAGCCCCAGAGTAAGGATCAAGGAGTAAAAGATCCTAATACCACCTATTTGCGATGTGGGCCCGTAAGCCACACAACAATGTTAGTAAAAGTTTTTCAAAGACTAGACTCAACTTCAGCCAAGGAGTTGGAAATGGGGGTTCCTACAGGCAGTCGGCTCTGGTACCAACTTGTGACGCCCCCGATTCAATCGTACACTAATCATACACGCAAACGTGTACGATCAAGATCAGGGACTCACGGGAAGATATCACAACACAACTCTAGACACAAATTAAGATAATACAAGCTTCACATTACAAGCCAGGGGTCTCGAGGGCTCGAATACATCAGCTTGAATACAACAAGTCAGCGGAAGCAACAATATCTGAGTACAGACATAAGTTAAACAAGTTTTCCTTAAGAAGGCTAGCACAAAAGCAATGATGGTCGAAAAGGCAAGGCCTCCTGCCTGGGAGCCTCCTATCTACTCCTGGTCGTCAGTGGCCTCCACGTACTAGTAGGCACCCTCGGGGTAGTAGTAGGCGTTGGTGGTGGCATCTGGCTCCTGGGATCCGCCATCTGATCGCAGCAATCGGATATAGGGGAAAAGAGGTAGCAAAGCAACCGTGAGTACTCATCCAAAGTACTCGCAAGACTTACATCAGATCTAAACTAAGTATGCATCAGTATCAAGGAATGGGCTGTATCTGTGGACTGAACTGCAGAATGCCAGAATAGAGGGAAAGCCTAGCCTATCGAAGACTAGCATCTTCAAGCATCTTGCAGCATTCAGAAGAGTATAGAATAGCTATTCGAATAGATTAACTTCCCAGCAGGGGTGCACCACATTACCCGACACGCTCAATCATCTCTGGCCGGACACACTTTCCTGGGTCATGCCCGTCCTCGGAAAATCAACACGTCGTGGCCCCACCTACGCTCAACAGAGAGGCCAGCACGTCAGTCTACATCCTAAATGCAAAGGGGTCATGGGCCAATCGCACTTTGCAATCCTGCGTGTTGCGAACGCTGCCGGTGTCAGTCCTGGCAACCTCCTTAAACAAGGCAGGTGCTTACGCGGGCCACCTGGGCGCGCGCCACTAAACCGCTGACATTTGGAGAGCTTCGGCTGATACATACGACGCTGGTTGCCCATAAACTTGTCCCGCGTGAAGGTTAGTGTGTATAGGTCAAAACCAACTCAGATCAAATACCCAATCTCGTTAGTGACTTAGGAGCGCACGGTGACGATCAGTCCTCCTGTCGCTCCGTCTCGAGGACTTGTGGCAAGGGCCAGGCCTAGCCCACTCCAGGGCGGTCTGCCTGCCGGGCCGCGCCTCGTAATTATCTCGTGGGTACCCTCCAGGTCAACTCGAGTTCACATCACTCACGGGTACCCCTCAGGGCTGACCCGATGTCATCATGGTCTCGTGGTCAAGTCAAAGTAACCGTGTGTCCATACACCAAACGGGAATCCAAGGAATCACCCTCGATGGAATCCACTTGATGTAGTCGTCAAGATGAACTTAGGAGGAAACACCGTCGAGGTTCACGCTTGAGGTGTTGCATGACAGAGTCTTATCGGGAGTGGCGAAAGAGGAATCACCCTCGATGACCACGACCGATTAACCTACAGGGTTATCATCAGGAGTGCGTTACGAGGTATCACCCTCGGCACTCAATAGTAGATCTATAGAGTCGTACAACTAAAGGGGGTGAAGTGATGTGCTGTGTCGGGCTCTGGACGTCGATCACGTTGATCGAGTCACCTGGTAATCCAGCGGGGGCAACAGGGACAAGGTGAGGGGTCACTGATGGATCACTAACCAACCAATACTATGCAGCTTATGATAAGCAGGTAAGGTACAATGAGCAGGTTATAAAAGCAGGCTATGCATCAGAATAGGAGCAATCAAATACAGTAGCAAAATCTAATGCAAGCATGAGAGAGAATGGAATGGGCGATATCGGAATGATCAAGAGGGGTTTGCTTGCCTGGAAGCTCTACGGCAAGTGGCTAGATGTCATAGGCGTACTCGTACTCGGTGGCATCAGCGTCGGTCTCGAGGTCTACCGGAGAACAAGAGGGGGAAGAAACAATGAATATAAAGCAAACAAGTGCAACACTATGCATGACATGATGACATGCAGAGTTAGGAGTGTTCTAACGTAATACTACACGTTGCAAACGGAGGGGGAAAATAACCGGAGGGGTTTTCCCGGCATTTTGCATTTTTCGGACAGATGAAAAGAGGGGGATGGTTCCATGTTCAGCACGCTAGAGGCATGTGACATATGAACATATTGCATATTCAGATTCATCATATTTTTCTGATCGTTTTACATATATATAAATTATTTTAATCCAAGTTACAGTTTATTTTATATGATTTTTTGAAGTTTTATTATTATTCTGCAATTTCTAGAATTCTTTTTAATTTGAAAATTACTAAATGTTTAAAGGCCAGGGTTACCCAGCACTCGAAAGGAGGCTGACATGTGGGTCCCCGTGCTGAGTCAGCACGCTGACTCAGCGAGTCTTATCCAAAAGAACAGTACGGTGGGCCCCTGTCATCAGTGTGTTAATTAAATAAAATCGGCTTTTAATAGGTTAACTAAACCACGTGGTGTGACGCCCCCGGCTTAATCGTGCACTAATCATACACGCAAATGCACATGATCAAGCCTAAGGACTCACTTGAAGATATCACAACACAACTCTAAAACATAAATAAAGTCATACAAGCTTTATATTACAAGCCAGGGCCTCGAGGGCTCGAATACATAGCTCGATGGCATACAAGTGTCAGCGGAAGCATCAGATATCTGGGAACAGATATAAAAGGGAAACAGAAAGGCCTTTAGAAAGGCGGGGCAAAATAAAACACTACGATCGAAAGGCGCAGGCCTCCTGCCTGGGACCCTCTGAACCTACTCCTGGTCGTCGGCCAGCTCGTAGTAGTAGCCACCCTCGGGGTAGAGTGGTAGCTGAAGTCGTCAATCGGGGCAGCGGTCTCAGGGGCTCCATCATCTGGTTGCATCGAATGGATGTGGGGGAAAACGAAAGTAAAGCAACCGTGAGTACTCATCCGAAGTACTCAGCAAGCAAGGATCTACACTACATATGCAACATTTTCAAAGGAAGGCTGTATATGTGGACTGGGCTGCAAAAATGCCAGAATAGAGAGGAAGGCCTAGTCCTATCGAAGACTAGCATCTTCAGCATCTTCATCGGTCTTGCAGCAACAGAAGAGAGTAGATCAGCACAATATAAAATAGTAGTGGTTGTGTCAAGTAACAGTCTCGCCCAGAGATCCTTTCTCGACTCCCTGTGAGAAAGCGATCCCGGAGCCACATATCCAGATACCATCTCAAGTTCTAGCTGTACCGATCGGGATACAACTCCGAGTGTCCTTTACCGTAGGACCGGCTATTGATAGATGTTTTCTTCCCTGCAGGGGTGCACCAACTTACCCACCACGCTCGCTTGACTCCAGCCGGACACACTTTTCTGGGTCATGCCCGGCCTCGGCCAAACGATACACCGCAGCCCTACCTATAGCTCAGCAGAGAGGCCCCCGCCGGTCTACCTCCTAAGCGCTCAGGGGTCTTGGGCCATCGCCCTGTGCACTCCGGGTCGTTGCGATCAGGGTGCATACCAGCACCGCCACGAATGGCCGGCATGATCCGACCATGCCGCGCTGCTGAACTGGACGTCTGACAGAGCTTTTGGCTGATGCTACGATGCAGAGTGCCCATAACTATTCCCATGGGATGGTTAGTGCTATCAGGTCGTAGGCATGCTCGGATCAAATATCCAAATCGTTAGAGGACTAGGGGCTTGCGGTAACGAGCAGAGATTCACGATCGATGTGACCCCGTCGCCCCGTCTCGAGGACTTGCTGCAAGGGCTAAGAATGCCCGGCCGCGCCTCGTAAATATCTCACGGGTAACTATCCATCATTCGCGGGTACCCCTCAGGGTCGACCCGCCTTTCCAAGTATCAGTTGTAAAGTCACAGTATCCATAGTAACCGTGTGTCTAACACCAAGGAGAACCCTGAGGAATCACCCTCGATGGAATTCCACCTGATGTTATCGTCAAGGTGAATGAAGGAGGAATCACCCTCGAGGTCCACACTTGAGGTGTTGCACGACTTCGTCATTATCGGGGGTGGTGTAGGAGGAATCACCCTCGCTGACTACGACTGATTAACTAACCTACAAGGTTATCATCAGAAGTGCTGACGAGGTATCACCCTCGGCACTCGATAGTAACCCAGTAGTGTCGAGCAACTAAGAGGGAAGTGAGGTGCGGTGCCGGGGCCTGGTCTTCGATCCCGTTGATCGGGTCTTCTGATAATCCAGCGGGGCAGTTGGGACAAGTGGGGGTCACTGATGGGTTTCAACCCAGTCTATTCTAAACAGTTTAGGATGAACAGGAAGGTATCAACAGCAGGTTACAATAAACAGGCTATGCAGCAGGAAATAGGATAACAGTAACAGTAGCAAAATCTAATGCAAGCAGGAGAGAATAGAATTGGCGATATCGGGATGCTCAAGGGGGGGGGGGGGCTTGCCTGGTTGCTCGGCGGCAAAGGCAGAGTCGTCAGGGGTCTTCGATCTCCGGAGCTGCGTCGATCTCGGAGGCTACATCGGTACCGAGCTCTATCGAGAGAGAAGAGGGGGAGGAAATAGGTAAATACATGGCAGACAAAGTATCACAGAGCTTGCTATTCTAACGCGCAGTGCAGGGTTGCCTAAAAGCATGTCTAAGTCATTTTAGTTATTTTAGGGTTTAAGTTGGAATTATTAACCGATAGTTATGCACTATTCATCAACCGAAAATAGGCTAAAATTTACGGGTTCACCTCCGTAGAGGGTCCCGTCACGGAAACAGACGGCACGGTCAGCTTTGTCTCGTCGTTCTGATCAACTTTCATGTACAAAGTTTTTCCATCTGAGCTACGGATTATTTTCTACGGATTTCTAAAGATTTTAGTATTTTCTGGAATTATTTCAATTAATTAAATTCGAATTATCCAGAATAGTGAAAGGTGACATCAGCATGACGTAGAAGTGACGTCAGCAGTCAACTCTGGCTGACCAAAGTCAAATCTGACCTGTGGGTCTAGTGGGACCCACTGGTCAGTGACTGGACTAAAATAAGCAGGATTAATTGGAATAATCTAATACTAATTATCTAGCGGGGTCCACTGTCAGTGTCTATTTAGTGTTTAAAACTAATTAACATTTTATTCAATTATAAAACTAGTTAATTAGCGCGGGGCCCACATGTCAGTGGCCCACGCTGCACAGTCAGCAGGGTTGACCCAGTCAACCCTGACCGGTGGACCCGCGGGGCCCACGGGCAGTGTCACAGGGGAGGGCCCCACCGGTGCCAGCTCAGCGGAGCCGCCGGAGCTGCTTCGACGAGCCTCCCGCGGCGGCGACCTCGCCGAAGAGCGTCAGATTCGCGCTGTACTGAGCCGTTTCGCGTCATTTTCATTGCGTTCGAAAGGCTACTTGCTCGCGCGTCGATCTACGGGGTCAGAGCAAGCGGAGGTGGCCGTAAAAGGCGCTGGCGTCGAGCTTTGGCGGCGGTGGCGTTCGCGTGGTGTTGACAACGGCGAAGCAGGGCTCGAGGAGGTATGCGCGTGCGCGCGTTGGGTTCACGGGGAGAAGCTGAGCCGAACCGCGTGCTTGAATGGGCATGAAAGCAACTAGGGCGACGACGACGAGCTTCGTGGCGGAGCATGTATCGGCCATTGCCGGCGACAGCGTCAGAGGCAGCAAAACAGGGAGAAGGCAGAGGGGAAACGCTGCGGGGCTCACCTAGTGGCTCAAGAAAGGCCCTTGGCAGATTTGTAGCGCAGGGGAGCTCGGGGTCGACGGGGATCGCCGGCGACGGAGAAGATGAAGCCGAGGTCAATCCCGTCCTTGCGGTCCTCCTCGAACTCGATGGCGAAGCGCAGTCGAA
The DNA here is from genome assembly GCA_011799875.1 of Thinopyrum elongatum. Taxonomy (NCBI): domain Eukaryota; kingdom Viridiplantae; phylum Streptophyta; class Magnoliopsida; order Poales; family Poaceae; genus Thinopyrum; species Thinopyrum elongatum. The sequence goes on from CM022297.1 coordinate 228,293,252, forward strand.
GGAGTCGGGCGAGGCGGAGCAGACGGGCACGTCGGAGCGACGAACGGGAGGCGGTGGCCGCGCTAGTCCACGGCCATGGCGGCGGTGGCTTTCGGAGAGGTGGGGAACGAGAGAGAGAGAGAGAGAGGGGGGGCGCACGGGGCGAATGGGTAGCAGCTAGGGTTCGGGGAGGGACGTGGGGGCTCGGGCGAGGCCATATAGTCGACGGGGAGCCGGTAGATGCTCGACAGCGCGGTGACGGGTGCTCGGATGCGTGCGCTCGCTAACACGTGCGAGAGGAGGGAGACGACCCGGCTGTTGGGCTGGGCCAGACCCTGTAGCAACAGGCCTAAGTGCACAGTAGCACTAGGCCTCTTTTTTCTATTTTGCCAAGTCTGTTTCTGTTTTCTCTTTTCTTTTCTATTAGCAAAAATGCTAGGCCACTCATTGATTTTTGTAGACTATGTGAACTAGACCAAATATTATAGTGCATTATTCTCAAACACCAAAAATTAGTTTGGGCCAAATATGATTTCAGTTGGATTTTTTATTAAATGAAATGGGATTAAAAGGGGGTTGTTTGCTACTGCTTGAGGTTGTTTGGGTTACTAAACTAATCCATTTAATGTTGATTACAATTTTATAATTGCCTCTGGATTATTTGCTATTTAATGAACATTTTAGTTTTCCAAATTGAACAGCTTTTATCTTCACTTTAGGTTTGAGTTGAAATTTGAGTTGGATTTTGAAATGGATTATGACACTAATGATGATCAAGCATTGTTGAACATGATGACTTGGCATTATCAGAAGGCAATCACTGTAGCCATTACATAGGGATGTCACAAATTCTCCTCCTCTAAAAGAAATTCTCGTCCCGAGAATTCAGGAGGTAGAAGAAAAGAGGTCGGGGTATTCCTTGCGAAGATGATCCTCGCGTTCCCAAGTGGCTTCATCTTCTGTATGATTAGACCACTGCACTTTCAGGAACTTGGTCGTCTTCTGACGGGTTCGACGTTCAGCTTCATCGAGAATGCGGATTGGATGCTCCTTATAAGATAGGTCATCTTGCAATTCGAGCATCTCGTGATCCACTGCACGGTGTGGAGATTCCTTGAAGCATTTACGAAGTTGCGACACATGGAATACGTCATGGATATGAGAGAATTGCGGTGGCAATTCCAGTTTATATGCCACCTGACCACGTCTAGCAACAATGCGAAAAGGGCCGATGTAGCGTGGAGCTAACTTTCACTTGATTCCGAAATGACGGGTGCCCTTCATAGGAGTGACGCGAAGATAAGCTTGATCACCTGGTTGATAGGTCAAGCCCCATCGTTTGTGATCATAGTTGCTCTTCTGGCGGTCCTGAGCCACCTTGAGATTTTCTCGGACAATACGGACTTGGTCTTCAGCGTGTTGGATAATATCCGGACCCACGAGCGGTCGTTCCCCAGTTTCTGACCGATTCAGAGGGGCTCGACACTTACATCCATAAAGTACTTCAAAGGGGGCCATCTTCAAGCTGGCTTGATAGCTGTTGTTATAAGAGAACTCGGCATACGGGAGAGATTCTTCCCACTTCTTGCCAAAAGAAATAACGCAAGCTCACAGCATGTCTTCAAGCACTTGATTTACTCGTTCGACTTGGCCTTGGGACTGTGGGTGATATGCTGAACTCCAGGTGATATGAGTTCCCATAGCTTCTTGGAAACTTTCCTAGAACTTGGAGGTGAAAAGACCGCCACGGTCCGAACTAATCTCTTTAGGAATACCGTGGAGTGAAACAATTCGGGAAATATACAACTCTGCTAACTGACTAGCAGTGATAGTCTCCTTGACAGGCAGAAAGTGTGCAACTTTGGAAAGTTGGTCGACGACGACAAGAATAGCATCATGACCCTTCTGTGACTTGGGAAGGCCAGTAATGAAATCCATTTGAACCTTATCCTATTTCCATAAAGGAATAGGAAGTGGTTGCAGAATTCCAGCAGGCTTCTGATGTACTGCTTTAACGCGACGACACACATCACATTCAGCAACATATCAAGCAATGTCCTGCTTCATTCTAGACCACCAGTACCTTTGTCGAAGATCGCGATACATCTTGGTGCTACCTGGATGAATAGACAGCGGTGTATCATGTGCCTCCTTCATGACCTTGTCAGTCATAAGCTCAAAGCGAGGTACCACAATGCGGTCTCTGAAGTACAAGGTACCATCTTCAGACAGCGAGAAATCCCTGTACTTTTCCAGGTGAAGATCTTTCTTCATCAGATCAACTTCAGCATCTTTAGCTTGCGCACTCTTAATGGCCTTCTCAAGGTCTAGTTCAACAACCAAGGTTTTTAGGTATCCTTGAGGAACTATCTCGATATTTAGCTTTCGAAGCTCTTCATACAGAAGTGGTTGCTCTAGCTGGACTTCAAGTTCACAGCAATAGGACTTACGGCTCAATGCATCAGCCATTACATTAGCCTTGCCAGGGGTATAAGAAATACCCAAATCATAGTCCGCAATGGCCTCCATCCATCTTTGCTGGCGGAGGTTCAGAGATGGCTGAGTGAACAAGTACTTCAGACTTTTATGATCCGTGTATATCTCGCAATGATTACCGAGGAGGTAATGTCGCCACAACTGCAGTGCATAGATGACAGCAGCTAGTTCTAGATCATGTACCGGATAATTCTCTTCATGCGGGCGCAACTGACGAGAGCCATAGGCAATCACTTTACGCTCTTGCATTAGGACACAGCCTAATCCTTCACGGGATGCGTCACAATAGATCACAAAATCTTTGCGAGAATCTGGAGGAGCTAGTACTGGGGCAGATGTCAGCTTGTCTTTGAGTGTTTGAAAACTTTCCTGACATTTTTCTGTCCATTCAAACTTAATGCCCTTGTGAAGCAGATCAGTCAGAGGCTTAGCAATCTTTGAGAAATTCTCGACAAAGCAACGACAATAGCTTGCAAGGCCGAGAAAACTCCTGACTTGCTTGACATTCTTCGGTGGAGTCCATTCAAAAATAGCCTGAACTCGTTCTGGGTTAACGGCAATGCCATCTTTGGAAATCACATGGCCGAGATACGTCACTTCAGATAACCAGAACTCGCATTTTGAATACTTGGCATACAGCTGATGTTCACGCAGCCTTTCCAGTACAAGTCGAAGATGTTCGGCATGTTCTTCTTCATTCTTCGAATAAACTAGAATATCATCCAGATATACCACTACGAATTTGTTGAGATAATCCATGAAGATGTAATTCATTAACCAGGAGAAGGTTGCTGGAGCATTGGTTAAGCCGAAAGACATGGCAGTGTACTCATAAGAACCATAGCGAGTAACGAATGCTGTCTTCGGAATATCCTCTTCACGAACTCGGATCTGGTGGTATCCCAATCTCAAATCAAGCTTAGAGAATACTGAGGAACCAGCAAGTTGATCATATAGATCGTTGATTCTGGGAAGCGGATACTTATTCTGGATTGTTGCTTGATTGATAGGTCGGTAATCTTGAACCAACCGATTCGTACCATCCTTCTTCTTGACAAAGAGGGGAGGTGCTCCCCAAGCAGACGAACTGGGGCGGATGAAACCCTTCTTAAGTGACTTGTCGATTTTCTCCTTAAGTTCAAGAAGGTGGTGCAGAGGCATCTTATAAGGACGCTTCGCAATAGGGGTAGTGCCAGGCTTCAAGTCGATGACAAACTCAACAGCTCTAGCAGGGGGAATTCCTTGAAGTTCTTCCGGAAAGACATCCTGGAAATCACAAACAACTAGAACGTTCTCGATGCCTTCAAGAGGTGAAGCATTCAATGCATTCAGAACATATATTTGATTCTCGGCATTCTAAACTATTCGAGCTGAGTATTTGACTGTCTGGCCAGAAGGATGAGTGAGCTGGACTGTCTTGGTAGCACAGTTAATCAGAGCCTTATGCGCTGTCAACCATTCCATACCAAGAATGATATCAATGTTGGATGGTCCGAGCACAACGAGGGAAGCCGAAAAAAGTAGACCTCCAATCTCGATGTGGTTGTGGTGGCTTACCATTGAGGTTTGCCACTTGGACCCCGGAGATTGAACTGCTAGAGGAGCGGGTAATACTTCCATGCCTAGTCCATGCAACTGAGCAAATTGTTGGGACACGAAAGCATGCGATGCTCCTGAATCAAAGAGAACAGACGCTGGCACTGAATTAACAGAGAGTGTTCCCAGCATGATAGTCGGTTCCTTCTGAGCCTTTTCAGCATTGACGTGGTTGGCATGGCCAAGTACAACAGCAGACGGTATGATATTATGGTTTCTGAATCAGCGGTTTCGACAACTCTTCTTACGACCATTAGGAGGACGTGGTGCAACTTGAGGAGTTGCCATAGCATTAGGCTGTCCACCCTGAATTGTTAGCTGTCTCGGCGGTGAAGGCAGATGAGGTGCAACATATGATGGCCTGGGTGTTGGAGCAGGTCGGTGATAAACATTGTGTGGGATCCACACTCGACGTTTCTGAACAGGCTGACCCGAGGATGAGCCAACATCACGAGTGCGCTTGAGCGACTCCTGGTATTTAGCCAGACCAGTTTCAACTCGGTAGGCTTGACTGACTAGCGTCGCAAAGTCCTCACAATCAAGGACAAGAAGTGCGAGCTGTATATCGGAACGCAGTCCTTCACGGAATTTCTCCTGCTTGCGAGCGTCAGTGTTGACATCATCTTTAGCATAGCTGGATAATTCGAGAAATTTCCTCTGGTATTCATCCACAGTCATTGTGCCCTGTGAGAGTTTGCGGAACTCCTGCTTCTTCTGGTCGATCAGACCTTGAGGAATGTACCGTGCACGAAAGGCTGACTCAAATTCCTGCCAAGTGGTTATAGATTCAGCAGGCAACATACTCTTGTGGCTTTCCCACCATTGAGCAGCGGGACCCTTCAAGTGAAATGTCACAAAGGTGACGTAACTATCAGGGGCCACATTAGCTGACTCCATCTCAAACAGGATGTCTCGAAGCCAATCATCAGCATCCATAGGATTGGTAGAGTTGCAGAAAACAGATGGATTGAGGCGAACAAATTCTGGCAGTGAGATCGGTCCAGGCTCCTGACGAGCATCGTTGCGTTCCAAATGTTTTACCAGACTCTCGTTGAGCTGACGGTTCAATTCAAACTACTGCATCATTGCGGCAATATAGGGTGGAGGTGGAGGATCGTCAGCCATCCTGCCAAATTAACAGGGGCAGTTTAGCAAGCAAAATTGCAGGTGTAAGAGGTCATTCATGAGGTAACAAGAGTAATTAACAAGGAGACATCAGGTGCATATTAGTAGTCATTTAAGGCATACAGAACGACGCACAGAGTTGGACACAAACGGCGGTAGGAGTTCGAAAACGCACGCAGCTAGACAAGCTAGGCGACGCGCAGGCACACGATAAGGAAGTACACAACGAGACATAGTAAAGGCTACATCAACGTCGAAGAAAACTGTTGGAGCGAGGAATCTACAAGTGACAACACAGGGTGCCCTCGATAAAAGGATCCTGTAAGCAGAACCTGGCCCACAATCTTGGAGCAAGGGGGAATATTTTCAGAACTTTGGGTGGATGTGATCACGAGAACCTAATGTTGGAGTTAGTAAAGTTTTAAGCCGAATAGAAGAGAGAGCAGAGTCCCAGAGTAAGGGTCGAGGAGTAAAAGATCCTAATACCACCCATTCGGCGTCGTGGGCCCGTAAGCCACACAGCCAAGTTAGTAAAACAGTTTTCGGACCACTAGACTCAACTTCGGCCAAGGAGTTGGAAAGGGGGTTCCTAGGGGCAGTCGGCTCTGATACCAACCTGTGACGCCCCTGGCTTAATCGTGCACTAATCATACACGCTAATGCACATGATCAAGCCTAAGCACTCACTTGAAGATATCAGAACACAACTCTAAAACATAAATAAGTCATACAAGCTTTATATTACAAGCCAGGGCCTCGAGGGCTCGAATACATAGCTCGATGGCATACAAGTGCCAGCGGAAGCATCAGATATCTGGGAACAGATAAAAAAGGGAAACAGAAAGGCCTTTAGAAAGGCGAGGCAAAATAAAACACTACGATCGAAAGGCGCAGGCCTCCTGCCTGGGACCCTCCGAACCTACTCCTGGTCGTCGGCCAGCTCGTAGTAGTAGCCACCCTCGGGGTAGAGTGGTAGCTGAAGTCGTCAATCGGGGCAGCGATCTCAGGGGCTCCGTCATCTGGTTGCATCGAATGGATATGGGGGAAAAAGAAAGTAAAGCAACCGTGAGTACTCATCCGAAGTACTCAGCAAGCAAGGATCTACACTACATATGCAACATTTTCAAAGGAAGGCTGTATATGTGGACTGGGCTGCAGAAATGCCAGAATGGAGAGGAAGGCCTAGTCCTATCAAAGACTAGCATCTTCAGAATCTTCATCGGTCTTGCAGCAACAGAAGAGAGTAGATCAGCACAGTATAAAATAGTAGTGGTTGTGTCAAGTAACAGTCTTGCCCAGAGATCCTTTCTCGACTCCCTGCGAGAAAGCGATCCCGAAGCCACATATCCAGATACCATCTCAAGTTCTAGTTGTACCGATCGGGATACAACTCCGAGTGTCCTTTAGCGTAGGACCGGCTATCGATAGATGTTTTCTTCCCTGCAGGGGTGCACCAACTTACCCACCACGCTCGCTTGACTCCGGCTGAACACACTTTTCTAGGTCATGCCCGGCCTCGGCCAAACGACACACCGCAGCCCTACCTACAGCTCAGCAGAGAGGTCCCCGCCGGTCTACCTCCTAAGCGCTCAGGGGTCTTGGGCCATCGCCCTGTGCACTCCGGGTCGTTGCGAGCAGGGTGGATACCAGTACCGCCACGAATGGCCGGCACGATCCGACCGTGCCGCGCTGCTGAACTGGATGTCTGACAGAGCTTTCGCCTGATGCTACGATGCAGAGTGCCCATAACTATTCCCACGTGATGGTTAGTGCTATCAGGCCGTAGGCCTGCTCGGATCAAATATCCAAATCGTTAGAGGACTAGGGGCTTGCGGTAACGAGCAGAGACTCACGATCGATGTGACCCGGTCGCCCCGTCTCGAGGACTTGCGGCAAGGGCTAAGAATGCCCGGCCGCGCCTCATAAATATCTCACGGGTAACTATCCATCATTCGCGGGTACCCCTCAGGGTCGACCCGCCTTTCCAAGTATCAGTTGTAAAGTCACAGTATCCATAGTAACCGTGTGTCTAACACCAAGGAGAACCCTGAGGAATCACCCTCGATGGAATTCCACCTGATGTTATCGTCAAGGTGAACGAAGGAGGAATCACCCTCGAGGTCCACACTTGAGGTGTTGCACGACTTCGTCGTTATCGTGGGTGGTGTAGGAGGAATCACCCTCGCTGACCACGACCGATTAACTAACCTGCAAGGTTATCATCAGAAGTGCTGACAAGGTATCACCCTCGGCACTCGATAGTAACCCAGTAGTGTCGAGCAACTAAGGGGGATGTGAGGTGCGGTGCCGGGGCCTGGTCTTCGATCCTGTTGATCGGGTCTTCTGATAATCCAGCGGGGTAGTCGGGACAAGTGGGGGTCACTGATGGGTTTCTACCTAGTCTATTCTAAACAGTTTAGGATGAACAGGAAGGTATCAACAGCAGGTTACAATAAACAGGCTATGCAGCAGAAATAGGATAACAGTAACAGTAGCAAAATCTAATGCAAACAGGAGAGAATAGAATGGGCGATATCGAGATGCTCAAGGGGGGGGGGGGGGCTTGCCTGGTTGCTCGGCGGCAAAGGCAGAGTCGTCAGGGGTCTTCGATCTCCGGAGTTGCGTCGATCTCGGAGGCTACGTCGGTACCGGGCTCTATCGAGAGAGAAGAGCGGGAGGAAACAGGTAAATACATGGCAGACAAAGTATCACAGAGCTTGCTATTCTAACGCGCAGTGCAGGGTTGCCTAAAAGCATGTCTAAGTCATTTTAGTTATTTTAGGGTTTAAGTTGGAATTATTAACCGGTAGTTATGCACTATTCATCTACCAAAAACAGGCTAAAAGTTACGGGTTCACCTCCTTAGAGGGTCCCGTCACGGAAACAGACGGCACGGTCAGCTTCGTCTCGTCGTTCTGATCAACTTTCATGTATAAAGTTTTTCCATCTGAGCTACAGATTATTTTCTACGGATTTCTAAATATTTTCGTATTTTTAGGAATTATTTCAATTAATTAAATTCAAATTATCCAGAATAGTGAAAGGTGATGTCAGCATGACATAGAAGTGATGTCAGCAGTCAACTCTGGCTGACCAGAGTCAAATCTGACCTGTGGGTCCAGTGGGACCCACTGGTCAGTGACTGGACTAAAATAAGCAGGATTAATTGGACTAATCTAATACTAATTATCTAGCGGGGACTACTGTCAATGTCTATTTAGTGTTTAAAACTAATTAACAAATTAATTAACATTTTAGTCAATTATAAAACTAGTTAATTAGCGCAGGGCCCACATGTTAGTGACCCACGCTGCACTAGCGCGATTCCGACGTGCTCCGGCGATCTTCCGCCGCTGGAGAGGTCGCCGACGCTATTCCGGTGCTGGCGCCGACGTGTCGCCGACGTGGCCCGACAGGTGGGGCCCCCTGAGTCACTGGCAGCTGGGCCCCACGGACCCAGTTGACCCAGTTGACCAGGTCAACTGCTGACTGGGCCGGCCCCAGCAACTGACATGTGGGACCCACGCGCATAATTACTGTTTCTGGTTAATTAAGTTAATCTGGAAATTAGATTAGACACTGACATCAGGGGCCCACCCCTCTAATTATTCCATTAGTTTAGTTTAATCCACTGTTAGCCTAATAGAGGCTGACATGTGGGTCCCACTGGACCCACATGTCAGGTTTGACTTGTAGAACCGCTGTTGACTTGCTGATGTCAGCATGACATCATGCTGACATCATAATTCATTTTCTGTAAATAAATAAATTCCAGAAAATCTAATAAACTTTAAAAATTCATATCTTTTAAACCGTAGCTCGGATCGAAAAAGTTAAAACATGAAAGTTGCTCAGAACGACGAGACGAGTCTGATCGTGCCGTCTGTTTCTTTATCGGAACCTCCTACGTAGAAGAACTCGTAACTCCGAGCCCGATTTCAGTAGATGAATAGTGCACACACACCGGTTAATAAATCCCAGATTAATTCTAAAATAACTAAAATGACTTAGAGGCATATTTAGGCAACCCTGCACTGCATCATAGCATCGCACGCACTGTGTTGCATCAGCTTGCATTGTATTTACTTGTTTCTTCCCCCTCTTCTCTTTCGGTAGACCCCGACGTTGCCGTAGCTCCTGAGGCAGACGCCGCTCCGGAGTACGACTACGTCCCCGACGACCCTGCCCTTGCCGTCGAGCAGACAGGCAAGCACCCCCATTTTGAGCATTCCGATATCACCTAATCTCTTCTCTCTTATGCTTGCATTAGATGTTACTGCTGCTGTTACCATCCTATATCTGTTGCATAGCCTGTTTAATTGTAGCCTACTGTTGATACCTGCCTGTTATCCTAAATTGTTTAGATAGGATGGGTAGAGCCTGATCAGAGACCCACTTGTCCCGACTGCCCCGCTGGACTCTCAGAAGACCCGAGCAACGGGATCGAAGATCAGACCCGGGCACCGCACGTCACTTCCCCTATGTTGCTCGACACTACTGGGTTACTATCAAGTGCCGAGGGTGATACCTCGACAGCACTTCAGATGATAACCTTGTAGGTTAGTTACTCGGTCGTGGTAAGCGAGGGTGATTCCTCCTACACCACCCCCGATACCGACGCCGTCGCGCAACCTCTCAAGTGTGGACCTCGAGGGTGATTCCTCCTTCGTTCACCTTGATGATATCATCGAGCGGGAATTCCATCGAGGGTGATTCCTCAGGGTTCCCCTTTGGTGTCAGACACACTGAGACTTGGTTATTATGACTGAACACTAAACCATGATACTATGATACTAAAGACGGGTCGGCCCTGAGGGGTACCCGCGCGAGCATGAATGTGAAGTGATGTGGAGTCGGGTTGACCTGAGAGGTGCCCGCGAGATAACTACGAGGCGTGGCCGGGCATTCTTAGCCCTTGCCGCAAGTCCTCGAGACGGGGCGACGGGGTCACATCGATCGTGAGTCTCTGCTCGTTACCGCGCGCTCCTAATCCACTACGGTTTGGATTTTTGATCCGAGGGGCCTCTGGCCTGATAGCACTAACCATCACGTGGGCATAGTATGGGTGTTCTGCGTCGTATACATCAGCCGAAGCTCTAGTGACGTCAGCGAGGAGCGGCCCGTTTTGGATTGGACAGGGAACGCAACTGCGCTTGTATAAGGGGTTGCTAGGTCTGCTTCCGAAACGTCCTCGCAACGTGCAGGGTTCCCAGGGCGAAGGCCCAAGACCCCTGGGGGCATAGGTTAGTCCGGCGCGCTGACCTCTCTTTAGAGCCTAGGTCGGGTTGCGGCGTGTTGCTTAGCCGAGGCCGGGCATGACCCAGAAAAGTGTGTCTGGCCGGAGTTAAGCGAGCGTGGTGGGTAAGTTGGTGCACCCCTGCAGGGAAGAAACTTCTATCGATAGCCTGTCCTACGGTAACGGACACTCGGAGTTGTATCCCGATCGGTACAACTAGAACATGACATGAGATGAGAACTGGATAGTACGGCTCTGGGATTGCTTTCTCACGGGGAGTCGAGGAAGAATCTCTGGCCGAGGTTGATGACATTACTACTATAATTTACATTATGTTTTTCTGCTCTCTTCTTATGCTGCAAGGCTGTTGAAGATGGTGAAGATGCTAGTCTTCGATAGGACTAGGCTTTTCCCCTCTATTCTGGCATTTCTGCAGCCCAGTCCACATATACAGCCCCCTTTGAAAATGATGCATATGTAGTGTAGATCCTTGCTTGCTGAGTACTTCGGATGAGTACTCACGTTTGCTTTACTTTCTTTTTCCCCCATATTCAATTGATGCCACCAGACGTTGGAGCCCCTGAGTCAGACGCCCCTGTCGACGACCACTACTACTACCAGCCCGGAGAGTACTACTACTACTACTACTACGAGGAGCCGTCTGACGACTAGGAGTAGGATCCAAGGGTCCAGGGCAGGAGGCCCACGCCTTTTCGATCGTAGTTGTTTTTATTTTGCCCCACCTCTGTGAAGGCTTAACTCTCTTTCTGTAATATATCTGTACCCAGATATCTGATGCTTCCGCTGACACTTGTATGCCATCGAGCTATGTATTCGAGCCCTCGAGGCCCTGGCTTGTAATATAAAGCTTGTAAGAATTTATTTATGTTTTAGAGTTGTGTTGTGATATCTTCAAGTGAGTCCTTAGGCTTAATCGTGTGCATTTGCGTGTATATTTAGTGCACGATTAAGCCGGGGTCATCACACAAAGCCCAGTCGGCAGCGACGGCGGGACCCTCTCTCCCATTTGCTGGCGTGATCGATGCAGGCGAACTTCTCAGTGGGTGGTGGCGCGCTGGCGGCGGGGCGCGGCTGCGCGGGCTCGGGGGACGACGGCGGGCTCTAGTGCGTGACCGACGACTGCTGTGGACCATGGTGACCGCGTGGATGGCTGTGCGGGGTGTGCCCGTGGTGACCGCGGCCCTCGATTTGGCGCGGCCAGATCTAGTCGTCGGTGACCCTGGTTGCAGAAGGCTGCCTTTCGGCGGCTGTGGCTAGCCCAGGCTGGTGCTCCCCTCAGTTGGCAGCTGTTGCTCCAGGCTGGCCTTCACAGTGGGGGCAGCAAACGATGGTGGTGTTGGTTGAAGGCGTGGTCGCGGCACGGCGATTGAGCTTGACGGTGGGTGCGGGGGGGGGGTGGAGGTGGCCTCCCTTCTCCTAGGTTCATTCCGGCAGCGCTCGTGTGTCTGGGGTGGCTGTGACCTAGGGTTTGACCTCAGGCGGTTGGATTTGGGCCACGATAGGTCAGAGTAGCCTCTCCGGGTAGGCGAGGTCAGATGTGGTCCGGGAGGTGCTCGTGGGAGCTGATGGGGCAGCACGGCTGCTTTGGTTGGGCGGTGGTGTGATCCGGGTTGCTAGCATTTGACAAGTGACGCGGATCTTGATCCTAGCTGTGGATGATGCCCGGCGGTGCTCAATTACTGGGGTTGACTTGGTCCGCGTTGGATGCCTTTGCGTTGTCCCATTCTTGCTTGGTGCTGCTGTGGCGTCGATCCGAGGGTTGCTCTCTAGGCGTTGCTGCATCGTCGTATGAATCGACGCCAATGACCATGGACATGGCAGTGCTCAACCGTGCTCGGCGGTGGCCATCAGTTTTCACTGGGTTGTCCCCCAGTCCACCAGGACTGGCTGGGGACACAGGTGAAAGGATCGATATGGTTGACTAGAGGGGGGGGGGTGAATAGGCAACTACCAATTTTTAGCTTTCTTAACAAATTAGGTTTAGCAACAAATAGGTTGTCTAGATATGCAACTAGGTGAACAACCTATATGATGCTAGCAACAACAACAACACAAGCAAGCAAGAGATACAACACAAGTAAAGCTTGCACAAAGTAAAAGTAAGAAGTAACCACAAGTGGAGCCGGTGAAGATGAGGATGTGTTACCGAAGTTCCTTCCCTTTGAGGGGAAGTACGTCTCCGTTGGAGCGGTGTGGAGGCACAATGCTCCCCAAGAAGCCACTAGGGCCACTGTATTCTCCTCACGCCCTCGCACAATGCAAGATGCCGTGATTCCACTAATGGTGCTCTTGAAGGCGGCGACTGAACCTTTACAAACAAGATTGGGGCAATCTCCACAACCGAATTGGAGGCTCCCAACACCACCACGAAGCTTCACCACAATGGATTGTGGCTCCGAGGTGACCTCTTTTGTCTACGATGCTCAAACACCCAAGAGTAACAAGATCCGCTAGGGATTAGTGGGGGGAATCAAATATCCCTTGGTGGAAGTGTGGATCGGGGCCCTCTCAAGCAAACCCTAGAAAATCGACAAGAGTTGTTGGCTAGGGAGAGAGATCGGGCGAAACAGAGCTTGAGCAACAATTGAGCTTCTTGGAGCAAAAGAGGTGAGTCCACTTGGGGAAGAAGACTCACTTATATAGTGGGGGAATGGATCCAACCGTTATGCATTTCTAGCCCATGCATAAGCGGTAGTACCGCTCGGGCAAGCAGTACTTTTGCTGGAACAAAAGTTTCGGACTGCATACCCAACTGAACAAGTCAGAGAGGCGTAGTGCCGCCGGAACGGTACTACCGCTCTCACCAACGGTACTATCGCGTAGTGTTGAGCGAGCAGCAGGAATTGCAGTAATAGAGAAGGACAACGCGGTAGTGCCGCACAGAGTGGTACTATCGCTAGGTACTGCCACTCTACTTCCGCCCGGAGGACAGAGCAGTACAGAGGGCTAAAAATAAGCGATACTCCAAGTGGTAGAAGAACAGCGGTAGTTCCTCCAGGGTGATACTACTGCTCCGTAGGAGCGGTACTTCCGCTGTACTGTTAGAAGCCCAGTAGATCTGCGGTAGTGGGATGCTAGTCAGAGCCGCAGTGCCGTGGGAGCGGTACTACCACGCTGAACTACCGCCCAACTGCCGCTCATTTACAGAGTACTAAAAATAGGCATAAGTGCCAGTAGCACTGAACTGCGTTAGTACCGCTAGAGCGGTACTACCGCGGGGCAGAGCGGTACTACAGCTTATATGCCTCAAGTAAGCCATGCATAAGAAAGAAAAGCTCCAGGGCCGGTAAGGAAAGTGGGTGCAAAAATACTGTGTACGTGTTGATTCCACCCAAGACTTTCAGAAGTGGGCCCCCTCTTAATAGTACGGTGATCCAATGACTCAAATCTACCGAAAATGAAACGCAAGAAAAACAACCATCTTCGCTATATATCTCTGAGGGGCACGAATCATCTTGTGCCTATGATATATTCTCTGAAATGCTCAATGCACATGATTAGTCCGCAAAAGCATTGTCATCAATCACCAAAACCACTAAGGGAGAAATATGCCCTAACAATCTTACCCTTTTTGGTGGATTGATGGCAACATGGGATTTGCACAAAGATAAAATGAGATAATATGCAAACCCAACATCTACAAAAATATGGACGGGCTCCCCTAGATGTGTGCACTATTTAAGTATGCCTTTGGAATGCAAAGCACACACACACTAGGATCAACACCCCCTATATTTTATAGACAAGGCAATACTTGCAACAACATAAAATGAGAGAAGAGTATGGATGCAAGTCAGAGCATGTGAGCATAAAGATAAGGGCACAAGATAGAGAATTTCTCACAAACTAACAAGGTACTTGACATAAAGATAAAGATAGGGTAGAATATGTCTCACACCATATGATAGGTACTTAAAGTATCACAACCACACACTAAAGCAAAGCAAATGAGAAAGAGTCCACGAGAGAATGAAAGAAATCAGCAAAGAAGACACACTCGTGACTTAGAAAATCCCTAATCTCTCTCCCCCTTTGGCATCGAGACACCAAAAGGGAAAAGAGCACTAAACCGGTCCTAGGTGGTAGAGATGCTCCAGAACATAATCAGTACTCCTCGTGTCCATCAGACTCCTCCTCTGCATCAGGCTGATCATCCGCCTCTAAGTCTGTCCACTGGCAGTGCTGCGAGGTCCATCATGCGCCCTAGCAACCTCCAGGCCTAGATGCCTCATCATGAGCTTGTCACGCCTGCGAGCCTGCTTCTCAGCCACATGTTCCCTATACTGTCCCTTAACATGAATGCAGAAAAGTTTCTTCATCTTTGACTTGAACTTGGACACCCAAGATGGTTCCGTCTCAGAAGGAGGAACAAAATCATAGTCTGGCTCAGCTTCATCATCAGAGTCAGTGGGGGCAATCTCCTCGTTGGGGGCAGCAGGTGTAGTACCCCAGTTCTCCTTCTGTCGCAGCTGCAGAACACCATGAGACACCATATGCTCAGTGGGAAGGCACTCCTCTGAAAAGTCAGCAACCCATGTCTCCTCGGTCAACTTAAACAGGTAGGGGCCATAAATGGGCACCTTCTGGTGAAACACAGCAGAACGAAGCTCACGCCACACAATATGGGAGATGTCGAAAGTAGAGTTCTTGCCCTTCTCCTTGATGCATAACAGAAGCATATCCACCAGATATGAGTGTACCTGATACATCTCCAACGTATCTATAATTTTTGATTGTTCTATGCTATTATAGTATCGATCTTGGATGTTTACTATGCAGTTATATGCAATTATATATCATTTTTGGGACTAACCTATTAACCTAGTGCCCAGTGCCAGTTGCTGGTTTTTGCTTGTTTTTGGCTTTTCAGAAAATCAGTAACAAACGGAGTCCGAACGCTACGAAACTTTTTGATGATTTTTTCTGGACCAGAAGGGACCCTAGAAGCTTCAGGAGAAGACGTGAAGTGCCACGAGGCAGCGAGAAGCTTGCCAGTCGCGCCCCAGGAGGGGGGCGCGCCCCCCAGGCTTCTGGGCCCCTCGTGGCACCTCCTGACCTAATTCCAGCTCTATAAATTCCCAAATATTCCCAATACATCAGAGAGCCACCCAAGATACTTTTTTTGCCACCGCAAGTTTCTGTCCTTTGGAGATCCCATCTGGAGACCTTTTCCGGTACTCTACCGGAGGAGGAATCGATCACGAAGGGCCTCTACATCAACCTTGCTGCCCTTCCGATGATGTGTGAGTAGTTTACCACATATCTACGGGTCCATAGCTAGTAGCTAGATGGCTTCTTCTCTCTCTTTGATCTTTAATACAATGTTCTCCTCGATGTTCTTGGAGATCTAGTCGATGTAATCCTTTTTTGCGGTGTGTTTGTTGGGATCCGATGAATTGTGGGTTTATGATCAAATTATCTATGAATATTATGAGTCTTCTCTGAACTCTTTTATGCATGATTATTATAGCTTTGTATTTCTCTCTGACCTATCCGTTTGGTTTGGCTAACTAGATTGATTTATATTGCAATGGGAGAGGGGCTTTGTGATGGGTTCAATCTTGCGTTGCTCAATCCCAGGGATGGAAAGGGACATGACACATACTTGTATCATTGCCATTAAGGATAAAAAGATGGGGTTTATTCATATTGATTGAGTTTACTTTGTCTACATCATGTCATCTTACTTAAGGCGTTACTCCATTCTTTCTGAACTTAATACTCTAGATGCATGCTGGATAGTGGTCGATGTGTGGAGTAATTGTAGTAGATGCAGGCAGGAGTCGGTCTACTTGTCTCGAATGTGATGCCTATATACATGATCATTGCCTTGGATATCGTCATAACTATGCGCTTTTCTATCAATTGCCCAACAGTAATTTGTTTACCCACCGTATGCTTTTTTTAGAGTGAAGCCTCTAGTGAAAACTATGGCCCCCGGGTCTATCTTTATCATATACTAAAATCCAAAAATACATTGCTATAATTTATTTACTTTAATTTTATTTTGTCTTTTTGTTTATCTATCTATCACTACGAGATTTGATCCTTGCAATTAACCGCCAAGGGATTGACAACCCCTTGTTTGCGTTGGGTGCAAGTATTTGTTATTTTGTGTGTAGGTGCTGTTCACAAGGTGTTGCGTGGTTCTCATACTGGATTGATAACCTTGGTTCTTAACCGAGGGAAATACTTATCTCTACTGGATTGCATCCTCCTCTCCTCTTCGAGGAAATCCCAACGCAGCTCACAAGTAGCAGGAAGAATTTCTGGCGCCGTTGCCAGGGAAACATCACCAAAACCTATCAAGTACCATCGCATAAACTTTCATCTCCTTGCATTTACTTTCATTTGCCATTTGCCTCTCATTTTCATCTCCCCCACTTCTAAAACAGTTTTACAAAAAACACAAAAAATATTTTTTGTTTGCCGTTTTTTTGTTTGCTTGTTTTTATTGCCTTCACGTCAACACACCAACAACATGAAAGAGAAAGAAAAAGTAAAGACATATGGATCCTCATGCACTTGCTAATCTTTTCAAAAGACCAAATTATGATGAACCAGTTGCTAGTGAGTTGAGTGTATTTGATTATCTCTATGAAGTTTTGCTTGAAAATCATGAATCTGAAAATTGCGATGAAGTGTTAAATGAAGAAAATTATGAAGTGATTCATGATAGTTCCTTGAATGAAAAGCATGATTGCAATGTTGTTATTATAAATTCTATCAATGCCAACTGTGTTAATGATATGCAAAACTACAAGCTTGGGGATGATAATTTTGTTATGTCTACTACTTATTGCAATGATCATGATTAAGGTGATAATGCTTCTTATGATCTTGATAATTTATTTAAGCCTCATGATGAATATGTCATCGATAATAATATTTCCAGTAATATTGAAAGTGGGTTTGAAAGAGTGTCAACTTTAGGTAAAAAGAATACCACATATTTGGAGAGTGTTCAATCTTATGAAAATTTTGATAAAAGTGGGTTTGGAGAGGTCATGACTTTACTTGATGTTAATCCCACTATCTTGGATGATTATAAAACTTTTATGCATGTGGATCATGAAGAGAAAATTTTATATGATAGCTATATTGTTGAATTTAATTATGATCGTACATGTAATTATTATGAGAGGGGAAAATATGGTTTTAGAAATTTTCATGTTACTAAATTACCTCTCGTTAGGTTGAGATTGCTATTGTTTCTTTCTTCTCCCTTGCTTATGCTATTTTTTGCTTGCCTTGATAATTTGTTTGCTTATAAAATGCCTATGCATAGGAAGTATGTTAGACTTAAATGTGTTCTTCACATGCTACATGATGCTCTCGTTGTGTTTCAATTATTATCTTTCATGTGAGCATTGATACGTCTCCAACGTATCTACAATTTTTTATTGTTCCATGCTGTTATATTATCATTCTTGAATGTTTTATAACCATTTTATAGCAACTTTATATCATGTTTTGGGACTAGCCTATTGACATAGTGCCCAGTGCCAGTTGCTGTTTTTGCTTTTTTTTACTTCGCAGAATATCAGTACCAAACGGAGTCCAAACGCAGTGAAACTTTTTGGAGATTTTTTTTGGACTAGAAGACAACTTGGGAGCCAAGGAAGCACTTGGAGGGAGGCCCGTGGGGCCCACGATACACCAGGGCGCACCAGAGGCCCCTGGCACGCCCTGATGTATCGTGTGTCCCACGAAGGTCTTCTCCACCGCCTCTCAGCTCTATAAATATCCAAATATTCCATAAAACCCTAGGTGAGTCGACGAAGCACAATTCCATCCGCCGCAAGTTCCAGAACCACAAGATCCAATCTAACACGATCACGGAGGGGTTCATCATCCTCATTGGTGCCTCTCCGATGATGCGTGAGTAGTTCACCATAGACCTACGGGTCCTAATTTTTCTGAATTTTGGAGTTACATAAGTATGGTGATTGTTCAAATCATTACAGACTGATCTGTTTTTGATAGTTGATGTTTTTTAAATTTTATTGTTTGCTTGTTTTAATGAATCTATGGATTGTATCGGGGGGGAAGGGGTATAAGTCATGGTGAAGTTAGAATACAGTAGGTATTATGTAATAATAAAATATGAATGGGTTTACAATAGTACCTAAAGTTTATGATTTGCTTGTTATACTAACGGATCTCACAAGTTTTCTGTTGAGTTTTGTGTGCTGAAGTTTTCAAGTTTTGAGTGAGATCATGATGGATGAAGGAATTGGCAAGACCCTAAGCTTGGGGATGACCAAGGCACCCCAAGGTAATATTCAAGGACACCCAAGACACTAAGCTTGCAGATGCCCCGGATGACATCCCCTCTTTCTTCTACCAACCATCGGTAAATTACTTGGAGCTATATTTTTATTCATCACATGATATGAGTTTTGCTTGGAGTGTCATGTATTATATGAGTCTTTGCTTTGTTTGCTTTTTAGTTTGCCACAATCATCTTTGCTGGACACACCTTTTTGAGAGGGACACACATTATTCATGATTTGTTAGAATATTCTATGTGCTTCACTTATATATTTTGAGATAGGCAGTTGCTCTAGTACTTCACTTATATCTTTCAGAGCACGTCGGTGGTTATATTTTAAAGAAATAGTTGCACTCTCGTGCTTCACTTATATTATTTTGAGATTTTGATAAATAGTGATGACAATTTGCACGGGTTATGAATTTGGTCCTAATATGATAGGTATTCAAGAGGGATATAATAAAAACTTTCATGTAGATCACTGAATATGATAAGTTTGATTCCTTGCAATAGTTTTGCGATATAAAGAAGGTAATATGTGGGAGGTACTAGTGAATGGTTGTGGTTTAGTAAGAATATTGGTGTTAAGGTTTGTGATTCCCGAAGCATGCACGTATGGTCTTTAGTTATGCTAAGAAGTTGGAGCATGATTTATTATTGAGTATCTTCCTTTGCGTGAAGGTCGGGGGCGCGCGATGGTTAACTCCTACCAACCCCCCCCCCCCCACCCTAGGAGCATGCATAGTAGTACTTTTCTTTGAGGGCAAATAAACTTTTGCAATAAGTATGTGAGTTCTTTATGACTAATGTGAGTCCATGGATTATACGCACTCTCACCTTTCCGTCATTTGCTAGCCTCTTCGGTACCGTGCATTGCCCTTTCTCACCTCGAGATGTGGTGCAAACTTCGCCGGTGCATCCAAAGCCCGTAATATAATACACTCTATCACACATAAGCCTCCTTATATCTTCCTCAAAACAGCCACCATATCTACCTATTATGGCATTTCCATAGCCATTCTGAGATATATTGCCATGCAACTTCCACCGTTCCGTTTTTATGACACACATCATCATTGTCATATTGCTTTGCATGATCATATAGCTAACATAGTATTTGTGCCTCAGCCACCGTTCATCATTTTTTATACATGTTATGCTAGATCATTGCACATCCTGGTACACCGCCAGAGGCATTCATATAGAGTCATATTTTGTTCTAGTATCGAGTTGTAAGTATATAGAAGTGTGATGATCATCATTATTCATTATTAGAGCATTGTCCCAAGTGAGGAAATAAAAAAAAGTGGCCAAAAAGAGCCCACAAAAAAGAGGCCAATAAGAGCCCAACAAAAAAAGAGAAAAGAAAAAAAATGAGAGAAAAAGAGAGAAGGGGCAATGTTACTATCCTTTCCACACTTGTGCTTCAAAGTAGCACCATGTTTTTCATATAGAGAGTCTCCTATGCTTTCATTTTCATATAAGTAATGGGAATTTTTCATTATAGAACTTGGCTTGTATATTCCAATTATGGGCTTCCTCAAATGCCCGAGGTCTTCTAGAGCAAGCAAGTTGGACGCACACCCACTTAGTTTTATTTTTGAGCTTTCATACACTTATAGCTCTTAGTGCATCCATTGCATGGCAATCCCTACTCCTTGCATTGACATCAATTGATTAGCCTCGTCAATGTGAGACTTTCTCCTTTTTTGGTCTTCTTCATATTATCTCTATCATCGTACTCTATTCCACCCATAGTGCTATATCCATGGCTTGCGCTCATGTATTGCGTGATAGTTGAAAATGCTAAAGCGCGTTAAGAAGTATGCACCAATTGCTTGGCTGACACTGGGGTAGTGCATCATTTATATTTTGTGTTAAGATGGAGAATGACAAGGCTATATGATTTTGTAGGGATAACGTTCTTTAGCATTGATATTTTGAAAGGCATGATTGTTTGTTGGTATGCCTGAGTATTGATGTCTTTATGTCAAATTGTAGACTATTGCTTTGAATCATTCGGATCTTATTATTCATACCACAAAAGAGATTACATGATGGATATGATAGGTAGCATTCCACATCAAAAATTCTGTTTTTATCATTTACCTACTCGAGGACGAGCATGAATTAAGCTTGGGGATGTTGATACGTCTCCAACGTATCTATAATTTTTTATTGTTCCATGCTATTATAGTATCAATCTTGGATGTTTATTATGCAATTATATATCATTTTTTGGGACTAACCTATTAACCTAGTGCCCAGTGCCAGTTGTTGTTTATTGCTTGTTTTGGCTTTTCAGAAAATTAGTACCAAACGGAGTCCAAACGCACGAAACTTTTTGACAATTTTTTCTGGACCAGAAGGGGCCCTAGAAGCTTTGGGAGAAGACCTGAAGTGCCACGACGCAGCAACAAGCCTGCCAGGAGCGCCCCAGGGGGTGCGCCCCTTGTAGAACCTCCTGACCTAATTCCGGCTCTATAAATTCCCAAATATTCCCAATACACCAGATAGCCACCCAAAATACTTTTTCTGCTGCCGCAAGTTTCTGTTCTTTGGAGATCCCATCTGGAGACCTTTATGGTACTCTGTCGGAGGGGAATCGATCACGGAGGGCCTCTACATCAACCTTGCTGCCCTTCCGATGATGCGTGAGTAGTTCACCACAGACCTACGGGTCCATACCTAGTATCTAGATGGCTTCTTCTCTCTCTTTAATCTTCAATACAATGTTCTCCTCAATGTTCTTGGAGGTCTATTCGATGTAATCCTTTTCTGCTGTGTGTTTGTTGGGATCCAATGAATTGTGGGTTTATGATCAGATTATCTATGAATATTATTTGAGTCTTCTCTGAACTATTTTATGCATGATTATTATAGCTTTGTATTTCTCTCCGATCTATCTGTTTGGTTTGGCCAACTAGATTGATTTATCTTGCAATGGGGGAGGTGCTTTGGGATGGTTTCGATCTTGTGTTGCTCAATCCCAGTGACGGAAAGGGACATGACACGTACTTGTATCATTGCCATTAAGGATAAAAAGATGGGGTTTATTCATATTGATTGAGTTTACTTTGTCTACATCATGTCATCTTGCTTAAGGCGTTACTCCGTTCTTTATGAACTTAATACTCTAGATGCATGCTGGATAGCGGTCGATGTGTGGAGTAATAGTAGTAGATGCATGCAGGAGTCGGTCTACTTGTATCGGACGTGATGCCTATATACATGATCATTGCCTTGGATATCGTCATAACTATGCGCTTTTCTATCAATTGCCCAACAGTAATTTGTTACCCACCATATGCTTTTTGTTCAAGAGAGAAGCCTCTAGTGAAAACTATGCCCCCCGGGTCTATCTTTATCATATATTAAAATCCAAAAATACCTTGCTGCTATTTATTTACTTTTATTTTATTTTGTGTTTTTGTTTATCTATCTATCACTATGAGATTTGATCCTTGCAATTAATCGCCAAGGGATTGACAACCCCTTGTTTGCGTTGGGTGCAAGTATTTGTTATTTTGTGTGTAGGTGTTGTTCACAAGGTGTTGTGTGGTTTTCCTACTGGATTGATAACCTTGGTTCTTAACTGAGGGAAATGCTTATCTCTACTGTACTGCATCATCCTCTCCTCTTCGACGAAATACCAACGCAGCTCACAAGTAGCAGTACCTGATCCAGGTTCCCAATGCGAGGGAAAAGGGTGTTGCAGAAGATGCAGTGCATGATGTCCAAGAACGGAATGAGCTCAGTGAGAGTGGTCCCCTTGGCAGTAGTGATAGTCCTGGAGTAACAGATCAGCTTTGACTTGTGCTGAGCAGCTGTGTCCTTGTGAGGTCGGAGACCAACAAGGTTGTCTTCCCCCTCATCAACAATGCTCATACTATCCATGAATGTCTTCCACTCAACCTTCAGTCTCCTCCCACCAGTCATCCAAGACATGGATCTTACCTCATCAGAATGAAAGTGAACAGTGGCATAGAATTGGGCCACAATCTCTGAGTCAAAATCCTTGTTGAACGTGATGATCGGAATGAGACTCCACTGCTGACAAAGTGCAAGAGCTTCTCCAAAGTAAGCGGGATCTTTCTGCATGCGAAGGATGTCAATGGACTTGATAGCCACAAACAGGTTCTTCTTGCCCTTCAGAATGTCCACATAGATAAGTGACTGCTCCTTAGTCCAGAAGGGACAACCAACAAGAGCCTCGTCCTGAGGACGGCGATATGGGTTGCGCTGACGAAAAAGAACAAAATCCTTGACAGACATCTCATCAGGAGGAGTGCTCTTCTCCTTCTGCTTACTGGCAGTTTTCTTCACCTGTTGCCTTGATGGCCCACTGGAACTGGCGGGTGCTTCATCTGTGGAGCGATAGCGCTTGGAGCCACCATGGCAATCTGGGTTCTTGCGACATGCGTGATGAGCGGAGCTACCACCACCTGAAACCCACAACACAGAGTGAGGGAAAGCAGGTATAAAGCCATTGCATAAGCCAAGAGAAACAAATTGAGAATAAAGGACAGTGCATAAATCCTGAAACATCAGGTCACAGTGGTAGTACCGCTCCCATCAGCGGTAGTACCGCCATAGGACGAGAAGTAGTACCGCGTGACACGAGCGGTAGTACCGCTTAAAGCGATAGTACCGTGCGCGCCCCATCGGTAGTACCGCCCACCCCACGGGGATACAACTGTAGCGTGGATCCGGTAGTACCGGTGACATAGAAGTTCAAAATTTCACCTTAGTACGACTATTCTACTATCTAGTAGTCTTCCCGCATCCTAATCATGCCTAGATTTAGAAAAAAATCTACGAACACCACATGCATTGCCCTAGAACCAAGATTCAAGAAATAGAACCATAGGAGAGGAAAACGAGGGCAATACTGGCGTCCATGGCAAGAGGAGAAGGTGGGGATCGATCCCACCGGTCAGAATCGAGGAAGACGACACGAAATCAGAGGGCCGAAGCCGGCCCTCGGAGCAGTTCGTGGTTGCCCGAGAGAGAGAGAGAGAGAGAGAGAGAGAGAGAGAGAGAGAGTTCGTGAGAGAGGAGAGTGAATGGGTATGGGGGAGACCACTTAACCCTTCCAGGAACCCCCAGAGTGGTAGTACCATTGGTAGGGGCGGTAGTACCATTCCCATCAGCGGTAGTACCACTCCAGTGCTGTGGCGGGGGCCCAGCAACACTGCATCAACGGTATTACCATGGACACGGGCAGTAGTACCGCTTGCGCGGAAGTACTGTTCCTGTCAGCGGCAGTACCGCTTGCTACTAGAAAAACTGCTAAGAACAAATTTTGGGAAAAGGGGCTTATGCAATTCTAAGAGGTTTGAGAGAGGGAAGGCTTGCGTGGAGACAATAAACATAACAAATGGAAAGGAATACTCCAAGGTCAAAAGCAACTAAACCGAGAGCACACATGGAGTAGTCCAACACCCTAAAGCCTAAAACAAGAAAGCACAATTCAAACCAAATGAAGCCAAGTCTTTCAAGGAGAGGGCGGTGACCGAAGTCACCTATGTTTGAGTCAATTGGTATGGCACGGCGAAGATTTTAACCTTGGGCCCATGACCAAAACTCGTCTTTGAAGCACAAGTACCATCAAGAATGGCTAATGTGAAAGACTTGATCGATTTATGCATAATGGGGGGAGGGAGAGTTCATTGAGAGAACAACACTCCCCCTATGTCCATGCCTACATCTAGAACAAGATACCATGATGAATGCGGTGGGGTGTGCCTATATTCAAGCCACATTGCTAGAATCAATGATATTTAGCTCATGCCTTAATTCGCGAAATCTTGGTTCATTCAAAGGCTTCGTGAAAATATCCGCTAGTTGCTCTTGAGTGTTGACGTAGATAATCTTGATCTCTCCATGCTTGATGTGATCCCGAATGAAATGATGACGGATCTCAATATGCTTCGTCTTGCTATGTTGCACTGGGCTGTAAGAGATCTTGATAACACTTTCATTGTCACATAGAAGAGGCACTTTGTCACAAATGACACTGTAATCCTTTAAAGTTTGCCTCATCCATAGCAATTGTGCACAACAACTTGCAGCAGCCACATACTCGACTTCGGTGGTGGAGAGAGACACACAATTTTGTTTTTTCGAAGCCCAACTTACCAAAGAGAGACCAAGGAGTTGGCACCCTCCGGAAGTTGACTTCCTATACACGACGTCTCCTGCCCAATCCGAGTCTAAATATCCCATGAGATCAAAGCTTGCTCCTTTGGGGTACCATAAGCCAAAGTGTGGGATATGAGCCAAATATCAAAAGATTCGCTTGACCGCCACATAACGACTTTCCTTAGGTGAGTCTTGGAACCTTGCACAAATTCCCACACTCAACATAACATCCGGCCTAGATGCACAAAGGTATAGCAAGGATCCGATCATGGAGATATATACCTTTTGATCCACTGCTTTACCATTGGGATCAATGTCAAGCTTGCATTTGGTTGGCATTCGAGTCTTGGCTGGCTTGACATCATCTAGCTTGAATCTCTTGAGCATGTCTTGGGTATACATGGCTTGGTTGATGAATGCTCCTTCTCTTCTTTGCTTCACTTTGAACCCAAGAAAGAACTTCAACTCTCCCATCATAGACATCTCAAACTTCTCGGCCATTAGTGCGGCAAACTCATCATTAAAAGATCTGTTAGGAGAACCAAATATAATATCATCAACATATAGTTGGCATATGAACAAATCACCTTTAACCTTCTTAGTAAAAAGAGTGGGATCGATTTTTCCAATTTCAAACCCACGATCTTGCAACAACTCGGTAAGGTGCTCATACCACGCACGTGGGGCCTGTTTAAGGCCATAGAGCGCCTTTGTCACACCCTAGCTAGTTCATGCATTAGAGTGTTGCATCATGTTTAAACTTTTCCAGAAACTTGAAATGGGGATGATAGAACCCCCAGCAACCCCCTGGAAACAACTAGGGTTTACTAAAATCTTTTTCAATGAACCTGAAATGCCCTTCTAAAATGTCCATCATTTTTGTCTTGGGTTAGAACCTCTGCCAAAATTGGTTCACAATTTTCTAGGTCATCATAAGGTCATTGAATTAAATCATATGTAACTTGCATTTGGGCATTTAAATGCTAGTAAATAATTTAAATGTCCAAATAATCCCAAACTGAAATGTTCCATGTTGGATATACTCTATACAGTGGGCATGAGCAGTTTGGTGATTTTTGAAATGGCCTAGGTATTTTTAGAAAAGCCACAAACTTGCAGAAATAAAGAAAACAGAAAATAAAAGGGAAAACTAACTTACCTAGCAAAGCCACCAGCCGGCCCACCTGGCGGCCCAGCACTGTGCTGGCCCGTGCCAGCCAGCTGCTTTGTCCCCGCCAGGCAGGCGGGGAGGTGACGCCGGCGTGCGCGAGCTCGCCACGGCGCCAGCTGCTTGCCGCTTCGCCCTAGACGCGCTGGTCGACCTCCACGTAGTCCCCCCAACCGCCTGGACATGTCCATTCTCCCCCAACGCCTCTCCCTCGCCCTCTTCCACCATGGCCGACGCTGCCGCGCTCGCGCCACCGTGAAACCCGCGTCCACCGTCGTCCCCGCGCCGCGCTACCGTGTCCACGAGCTCCGCCGTCGTCCACTACGTCGAGCTAGCCGAGCCCCGAGCGCTCGCACGCTCTGCTTCGTCTTCTTCGACCTCGTCTTCACCGAACGCCATCGGAGATCCCCTTCGCCGTCACCGCCACACCAGCTCGTCCCCGACCTCGCCGTCTGCTCCGTCGTGACCGCCGTGAGCTCAGCTACCTCCCTATCCTTCCCGTTCTCGCTCTCGAGCCCTGCATCGACTGCACCGAGCTCGGCCGCACCCGCCGCCGCCACCGCACGTCGCCATCGTGGCCACAGCCACGTTGGCTCGATTCCGAGCACGCCATCGTCTTCGCCGCACTCGCAGGAGCCCGTAGCACCTCCCCACACGCCTCGCCATGCCCCCTAGCGTCGGGTCCGACCTCGCCTGAACTCCGGCGACCGCCAAGGTTGTCGCCGACGACGTTTCCGGCCACCCTAGCTCCACCCACTGCCACCACTCGACGCGGCTCACTCCCCGCATCACGTAGATGTGCTCCGCCGTCGTTTTGGTCGCCGGAGCACGAATCCCGCACTGCCCCGCCGCGTTTGGCCTCGCCGGCGGCTAAACGCCGGCGAGTTTTGACCCCGCTGACCCAGTTTGACCCCCCTGGGTCTATGACAGGTGGGACCCGTCTGCTAATTAACTTAGGATTAGGACTAACTAAAAATTAGTTAGACTAATGACACTGACACGCAGGACCCACAGGCCAGGTTTGACCTGGACCGACCCCGTTGACTGCTGACGTCACCCTGACGCAATGCTAATGCAACAAGTATTTTTCTGGATTTATTTTTATACAGGAAATTCCAGAAAATACTACAAACTTCAAAAATTCATAGAAATTAATCTGTAACTCCAAATGCAAAGATTTATATATGAAATTGGATGAGAAAAATCCAATCTTTCCATCGGTACTGGTTTCATGCATGTCAGAACACTTTAACCTTGCTGTTTAGATGAAACAAGTTAATGCACTAATATGACCTCTTATTTTGGGTTTGCATTTGAATCCTTGATTCAAATGAACTCAAACCAATCTGTTCTAAGTTGCATTAGCCAAAACACACTCATTTTGCCATGTCATAGCATGCATCATATTGTTGCATATTGCCATGTGATGATTGTGTTTCGATGTGTTCTTCGTGGTAGGTTTTGCCTCCGAGGATATTCACGAGTATCCAACTGAAGGGCAGTATTCCACTACCACTCTGTCAGGCAAGCAACCCCATTGATCATCTCGATACAAACCCATCTTCTCGCTTCTGCTCTCGTTTACTGCATTAAGACAACAACGTTTCAAACTGTTGTGTGTTGCGGTAGTTGAACCCATATCCTCTGCATGACCTGTCTTTGCCACAGTAACTAGATGAAACCCACTAGCATGTGTAGGAGTTGATTGAGCCATGTTTGTGTTTCCTACCATGCTATGCTTGCTATGCTTATAGTCGTGTCAGGTCTGGCTCATCAGGGTGATGGACTAGAGTGAATGGTTGTGTCGGTAATGAGAGTGAAGTGTTGAACATGATTTGGTAAAGGTATCGATGAGAGGCCATGTAGGAGTACATGGTGGGTTGTTTCATTGAGACCGTCCTTAAGAACTGAGATCTGTATGCGTGATTTAAGATTCAGCTACTACCACACATTGGGATCCTTAATTGACTCTCTCGACTTATTAACCACCCCGTCCTCTGTCCAGGAGTTGCAAGTAGTTTCTGGTGTTTGTAGTTGCTGGAGGCCGTGCGCAGCGCTGACCTTAGGGGTGGGCTGTGATGCGGTAGGCACGTGGCACGGTGTACCGGGTCGCCCGTTTGGTGTCTCGGGAACCCTGCACACATCGTTTGGGGCCGTTGAGGACACCCCGGCCGGATTTCCTTGCGGATGGAACCCGAATAGGCGATAAACCTGGACTAGAGACTCGTGTGTTTAGTCAGGTCGTGGCCGACACCCTCGCTGGGCTTCCGCTTGAAGGTTGCCGGGTACATGTCGTGTAGCGGCGATAAGTGGTGAAAGCGTGTGTGAAGAAGTACACCCCTGCAGGGTATAAAACTATTCAAATAGCCGCGTCCGCGGTAAAGGACTACTTGGTCGCTTATGCAGTTCATAGACAAGTTAATGGTTACCACTAAAAGACTCAAGATAAGTGTGAGCACCGCGGATGGCCCTCTCGTAGGATGACGAGGGAGGATCCACGGTGGAGTATTGTGATGGTGATTAGTGGACTCGTGCGCGAAAACTAATTTCACAAGTGGTGTCTCGTAGGATAGCGTAGCCAAGAGTCAAAGCTGGCTTGCTGCAATAACTCCACCACCCTTCTTGAGAATGTGCATGTATATTAGGATCTGTTGTAAGACTTCCTGAGTACCTTTGTACTCATGTTGCTTTAATAATTGTTGCAGATGAGAACACCGCCCCCTCCGATGGGTTCTACGTAGATCTCGACGTTGACGAGTGACTTGCCACCCAGGTGGTGACCTGAGCTTGTGAAGGGCCTACGTAGATAGACAGGCTTCGTCAAGCCTTCTTTCTTTCTAGTGTCTGTACTCAGACTAGTTGCTTCCGCATGTGCTTGTATGTTTGTATGACTTGAGTGTCGGGTCATGTGACCCCTATCTGTATGAACATGTTATGTATGGCTCTCCAGAGCCTTTAAATAAAGCACTTTGAGTTATAGAGTTTTGTTGTGATGCCATGTTGTATTTCCACATATCGAGCATATTGTGTGTATGATTGAAATGCTTGGTATGTGTGGGATCCGACTATCTAGTTGTTTATCCTTGGCAGCCTCTCTTATGGGGAAATGTAGTCTGGTGTCTCCACTGAGCCTTGGTAGTCCGCTACAGCCCGGTTTACCGGAGTCCTGCTAGCCCAGCACTACTGCTCCGGAACACTTAGACTGGCCGGCATGTGTTTCACTTCCTTCCTGTGTCTGTCCCTTCGGGGAAATGTCACGTGGTGACATCCGGAGTCCTGCCTAGCCTGCTACAGCCCGGGTTCCCGGAGTCCTGTTAGCCTAGTGCTACAGCCCGGATTCACACGCTGTTGACCGACATGCTCGATGTTGATTCATGTATGCCTGTCCCCGTATGTTAGCGCCGCTTTGGGTTCACGACTAGCCATGTCGGCCCGGGTTCTCTGTCATATGGATGCTAGCGACACTATCATATACGTGAGCCAAAAGGCGCAAATGGTCCCGGGCCATGGTAAGGCGACACCCGTGGGAATACCGTGCGTGAGGCCGCAAAGTGATATGAGGTGTTACAGGCTAGATCGGTGTGACTTAGAATCGGGGTCCTGACAGCCTTGTTGAGTTTATATACATGATTGGGGAGCTTGGGTCCTCGAATCCCGGAGGTTGTTTGACATATACCAACTCATTCAAGGGACCATTAAGAAATGCACTCTTCACATCCATTTGTTGCAACTTAAAATCATGATGAAATGCATATGCAAGCAACATACAAATAGGTTCAAGACGAGCAACGGGAGCAAAGGTTTCAATGTAGTCAATACCCTCGACTTGGGAGTAGCCTTGTGCTACCAATCTTGCCTTGTTTCAAACCATCACACCGTTCACATCTTGCTTGTTCTTGAAGATCCCATTTGGTTCCAATGACTTGTGGTTCTTCGTTGGCCTTGGCACTAATTCCCACACTTTGTTGCGCTCGAAGTTGTTGATTTCATCATGCATGGCTTCAAGCCAATTCGTGTCATCGAGCGCCTCATGTACCTTTTGGGGTTCAACACAAGAAACAAACGCGTGATGCTCATAAAAGATTGTTAATTGTCTACGAGTAGTTACCCCTTTTCTCAAGCTTCCAAGCACACTCTCCATGACATGTTCTTGATGCTTTAGCTTGGAAGCCACCTTGGTGGCATGGTGCTCCAATAGTTCCTCAATAGGCATTTGAGGAGTTTCATCTTGATCATCTTGAGCACCGTCTTGAGCATGCTCTTGATCTTTAGCTTGCTCTTGATCCTGAGCTTGCTCGGAGTCTTGAACTTGATCTTGGGCATCATTTTGTGCATCACCAACATCATGGGGTTGATCTTGCCCTTGATAATGTTCCCTTGGTTGAGGGTCTTCACTTTGTTCTTCAGAAGCGTGTGGGTCTAGCGTCGGTGATGGTTCCAGTTGCGTAGAACATTGTCCTTCTCCTTGGGCCACAAGGGGTTCCTCAATGGGGAGTATTTGACCAATCCTATTCTTCTTATGGCTTGAGGAGGAATTTCATCCCCTACATCACAAAGACCACTCTGCTCCACTTGGGAGCTATTATTTTCATCAAACTCCACATTAAACTGATGGAAATATGCCCTAGAGGCAATAATAAAGTTGTTATTATTATATTTCCTTAATCATGATAAAGGTTTATTATTCATGCTAGAATTGTATTGACCGGAAACTTAAATACATGTGTGGATACATAAACAAATACGGTGTCCCTAGTGAGCCTCTACTAGACTAGCTCGTTAATTAAAGATGCTTAAGGTTTCCTAACCAAGTTCATGTGTTGTCATTTGATAACGGGATCACATCATTAGGAGAATGATGTGATGGACAAGACCCATCCGTTAGCTTAGCATATGATCGTTCAGTTTATTGCTACTGCTTTCTTAATGTAAAATACATATTCCTTCGACCATGAGATCATGCAACTCCCGGATACCGGAGGAATACTGTGTGTGCTATCAAACATCACAACATAACTGGGTGATCATAAAGATGCTCTACAGGTATCTCTGAACATGTCTGTTGAGTTGGCGTGAATCGGGATTGGGATTTGTCACTCCGTGCATTGGGGAGGTATCTCTGGGCCCTCTCGGTAATACAACATCACAAGAAGCTTGCAAGCAAAGTGACTAAGGAGTTAGTTACGAGATGATGTATTACGGAACGAGTAAAGAGATTTTCCGGTAACGAGATTGAACTAGGTATGAAGATACCGATGATCGAATCTTGGGTAAGTAACATACTGACAGACAAAGGGAATTACGTATGTTGTCATAAAGGTTCGACCGATAAAGATCTTTGTAGAATATGTAGGAACCAATATGGGCATCTAGGTCCCTCTATTGGTTATTGACCGGAGAAGCATCTCGGTCATGTCTACGTCATTCTCGAACTTGTAGGGTCCGCACTCTTAACGCTCGTTGACGATATAGTATTATATGAGTTATGTGAGTTGGTGACCGAATGTTGTTCGGAGTCCCGGATGAGATCACATACATGACGAGGAGCTCTGAAATGGTCCGGAGGTAAATATTGATATAGAGGACGATGCTATTTGGTCACCAAAAAGGTTTCAGAATGTACCGGGTATTCATCGGAGTGCCGGAAGGGGTTCCGAGAGGCCGCCGGTAAGTGGTGGGCCTTATGGGCCAAAGGGGGGAAGCACACTAATGACCCACAAGTATAGGGGATCTATCATAGTCCTTTCGATAAGTAAGAGTGTCGAACCCAACGAGGAGTAGAAGGAAATGACAACCGGTTTTCAGCAAGGTATTTTCTGCAAGCACTGAAATTATCGGTAACAAATAGTTTTGTGATAAGATAATTCGTAACGAGTAAAAAGTAACAAGTGTAACAAAGGTGCAGCAAGGTGGCCCAATCCTTTTTGTAGCAAAGGATAAGCCTGGACGAACTCTTATATAAAGCAAAGCGCTCCCGAGGACACATGGGAATTGTTGTCAAGTCAGTTTTCATCATGCTCATATGATTCACGTTCGTTACTTTGATAATTTGATATGTGGGTGGACCGGTGCTTGGGTGCTGTCCTTACTTGGACAAGCCTCCCACTTATGATTAAACCCTCTCGCAAGCATCCGCAACTACGAAAGAAGAATTAAGATAAATCTAACCATAGCATGAAACATGTGGATCCAAATCAGCCCCTTACGAAGCAACGCATAAACTAGGGTTTAAGCTTCTGTCACTCTAGCAACCCATCATCTACTTATTACTTCCCAATGCCTTCCCCTAGGCCCAAATCATGGTGAAGTGTCATGTAGTCGACGTTCACATAAAACCACTAGAGGAAAGACAACATACATCTCATCAAAATATCGAACGAATACCAAATTCACATGATTACTTATAACAAGACTTCTCCCATGTCCTCAGGAACAAACGTAACTACTCACAAAGCATATTCATGTTCATAATAAGAGGGGTAATAAATATCATTAAGGATCTGAACATATGATCTTCCACCGAATAAACCAACTAGCATCAACTACAAGGAGTAATCAACACTACTAGCAACCCACAGGTACCAATCTGAGGTTTTGAGACAAAGATTGAATACAAGAGATGAACTAGGGTTTGAGAGGAGATGGTGCTAGTGAAGATGTTGATGGAGATTGACCCCCTCTCGATGAGAGGATCATTGGTGATGACGATGGCTTCGATTTCCCCCTCCCGGAGGGAAGTTTCTTCGGCAGAATAGCTCCGCCGGAGCCCTAGATTGCTTCTGCCCAGGTTCCGCCTCGAGACGGCGGCACTTCATCCCAAAATCTTCCTTATGATTTTTTTCCAGGTAAAAACCCTTCATATAGCAGAAGATGGACACCGGAGACCTGCCAGGGGGCCCACAAGCCCTAGGGGCACGCCCCCCAGGCTTGTGGCCACCTGGTGGGTCCCCCTCTGGTATTTCTTTGCCCAATATTTTTTCTATATTCCATAATAATTCTCCGTAAATTTTCAGGACTTTTGGAGTTGTGCAGTATAGGTCTCTCAGATTTGCTCCTTTCCGGTCTAGAATTCTAGCTGCCGGCATTCTCCCTCTTTGTGTAAACCTTGTAAAATAAGAGAGAAAAGGCATAAGTATTGTACCATAATGTGTAGTAACAACCCATAATGCAATAAATATCAACATAAAAGCATGATGCAAAGTGGACGTATCAACTCCCCCAAGCTTAGACCTCGCTTGTCCTCAAGCGGAAACGAAAATCGATAATCATGTCCACATATTTAGAGATAGAGGTGTCGATAAAATAAAATACGGACATGAAGGCATCATGATCATCTTTAGAACAACAACATATATTGTCATATAATTTCTTATGTAAAAGTAACAATTTGTTCACAAGGTAAAGTATGAAACAAGAACTTTATTGAAAATCAACAAACTATGATCTTGGTCATTGAAACAATTGCAATTTATCATAATGTCGGAAAGAGTCAATGTAAGAGCTTTTGTTTAGAAAGTTTCACATACTCAACTATCATTTAGTCTTGCACAATTGCTAAAACTCACACGATACTTATGAGATCAAAGTTTCAACCGGACACAAAGAAAGATAGGGGCTTATAATTTCGCCTCCCAACATTTTACCTCAAGGGTAACGTCAACAATAATAGTTTATGAATACCTACATCCGAGTGGATATATATATATCTAGATCTTCCCCCAACATATAGTGCTTGCCAAAAGGAAAAAGTATAAAAAGAAGAGGTGATGATCACCATGACCCTTGTATAAAGGTAGGAGATAAATAAAAGATAGGCCCTTCTCAGAGCGAAGCAGAGGTTGTCATGCGCTTTTATGGTTGGATGCACAAAATCTTAATGCAAAAGAACGTCACTTTATATTGCCGCTTGTGATAAAGAACTTTATTATGCAGTCCGTCACTTTTATTTCTTCCATATCACAAGTTCGTATAAAGCTTATTTTCCTCACACTAAAAGATCATACATATTTAGAGAGTAATTTTTATTGCTTGCACCAATGACAACTTTACTTGAAGGATCTTACTCAATCCATAGGTAGGTATGGTGGACTCTCATGGCAAAACTGGGTTGAGGGATTTTGGAGGCACAAGTAGTATCTCTACTTGGTGCAAAAGATTTGGCTAGCATAGGATGAGAAGCAAGCTCAACATGTTGGAGGATCCATGACAATATAACTTCTATTCGGATATAAAGAAACATAACCCATTACGTTGTCTTCCTTATCCAACATCAACCTTTTAGCATATTATATTTTAATGAGTGCTCACAATCACAAAAGATGTCCAAGATAGTGTATTTATATGTGAGACCTCTCTTTCTTTATTACTTCCTATTAAATGCAACAATGACCAAAACTATGTTTGTCAACTCACAACAAATTTTATGCGACATACTCCTTATATGTGAAGTCATCACTTCCCATAAGATCATTATATAATCTTTTTATTTCTTTTATTCTTTATTTGTTTTGTCGAGATCATAGCAATAAAGCAAAGCCCTCAACTTAAAACTAATCTTTATTATATAACTCTGAGACTCGATTACATAGAGGGAACACAAAGCAAAACTCAAAGCTAGATCATACTAAAACTTTATTCTACTAAACCGAGATATAACCAAAAGGATTGAACTAAGAAAAACGATAAAGGTAAAGATGTGATGGTGATACAATACCGGGGCACCTCCCCCAAGCTTGGCAGTTGCCAAGGGGAGTGCCCATACCCATGTATTTAGGTCTCTTTCTTCGGAGGTGGTGGTGATGGAGTTGATGATGTTGTGGGCTTGTCCTCCATCTTCCAGGGCATAGGTTCACCATCATAGAAAGATGAACGAGTCTCCGGGATCCTCAGATCTGCAGCCAAACTCATCCACTTAAATCTATATTCATACTCATAGTTTTGGTTCTGCAGTTCATAGATCTGGGCTTGGAGATGCTCGTTTTTCTCATGAAGCTTGAAGATGGCCTTCCCAATCTCACTAGCATCCAGCTTGTGGTCACGGGTAAAATCCGTGATCATGGAGTGATTGGCGTTGAGTCCGCGCTCCACCATCCCTTTGCACTTGAACACCTCTTGCTCCACTGCTTCGAGCCTGGACTCCACGCTTCCAGTCCTCCTTGGTCCTTCAACGTCACGGATGTGAAGCACACCCTCATGCATCTCGATGGATTGAGGGTGTTGCAGCACCTCCACAAGGTAAGGGTTGATGACCTTCTCGAAAAACTTGTCCTTGGGGGCGCTTGGAGACGTCATGGCGATCTAGATCTGTCAGGAAAAATAGCTCGAAACAAGAACAGAGGATATTGCCGTGGTACGGTGGTCAAAACCTTTGAGAGATTCTATAATGATTTTTTACCGACCAAAAGGAGTGTACTAGCCTCCACACAAAATCTAACCGTTACACACATTTGACCCAACTCGGGCAGACCGAATAGAAGAACTCGGTGAGACCGATCTAGTTCAAAATGTGAACGTTAGGATTCTCGGTGGGACCGATATGATCAACTCGGTGGGACCGATGTGCTAGGGTTAGGGCAAAACCTCATCTCGGTGTGACCGATTGCATGAACTCGGCGAGACCGATTTCAGCAATGAGCAAACAGAGAGTTGGTCAGGCAAACTCGGTGTGACCGGTTGCACATTTCGGTGAGACCGAAATAATTGCAACAGGCAACAAAGAGTTTGCAAGGCGAACTCGGTGAGACCGATCGCTCGTTTCGGTGAGACCGAAATGTTACGATGGGAAACAAAGAGTTTGCATTGCCATCTCGGTGAGACCGAAATCCCTATCGGTGAGACTGAACTGATTAGGGTTTCTGGCAGTGGCTATGTCAAAGGAACTCGGTGGCGCCGGATAGATCAAATCGGTGGGGCTGAGTTTGACTTTAGGTTTAGGACATATTTGAATTTGAGAAAGTGGTTGAGGTCTTTGGAGCATATCACTAAGCACTTTGAGCAAGTAGACCATTAAGCAACACCTCATCCCCTTTTAATAGTATTGGCTTTTCCTATGGACTCAATGTGATCTTGGATCACTAAAATAGAAATGAAGAGTCTTGAGCTTGTGCCAATCTTTGTCCTTAGCATTTTGAAGGGGTTCCACATCCTCTTGTCCATGCCACACCATTGTTGAACTTTCTGAAATATACTAGATGAAAATATTAGTCCAACAAGAGATATGTTGACATTAATTACCAAAATCACCCAGGGAGCACTTGTGCTTTCACAGGGAGCACTTGTGCTTTCAATCTCCCCCTTTTTGGTAATTGATGACAACATACATCAAGGCTTTAGATAAGGATATGAAAGGTAACATGTAAAGCTTTGGAAGGACATTTAACATGCATAAGCTCCCCCTACATGTATGCAATCATGCAAAGATAGAATATGAGAGCATGTGAATGCATAAGCATGTCAGAGCAAGCAATGAGTTACATGTATCTTGGCTATGTGCATCAGAGCAAATGATGTAGATACAGGGAATGTACCTTCATGTTCATGAGTCCTTCTTGCAAACAATATGTACATCAGCAAGAGATCATCATGCACATGAGTGTGATGCATATACTTACCTTGTGATCTTGAGCTGGCTTTGGAAGAGATGACTCTGAGAAAACAGGGTTAGATAACACAGAAACACCACTAAACAAAGCAAGTTCAGAAAACCACAAGAGTACCAAGACTGGGATGACATGTAGTGAGTGAGTACTTAGTACTCTATTTGGGTATAGACATGTCCCCAAAGATTAAAGATATGCAATGAATTCCAAAGATTTTCTTCCCTTAGATATAACTCTTTCTCCCCCTGAATCTGATATTGGATAATGGGAGAAGGTAGGGTAAGAGAAAATCAGAGCAACCGAAATCAGAGCAAAACAAACATACATTAACATGTCTTTCCCCTCTTAAAGACATGTGACTTCTCTCCTCTATTGTCAATAAGCATCCCATGTGATAAGCTTTGATGTGCTCTCTCTCCCCCTTTGACATCAATTTCCAAGAAGGCACCTTCTGAAGCATGAGTCAAATAGGTTTGGTCCTTGAAACACATTACAAAGCAGCATGTAGTGTAAGATGCTAGAGGATAAGAATCATCGAGTGGAGCTGGAGAAGAATTGATATTTGTGATGACAAAAAGTTTTCTCAGTAGTGAAGTCGGTAACGCCGGTTCATGTAACATCCCAAATTTTCAATTTGGAATGTTATACATAGGTCATCATATGCATATCATATTTTATTTGCATTTCGTTTGTGATCCTAGAAATCTTAAGCAACTCAAGGACCCACGGAGAGAGTTGGGGATTTCATTTATTTTCATATTTCAATTTTTCTCAAATTTGAAAAGAGGATCATTTTGGTTTTAATAATTTTTCTCTCCAAAATATTTCCAATATCAAAAATAAAAGAGCGGAGATAAAATGACTTCTCCAAAATAAAAGAAATATTGGAGGAAAAATGTTAAAAATCAAATAAATAATTTTATTTGGATTCTATTGCTATTTTATTTGAATTAGAAAAATATGCATTTTTGAAAATTGCATTTTAGGCCAGAAAAATGTTCACTTTGTTCTAAATATTTTATTTAGACGGCGAAAATTGTTTTTGGCATTTTTAGAATTTTTTTAAATTTTATTAGGATTTTTGTTTCCGGCGGAATTTATTTATATAAAAAAAATCTCTCGGACCGAACTGGGCCGAAGCCCAGCCGACCCAGCAGCACCGCTACCGCCTCGCCCGCCCCGAGTCCGGCTCCCGCACGGCCGCCGCCGCCGTGACCGAGGGGGACTCACCCTCGGCTTGCCCCTCCGCCAAGTCACCGCCCCCCTCGGCCTTTATAAGGAGCCGCCGCCGCCGCCCCTCCTCCTCACCCAACGCCGCCGCCTCCCGCAAGCCGCAGCCGGAGCCGCCGCAGCCGCTAGCCACCGCCGCTCGCCGTAGCTCGCCGCCGCCGCCTGCGCCGCCGCTCGCTCGCCGCTGCTGCCCTGCCCGGCGCCGCGCCGCAGTCCGCCGGAGCCGCCGCCCCGCCCGCCGTCGCCGCCGTTGACCTCGTCGACGCCACCGGCTTTTGTTCCGGTCCGTCCTTTTTTTTATAACCCTAGATCGGTTTTCTCGGTTTTTCTCAGTTTAGATCTAATATGCGAACGTTTGTTCGTTTAGTTTCTGTAACGAACGAATTCGTTCGTTAGACTCTGATAGCGAACGTTCGTTCGTTAGATTTTTCTTTTTCTGTTTTATTTTTCGCCAGGGACCTATCCGCGATTGTTTTTATCACAGATTAGCCCCTGATCTTCAAACCCTCGCAACTTTTCAACCGTTCGTCCAAATCCAGTGAAACCAACGCCAAAATCTTCGTCTCGAACCCCTCTTTCTGGTTAATCAACTTGAACTTGGTTTTGACAAATTTAAAATTTGGTTTCAAGCAGATTTGAATTCGAAGTTCTTTTGACCGTAGTTTCAGTTCCGTAGCTCCGATTCGTTTGATTCTTTTTGCAAATCGAAGCTTTTCATTTGAACTTTCAGATTTGATCTTTCTCATCTGAGTTTTACCCTTGCATCTATGCTTGAGTGCTTATGTATGCTATTGTTTTTTTGCGATAGAATTCCCGGAGTGCGAAGCGTGCTACTACGAGTCTCTAGGGTTTGCAGATCGTCAGCAAGGCAAGTAACACGTTGATCATACTTCCTTATTACCCAGTTTTTATGCATTAGTTACAATCCTCAAACATTGCATGAGTAGGATCTGATTAACTTGTGGGTATTGGGAAGTAGATGATGAGGTAGAACCTATTGCCCTTTATTATAAACCTTGGGTGTTACTTCTATGTTATGCTTATACTGCTTTGCTATGCTCATAGACGTGGATTGGTATGTGAGATTCATGAAAGATGTGAGAGCTTGTATTTAACTAAGGGAAACTTAAGGTGGCTACTTTAATACACATCTGGGTGGATTGGTTGGGGCACCCTGGGGATACCAGTGGATTGCCCGGACACCTGGGGAATCCAGTGTTGTCCTAGGAGATCCCGGGGTTACCCTATGATCATCCTATGGTTTGCCACCCAGGCTCAAAGGGATCATAAGATTATTCAAGCTAGAAACTTCCGTGTGCAGCCACAAGCCATTATGGGCTCTGGCATAGTTGAGTATGTTGTGTGACCTCTTTCAGTGGTAAACTAGCAGATGTAGGGGATGTAGGTGGTACGGTTTACCCGTCGAAAGAGTTAATGCTTCTGAAAGACTATGTCTCAGTCATCCGTTTCTCAAACACCATGTAGTGCGAGAAATCCAACGGAGGAGATTGAGTCTTGTGGGGAAAAGTGCACAAACCTCTGCAGAGTGTACAAACTAATCATGATTAGCCGTGTCCCCGGTTATGGACATCTTGAGTATCTGGTACTTGAATTATTGATTTGATCTCATCACATTACTTAATTAATTTGATTGGGTTGTTAACTTTTAATTGGGATTGAGTTGGGGTTACCTTCTCAATGTTTTCAAAAAACTCAGTAGTAAATAAAATATATTCCTTTGTTGTAGGAAAAAATTGGCTTTATGCAAAATTAAACTTAGAGCCTCCACCAGCCATATATGCATGTAGTGATAGCATTTACTTTGTTCATTGCTCTATAGTGTTATCTTGCCAGCATATTCCATGTGCTGACCCATTTCGGGCTGCAACATATCATGTTGCAGACTTTTCAGGCGAAGAGTAAGGTGCGCTAGGTCGTTGTCGTGCACTCAGCAATGCCGTTGGAGTTGATGGACTCATTTACCTTCGATGCTTCCGCTGTTATCTTTTTTAGATGGCCTTAAGCCATATTATTGTAATAAGTTCTCTTTTGAGACATTCGATGTAATAAGTGTGTGATTGCACTCTGTTATAAATCCTTCAAGTATTGTGTGTGTCAGCATTACCGATCCAGGGATGACACTTATGCACAGAGACTTCGATCCATTTGGGTCGGGTCGCTACAAAGATGGTATCAGAGCACACACTGACTGTAGGACGCGACCACTAGGAAAAGCCACAAGGTACTCTTCTCTACTCATTTCTAACTCTTCCCCATTTCTACTCTATAGATGACGGACTCAAGGAACAAGTTTGCACAACCGGATGACGACACCCCTTTTGGACGACACTTGAAGGAAGTTACTAGGTACCTGAACATCGTTCTACCAAGCTTCACGGGAACCTTCACTGCAACCTTACCAGAAGAGGAGCGCTGGACGATTCGAGTTCAAGTTCCAGGAAGGACATTCACGCCAGTTACTGAGCCCATAGAGTTTTCCTTTGATGCACCAACCTGGAGTCTAGGAAAGAGCATGGCAGCCCACATCGCCATGGGACGCATCGGCGAAGTTTATCACGAGGATCTTAAGGACACCATCTACTAGATATGTGGGCGCCGAGATGAGCAATGGGAGATGATCAGCACCAGGAGGGACAGGTCCATTGCAGCTTTCATCCAGGAGTTAAACCAGCACATTCGTCGCCAGGAGAACCAAATGTGCGCAAGCATGATAGATTTGAAGAAGGTGATGACCAGGAACATGGAGCTAGAAGAGGAACTCAAGTCTACACGCGATGGATACGAGGAGGAAATCTCAATACTAGTGGAGAATAATGACGACCTGACGATGAAGCTAGGCGCATTCATGGGAGACCCCGCGCCAGGAGGAGATGACGACCATCCCGACGACATTCGTTCTGAAGACTACATCATCATCGACGACACCGACTCCGACCCCGACAGTAGTGATGATGATTATGAAGACGAAGCTGGAGCGGATATCATGGAGTCTTCCACCGATCAAAATTTCTAGATGACCACCATATTATCAGTAGAATTTTCCCCATGTATGTAGTAGTAGTCCGAGCACTTTTGTAACGGTAGTTAGATCGTTTGTATGCCCTTGTTTGAATTGAGTGGTGTGTTATGAATGTGTTTGTCTCATGTGCATATGGGTAGTGCTTTCTCACTAGACCTCACTCTATTCTAATCTCTTCCCTCTAAACCCATCAGATGCCTCCGAGACGTGACCCCGGTTTTGTCTTCCCACCGGAGCTCACTCAGTTGATCCAACAGCAGAATGCCCTGATGCAACTACTAGTCCAGAACCAAGGCAACAACAACAACCCACCACCACCACCTCCAGTTGACAACTTAGCTCATTTTCTGAGGTTGCAACCGCCGGTGTTTTCCAGTAGCACCGAGCCGATTGTTGCTGATGACTGGCTACACAGGATTGGAAGGGAGTTGACCACCGTAGTTTGCACAGATGCTGAGAAGGTGCGTTTTGCCGCACATCAATTGGATGGACCCGCAGCCTCATGATGGGAGAATTACACAGTCACTTTCCCCATAGCCAATGTCACTTGGGAGCAGTTTCAGCAAGCATTCCGCACTACACATGTCTCAGCAGGAGCTATGAGCATGAAGAAGCGTGAGTTTTGCAACTTAGCCAGGGAAATCGTACTGTGGGGCAGTACGTGGATGAGTTCAGTAAGTTAGCTCGCTATGCCCCGGATGATGTGGCCACAGATGCCGCGAAGCAGGAGAAGTTTATGGAAGGGCTGAATGATGAGCTGAGTATGCAGTTGATGGTGGCAACTTTCAACAACTACCAGGAGCTGGTAGACAAGGCCCTCATGATTGAAGGGAAGCAGCAGCAGATAGAAAGCCGCAAAAGGAAGTATGGACAAGGGAAGTATACCTCTGGAACAACGCAGAAGCCCCGTTTTACTCCTAACCCGGGAGGATTTACCCATAACCATGGAGGACACACTCACACTGGAGGAAGTTCCCATAACCACAGTGGTCCCAGGAATGGAAATGGGAATGGAGCAAGCAGTAACCAGAACCATTCCAACCCAGCCACACCCACCAAGAAGGATCTGAGCCATGTCACCTGTTACAAGTGCGGAAAGACTGGGCACTACGCCAACGATTGTTCTGAGCTGAAGAATGGCAATGGCAATGGAAGCTCTGGGAAGAAGCCCAATCCCTTCACCAGAGGTCAAGTGAACCACATTAACGTGGAAGAGGTTGAGGAGCAGCCTGATGCAGTTATCGGTAAGTTTTTGGTTAAGTCATTTACCGCTCTCGTTCTTTTCGATACTGGTGCATTGTATTCATACATATCAAGGGGATTTGTGGACAAGTTTAAGTTACCCACCTTAGCCCTTAGGTCACCCATGTTAGTAAGTTCACCAGGTGCAGAGTATATGGCCAGCCGATGGTGTGATCGGTTACCCTTAACCATTGGTAGCCATGTATTTCCCTCAGACCTAATAATTTTGGAGTCACAAGGATTGGATATAATACTAGGCATGGATTGGCTGTCGAAGTATGGAGGGAACATTGACTGTGCTAGTAGGTCAATTCTGCTCACCACCCCGGAGGGAAAAAGGATTAAGTATGTATCCAGGCATGCGCCGAAGAGGACACAAGTAAATTCCCTCTCAGGAGTTGTTCAGGAGGAAGTGCCTGTAGTGAAGGATTACCCGGATGTATTTCCAGAGGAACTACCAGGCATGCTGCCGGATCGAGACATTGAGTTTTTGATAGAGCTGTTGCCAGGCACCAGACCGATATCGAAAAGACCATACCGGATGCCCGTAAATGATCTGGAGGAAATTAAGAAGCAGATTAAGGAGTTATTGGAGAAAGGTTACATTCGACGAAGTTCGTCACCATGGGGAGCCCCAGTGCTCTTGGTTGACAAGAAGGATGGATCTTTGAGAATGGTAGTTGATTATTGTGCATTGAATGAAGTGACGATCAAGAACAAGTACCCACTACCAATGATCAACGATTTGTTTGACCAGCTGCAAGGAGCTAAAGTATTCTCCAAGATCGATCTGCGATCAGGATACCACCAGCTGAAGATCCGAGAATAGGATATACCTAAGATAGCTTTCACCACAAGGTATGGGCTATATGAGTACATGGTTATGTCATTTGGATTGACTAATGCTCCTGCCTATTTCATGAGTATGATGAATAAGGTGTTCATGGAGTTCTTGGATAAGTTTGTTGTGGTGTTCATTGATGATATCTTGGTATACTCGAAGAATGAAGAGGAACACAAGGAGCATTTGCGTCTAGTCTTCGAGAAGCTCAGGGAACATCAACTATATGCCAAGTTCAG
This sequence comes from Thinopyrum elongatum, assembly GCA_011799875.1. Taxonomy (NCBI): domain Eukaryota; kingdom Viridiplantae; phylum Streptophyta; class Magnoliopsida; order Poales; family Poaceae; genus Thinopyrum; species Thinopyrum elongatum. Next base: position 228,336,482 of record CM022297.1, read on the forward strand.
CAAATGCGAGTTTTGGTTGAAGGAAGTTGGATTCCTTGGACATGTTATATCAGGAGAAGGTATAGCAGTAGACCCTACCAAGGTTCAGTCTGTCACTGAGTGGTTGGCACCCACCACAGTTGGAGAGATCCGCAGTTTTCTTGGACTCGCGGGATATTACCGGAGATTCATTGAGAATTTTCCCAAGATTGCGAAGCCTATGACAGAGTTGTTGAAGAAGGACACCAAGTTCAAATGGACAGAGGAATGTGAGGCAAGTTTTCAGGAGCTGAAGAAGCGTTTGGTTACAGCCCCAGTGCTAATTCTATCGGATGTACGCAAGGATTTCCAAGTGTATTGTGACGCTTCTCACTTAGGACTTGGAGGAGTACTTATGCAAGATGGAAGAGTTGTTTCGTATGCCTCACGTCAGCTTCGACCGCATGAGTTGAATTATGCCACGCATGATTTGGAGTTAGCAGCTATAGTGCATGCACTCAAGACTTGGAGACACTTTCTTATTGGAAACCGTTGTGATGTGTACACGGACCACAAGAGCTTGAAGTACATTTTCACTCAGAAGGAGCTGAATCTCAGGCAAAGGAGATGGTTGGAGCTCATAAAGGATTATGACATGCAACTGCATTATCATCCAGGAAAGGCCAATGTCGTAGCAGACGCTTTGAGCCGGAAGAGTTATGTCAATACCCTCGAAAGCGGAGGATTACCAAAGGAGTTAGCCGAAGATCTCAGGGAGCTTCGTTTGGAGATAGTCCCTAGAGGTTTTGTCGCAGCAATGGAACTTCAGTCAACATTATTGGGGAAGATTCGAGAAGCTCAGAAGGATGACAAGGAGATTGCTGAGATAAAGGAGAAGATGAGCAAAGGAAAATCCAAAGGTTTTCGTGAGGATGAGCTCGACACTTTATGGTTTGAGGACCGTGTATATGTACCCAATAATGCAGAGATCAGGAAGTTAATACTTCAAGAGGCCCATGACTCGCCATACTCGATACACCCCGGAAACACCAAGATGTATTTGGATTTAAAAGAGCGTTTCTGGTGGACTGGTATGAAGAAGGATATTGCCGAGTATGTAACCCTATGTGATGTATGTCAGAGAGTGAAGGCAGAACATCAGAAGCCAGCAGGATTACTGCAGCCTATGCCGATACCCGAATGGAAGTGGGATAAACTTGGCATGGATTTCATCACCGGATTGCCCAGGACCCGATCGGGATATGATTCTATCTGGGTAGTAGTGGATCGTTTGACCAAAGTGGCTCACTTTATCCCAGTGAAAACCACCTATACGAGTGTGAAGTTGGCCAAGATATATATGACCAGGATCGTATGTCTGCATGGAGTTCCGAGGACCATCGTATCAGATAGAGGAACACAATTTACTTCAAAGTTTTGGCATCAGTTGCATCAGACTTTGGGGACCAGGCTAGAGTTTAGTACAGCCTTTCATCCGCAGACAGATGGACAGACCGAGAGAGTCAATCAGATTCTGGAGGACATGTTGAGAGCTTGTGCGCTAGATTATAGATCTAGTTGGGATGACAATCTGCCTTACGCGGAGTTCTCATATAACAATAGTTACCAAGCAAGTTTGAAGATGGCACCTTTTGAAGCTTTGTATGGAAGGAGGTGCAGGACACCATTAATGTGGGATGAAGTTGGAGACCGTCAGTTGTTTGGACCAGATTTGATCAAGGAGTCCGAAGAGAAGGTTAAGTTGATTCGAGATAGACTGAAGATAGCTCAGTCCAGGCAGAAGAGTTATGCCGACTCAAAACGCAAGGAGGTAGTCTATGAAATCGGAGACAGAGCATATCTTCGTGTGTCACCTCTGCGAGGAGTTAAACACTTTGGAGTTAAGGGAAAGTTAGCCCCGAGATTTGTAGGACCATACCAAGTTTTGGAACATATGGGTGAAGTTGCCTACAAGTTGGAGTTACCCGAAGGTTTGTCAGGAGTTCATGATGTGTTCCACGTTTCTCAGTTGAAGAAGTGCCATGCAGAGATGGCCGATATTCCTCTAAGAGATACAGTGCCCCTGGAAGCTATTCGGTTGGATAGTGACCTAACCTACGAGGAGAAACCTGTCAAGATTCTCGAGTTTTCCAGCCGAGTTACTCGCAGCAAGGCTATCAAGTTTTGCAAAGTTCAGTGGAGCCACCATACCGAGGAGGAAGCCACCTGGGAGCGCGAAGAAGACCTCCGGAAAGACCACCCACACCTATTTTCTAGCCAACCCGAATCTCGAGGACGAGATTCATCTTAAGGGGGGTAGGTTTGTAACATCCCAAATTTTCAATTTGGAATGTTATACATAGGTCATCATATGCATATCATATTTTATTTGCATTTCGTTTGTGATCCTAGAAATCTTAAGCAACTCAAGGACCCACGGAGAGAGTTGGGGATTTCATTTATTTTCATATTTGAATTTTTCTCAAATTTGAAAAGAGGATCATTTTGGTTTTAATAGTTTTTCTCTCCAAAATATTTCCAATATAAAAAATAAAAGAGCGGAGATAAAATGACTTCTCCAAAATAAAAGATATATTGGAGGAAAAATGTTAAAAATCAAATAAATAATTTTATTTGGATTCTATTGCTATTTTATTTGAATTAGAAAAATATGCATTTTTGAAAATTGCATTTTAGGCCAGAAAAATGTTCACTTTGTTCTAAATATTTTATTTAGACGGTGAAAATTGTTTTTGGCATTTTTAGAACTTTTTTTTATATTTTATTAGGATTTTTGTTTCCGGCGGAATTTATTTATAAAAAAAAATCTCTCGGACCGAACTGGGCCGAAGCCCAGCCGGCCCAGCAGCGCCGCTACCGCCTCGCCCGCCCCGAGTCCGGCTCCCGCACGGCCGCCGCCGCCGTGACCGAGGGGGACTCCCCCTCGGCTTGCCCCTCCACCAAGTCACCGTCCCCCCTCGGCCTTTATAAGGAGCCGCCGCCGCCGCCCCTTCTCCTCACCCAACGCCGCCGCCTCCCGCAAGCCGCAGCCGGAGCCGCCGCCCGCGCGCCGCTGCTGCCCTGCCCGACGCCGCGCCGCAGTCCGTCGGAGCCGCCGCCCCGCCCGCCGTCGCCGCCGTTGACCTCGTCGCCGCCACCGGCTTTTGTTCCGATCCGTACGGTTTTTTTAAAACCCTAGATCGGTTTTTCTCGGTTTAGATCTAATATGCGAACGTTTGTTCGTTTAGTTTCTGTAATGAATGAATTCGTTCGTTAGACTCTGATAGCAAACGTTCGTTCCTTAGATTTTTCTTTTTCTGTTTTATTTTTCACCAGGGACCTATTCGCGATTGTTTTTATCGCAGATTAGCCCCTGATCTTCAAACCCTCGCAACTTTTCAACCGTTCGTCCAAATCCAGTGAAACCAACGCCAAAATCTTTGTCTCGAACCCCTCTTTCTGGTTAATCAACTTGAAATTGGTTTTGACAAATTTAAAATTTGGTTTCAAGCAGATTTGAATTCGAAGTTCTTTTGACCGTAGTTTCAGTTCCGTAGCTCCGATTCGTTTGATTCTTTTTGCAAATCAAAGCTTTTCAGTTGAACTTTCAGATTTGATCTTTCTCATCTGAGTTTTACCCTTGCATCTATGCTTGAGTGCTTATGTATGCTATTGTTTGTTTGCGATAGAATTCCCTGAGTGCGAAGCATGCTACTATGAGTCTCTAGGGTTTGCAGATCGTCAGCAAGGCAAGTAACACATTGATCATACTTCCTTATTACCCAGTTTTTATGCATTAGTTACAATCCTCAAACATTGCATGAGTAGGATCTGATTAACTTGTGGGTATTGGGAAGTAGATGATGAGGTAGAACCTATTGCCCTTTATTATCAAACCTTGGGTGTTACTTCTACGTTATGCTTATACTGCTTTGCTATGCTCGTAGACATGGATTGGTATGTGAGATTCATGAAAGATGTGAGAGCTTGTATTTAACTAAGGGAAACTTAAGGTGGCTACTTTAATACACATCTGGGTGGATTGGTTGGGGCACCCTGGGGATACCAGTGGATTGCCCAGACACCTGGGGAATCCAGTGTTGTCCTAGGAGATCCCGGGGTTACCGTGTGATCATCCAATGGTTTGCCACCCAGGCTCAAAGGGATCATAAGATTATTCAAGCTAGAAACTTCCGTGTGCAGCCGCAAGCCATTATGGGCTCTGGCATAGTTGAGTATGTTGTGTGACCTCTTTCAGTGGTAAACTAGCAGATGTAGGGGATGTAGGTGGTACGGTTTACCCGTCGAAAGAATTAATGCTTCTGAAAGACTGTGTCTCGGTCATCCGTTTCTCAAACACCATGTAGTGCGAGAAATCCAACGGAGGAGATCGAGTCTTGTGGTGAAAAGTGCACAAACCTCTGCAGAGTGTACAAACTAATCATGATTAGCCGTGTCCCCAGTTATGGACATCTTGAGTATCTGGTACTTGAATTATTGATTTGATCTCATCACATTACTTAATTAATTTGATTGGGTTGTTAACTTTTAATTGGGATTGAGTTGGGGTTACCTTCTCAATGTTTTCAACAAACTCAGTAGTAAATAAAATATATTCCTTTGTTGTAGGGAAAAATTGGCTTTATGCAAAATTAAACTTAGAGCCTCCACCAGCCATATATGCATGTAGTGATAGCATTTACTTTGTTCATTGCTCTATAGTGTTATCTTGCCAGCATATTCCATGTGCTGACCTGTTTCGGGCTGCAACATATCATGTTGCAGACTTTTCAGACGAAGAGTAAGGTGCGCTAGGTCGTTGTCGTGCACTCAGCTATGCCGTTGGAGTTGATGGACTCATTTACCTTCGATGCTTCCGCTGTTATCTTATTTAGATGGCCTTAAGCCATATTATTGTAATAAGTTCTCTTTTGAGACATTCGATGTAATAAGTGTGTGATTGCACTCTGTTATAAATCCTTCAAGTACTGTGTGTGTCAGCATTACCGATCCAGGGATGACACTTATGCACAGAGACTTCGATCCATTCGGGTCAGGTCGCTATATTTCATTTTCATCGGTGACACCGAGTTGGCAGTGTCATAGATGATGCAAATCGGTCAAACCGGGTTAGTCCTCATCGGTTGTACCGATGAACTGTCTGCAATGTATTATTGCAGTTCGGTCTAGCCGATTGGCATGAATCGGTGAGGCCGAGTTCAATACTTAGGAAACAATTTGCCACCTCAGCTCACTTGTCAAATAAAATCTCACAAAGATTTGCAAGGAATTAACTAAAGGATTTGCAATGAATTAGATGCAGAAAAATGCAGAAAAATACAAAGGAAAAAGATCTAGTTGAAGGGTTTTTTATAAGGGGAACAATCAAATAAAACATATGCAAAGAACACGAAGAAACAATGGAGAACTTCATCTAGAATGGGTCGGCGACAAAGTCACCTATGTTAGAGTATATTGACTGAGGAGTCAAGTGATAACACTTGATCATAGGTCATACTCATCGTTTAAGCTCAAAATGGGGTTACCATTTTTCGTTTAAGCATTTTGATGTATTCACATCTTGGTGAGCTGCTTTGACCCATGACTTGGGGTAAAGCTTCTCTAAGATGGAATAACATACCTTGGGTGGTGGTGTTGATCTTGATCATGTAGTCGAACTTGTGTTGGATGCTCAAGGTTGATGTAGTTCATCAAGAGTTGGGAGCACCTCTTATAGTTTGAGTTCATCTTCCTACATGGGTTAGACTAGCAAGGAAGAGCACTTGTGTATCCAAAATGACAATAATGGAACTTGATACCAAATGAAATTTGATATATAGAAATTGTCAAAGGATATGTTGTGTGGATTCAAGCTTCCTTGTCTTCATCCACCATATTGTAGAGACTTGGTGATGTAGAGATTGTTCTAGATGTGAGGAATTTGCGATCTCATAGATTTGAGCTCATCCAAGTACCTACAAGGGTTAGATGGCATGCAAGGGTACATGTATAGATCCAAGACATATGATCATCATCATAAGAGAAATATCAAGGATTAGTCAAAAAGGCTCATGCCTTGCATGTATCCACATGGAGTTTCTACTCCAAGTTTGAGGCATCAATGATGTTCAATTCACCTCTCAAACGCCAAAATACTTTCTCATCAAGCGGTTTGGTAAATATATCCGCCAATTGCTTATCGGTATGAACATGCTTAAGATCGATGTCTCCTTTTGCAACATGATCTCGAACGAAATGATGACGAACTTCAATATGCTTTGTTCGAGAATGTTGCATAGGATTGTGAGCAATCTTAATAACACTTTCATTGTCACAAAGCAATGGAACATGTTTCACATATATCCCATAATCTTTAAGAGTTTGGGTCACCCAAAGTAATTGAGCACAACATGAACTAGCGGCAATGTATTCCGCTTCGGTGGTGGATAAGGATACCGAGTTTTGTTTCTTGGAGGACCAAGACACAAGAGATCTACCAAGAAATTGACATGTACCCGAAGTGGACTTTCTATCAACCTTGTCACCGGCATAGTCCAAATCGGAGTAGCCAACGAGATCAAAAGAAGACCTCTTAGGATACCAAATGCCAAAGTTTGGTGTATGAATTAAGTATCTCACTATCCTTTTCACAGCCTTAAGATGACATTCTTTTGGGGCCGCTTGATATCGTGCACACATGCACACACTGAGCATAATATCGGGATGGGAGGCACATAGATATAACAATGAACCAATCATAGAGCGATAAACCTTTTGGTCAACCGGTTTGCCATCCTTTGTCAAGTCAAGATGTCCACTAGTAGGCATGGGTGTTTTCATACCTTTGCTCTCTTGCATGTTGAACTTCATGAATAAGTCATTTGTATACTTTGTTTGGGAAACAAAGGTACCCTCCTTAGTTTGCTTGATTTGCAAAGCAAGAAAGAATTTGAGTTCACTCATCATAGACATCTCAAACTTCTCCGACATTAGCCTTCCGAACTTTTCACTAAAATGAGGGTTAGTCGAACCAAATATGATATCATCCACATAAATTTGGCACACAAATAATTCTCCATTAACCCTTTTAGTAAAAAGTGTAGAATCAATCTTTCCAATCTCAAAGCCTTTTTCAATAAGAAACTTAGTCAAGCATTTATACCATGCTCTAGGAGCTTGTTTAAGACCATAAAGAGCTTTGTGAAGTTTGTAAACATGATTAGGTTTCTTAGGATTAACAAAGCTAGGAGGTTGTTTAACATAGACTTCCTCCTCAATTTCTCCATTTAGAAAGGCACTTTTGATGTCCATTTGATATAATGTAATATCATGATGATTGGCATAAGCAAGTAAGATGCGTATGGACTCAAGTCTAGCAACGGGGGCATATGTCTCACCATAGTCCATACCTTCGACTTGAGTGTAACCTTGGGCGACAAGACGGGCCTTGTTGCGTTCAACTTGTCCATCTTCATCTTGCTTATTCTGAAACACCCATTTGGTTCCAATGACATTGTGCTTTTCATCGGGCTTTTCAACAAGCGTCCATACTTGATTCCTCTCGAAATTGTGTAGCTCTTCATGCATAGCGTTCACCCAATCCGGATCATCAAGAGCTTCTTCAACCTTCATAGGTTCAATGTTAGAAATGAATGAATAATGTTCACAAAAGTTAGCTAAGTGAGACTTAGAGCGAGTAATTCTCCCGGTTTGAATATCATCAAAGATTTGTTCAACGGGATGATCTCTTGAAACTCTTGCTCTAAAACGTGAGAGCTTTTGTTTGGGTCGGGGTGGAACATCCTTTTCATCATCTTGTTCTTCCTCTTGTCCTTCTTCATTTGCGTTGATGTTCTCTTGTGGAGGTGGAGAAGGAGGTCGATGAGGTTCATCTTGTTGTACTTCCTCGTCTCCTTCATCTTGACGTGTTCTACTTGTGGATGCCTCCAAGTCAACTTGTGGTTCACCTTGGCGTGAAGTTGAGGCTTCCACTTGAACAGATGAGGTACTCTCCTTCACCTCCGTTGGGCGAATGTTGCCAATAGACAAGTCTTGAATTGCTTCCGAAGGGTCTTTGTCTCCTACATCAATGGGCAATTGCTCTACTTGCGAGCCGTTAGATTCATCAAACTTCACATCTACCGTCTCTTCAACCTTTTAGGTGAAATTGTTGTAGACACGGTAAGTGTGAGAGTTTGAGCCATAACCAAGTAGGAAACCTTCATGAGACTTAGGAGCAAATTTCGAACGACGATGCTTATCAAGAATGTAGCACTTTGAGCCAAATACCTGAAAGTATCCAATTGGGGTTTGGTACCGGTGAGAAGCTCGTATGCCGTCTTGCCGAGTAGCTTGTGAAGATATAGTCGGTTTGTTGCATGACAAGCTGTCTCAACCGCTTCTGCCCAAAAGTGTTTTGGCATCTTGTATTCATCAAGCATCGTTCTCGCCATCTTAATGAGTGTCCGGTTCTTCCTCTCAACAACTCCATTTTGTTGATGTGATGACCCCGGCTTAATCGTGCACTAACCATACACGCAAATGCACACGATCAAGCCTAAGGACTCACTTGAAGATATCACAACACAACTCTAAAATATAAATAAAGTCATACAAGCTTTATATTACAAGCCAGGGCCTCGAGGGCTCGAATACATAGCTCGATGGCATGCAAGCGTCAGCGGAAGCATCAGATATCTGAGTACAGATATTACAGAGGAACAGATAAGCCTTTAGAAAGATGGGGCAAAATAAAAACACTACGATCAAAAGGCGCATGCCTCCTGCCTGGGACCCTTCGAACCTACTCCTGGTCGTTGGACGGCTCCACGTAGTAGTACTCGCCGGGAGGGTAGTAGTAGTAGCCGTCAGCGGGGGTAGCTGTCTCTGGGGCTTCGTCATCTGGTTCCACCAAACAGATATGGGGAGAAAAAGAAAGCAAAGCAACCATGAGTACTCATCCGAAGTACTCAGCAAGCAAGGATCTACACTACATATGCAATATTGTCAAAGGAAGGCTGTATATGTGGACTGGACTGCAGAAATGCCAGAATAGAGGGGAAAGCCTAGTCCTATCGAAGACTAGCTTCTTCAGCATCTTCAGTGGTCTTGCAGCATTAGAAGAGTGCAGATGAGCATAATGTAAAGTAATAGTAGTGTCATCAACCTCGCCCAGAGATCCTTCCTTGACTCCCTGCGAGAAAGCAATTCTAGAGCCCTAGTATCCATTTCTCATCACAAGTATCCAGTTCTAGTTGTATCGATCGGGATACAACTCCGAGCGTCCGTTACCGAGGATCGGCTATGCATAGATTAGTTCTTCCCTGCAGGGGTGCACCAACTTACCCACCACTCTCGATTAACTCTCGCCGGACACACTTTCCTGGGTCATGCCCAGCCTCGGCCAAACGATACGCCACAACCCGACCTAGGCTTATCAGAGAGGTCAGCATGCCAGACTAAACCTATGCGCCCAGGGGGCTGGGCCCCTCGCCCCAAGCGCTCCTGCACGTTACGTTCACGGCCGAGAGCAGACCTAGCAGCCTCTAGTACAACGGAGGGTGCTTAACATGGTCCAACTCGGCGCGTGCCGCTCCTTGCTGACGTCCAGTAAGCTTCGGCTGATGCCACGATGCAGAGTGCCCATAACTGTTCCCACGTGATGGTTAGTGCTATCGGGCCAGAGGCCCACTCGGATCAAATATCCAAGCCGTTAGTGAATTAGGAGCGCGCGATAACGAGCAGAGACTCACGATCAATGTGACCCCGTCACCCCGTCTCGAGGACTTGCGGCAAGGGCTAAGTATGCCCGGCCATGCCTCATAATTATCTCGCGGGTACTCTCTCTGGTCACCCGACTACACATCAATCGCATCACAAGCTCGCGCGGGTACCCTTCAGGGCCGACCCGACTTTAGTATCATGGTTATGTGGTAAAGTCATAGTAACCGTGTGTCCAGAACACCAAGGGGGAACCCTAAGGAATCACCCTCGATGGAATTCCACCTAATGTAATCGTCAGGGTGAACTAAGGAGGAATCACCCTCAAGGTCCACTCTTGAGGAGTTGCATGACAACGTCATTACCGGGAGTGGAGAAAGAGGAATCACCCTCGATGACCACAACCGATGAACTAACCTACAAGGTTAACATCAGAAGTGCTCACGAGGTATCACCCTCGGCACTCGATAGTAACCCAGTAGTGCCGAGCAACTAAGGGGGCAGTGATGTGCGGTGCCGGGGCCTGGTCTTCGATCCCGTTGATCGGGTCTTCTGATAATCCAGCGGGGCAGTCGGGACAAGGTGGGGTCTCTGATAGGTCTCTACCCAGTCTATACTACACAGTTTAGGATAAACAGGTAGGTATCAACAGTAGTTACAAAAGCAGGCTATGCAACAGAAGTAGGATGAATAGTAGTAGCAGCAGATTCTAATGCAAGCATAAGAGAGATAGAGTAAGCGATATCGGTATGCTCAAAATGGGGGTGCTTGCCTAGTTGCTCGGCGGCAAAGGCAAGGTCGTCAACGGTGTCATCGGGCTCCTGAGTTGCGTCGGTCTCGGGGTCTACCAAGAGAGAAGAGGGGGAGGAAACAGCTAAATACACAGCAAACATATACAACACAGAGCATGCTATGCTAACGTGTAGTGCAGGGTTGCCTAAAGGCATGTCTAAATCATATTAGTTATTTTAGGATTTAAGTTGGATTTATTAGCCGGTTTATATGCAGTATTTATCTGCCGAAAACGAAAGGAAAGTTGCGGGTTCACCTACGCGGTGGGTTCCGATATGGAAACAGACGACATGGTCGGGTTCGTCTCGTCGTTCTGAGCAACTTTCATGCATAAAGTTTTTCCATCCGAGCTACGGATTAATTACTATGAATTTTCAAAATTTATTTAAATTACTGGATTTTTCTGATTTATTATAATTTTGAATTAATTAGCAGAATTACTAAGTGTACCCACTACTGTACCCAACCTGAGGGGCTGTGAGGCTGTCAGTGGGTCCCGGTTGACTGCCCAGTCAGCAGTCAACTGGAGACTTTGACTAGTCAAAGGGGCCCAGGGGTCCCACATGTCATAGTCTGGGCACTGCCTAGTAGGCAGGTGGACTAGTCAACTGTGCCCAGTGGGACCCAGCGGTCAGTATCTAACTAATTTAATAGTATTTAGTTTAATCTAATTAGTCTATTTAGCCCGTGGGTCCAGTCTGTCAGTGAGTCATTTAGTTAGTTGTTAATTAACACTAATCCTATATGCTACAGTACCCGGACCCACCAGTCAGTGGTTGTTAGTGGTCAATTAGTGGCTAAGGACCTGATGTGCGGGCCCCACCGGAGCTGACACACCGGCGCACGGTGGCGCACCTCCGGCGAGCACCAGGGAGGGTTGCGAGCGTCGAAATCGCTGCTCCGGCCACGGTTTGAGGCGCGGAGGGGCTCTACGGGCGCGGCTCGCTGTCGCGCATGCGATGGCGCCGTCGGTTAGCGCCGGGGGTGGCCAGAACATCGCCGGAGACGAGCGATGGCGGCGCCGGAGTTCGGTGATGGACAGGAACACGGCTGCGGGGCGGGTTCGAGCGCACAAATTAGTTAGGCGAGGCCTACACGTCGCGACGAGCTCAACGGACACTGGCGTGGGGCCATTTGGTCACCGGAATGACGCCGGTGACGAGCTCCGCAGCGGAGGGCTCGGGTGTGTGCGGGCATCTGCGCTACGGCACACGAGAGAGGGCGAGTGGGAGTCGAGGGGGAGCGGGAGCTCATAGGGATCCAGTAGAGGAGGGCAGCGGGCTCGGAGAAGCACCGGGGTCGACAAGGCAACTGCGGCGATCTCGGCTGCCCGGGGTAGAAGACGAAGGCGTAGGTGTCACTGGGCGGCCTCACCGGTCGGCCTCGGGCGCGTGGAGAAGGTATCGAGCATGGATTGATCATTACGAGAAAGCCAAGCATAAAAATTCTGAATAATAATTTCTCTTGAGAGATCATGATTGGGGCATGAATATAACATTGACTTAATCCTCCCCCAAGCTTGAGCGATACTTTCTCCTTCACGAGGCCAAAAATTATATATATAATTCCGATCACGATGAACCAGATGCATAGGATAAAACTTCTGATGAAATTCCAATTTCAATCGGTTGTAATTCCAAGTCCCAATATCATCGCATAGCCTATACCATGTCAATGCCTTCTCCTTCAAAGATAAAGGGAAGACCTTCTTCTTGACTTCATCCTCGGGTAAACCTGCATGGTTAAATAATCCACAAACTTCATCCACATAGATTAGATGAAAATCAGGATGTAGTGTTCCATCTCCTGCATAAGGATTAGCTAGCAGTTTCTCTATCATACCCGAAGGAATTTCATAATAAATATTTTCAGTAGGTGCAGTAGGTTGCGGGGAAACTCTTTGCTCTTCTGGTCGGGGTGAAGATACCCCGGACAAACCCCTCAAAGGATGATGTTCCATAGTGACAAGTGACAGTAAATTTCAGGATGTAATATAAATGTTTACTTACCAAATTCCACTTACCAAAGGCGCTTCACTTCCCGGCAACGGTGCCAGAAAAGAGTCTTGATGACCCACAAGTATACGGGATCTATCGTAGTCCTTTCCATAAGTAAGAGTGTCGAACCCAACGAACAACAGAAGGAAATGACAAGCGGTTTTCAGCAAGGTATTTTCTACAAGCACTGAAATTATCGGTAACAGATAGTTTTGTGATAAGATAATTCGTAACGAGTAACAAGTAACAAGTGTAACAAAGGTGCAGCAAGGTGGCCCAATCCTTTTTGTAGCAAAGGATAAGCCTGGACGAACTCTTATATAAAGCAAAGCGCTCTTGAGGACACATGGGAATTGTTGTCAAGTTAGTTTTCATCATGCTCATATGATTCGCGTTCGTTACTTTGATAATTTGATATGTTGGTGGACCGGTGCTTGGGTGCTGTCCTTACTTGGACAAGCCTCCCACTTATGATTAAACCCTCTCGCAAGCATCCGCAACTACGAAAGAAGAATTAAGATAAATCTAACCATAGCATGAAACATGTGGATCCAAATCAGCCCCTTACGAAGCAACGCACAAACTAGGGTTTAAGCTTCTGTCACTCTAGCAACCCATCATCTACTTATTACTTCCCAATGCCTTCCCCTAGGCCCAAATCATGGTGAAGTTTCATGTAGTCGACGTTCACATAACACCACTAGACGAAAGACAGCATACATCTCATCAAAATATTGAACGAATATAAAATTCACATGATTACTTATAACAAGACTTCTCCCATGTCCTCAGGAACAAACGTAACTACTCACAAAGCATATTCATGCTCATAATCAGAGGGCTAATAAATATCATTAAGGATCTGAACATATGATCTTCCACCGAATAAACCAACTAGCATCAACTATAAGGAGTAATCAACGCTACTAGCAAGCCGCAGGTACCAATCTGAGGTTTTGAGACAAAGATTGAATACAAGAGATGAACTAGGATTTGAGAGGAGATGGTGCCGGTGAAGATGTTGATGGAGATTGACCCCCTCTCGATGAGAGGATTGTTGGTGATGACGATGGCTTCAATTTCTCCCTCCCGGAGGGAAGTTTCTCCTGTAGAACAGCTCCGCCGGAGCCCTAGATTGCTTCTGCCCAGGTTCCGCCTTGAGACTGTGGCGCTTCGTCCCGAAAGCTTCCTTATGATTTTTTCTAGGTAAAAACCCTTCATATAGTAGAAGATGGACACCGGAGACCTGCCAGGGGGGCCCACAAGCCCTAGGGGCGCGCCCAGGGGGTAGGGTGCGCCCCCCAGACTTGTGACCACCTGGTGGGACCCGCTCTGGTATTTCTTCACCCAATATTTTTTATATATTCCAAAATAATTCTCCGTAAATTTTCAAGACTTTTGGAGTTGTGCAGAATAGGTCTCTCAGATTTACTCCTTTCCGGTCTAGAATTGCAGTTGCCGGCATTCTCCCGCTTTGTGTAAACCTTGTAAAATAAGAGAGAAAAGGCATAAGTATTGTACCATAATGTTTAGTAACAGCCCATAATGCAATAAATATCAACATAAAAGCATGATGCAAAATGGACGTATCACACACCAGCCCACAAGGGGGCTGGCACGCCCCTCCACCCTTGCCCACACGCCAAGGAAGGGAGGGAAGGAAGGGGGAGGCGCCCTAAGGTAGCCAGCACTACTGGAATCAGGGTCTTTGCCATCTGCCAGCTCTTTGCCATCTGCCAGCTGATGGCAAAGAGGCTGTTTGCGGTCTGTCTTGTCAAAGCAGACGGCAAAGAACCAGTTGATGGCAAAGAGGGTCTTTTCCATCTGCCACTTCTTTGCCGTCTGCTGGCAGACGGCAAACAGTTCTTTGCCATCTGCCAGCAGACGGCAAAGACCAAAGTGGGCCCCACGGGGGTACTGCACTGCCTAGGTCACACGGGCCACTTCTTTGCCGTCTGCTGGCAGACGGCAAAGATTTCTTTGCCATCTGCCAGCAGACGGCAAAGAGGTAAGGGGGGCCCACAGTGTCACGGCGTGGGCGTGCTAACGGTCACCCTCTTTGCCGTCTACTGGCGGACGACAAAGAATTCTTTGCCGTCTGCCAGCAGACGGCAAAGAGGGTGTCTTAATTTTCTCCCCCTCTTTGCCATCTGCCAGCGGACGGCAAAGAGGTGGGTTCTTTGCCATCCGTTGGCTGATGGCAAAGCCCAGCCCGGCCCCACCCCTCTCTCACCCCCCCACCTCACCCACCCACCACAACCCCAGCCCCGCCGTTCTGTGACACCGCCCAGCCCCGACGCCCGCCACGCCACCCCAGCACCGCCGCTCGCCCCGCCACCCCAGCACCGCCTCCCCGCCGCCGCCTGTCGCCGCTGCTTCCCAGCCGCTGCCTCCCCGCCGCCGCCCCCCACTTCCCTCCTCCACCTCCCCCCCATCCCTCTGCCATGGGGCCCCCTCCCCGGCTTGCGCCCTAGGGCCGCCGCCACCTGCTGCTGCGGTTGCGGCAGCACCGGCCGCCGCCGTTTCCCGCCGCTGGTGCCACCGAAGCCAGGCACCAGCTCCTCCTTGCTCTCTGCCCCCTCTGCCCAGCCCACGATGAGCACCGGTCCCCCTCTTTGTTCTTATTTTTTTTTTGCATGTATAGATTTAGGAGTTGATGGATCTGTGGATGGATGGATAGATTGATGTAAGGATGGATGGATAGATGGATGTATGTATACAGGGGCGGTGCCAGCAATCTGGCAAGCTTTGGCAGCTGCCATACCTAATTTTTTCTAAAAATACAATGTATGCATACTAGTACATGTAAACTTTGAAGCAGTAATATTATGTGCGTGTTTGGCCTGGTTGCTTCCTACTGGTGGGTCTAATTGATGTATAGATGGACGATTGATGTATTGAACCATGTATATATAGATGTATGTATATGTGATTTTGAACAATTTGTAGTTGTTATATGGATTGCTAGATGGATGTATGCTGTGTAGATGTATGGATGGAAAGATGGATGAATGCTATATAGATGTATGGGTGGATTTATGTATGGATTTTCATTTAAAAAAATAGTGTCTTTTTTTCCCGTTAGGTTAGATGTTGTTGATTAGATTGTTCTGCGGTGCTTATGTTGGATTGTTTTTCATGTGCAGGGATCTTCTCTTCACCTCCAGGAGCACTGTCGGTCCCGTTGCCGTCATCGTCGTTCGACTACCACCTCTACGGTCTAAGGGTGAGCTCGACTGTCATCTCCTCCCTGACCTTCCCCTATTTGCTCTGTTCTGGTCGTTCTGCCGATGCCACTAGATTTTATTTTCATGCGAAGTCACGTAACCTAGGCGTCTCTCCGAGGGGTCGAGGGTCATCGAGGGGTCGAGGGGTCGAGTGGTCGAGGGATGACAACCCCGACACACTACACCCCCCTACACCACATACACGACACCCCCGGACACCCCTACACCCTTCACCCTCTACACTCCCCCCCTACCTCGCCCCTACAGCCCTAACCCCTATCACTACCCAGCCTCGCACTACACCCGCGAAGGGCGCTACACCCTTCGCTACCTACCCCATGCCCCTAATCCGGGGTTCTCCTTAGCCCCGTTGGGAGTCCACTTCACCTCCTACACGTCTCTCCACCCGCCACACCCCTCACCTTGCTCCTACCCTGGGGTGACGGGGAGAGTGTGATGGGGGGGGAGGAGGGGGGTGAGGGTTGTGGTTGGGAGTGGGGTGTCGTAGTTTGTTGGTGGGATGGCGGATCATTTCACCGAGTGCGGGGGCCCGACGAGAAGCTGGTATCCCCTGTTTCTCGCCCCTGGTCGTGTCTTCCATCACTTTGTTCCTTAAGGTGCTCTTTTCGGACCTTCCTAGAACGATGGGTCATTATTTGTCTGAATTATGAGTTAGGAAGTATATTTCCCGATTTTGTTAAGAAAAACATCATATATATTTGTGTTGATCGGGTGGATTTAAATGTGCAGTTCTTTCGTTGCTGCGAGGGTCTGGTGTTCGACGACCTCCCCGTGCGTTCGACGAGCTCCGCCCCTGCGTTCGTGGGTGATCACAAATGACATCTCCTCCTCCCCCCTTCATTTGCTCTGTTCCGGTCTTCGTGCCGATGAAACTTGCTAGCTGTAGGTGTCAATCATCAGTATGCGTGACCACTATGCGTCTCCCGTTCGAAAGGGTTACATCTATAAATATGCATGCATTTGCATATTTATAACCGTGATTCTTTCGAATTGTCCAACGTTATCCATGGACAGCCCGAGTATGTGTAGATTGGGTTCGTTTTCCCATATGCTCTGCTCCGGATCCGATGCAGAATTTCGTCAGTGCCTCCCTGTTGTTCTCCGGGTACACATCCTCTCTGCTTATTGCCGAGACGTGTATCAGGAGAACAGCGGGGAGGTGCTGCCGAAATTTTGTGTCGGATCCGGAGCAGAGCATGGGAAAACGAACCCAATCTACACATACTTGGGTGGGATTAGGACCTATCCTTACCTACTAGCGTCTAGGTTGCATGGACGTAATAAAACTGACAAACTCTATTAACTGATGAATATGGTTTGCTGAATTATGTATGTATTTCTTGTGTGTCCAGTAGCTAGGCAAGATGAGTGATCGTGCATGGATGTACACCGGTCACACTAGTCAGAAAGACATGACCCATGAATGGATGAGAAAAGCCAAGGGGTTTGTGAGAGCCACATTTGCAAATGGACAGGAAACAACTTGGTGCCCCTGTGTCCGCTGCGACAACTTTCATAAGATGTCAGAGTTAGAAATGATCAAACACCTGCAGAAGTTGGGTTTCACGCCTAATTATACGGTCTGGACATTTCATGGTGAGTCTGCCCAACGTGCCAGAGCTGAGGAGGGCCGTCGTCGCACCGACGAGCATGGTACCGGGATGGAAGACATGGTGGAAGACTTTGATGATGCTCGGGATTCGGACGATGAGATGGAGGAATCTGCAAAGGCCTTCAATGATATGTTGGAGTCTTCAAAACGTCCTCTCCACGAGCACACTGAGCTTTGTCAGCTGGATGCCATCGCACAAGTAATGGCTCTGAAGGCTCAATTCAACTTGGGCAGAGAATGATACGACGCGATGATGACACTATTTGGACGCTTTCTACCCAAAGGCCATGTAATGCCTGCAAACCTGTACCAGTCGGACAAAATCCTCCGTGTACTTAAGATGCCCTATGAGAAGATAGATGCCTGTGAGAAAGGATGTGCCTTATTTAGGCTTGAGTATGCGGACTTGAAGTATTGTCCCGTTTGCCAGTCTTCCAGGTATGTTGAGGTAGACAACGGTATGGGTGAGAAGAGTCAGACAAAAATCCCAGTTAATGTTCTTCGGTATATGCCAATCATACCAAGACTTCAATGTCTTTTCATGGTCGAAGAGACGGCCAGACAGATGACATGGCATAAATTGGGCAAAAGAACCGAACTAGATGCAGATGGGGAGCCGATGTTGGTACACACATCGGACGCTTTTGCGTGGAAGCGCTTCGATGCAATACATCATGCTAAAGCGGCAGATCCAAGGCATCCTCGACTCGCCATAAGCACGGATGGGTTCAATGTGTTTGGTATGATGGCAGGCCAATACAGTTGTTGGCCTGTATTTGTCATTCCACTCAATCTCCCCCCCGGACAGATTATGCAAAGAAAGAACATTTTCCTGACGTTGATAATTCCGGGGCCCAACTATCCGGGGAAGAATATGAATGTGTACATGCAGCCGCTTAAGGATGAACTGCAAGAAGCTTGGGATAATGGGATCACGACATACGACGCCACTACAAAAAAAAACTTCCTAATGCGTGCGTGGTACATGTACTCGATGCATGACTTGCCGGCGTATGCGCTATTCGTTGGCTGGTCTGTGCATGGAAGGTTCCCGTGCCCCACATGCAAGGCAGCTCTTGAGTTTCATCGGCTGCAGGCGGGTGGCAAGTTTTCTTGCTTCGACATGCATAGACAGTTCCTGGATCCTCGCCATAAGTTCAGAAAAGACAAGAAGAACTTCATCAAAGGTAGAGTTGTCAAAAACTCTGCACCACCTGCGTTGACAGGCCAACAGACCCTGGATCAGTTAAACTCTCTCGAGCCGGATCCGGAGCGTCCAGGGTATTTCAAGGGGTATAATTCCGAACACGCCTGGACTCACAAGACATGCTTGTGGGATCTGCCTTACTTCAAAGACCTCCTTTGCCCACACAACATCGACGTGATGCACACTGAAAAGAATGTCGGCGAGGCCCTCTTTGGTACATTGTTCAGCATAGAGGGGAAAACAAAGGATAATCCTAAGGCTAGAGTCGATCAGCAGGCTCTATGTGATAGACCGCTACAAAACATGCGACAACCGAAAGGAAAGAAGAACTGGACGAAGCCAAAGGCATGGTTCAATCTTGGAAGGCTAGTTATGAGGGAAATACTCCTGTGGGTGAAAAATGAGTTGATGTTCCCCGATGGGTATGCAGCGAATCTAAAGAGGGGAGCGAGCCTTGAAAAATTGAAAATATTTGGTCTCAAGAGTCATGATTGGCACATATGGCTTGAGCGGGTAATGCCGGTGATGTTGCGTGGCTTTATCCCTGAGGATGAATGGCTAGTACTGGCAGAGCTGAGCTATTTCTTCCGTGTTCTTTGTGCGAAAGAACTATCGCCTGGCTTGCTAGAAGAACTGGAAGAGTTGGCGCCGGAGTTGATCTGCTAGTTAGAGAGGATCTTTCCACCGGGCTTCTTTAATCCAATGCAGCATTTGATTTTGCATCTCCCGACCGAGGCACGATTGGGGGGGCCCGTGCAGAATCGTTGGTGCTACGCAACTGAGAGGATGCAGAAGACGCTTCGAGAAAAATGTAAAAATAAACGTCGAATTGAAGCATCGATGGCCGAGGCATTCATTACGGAGGATGCGGCAAACTTCATGACAGCACACTACGAAGCCAAAAATCATCATTTGCATAATCCGAAGCCTCGGTACAATGCTGGCGACCCTAAAAAGGGTGGATCCAACCTCAGCCTATTCAAAGGGAAGCTCGCACCAGCCGGTGCTTATACTCCCTTATCGTTGGATGTCGATGAATGGCGGACCATTACATTGTATATCTTGAACAACCTAACAGAAGTGCGGCCGTACATCGAGTAAGTTCTCGGTAGATTGTTTCGCAACCTCTAATTCCTTTGAGCTGCTCTTATTCCCGGATATATGATACAGTCGATACGTCATCGAATTCTCGTATGGAGCGGTGATCCAAAAGGATTCTGTCGAAGAGTATGAGCTTCTGGCAATGTATGGAGGCGGCTATCCCGGTTTCATCTCTTGGTTCAAACAAACAGTAATTTCCATTAGACCATTTCATTTCTTCTTCTAATTTCCGGCTAATGCAACAATCCTTTCGTATTAAACTTGTAGGCTAGTTCAGAGTCTATGGACGCCGAATTGAGACAAGTCGCTAATGGTTTTGACTATAAGGTCCATTCATTTGACAAATACGACATCAATGGGTATCGCTTTCGTACCTATGGCAAAGAGCTATCTATGGCCGACCGAAAGTCTACAAATTGTTGTGTCTCTGCTATCGGTGAAAGAGATACCGAGTATTATGGAAGAGTTGAAGCAATTTATGAACTTCTATTCTATGGTGCCAACCCACCGAACGTCATAGTCTTCAAATGTTATTGGTTCCAGCCGAAGGAGACTAGAAGGACTCATGAACATCTAGGGCTAGTCGAAATCAAACAAAGCACTCATTTGAATGTTCCCGATGTCTATATTACGGCTCAACAGGCGACCCAAGTTTTCTATCTACCGTGGGCCTGCCAAAGTGTTCCAAATCTCAAAGGTTGGGATGTCGTTTATGAAGTGCCGCCACATGTTAGACCACCTCCCCCCAATGAAGAGGATTATGAACCTCACATTAACCCAGACACATATGAAGGAGAATTCTTCCAAGAAACACGTCTTTCCAAAAAACGTTTCAAGAACCGCTCTACTTCACCCCAGAACATTGAAGTAGACAGCGGCAGTGAATCCGAGCCTGAGCCGGAACAAGAAGAGGTTACTGCTGCGGATGACCTGTCAATGCTTGACCAATTACGTACAGGAGGCCTTCCACATGTTGATGCATTTATTGATGATGATGAGCACGTCATTACTGATAATGATGATGATGATGCATTTATTGACCCCGAAGCATATATAGACGATGATGATGATGCATTTATTAATGATGACGATGAAGATTAATATTACAGTTCATGTCAGGTGTTCAATTATTATTATGTACATATATATTATTAACTAGTTCATGTTAGGTATTCAATTTTTTATTATGTTCATGATGATGATACACTAAAATTATATACATATTATTCATGTCAGGTATTCATTCTTTTTATGTTGTACTAATTTCGTTTACTCTTTGTCATTGCAGGTGTTGACAGATGGTGGGCACGGATCGAGAGCGCTCCGAGGCTCCTTCCTCGGCGCGTGGTGGGAGGGGTAGTTCCATTCCACCCAAGAGCCTCCGGAGAGCGCTGGATCTCGGTATGCAGACACCACCGGCAGTCGCTTCTTCTTCGGCCGGGAGAGGTCGGGGGGGGGGGGGAAGAAGGCTGCTAGAGGTGGACATGGCGGCGGGCGAGGTAGGAAGGCTGCTGCTACACCTTCCTCGCCGCCACCCCCAGCTGATTCACCCGACCTCAGGAGTGCTCCGTCTGAGATGGAGCCGCCTGAGGTGGAGCCGTCTCGGACTCCGGTCCACGAGCCTATGGCAGACGCGCCTACGGCCGACGAGCCTCGGGCCGACGAGCCTCGGGCCGCCGAGCCTTCGTCCCGTGAGACTCCATCCCACGAGACTCCGGAGCTCAGCAGGGATCATGCTGAGTCGCAGCAGAACCCTTTGGAGGACTCGCCAGAGTCGAGTGACCGTGTTGAGGGTGGCTATAGCTCTAATAGCTATAGCGAGGGTGAGTGGGTTGAGGGGCACAAAGTCTACCAGCGTGGTGGTACAAAGCTTCCTGACACCCCGGCGACCCCCGACCAGAGGTGGTTGATTGCGCCTAGCGGGGAGAAGTAAGTGCATTTACTCTTTTTTACCTTTTGTCTTCACGTTTCTTCTAATATCTAATGCGTTGGCCTTGTCATACTGCAGGTCTTGGACACACGAGCCGAATGTCCGCAAGCCCAATAGTGTCCTTGGTGTGATTTGTCGCCAGAGCTTCCCGGGGTGGGTCACGTTGCCCGATGAGGGCCGGGTTCGAGAGCTAGGAATGACCTGAGAGCACTACTTGGCTGCCCCGGCCCCGCCGGGGCATAGGATCGGCGATGTCGAGTGCCACACGGTCGCCGACATTGTGATCCAGACGTTTTGGGTAATTTCTCCTTTGCCGTCTACGTTGTGTTTTCTTCTTTGATTGGCAACCCTAGTGATTGTACTAATCCGTGTTTTCTTGTTTGATTGCAGACCTTCTACAGGTGTGCTGAGGGACAGGAGGAGGCCGCGGCTCGGGTTATCAACACCGAGTGTAGGCGCCTACTTCAAAACTTTCGGCACGAGGCTCCGACGCAGGCTGTTCGAGACTACTTCGCCTCGGCTGGTATTAGGAGGAAAAAAGGGAAGTGCCGTGTCAAGTATCTGAGTAAGGAGAAGTACATGAAGGTAATTAACTATTCTTAAGGCCTTGTACTTAGTTTCCTTGATTTGATTCGTAGGCATAGCGCTCAAATTTCTCTTGCTTAACTTAGGTGCCCCCGAGATGGTGTGCGGATAGGATGGACTGTTGGGAGGCGTTGGTGGAAGAGTGGTGCACTCCCGAATGGCGCTCCATCCACGACACTGCAAAGAACAAGCGTGCCCAAATGAAAGGTGTCCCACACCATCTAGGCAGCGTCAACCTACGTCAGTTCGGGGAAAACTGGGTATGTGGTTTGCTTCATGATTCATGCAAATTCATTCTTCATGCTAGCTTGAGCCCTTAACTAATACTCTGTTCCTCTCTTTTAGGCGCGACACAACAAGGCTCCAGTGCCAGAGCTGTTCGACCTCTATGCCATGTCCAATACTGCCTCGTACAAGAAGGCCAAGGCATTCTCTGAGTCTGACCTCGATGATCCAGAGAAATTCACCAACCCCACCTCCCACCACAAGCTTGTGATGTACAGAGACCAGGGGAAGGCGAGGAAAGGGCCGGACTTTAACCCGAGCCAACCTCTTGATCCAGAGCTGGTGATGATATCTGGTGGCGGGAGGTCCCATGGCTCGTTAGCCATTGGGAATGGACTGATACGTTGTAGTAGCACTCTCCCGCAGATCAAGAAGCGCCAGACCAGCTCTGATCCTGAGATATTGCCTCGTGCACGGCCAGTGGAGCTCCAACTCAAGGTTAGTTATACGGAATCAGATACCTTTCCTCCATTACATTGTGTGTGCGGCCGTCGATTATTACAATGCTAACGAGTGGTGTTGCAGGCTGCTATTGAGGCAGAGAGAGCGAAGACCCAGGCTGCTATTGAGGAAGAGAGAGTGAACACGCAGGCGCTTCTAGCGGAGAGGGACCGGCAGATGGCTAAGCTGTTGGAGGAGGAGAGGAACTGGAACATGATGGCTACCCGGGCCCTATACGAGATGTTCGCGGTAATTTTCTTTTGCATGTTAGCCAAATCATGCACGTAATGTTCCTTACATTAGTATCTAATATGACTGACTCGTCAAAACCAAATGTGCAGACCATGTGCGAGAAGACCGGCACGACTCCTCCGGCGATGCCAGACATTGTTCTGGCGGGCACGGTGAGTTTCATTTGAATGGTCATTAGTTACTAGTCTTCACGTTTGAGTTGCATCATGCTAATGATACATTGGAAATGATCTTTGGTGCAGCATAACTCCCGACAAGCATCGACCGATGCTTCTCCGTCTGCCACTGGCGCGACCGGTCCTACAGCTACACCTCCTTGATGACGGTAAGTTTCCCAAGTGTTTAGCTTAACAAATGCATACTTAGCTTAAGAAATGACCTAGTCGTGTGCCTTTGGTAGCCTTCCATACAGGGAAATGCCTCCTAGTGCTTCCACTGAGCCATGGAAGTTCGCTACTGCTCCGGAACACATGGATTGACTGGCATGTGTCCTTCTTTGCTCCTGTGTCTGTCCCTATGGGGAAATGTCACACGGTGTATCACCGAAGTCCTTGTAGCTTGCTACGACTTGGTTGCACTCGCTGATGACCAACACGTGCATTGCTGGGTCATGTATGCCTGTCCCTGTACGTTTGTGCCACCTTGGTTCTATGACTAGTCATGTCGGCCCGGGTTCTCTGCCATATGGATACTAGCGACATAATCATATACTTAGCATTTTCCCTCCAAAATGACTCAATATGCTTAGCTACCTCAAAAATGACATAATAAGCTTAATTAGCTCAAAAATGACCTATTTAACCTAGGATAGCTCTAAAATGACCTGTACTTAGCATTTATTCCTCCAAAATGACTTAATATGCTCCAAAATGACCTATGTAGCTCCAAAATGACTTAATAAGCTCCAAAATGACCTATTTAGCTCCAAAATGACTTAATATGCTCCAAAATGACCTATTTAGCTCCAAAATGACTTAATATGCTCCAAAATGACCTATTTAGCTCCAAAATGACTTAATATGCTCCAAAATGACTTAATATGCTCTAAAATGACCTATTTTGCATATTAAGTCATTTTGGAGCAATAAGTCATTTTGGAGCATATTCGATCCCAAATGACCTATTTAGCTCCAATGACTCATATGCTCCAAAATGACATATTTAGCTCCAAAATGACTTAATATGCTCCAAAATGCCTTAATATGCTCCAAAATGACATATTTAGCTCCAAAATGACTTAGTATGCTCCAGAATGACCTATTTAGCTCCAAAATGAGTTAATATGCTCCAAAATGACCTATACTTAGCTTATTTAGTTCATTTATGACATACTTAGCCTATTTAGGTCAAAAATGGCCTATTTAACTAGGTTAGCTCTAAAATGACACAAGTAAGCAATAAGAAGAAGAAAAAGAAAGAGAACAAAAATTCTTCTTCTTTTTCTTCTTCTTCTTCTTCTAGTCTTCTTCTTCTTCTTGTTCTTCTAACTTTCTTCTTTCCCATTTTGCAGATTTGCTTCAGATCACGGAAGCTTGCGTTGGAGTCTACTCTTCTCCTTGTCCTTCCTTTTTGTTTTGATTTTGTAGGATGAACAATTTGAAACTTGCTACGTATATATGTATGGATGGTGGCTATATTGTATATGGACCTTTTGCTTAATTGTTGGATATGTTGGACTTTTCATTTGGTGTATATATGTGTTGGATGATGATATATGTGTTGGATATGTTGGATGATCCATATGGCAGGGATATGTTGGCTATATGTACTTGCTGAAATATTTTGAAATGAATATATATATATATATATATATATCTGTGAAATTGATTGAATTTAAGAAAAAACAGGGGCTATATAGCCAATTTGCCGTCTGCTAGCAGACGGCAAATTGGCCACGTGGCAGCAGACTGTTCAACCTGGGCTGGCCTATTTGGCCTCTTTGCCGTCTGCTAGCAGATGGCAAAGAAGCAAAGGTCTTTGCCATCTACTGGCAGACGGCAATCAGACGGCAAAGAGGCCTTTACCGGCATCGGTTCAGCCGGAGTGTTTGCCGTCTGCTAGCGGACGGCAAAGCCTTTGCCGTCTGCTAGCGGACGGCAAAGCCTTTGCCATCCGCCAAGCAAGCCTTTGCCGTCTGCTATGGCAGACAGCAAAGCAGCTGATTCCAGTAGTGCAGCCCCCTTTTCCTTCCCCCCCATGTTCATATATGGAAGGGGGCGCGCGGCTAGGCAGGCGCCTAGGGCAGCCGGCGGCCACTTGGGGGCGCCCTAGGGCTGCCTCCTCTCCCCCTCCACCTATATATATGTGAGGAGGGAGAGGGGCAACACACACCACGATTCCCAAGCCATGTGCGGTGCCCCTCTCCCTCTAGTTCGTCCTCGGTCATAATTTTCGTAGTGCTCGGCGAAGCCCTGCGGAGATAGTTGCACCACCACCGTCACCACTCCATCATGCTGCCGAAACTCATCTACTACTTCGCCCGTCTTGCTGGATGAAGAAGGCAAGGACATCATCGAGCTGAACGTGTGCTGAACGCGGAGGTGCCGTACGTTCAGTACTTGATCGGGCAGATCATGAAGGTGTACGACAACATCAACCGCGTTGATAAACACTTCCGCTTAATGGTCTACGAGGGTACGTAGACACACTCTCCTCTCCCGTAGCTATGCATCTCCATGGATAGATCTTGCGTGTGCGTAGATTTTTTTTCCATGCAACGTTCCCCGACAGTGGCATCAGAGCCAAGTCTATGTGTAGATGATATGCATGAGTAGAACACAAAGAAGTTGTGGGCGGTGATGTTCATACTGCTTACCACCAACGTCTTATTTTGATTCAGCAGTATTGTGGGATGAAGCGGCCTGGACTAACCTTACATGTCCACGCACATGAGACCGGTTCCACCGACTGACATGCAACTTGTTTTGCATAAAGGTGGTTGGCGCGTGTCTGTTTCACCTACTTTAGTTGAATCGAATTTGACTACGGCCGGTCCTTGAAGAAGGTTAAAACATCAAACTTGATAATCACCGTTGTGGTTTTGCGTAGTTAAGAACGGTTATTGCTAGTTGCCCATAGCAGCCACGTAAAACTTGCAACAACAAAGTAGAGGACATCTAACTTGTGTTTGCAGGATATGTTGTGATGTGATATGGTCAAGACGTGATGTGATATACATTGTTGTATGAGATGATCATATTTTGTAATATCGACAACCGGCAGGAGCCTTAGGGTTGTCTCTTAATTATTGTATGAAATGCAAGCACCATGTAATTGATTTACTTTATCGCTATGCGTTAGCAATAGTTGTAGAAGCAATAGTTGGCGAGACGACCCCGACGCAATGATGGAGATCAAGGTGTCATACCGGTGACGATGGAGATCATGCCAATGCTTTGGAGATGGAGATCAAAAGAACAAGATGATGATGGCCATATCATGTCACATATTTTGATTGCATGTTATGTTTATCCTTTATGCATTTTATTTTGCTTAGAACGACGGCAGCATTATAAGATGATCTGAAAGGAATGAGAAGAGGGGTCTAGAGGGGGGTGATTAGACCATCAACAAGTAAAAGTGGCAATTTTTAAGTTGTCCAAGTTGAGGTGGAGTTTTAGCACAAGTTTAAGCATTCACAATACATTTCAAGCAAGCATGACAAGAGTATGAGCAGCGGAAAGAGTAAAGCATGCTAATTGCAAGAAAGTAAAGGGATGGGATTGGAGTGTGCAAACGCAATGAAGACACAGAGATTTTTGGCGTGGTTCCGACAGGTGGTGCTATCGAACGTCCATGTTGATGGAGACTTCAACCCACGAAGGGTAACGGTTGCGCGAGTCCACAGAGGGCTCCACCCACGAAGGGTCCACGAAGAAGCAACCTTGTCTATCCCACCATGGCCATCGCCCACGAAGGACTTGCCTCACTCGGGTAGATCTTCACGAAGTAGGCGATCTCCTTGCCCTTACAAACTTCTTGGTTCAACTCCACAATCTTGTCGGAGGCTCCCAAGCGACACCTAACCAATCTAGGAGACACCACTCTCCAAAAGGTAATAGATGGTGTGTTGATGATGAACTCCTTGCTCTTGTGATTCAAATGATAGTCTCCCCAACACTCAACTCTCTCTCACACATATTTGGATATGGTGGAAAGATTATTTGAGTGGAAAGCAACTTGGCGAAGGCTAGAAATCAAGATTCTTGTGGTAGGATTGGTATATCTTGATCTCAACACATGAGTAGGTGGTTCTCTCTCAGAAAATGTATGCTGGAAGTGTAGGCTCGTTCTGATGGCTCTCTCTCAAATGGAGAAGGGGGTGGAGGGGTATATATAGCCTCCACACAAAATCCAACCGTTACACACATTTGACCCAACTCGGTCAGACCGAATAGAAGAACTCGGTGAGACCGATTTAGTTCAAAATGTGAACGTTAGGAATCTCGGTGGGACCGATGTGCTAGGGCTTAGGGCGAACATCAAATCGATGGCACCGATTGCATCAACTCGATGAGACCGAAGTGAAGCAATAGGCAACAGAGTGAATGTCAAGCCAACTCGATGTGACCAATTGCACTAACTCGGTGAGACTGAAAGGGTGCAACAAGTCACAGCACGCTGACAAGGCCATCTCGTGGAGACCGAGACCCGTATAGGTGTGACCGAACTGTTTAGGGTTTCTGGCAGTGCCTATGTCATGTGAACTCGGTGACGCCGGATAGGATGTTTCAGTGGGGCCGAGTTTGACTTTGGGTTTTGGACATATTTGGAATGAGAAAGTGGTTGAGGGCTTTGGAGCAATATCACTAAGCACTTTGAGCAAGTAGACCATTAAGCAACACCTCATCCCCT
Source organism: Thinopyrum elongatum (assembly GCA_011799875.1). Taxonomy (NCBI): domain Eukaryota; kingdom Viridiplantae; phylum Streptophyta; class Magnoliopsida; order Poales; family Poaceae; genus Thinopyrum; species Thinopyrum elongatum. The sequence goes on from CM022297.1 coordinate 228,364,464, forward strand.
TTTAATAGTATTGGCTTTCCTATGGACTCAATGTGATCTTGGATCACTAAAATATAAATGAAGAGTCTTGAGCTTTTGCCAATATGTGTCCTTAGCATTTTGAAGGGGTCCATATTCCTAGTCCATACCATGCCATTGTTGAACTTGTCTGAAATACACTAGATAAAGCATTAGTCCAACAAGAAATATGTTGACATTAATTACCAAAATCACCCAGGGAGCACTTGTGCTTTCAATCTCCCCCTTTTTGGTAATTGATGACAACATACATCAAAGCTTTAGGTAAAAGATATGAAGAGTAGCAAGTAAAGCTTTGGAAGGACGTGTAACATGCATAAGCTCCCCCTACATGTATGCAATCATGTGAAGATAGAATATACTAACATGTGAGTGCATAATCATGATAGAGCAAGCAGAGAGTTACATGTATCTTGGCTATATGCATCAGAGCAAATGATATATATGATTAGGAAATGTACCTCAATGTTTATGAATCCTTCTTGCAAACAATATGTACATCAGCAAGAGATCATCATGCACATGAGTGTGATGCATATACTTACCTTGTGGTCTTGAGCTGGCTCTGGAAAGAGTGGACTTGAGAAAACAGGGTTAGATAACACAAGATCATTCTAAGTGAAGCAGTTTTAGAGAACCATAAGAATACCAGGACTGGGATGACATGTAATGGGTGACTACTGAGTACTTCATTTAGATATCGACATGTCCCCAAAGATCTAAAGATATTCAATGAATTCCAAAGATTTTTCTCCCCTAGTCATGGACTCTTTCTCCCCCTGAATCTGATGTGGATAATGGGAGAAGGTAGGGTGAGATAAAATCAGAGCAATAAAGGGTAATATCAACCAAAATCAGAGCAACAAGAATATTAGCAATAGCTTAGATCAAATATATTGACATATTGACATGTCTTTCCCCTCTTAAAGACATGTGACTTCTCTCCTCTTTGATATCAAGCATCTGTAGAAGAGCTTGGATGTGCTCATTTGATAAGCTTTGATGCTCTCTCACTCTCCCCCTTTGACATCAATTTCCAAGAAGGGCACTTCTGGATCATGAGCCAAATAGGTGTGGTCCTTGAGAGTCACTACAAAGCAACATGTATTTTGTGATGCTGATAGAGGGAAGAATCATTGAGTGGAGCTGAAGAAAATAGGCAATAAGAAATGGCAAAATAGTTTCCCAGGGTTGAAATCGGTGACACCGATTCATTTTCCGTCGGTGATGCTGAGAACAGAGTCACAGACAGTCCCGATGGGTGAGACCAAAGTAGTCCATGTCGGTTATACCGATGAACTATTCACAAGGGGACCTTGTGTTTTGGTCAAGCCGATGGGTTTGGATCGGAGGGACCGAGTTTAACACAGAGAAAAGATTTTGTCAACTCAGCTCACTTGGCAAATGAATTCTCACAAGGATTTGCAAGGAATTAACAGAAACTTTTGCAATGAATTAAACACAGAATTTTCAGAGTAAAACAGAAATAAGAAAAGGGATCTAGATGATTTTGTTTTTGTTTTTTAGAGGGACATAGAATCAAAGAAAAAAATGCAAATATAAACAGCAACTAAGCAAAAGAACACTAGAGAACTTCATCTAGAAAGGGTCGGCGACAAAGTCACCTATGTTAGAGTATATTGACTTAGGAGTCAAGTGAGGTCACTTGATCATAGGTCATACTCGTCGTTTAAGCTCAAAATGGGGTTACCATTTTTTGTTTAAGCATTTTGATGTATTCACACCTTGTTGAGTTGCTTTAGCTCATGACTTAGAGCAAAGCTTCTCTAAGGTGGGATTACATACCTTGGGTAGTGGTGTTGATCTTAGCTCATGTAGTTGAACTTGTGTTGGGTGCTCAAGGTTGATGTTGTTCATCAAGAGTTGGGAGCACCACTAGTAGTTTGAGTTCATCTACCTACATGGGTTAGTCTTGCAAGGAAGGGCAGTTGTGTATCCAAAATGACAATCATGAAACTTGATGCCAAATGAAATTCGATATATTGAAATTGTCAAAGGGTATGTTGAGTGAGTTCATGCTTCCTTGTATTCAACAACCATATCATAGGGACTTGGTGATGTAGAGATTGCTCAAGATGTGAGTGACTTGCAATCTCGTAGATTGGGTTCATCCAAGTACCTACAAGGGTTAGATAACATGCAAGGGTACAAATATAGATCCAAGACATATGAATATCATCATAAGAGAAATATCAAGGATTAGTCATAAGAAGGCTCATGCCTTGCATGTATCCGAATGGAGTTTCTAATCCAAGTTTGAAGCATCAATGATGTTCAATTCACCTCTCAAACGGCAAAATACTTTCTCATCAAGCGGTTTGGTGAATATATCCGCCAATTGCTTATCGGTACGAACATGTTTAAGATTGATGTCTCCTTTAGCAACATGATCTCGAATGAAATGATGATGAACTTCAATATGCTTAGTTTGAGAATGTTGCACGGGATTATGAGCAATCTTAATATCACTTTCATTGTCACAATGCAACGGAACATGTTTCACATGTATCCCATAATCCTTAAGGGTTTGGGTCATCCAAAGTAATTGAGCACAACATGATCCGGCGGCAATGTATTCCGCTTTGGCAGTGGATAAGGATACCGAGTTTTGTTTCTTGGAGGACCAATATACAAGGGATCTACCAAGAAATTGACAAGTACCCGTAGTGGACTTTCTATCAACCTTGTCACCGACATAGTCCGAATCAGAGTAGCCAACAAGATCAAAAGATGACCTCTTAGGATACCAAATGCCAAAATTTGGTGTATGAATTAAGTATCTCACTATCCTTTTCACAGCCTTAAGATGACATTCTTTAGGGGCCGCTTGATATCGCGCACACATGCACACACTTAGCATAATATCGGGACAGGAGGCACATAGATATAACAATGAAGCGATCATAGAGTGGTAAACCTTTTGGTCAACCGGTTTGCCATCCTTAGTCAAGTCAAGATGTCCACTAGTAGGCATGGGTGTTTTCATACCTTTGCTTTCTTGCATGTTGAACTTCTTGAAAAGATCCTTGGTATACTTTGTTTGAGAAACAAAGGTACCTTCCCTAGTTTGCTTGATTTGCAAACCAAGGAAAAATTTGAGTTCACTCATCATAGACATCTCAAACTTCTCCGACATTAGCCTTCCAAACTTTTCACTAAAATGGGGGTTAGTAGAACCAAATATGATATCATCCACATAAATTTGGCACACGAATAGTTTTCCATTAACCCTTTTAGTAAAAAGTGTAGAATCAATCTTCCCAATTTCAAAGCCTTTTTCAATAAGGAACTTGGTCAAGCATTTATACCAAGCTCTAGGAGCTTGTTTAAGACCATAAAGAGCTTTGTGAAGTTTGTAGACATGATTAGGTTTCTTAGGATTGACAAAGCCGGGAGGTTGTTTAACATACACCTCCTCCTCAATTTCTCCATTGAGAAAAGCACTTTTAATGTCCATTTGGTATAAAGTGATGTCATGGTGATTGGCATAAGCAAGTAAGATGCGTATGGACTCAAGTCTAACAACGGGGGCATATGTCTCACCGTAGTCCATACCTTCGACTTGAGTGCAGCCTTGGGCGACGAGACGGGCCTTGTTGCGTACAACTTGTCCATCTTCATCTTGCTTATTCCGAAACACCCATTTGGTTCCAATGACATTGTGATTGTCGTCGGGATTTTCAACCAATGTCCACACTTGATTCCTCTCGAAGTTGTGTAGCTCTTCGTGCATAGCGTTCACCCAATCCGGATCCTCAAGGGTTTCTTCAACCTTCATAGGTTCAATGCTAGAAATGAATGAGTAGTGTTCACAAAAGTTAGCCAAACGAGTTTTAGAGCGAGTGATTCTCCTGGTTTGAATATCATCAAAGATTTGTTCGATGGGATGATCTCTTGTGACTCTTGCTCTAACTCGTGAGAGCTTTTGTTTGGGTCGGGGTGGAACATCTTCTTCATTGTTTTCTTCTTCTTCTTCTCCGTCTTCATTGTTGTTGGCGTTGTCATTCTCTTGCGGAGGTGGAGAGGGAGGTTGATTTGGTTCATCTTGTTGTACTTCCTCATTTTCTCTGTCTTGACGTGTTCCACTCGTGGATGCCTCCAAGTCAACTCGTGGTTCACCTTGATGTGAAGTTGAGGCTTCCACTTGAATCGATGAAGTACTCTCCTTCACCTCTGTTGGGCGAATCTTGCCAATAGACAAGTCTTGAATTACTTTCGAAGGGTCTTTGTCTCCTACATCAATTGGCAATTGCTCTACTTGCGAGCTGTTAGATTCATCAAACTTCACATCTACCGTCTCTTCAACCTTTTGGGTGAAATTGTTGTAGACACGGTAAGTGTGAGAGTTTGAGCCATAACCGAGTAGAAAACCTTCATGAGTTTTAGGAGCAAATTTTGAACGACGATGCTTATCAAGAATGTAACACTTTGAGCCAAATACTCGAAAGTATCCAACTTGGGGTTTGTTACCGGTGAGAAGCTTGTATGTCGTCTTGCCGAGAAGCTTGTGTAGGTATAGTCGATTCGTAGCATGACAAGCTGTCTCAACCGCTTCCGCCCAAAAGTGTAATGATGTCTTGTATTCATTAAGCATCGTTCTTGCCATCTCAATAAGTGTCCGGTTCTACCTCTCAACAACTCCATTTTGGTCAGGTGTGTACGTAGCTGAGAACTCATGTGAAATCCCTTCTTCATCAAGAAGGGTATCCACATTAGCATTCTTGAACTCTGTTCCATTGTCGCTTCGAACCTTCTTGATCTTCACTTCAAATTGGTTTTGGGCCTTCCTAGCAAAGTTCTTGAAGATCTTTTGGACCTGCAATTTATCATCAAGAAAGAAGACCCACGTAAATCTTGAAAAATCGTCAACAATGACCAAACCGAACGAGTTACCACCGAGACTCTTGTAGGCGTTGGGACCAAAAAGATCCATGTGAAGTAGCTCAAGCGGTCTTCTCGTGGTCATGATGTTTTTCATGGGATGACTTCCTCCAACCTGTTTTCCTGGTTGATAAGCACTGCAAAGTCGATCCTTGTCAAATATGACATCTTTAACACCAAGGATATGATCACCTTTAATAAGCTTATCAAGATTTCGCATGCCCACATGACCTAACCTTCTATGCCATAACCAACCTTTAGAAGATTTAGCAATTAAGAAAGTACGAGGTTGAGCTTTCTTAGTGAAATCAACAATGTATAGATCACCTCTACGAATACCGATAAAGACCATATTATGATTATCTCTTCGAAACACTTGGCAATCTACTTTAGTAAATAGAACATTGAAACCGAAGTCAGCTAGTCTAGACACGGAAAGTAAATTATAGCCAAGAGATTCAACGAGCATAATGTTTTGAATAGAGTTATCATGGGAGATGGCCACCTTACCAAGGCCAACTACCTTACCCTTAGAGTTGTCACCAAAAGTGACATACTTGCGGGGACCGTCGTTCTCAGCAAGCTCACGAAACATGTCCTTTTCTCCGGTCATATGATCAGTACATCCACTATCAAGAACCCATTCCTTTCCTCCGGTCATGTAACCGTGAAGGTTAGCCATAAGACCAAAGTGTCTCATTGACTCATCAAGATCAAAGTCACTATCATCATCCTCATCATAATATCCATGTTCAACATCATCATGTGAATGATCATCACCTAGAGAGAGTGATTCATTAGATTTATGACCATGACAATGTGCATCTTTATGAATTCTAATAACTTGTGAGATGATGCTACTAATGACTCCAACATCTCCTTTGGCACGCATAAGGTCACGGAGCTCAAATAGACAATCATTAAATTTGGGATCACTAGGATCATTTTATGAAAAGCAATGGACTTTTGAAGAATCTCATCTAGATTTTTCAAGGAATAGTTTGGAAAGCGTTCCTCAAGATATCTCCATATAGTATAAGCACATTCAAATGTAGGCAAGCATACAAGCAAATTTCTAGGCAAACCTCTAATGATAAGATCAATAGTTCTAAGATTGCGGGTCATGTCAAGATACTCATCAGGGGTAGGATGCAAAGGATCAATAGGGGGTGCACAAGGGCTAGTAATATACTTGTTCAAATCATATTCATTGAAAATCTCAAGCATCTCATTCTTCCAGGAATTGTAGAACTCTCCGTCAAGCATAGGCACTCTACGTCTAATACTCCCAATCGTAGACTCATCCATCTTCCTCCAATGGTGATTTAACCAAAGCAATGGAGATCAAAGCTCTGATACCAATTGAAAGGAACGAGAAGAGGGGTCTAGAGGGGGGCGTGATTAGACCCTCAACAAGTAAAAGTGGCAATTTTTAAGTTGTCCAAGTTGAGGTGGAGTTTTAGCACAAGTTTAAGCATTCACAATACATTTCAAGCAAGCATGACAAGAGTATGAGCAGCGGAAAGAGTAAAGCATGCTAATTGGAAGAAAGTAAAGGGATGGGATTGGAGTGTGCAAACGCAATGAAGACACGGAGGTTTCTGGCGTGGTTCCGATAGGTGGTGCTATCATACGTCCACGTTGATGGAGATTTCAACCCACGAAGGGTAACGGTTGCGCGAGTCCAAGGAGGGCTCCACCCACGAAGGGTCCACGAAGAAGCAACCTTGTCTATCCCACCATGGCCATCGCCCACGAAGGACTTGCCTCACTCGGGTAGATCTTCACGAAGTAGGCGATCTCCTTGCCCTTACAAACTTCTTGGTTCAACTCCACAATCTTGTCGGAGGCTCCCAAGCGACACCTAACCAATCTAGGAGACACCACTCTCCAAAAGGTAATAGATGGTGTGTTGATGATGAACTCCTTGCTCTTGTGCTTCAAATGATAGTCTCCCCAACACTCAACTCTCTCTCATAGTTTTGGATATGGTGGAAAGATGATTTGAGTGGAAAGCAACTTGGGGAAGGCTAGAAATCAAGATTCTTGTGGTAGGATTGGTATATCTTGATCTCAACACATGAGTAGGTGGTTCTCTCTCAGAAAATGTATGCTAGAAGTGTAGGCTCGTTCTAATGGTTCTCTCTCAAATGGAGAAGGGGTTGGATGGGAATATATAGCCTCCACATAAAATCCAACCTTTACACACATTTGAGCCAACTCGGTCAAACCAACTAGAAGAACTCGGTGAGACCGACTGGAACAACTCAGTGGGACCGATGTGCTAGGGCTTAGGGCAAACATCAACTCGGTGGCACCGATTGCATCAACTCAGTGAGACCGAAGTGAAGCAATAGGTAATAGAGTGAATGTCAAAACAACTCAGTGTGACCGATTGCACTGCCTTGGTGAGACCTAAAGAGTGCAACAAGTCACATCACGCTGACAAGGCCATCTCGGTGAGACCGAGACCCATATCGGTGTGACCGAACTATTTACGGTTTATGGCAGTGGCTATGTCATGTGAACTCGGTGACGCCGGATAGGATGTTTCGGTGGGGCCGAGTTTGACTTTGGGTTTTGGACATATTTGGAATGAGAAAGTGGTTGAGGGCTTTGGAGCAATATCACTAAGCACTTTGAGCAAGTAGACCATTAAGCAACACCTCATCCCCTTTTAATAGTATTGGCTTTCCTATGGACTCAATGTGATCTTGGATCACTAAAATATAAATGAAGAGTCTTGAGCTTTTGCCAATATGTGTCCTTAGCATTTTGAAGGGGTCCACATTCCTAGTCCATACCATGCCATTGTTGAACTTGTCTGAAATACACTAGATAAAGCATTAGTCCAACAAGAAATATGTTGACATTAATTACCAAAATCACCTAGGGAGCACTTGTGCTTTCATGATCCCTTCACTTAATTTCAAGATAAAAGTGTTCTCCCTGAGTATGCACCGTTGCTAAAGTTCGTCGTTTTGAAGTACCTCGTGATGATCGGGTGTGATAGACTCTACGTTCACATACAATGTATGTAAGCCAGTTTTACAGAATACTTGGGTTAAACTTGACGAGCACTACTGCAGGATGCTGCTTACGCGACACTGCGATCAGAGACCCTTTGATGAAACTGTGTGCGATGCATTAATCGCAAACGGTGATGTAAAAAACCCGTAAAAAAAGATGCAAAACATTTGCAATGGCGGAGCCATCAAACACGGTTCCGGTTTTAGCTGCGTGTGTGATGCAGGGCACACGGTTAATCCAGAAGAACTGTTTGCGATGATGCAGAACAACAGAAATGGGCAGCCAGATGAGGGTGTGTGCGATATACGGCATACAGTTCACTAGGATGAACTGTGTGTGATTAGGTAACACAATAGAAACGGTTCAACTGAACAAGATGTGTGTGATACGCGGCAAACAGGTCCGTAATAAGAAATGTGTGCGAAGACCAATAATAACACAGACGATTGCTGCTAATAAGCCGTGTGATTTGCTCTGTCTACAGAAGAATAACATATATATATATATAACTGAAATAAACATCCAATTACATAAGTGACTATACAGATCATTTGCACACACGTCAATAAACAATTGTATGCATTCTAAACTAGGAGAAACGATCGTCAAGTCATTTACTTCTTGTGATGCTCCCGCCACTGCTCTGTGGCTCGATCCCTTGTCTAGGGCAGGAAGAAGACACTCCCTCATGTCAATGATCCGCATGTACATCTCGTAGCTTGTGTACGCGTCCTTGGTCTCGTACTTGACGTGTTGTTCATCCAGTCTCTCATGCCAGACACTGTGCCAGGCATTCTTGTCCTTCTTGCTCTCATCCTTATTCTTCATGTATTAGGGGTTGATGATGGCCGAGGCGAGGTCAACCAGGGAGTTCTTTTTGTTGTTGTCCCTGCCCCAGACCTTGTAGTGGTCCTGGATGTTGACAAGATTCTGGCATTTCAAGCCCGAAACCTTGACCGCTTTTAGATCGTTGGTGGTGTCCACCCTAGCGAAACTGTAGTCGGAGCTGTTGATAAACTTGGAGAAACGCTCGCAAGGCCTTGTTGCCAGGTGGTAGTGCTAGACGAGGACGTCATGTCGCATGCACAACTGGGAGATGGCAACCTTCTGATCGTGCCCGGCACGACCGATGGTGTACTTGAGGTCGAAGCCGACCACTTGGTACATGTCCTCGGCAAGCAACTGCTCCATAGTTTGGATGGAGCTCTCCACCGAGACCGGATCGTTTGTGTACACCACCGAGAGGGCCTTCCCCCTCACGTGGGTGTCCACTATGTGATGCGTGGTGAACTGCCCGCCATTGTCATCGTCGGCCGCTGGGAGCGCCATTGGAGCCACGGGGAGCGCCATTGGAACCGCTGGATGTCCTCTCTGTATGTGTCGTCGTGGGTGTGCTTATTGTGTCGTGTGGCGCGAGAGATGAAGGTAAATGGCCGCAGGAATAAATGGGGGCCGGGCGGCCTGGATTCTCGGCGCGTTCGCATGGCAATTTTTGCAGCGGGTAACTGCATCGTCGCGTCGCGCCCGGTGCAACCGCATGCACATGAACGTGTGTGATCGTGCGCCGGCCCCAAACACTGGCAGCACGCATGGAGGGACGTGAGAGCAGAGCGCGCACGGTGGGATGCAAGTAGAGTGCGCCGTGGCCGCCTCAACCGCAAGCAACCACACGCATAGAGCAGTTGAACACGCAGGAAATGGTCGTCTACAAGCCGGCCGACAGTTGCGTCGCTGCATAGAGAGCAGCCGTGTGCTACTACCGCCGTCTTGGTCTATTAGTCCCCTTTATATTCTGTGCCATATTTTGACCTTAAATTTAACCAACAAAATGTTAATGCATGTTACAAAAATTATATAATTGGAAACTTTGTTCAAATACTAATCCAACGATATAATCTTTGGCGACATGCATTCGTATTTTATTAGTTAAATCCTACTTATAAACCAGGACGGGGGTATAGTAGGTAATTAAATCGCAAATGTTTTTTTTATTAACCATATGTGTACGTGTCCTTTCGTCCTCCTCTCGCACGTCTTGTCACCCCGCTGCCGCAGATGGCTTCGAGCGCAAGCTTGAGCAGCGCGCGGGGGCATTCTTTTGGCCAAATTGTGGTGAGCCTGTTCCCGCACAACCGCGCAGGTTCCCGTGCAAGCTTCCTACCCGACTCGGTGAAATCCCCCAAAATCCCAATGCTTACCAGCCTACTATATAAACCCTCATGGCCGGCGAGTCCTGCATCGCATTTTCCTCTCACTCCCTGTAGTTTAACTCGTCTGCTTCTCCCACAATCGCCAATGGCACCGGTCGTCGTCGTCGCTCAGCCACTCCGCCGTCATCAGAGGACAGCTCTAGCTGGGAGGCTACACCGCGGCGGCAGCGCAGTCCCCGACATAGTGTAGTGCGCATGGCGTCCCTGTTGGGTGTGCGTGGAACACCCACCACATGCTCCGCCGCCGCTGCCCGTCGGCAGCTGTTGCCGGCCGCCGTTGCGCCACACCACCGTCAAAAGCCAGGGCCATCGCCCGCTCCGCCGCCGCAGCCTGAAGGCGGGAGGTGGCCGTCGTGGCCGCCACCCCACTGCCGGCCACCGTGGCCATCACCCGCTCTGCCCCCGTGGCCCAAAGGCGGGAGGTGGCGGTCGTGGCCGCCACCCCATCGTCGGCCGCCATGGCCGCCAGCCCACCGTCGACCGCCGGGATCATCACCCGCTCCGCGACCGCCATTCGAAGGCGGGAGGCAGAGGTGGAGGCCCGCACGTGCGTCAGCGACCTTGCACGCTACATTGAGTTCCTGCGGAAGGAGGAGGAGCGCCTCGTCGAGCATGCAAAGAGCCTTATCATAGCCGTGGCCGCAGCACACGCCGACGTAGAGGCAAGGAATCAGGAGATCTACGAGCAGTCTCGCCGCTTCGAGAGGGGTCATCTGGAGCGGCAGAGGGCGTTCGAGGTGAGCGTCGCTGAAGGTGCAGCAGCGGCAGGGACCGTATTACAGTTGTCCAGTGATACGTCTCCAATGTATCTATAATTTTTTATTGTTCCATGCTGTTATATTATCATTCTTGGATGTTTTACAATCATTTTATAGTCATTTTATATCATTTTTTGGTACTAACCTATTGACATAGTGCCAAGGGCCAGTTCCTGTTTTTTGCATGTTTTTTACATCGCAGGAAATCAATACCAAACGGAGTCCAAACGCAGCGAAACTTTTTGTGGATTTTTTTGGACCAGAAGACATACAGTGGGCCGGAGAAGCGCCTGGGGGGTGCTCCGAGGGTAGCACAACCCACCAGGGCGCGCCTGGAGGCCCAGGCGCGCCCTGGTGGGTTGTGCCCACCTCGGGTGCCCCCCGAACCGCATTTTTGCTCTATAAATACCCCAATATTCCAGAAACCCTAGGAGAGTAGATGAACATCAATTCCAGCCGCCGCAGAGTCCAGAACCACCAGATCCAATCTAGACACCATCATGGAGGGGTTCACCACTTCCATTGGTGCCTCTCTGATGATGCGTGAGTAGTTCTTTGTAGACCTACGGGTCTGTAGTTAGTAGCTAGATGGCTTCCTCTCTCTCTCTTGATCTTCAATACAATGGTCTCTTGGAGATCCATATGATGTAATTCTTTTTGCGGTGTGTTTGTTGGGATCCGATGAACTTTGAGTTTATGATCAGATCTATCTTTTTATCCATGAAAGTTATTTGAGTCTTCTTTGATCTCTTATATGCATGATTGCTTATAGCCTCGTATTTCTTCTCTGATATTTGGGTTTTGTTTGGCCAACTTGATCTATTTATCTTGCAATGGGAAGAGGTGCTTTGTAGTGGGTTCGATCTTACGATGCTTGATCCCAGTGACAGAAGGGGAACCGACACGTATGTATCGTTGCTACTAAGGATAAAACGATGGGGTCTATTTCTACATAAATAGATCTTGTCTACATCATGTCATTGTTCTTATTGCATTACTCCGTTTCTCCATGAACTTAATACACTAGATGCATGCTGGATAGCGGTCTATGTGTGGAGTAATAGTAGTAGATGCAGGCAGGAGTCGGTCTACTAATCTTGGACGTGATTCCTATATAATGATAATTGCCTGGATATCGTCATGATTATTTGAAGTTTTATCAATTGCCCAACAGTAATTTGTTCACCCACCATTTGCTATTTTTCTCGAGAGAAGCCACTAGTGAAACCTACGGCCCCCGGGTCTCTTTTCCAATATATTTGCTTTCAAGATCTATTTTGCTATTCGCTCTTTTCTTTATTTGCAACTTTTATTTTCAGATCCATTAAACCAAAAATACAAAAATACCTTGCTGCACTTTATTTTATTTGGCGTTCGATCTATCAATATTTACTACTCTCTCACGTCCGTTTGCCAATTTTTGGCGCCGTTGCCCGAAAGGGATTGACAACCCCTTTTACACGTCGGGTTGCGAGTATTTGTTATTTGTGTGCAGGTGCTGTTTACGTAGTGTTGCTTGGTTCTCCTACTGGTTCGATAACCTTGGTTTCATCACTGAGGGAAATACCTACCGCCGTTGTGCTGCATCATCCCATCCTCTTTGGGGAAATACCGACGTAGCTTCAAGCCGCATCAAAATGAATTTCTGGCGCCGTTGCCGGGGAGACATCATCAACATCTACCAGGTTCCTAATCACAAATCTCATCTCCTTGCAATTTACATTATTTGCCATTTGCCTCTCATTTTCATCTCCCCCACTTCACAAAAATTTGTCGTTTTATTCGCCCTCCTTTTCATTCGCCTTTTTCTCGTCAGATCTCATGTTTGCTTGTGTTGCCACGTGCCTCCTATTTGCTTGCATCTTCGCTTGCTAAAAATCTATTGTTATGGATCCTCATCCGCTTGCTAATCTTTTCAAAAGATCCAATTATGATGAACCAATTGCTAGTGAATTGAGTTCACTAGATTATCTTTATGAAGTTTTGCTTGAGATTTATGAATCTGAAAATCGTGATGAAGTGTTAAACGAAGGAATTTATAAAGTGGTTCATGATAGCTCCTTGAATGAAAAGCATGATTGAAATGATGTTATTATAAATTCTATTAATGTCAATTGTGCTAATAATATGCAAAACCCCAAGCTTGGGGATGCTAATTTTGATATGTCCACTACTTTTTGCAATGATCATGATTGGGGTGATTCTTCTTATGATCTTGAAAATTTATTTATGCCTCATGATGAATATGCTAATGATAATAATTTTCGCAATAGTATTGAAAGTGGGTTTGGAAGAGTGTCAACTTTAGGTAAAAATAATCCCACATACTCGGAGAGTGTTCAATCTTATGAAATTTTTGATAAAAGTGGGTTCAGAGAGGTCATGACTTTAGTTGATGTTAATCCCGCTATATTCGAAGAGTGTCAACTTTGCATGGATGTGGATCATGAAGAGAAAATTTTATATGATAGCAATATTTTTGAATTTGAATATGATCCCACATGTAATTATTATGATGGAGGAAAATATGGTTGTGGAAATTTTCATATTACTAAATTACCTCTCTTCATGTTGAGATTGCTATTGTTTCTTTCTTCTTCCTTGCATATGCTAGATCTTGCTTGTCTTGCTAATTTGCTTTTCTATAAAATTCCTATGCATAGGAAGTATGTTAGACTTAAATGTGTTTGTCATATGTCCTATGATGCTCTCTTTGTGTTTCAATTATTATCTTTCTTGTGAGCATCATTGAAATCTTATGCCTAGCTAGGGGCGTAAAACGATAGTGTTTATTGGGAGGCAACCCAATGAATAAAACTTATTTTTTTTGCCTTTTGCTTTCTGTTCTTGAGTGTTAGCATAATAATGCTACTGTTATGATTGAGTTTTTTGTGTTTTAATTTGTGTTTGTGCCAAGTAAAGCCTTTAGGATTATGTTGGGTGATAGTTGATTTGATCTTGTTGGAAAACAGAAACTTTTGCGTCCAGAAAAATAATTTTTTAGAATTAAAGATGTGACGAAAAATTCTAATTTTTTTACAAAAGATTGATATACAAATTTCTTCTGTTTTCCTAACTTTTCAGAATTTTTAGAGTTTTATAAGTATTCTAAATATCCAGATTACTACAGACTGTTCTGTTTTTTGACAGATTCTGTTTTCTTTGCGTTGTGTGCTTGTTTTGATGATTCTATGGTTTTCTTTGATGAGTTTTTGCCATAGAAAAGTTGGAATACAGTAGATATAATGTAAAAATAAAATATGAATTGGTTTGCTATAGTACTTATAGTAGTGATTTGCTTTCTTATACTAACAGAGCTCACGAAGGTTTTGTTGAGTTTTGTGTGATTGAAGTTTTCAAGTTTTGGGTTATCTTACGATGGATGAAGGAATAAGGAGTAAGAAGAGCCTAAGCTTGGGGATGCACATGGCATCCCAAGCTATTATTCAAAGAGAAGAAAGCAACTAAGCTTGGGGATGCCCCGAGTGGCATCCCCTCTTTCTTCTAACGACCATCGGTATTTTACTCGAAGCTATATTTTTATTCGTCATATACTATGAGTTTTGCTTGGAGTGTCTTGTATGATATGAGTCTTTGCTTGTTTTTCTTTGTGTTCTAAGTTATGAATCCTTGCTGGACACACCTATTTGAGAGAGCCAAAATTATGCCATGACTTGTTAGAATTGCTCTCTATGCTTCACTTAAATTTTTATGAGCTATGGATTTGCTCTAGTGCTTCACTTATATCTTTTTTAGCACGGCATGCTTTAGTATTTTTGAAGAAATGCTCTCATGCTTCACTTAGATTTATTTGGGAGTTAGTAATTTTTTTAAGAAATTCTCTCTTGCTTCACTTAAATTAATTTGAGAGAAAGAAGTATTATGCTCATGATCTTCACTTATATTTGTTTGAGCTTATCAAAAGCAACACATGAAAATTAGTTCCAAAGTGATAGATATCCAAGAAGGATATAATAAAACTTTCATGAAGATCATTGGACAAAATAAACTTGATTCCTTGTAATAGTTTTGAGATATGATGATGTGATATGTGAGTTATGTTGATGAGTAATTGCGCTTTAGTAAGAATATTGGTGTTAAGGTTTGTGATTCCTTATGCAAGCACGAAAGTCAATAGTTATGCAATGAAATTATATCCTACATGTGGTGCATTATTCGGTGTTAATTATGCTTAATGCTCGCTTATGAGATTATTCGTTTTTTGGTTGGTCGCTTCTCAATCTTTTGCTAGCCTTCATTTTGCACTAAGTATGATCACTACTTGTGCATCCAAAACCCTTTAAACCAGTTTTGCCACATGAGTCCACTATATCTATCAATATGCGGTATTATTTTGCCATTCTAAGAAAATTTGTATGTGCCATCTCTAATTTTCAAAATAAACTTCTCTTTTGTGTGTTCGTACCGCTCGCGAGGTGGTGAGGAGTGGCTAATATTTTCCATGCTAGATGTGTTATTCTCACGATGAGTGTTTATTCACTTGTCATTGCACGAGAGTAAGGCAAAGGTATTAGGGATGCCTAGTCCCGAAATGAAAAATGAATTTACTTTATGTTGTCAAATAATAAATTCCTTGGAAAGTGTTGTTATGGAGGGCACCCGTGGATACGGCTAGCCATGGAAAGTGAAAGAAATGGTGGAAAAAGGAATAAACTTTATTTTCTATTTGGGAACCGCCTATGATATATCTAGCATGGAAAGTGTTGGGAACTCTAAGTCGTTTTCGTTGGAGGAAAAAGCACACCTCCCAAAATGTTTTTATCTCTAAGTTTTTCGCTTTGAGCTCTGGCACCTCTACAAATCCCTACTTCCCTCTGCGAAGGGCCTTTCTTTACTTTATGCAATTTTTATTTTTAATTTGAGTCTCCATCTTATCTTATAAAGCACCAACTAGGAGCACTATGATCGTACTTGAGCATTGGGTGTAGTTAATATGCGAGTGTGTTTCATGAATGGATCAATGGTTGAGCATGATGGGCTAGGGATAACTTATTTTAGCATTGATATTTTGAAAGACATAGTTGCTTGTTGATATGCTTGAGTATTTAAGTCATCATGTCAAAACTAGACTATTGCTTTGAATCATATAAAAGTCCAAATGTCCATGCTATAAAGGAAAGAATATGAGACGACATGTTAGGCAACATTCCACATCAAAAATTCTGTTTTTATCATTTGCCTACTCGAGGACGAGCAGGAATGAAGCTTGGGGATGCTGATACGTCTCCAATGTATCTATAATTTTTGATTGTTCCATGCTGTTATATTATCATTCTTGGATGTTTTACAATCATTTTATAGTCATTTTATATCATTTTTTGGTACTAACCTATTGAAATAGTGCCAAGTGCCAGTTGCTGTTTTTTGCATGTTTTTTACATCGTAGGAAATCAATACCAAACGGAGTCCAAACACTGCAAAACTTTTTGTGGATTTTTTTTGGACCAGAAGACATCCAGTGGGCTGGAGAAGCGCCTGGGGGGTGCTCCGAGGGGAGCACAACCCACCAGGGCGCGCCTGGAGGCCCAGGCGCGCCCTGGTGGGTTGTGCCCACCTCGGGTGCCCCCCGAACCGCCTCTTTGCTCTATAAATACCCCAATATTCCAGAAACCCTAGGAGAGTAGACAAAAATCAATTCCAGCCGCCGCAGAGTCCAGAACCACCAGATCCAATCTAGACACCATCATGGAGGGGTTCACCACTTCCATTGGTGCCTCTCCGATGATGCGTGAGTAGTTCTTTGTAGACCTACGGGTCCATAGTTAGTAGCTAGATGGCTTCCTCTCTCTCTCTCTCTTGATCTTCAATACAATGGTCTCTTGGAGATCCATATGATGTAATTCTTTTTGCGGTGTGTTTGTTGGGATCCGATGAACTTTGAGTTTATGATCAGATCTATCTTTTTATCCATGAAAGTTATTTGAGTCTTCTTTGATCTCTTATATGCATGATTGCTTATAGCCTCGTATTTCTTCTCCGATATTTGGGTTTTGTTTGGCCAACTTGATCTATTTATCTTGCAATGGGAAGAGGTGCTTTGTAGTGGGTTCGATCTTACGATGCTTGATCCCAGTGACAGAAGGGGAACCGACACGTATGTATCGTTGCTACTAAGGATAAAACGATGGGGTATATTTCTACATAAATAGATCTTGTCTATATCATGTCATTGTTCTTATTGCATTACTCCGTTTCTCCATGAACTTAATACATAAGATGCATGCTGGATAGCGGTCGATGTGTGGAGTAATAGTAGTAGATGCAGGCAGGAGTCGGTCTACTAATCTTGGACGTGATGCCTATATAATGATCATTGCCTGGATATCGTCATGATTATTTGAAGTTTTATCAATTGCCCAACAGTAATTTGTTCACCCACCGTTTGCTATTTTTCTCGAGAGAAGCCACTAGTGAAACCTACGGCCCCCTATAAGTGCATCTAGTGCCCCTTAGTGATTTTGGTGTATTGAAGACTTATAGGTTAAGGGACTAATGTGTTTGTGAGTGTACACAGGTTCTATAAGTCTATGAGGAGTTTGATATTTTTGAAGAAAGTCGACCCCTAAAAATGAATGTCTTTAGTTGAAGACTTTGGTTTTCTTGTAGACTTTGAAAATGAGGAAATTGGTGTGACCTTGAAGACTTGATATTGATGCGAGGATTATGAAGCGTGAAGACTTTTGTTTTCATAGTTCTGTTTTCCCTTTCTTGAGTCATAGGAAACACCGTACTGTTAAAGGGGGTCGAGGTAAAACTTAGGAAAAGTTTCCAAGTGATGCTCAACTCAAATCCTACACCTACCAATCCTTTCGAGTGAAGCCATTGGAAATCTCATACAGTTCAGTCAAGTTGTTCAGTGACAGAGACGAAGTTTTTCTATTCTCTGAGGAATTTGTTCTGACTGAGGAGTTAGGAATTCGCCAGTGCGGATTGCCTACAAGTGAGGAACATGATAGCCCTAAGGAATTTGAGAGCTCAAATTTCCGACCGTTGCTGTGCTATGTGCCAGCTGTCCAAAATATCCTACCCACCTAACGGTCATATCATTGAAGAGCATTTATGTCTTATCATGTCGGGCTGCTCCCCGGCTATAAATAGCCGCCCCCTACAACCACTAGCTGGTTGGCTGCTCCGAGAGAAACTGACACTTGTCATTTAGAGCATCCCATCCTCTGAGGACTTTGAGCGAAAATCATCAAGTGAGGAAAAACCCAAACCCAACACCTAAAACCCAAAGTGATTGAGCATCACTGAAGAAATTGTTCCTGTGTGGAACCGGCGCTTGTTACCTTTGAGGACTATGCATCCTCCAGACGGTTAGGCGTCATGGTCTAGAGCATCCAAGAGGAAATTGTGGATCGCCGAGTGACCGAGTCTGTGAAGGTTTGGAAGTCACCTGTGAAGACTTACCACGAGTGTTTGGGTGAGGTCTGTGTGACCTTAGCTCAAGGAGAATACGGTGAGGACTTTGTGTCCGGGACTGTGTGTCCTCAGGTTTAAATACCTAGCCGCTCCAACCAGACGTACAACTGTCACAGCAGTTGGAACTGGTCTACCAAATCATTGTCTTCACCGAGCTACTGGTTCTATTTCCTCAACCCTTTCATTTCCTCATTCATATGTTGATTTACTTGATCGTTACTGTGTGAAGACTTTGACTGAAGACTTTCTCAACTTCCTCAATCCTATTTCTTCAGTCACTTAGTCTTCAGCCTGCTTATCCTGTGTTTACACGCTACCTGTGCTCTATTTTGTTTCATTTCATCATGATGACTATGCTATTGCTTTGTTATCCATGTACCTGAGTACTTATTCCGCTACTTGTAGTTCGTTGCTTAGGAAATTCCTCAAGTAGTATTTCCTCAGCGATGAATTCATAAAAATCACCTATTCACCCCCCTCTAGTCGATATAACGCACTTTCACCCCCGGGTCTCTTTTCCAATATATTTGCTTTCAAGCTCTATTTTGGTATTCACTCTTTTCTTTATTTGCAACTTTTATTTTCAGATCTATTAAACCAAAAATACAAAAATACCTTGCTGCACTTTATTTTATTTGGCGTTCGATCTATCAATATTTACTACTCTCTCACGTCCGTTTGCCAATTTTTGGCACCGTTGCCCGAAAGGGATTGACAACCCCTTTTACACGTAGGGTTGTGAGTATTTATTATTTGTGTACAGGTGTTGTTTACGTAGTGTTGCTTGGTTCTCCTACTGGTTCGATAACCTTGGTTTCATCACTGAGGGAAATACCTACCGCCGCTGTGCTGCATCATCCCTTCCTCTTTGGGGAAATACCGACGTAGCTTCAAGCCGCATCATCCAGCTCGTCGGTAGGCTCCTCCTCCTCTTCCTCTTACTGAGCGTGCTCGGCAGAGGAGAGGCTGCCGGAAGTAGTACAAAGCACCTCCGTAGTAGTAGTATTTAGGGGCTATTTTGTTCAGTTCATCTGACTATAGATGTGGTGGAACTGTACAACATACTTAAACTTAGCTAGTATATATAGTTGAACTAGCTATTTCAGTACGTGGTTGGCAACAATTGGGGAAAAATTTGGTCGGTTCAGCTGTCGAGTTGAACTGTTTGTATAAAGAACGACTGCTTAATCTATGAATGAAATCTATGCTTAATTACTGAATTTTAGTTGCAAAAATTAGATAGTGCTAGTGATTTTTAGCTGCACGTTTTGACAAATCGCAGTGTTACAAGGTTGACAAATGGCAATGTTACTAGATCAACAAATGTCAATCTTTCCAGTTTGACAAATGGCAATATACCCAATATGACAGATGCAAATCTTACCAAATTGTCTGTACGTGGTTGCACACGGGTCATCCGAAAAAACCGTTTGCATTGAAGGGAGGTACAAATCCTGCTTGCTAGATTTTCTCTTGGCTTAGCGCCAAAGTCTCGCTTTGCATACCTTATTCAATCTGAACTATTTGCGTTGAAGAGATGCACAAATCCTGCACGGCGAATTTTCCCTTGGCTTACTGCGGAAGACCATAGCTCTCACTTTGCATACAGGTGTTCTATCTAAAATGTTTGCGATGAAGAGCTGCACAAATCCTGCTCGGCACATTTTCCCTTGGCTTACTGGGGAAGCTGTCGGTTTACATACGGGTGTTCTATCTAAAACGTTTGCAATCAAGAGCTGCACAAATCCTGCTCGGCACATTTTTGCTAGGCTTCCTCGGGAAGCTGTCGGTTTGCATACGGGTGTTCTAACTAAAACATTTGCGATGAGTGTTTTATATTTAAAAACCGTATTAAACTGCGGCATGGGCGCCATTAATGGAGAGGATGCGAGCAAGGCGGGCGGCCATGGAAGTCAAAGGGCTCGCTTCCCTGTGAGCCTGCACGGCATACAGCTCGCACGCTTCCCAGTGAGCCTACGCATTGGAGTACAGCTCGCACGCCTCCCGTTTAGTCAAGCACCTATCCGCACGGCACCTCCTAGCCATTAAAAGAGTGAGACATGGCGTCACGTGAATGGTTAACAGAACGCATATGATTTAAAATATACAAAACGTTTGAGATGTTACAGTGGCAGCTATTTGTTTCAAAATGCCTTTGTTGGCTGTTATTCGAGTGCGCCTTCTCTCAAAATGGACACGAAAAATAGCACAGCATGCCGGGTGCCATTCCATGAAAGCATGCCAAGTTTCATGAATTTTAGACGAGTTTTGGATTTACTAGAATTTAAAAACAATGTATCTCAACATTTTGCCGGCAATCAACAGTGCCCTGGTGTTTGAAATTCATTCCCATTTATTGCATGGGACCTAAGCATGCACCCAAGGACACAGATTTGATTTTTCAACCAATTTATATGCACTGGAGCATGTGCATGTAGTTCAAATTTGAATTATGCACATAAAATGCCTAGAAAACCCAGTTAATGTATAAAAATGTCCAAACGAACCCCGAAAAATTTCAAAATTTAACACAACACTCCTGTTGTTCTATGTTGACACTAGAAATTTCTTGAAAGCAATAAGATGCAATGGATATCGTTTCGTCCCCAAAGGTGGCACATTCCCTACCGAAACCATTAGGCTTGTTGTGAGAAGCTCTGGTTTGTGGGAAGCTTATACCCAAACCTGCCCCAAATGGGACAAAATTTTTACCACGGCATGTTGATGCCGCTCCATGATAGCATGCCAAGTTTCATGAATTTCAGACGTGTTTTGGATTTACTAGAATTTAAAAACCATGTATCTCAATGTTTGCGGCCGAGTGACGGTGGCAG
Organism: Thinopyrum elongatum; assembly: GCA_011799875.1. NCBI lineage: Eukaryota > Viridiplantae > Streptophyta > Magnoliopsida > Poales > Poaceae > Thinopyrum > Thinopyrum elongatum. Next base: position 228,385,659 of record CM022297.1, read on the forward strand.
GGTGTTTGACATTCATTCCCATTTCATGCATGGGACCTAAGCATGCAACCAAGGACACAGATTTGAATTTCAACCAATTTATATGCATTAGAGCATGTGCCTGTAGTTCAAATTTGGATTATGCACATAAATGCATTGAAAACTCAATTAGTATATAAAAATGTCCAAACGAACCCCAAAAATTCCAAAATTTAACACAACACTCCTGTTGTTCTATGTTGACACTAGAGAAAAAATTGAAATCAAGAAGAGGCAACGGATATCGTTTCGTCTAGAAAGGTGAAACGTTCCCTACCGTAACCATGAGGCTTGTTGCGAGAAGCTCTGGTTTGTGAGAAGCTTATACCCCAACCTGCCCCAAATGGGACAATATTTTTACCACTACATGTTGATGCCATTCCATGATAGCATGTCAAGTTTCATGAATTTCAGACGAGTTTTTGATTTACTAGAATTTTAAAACCATGTATCTCAATGTTAGCGGGGGAGCGACGGTGGCAAAGGTGTTTCACATTCATTCCCATTTCTTGCATGGGACCTAAGGTTGCAACCAAGGACACATATTTGATTTTTCAACCCGTTTATATGCACTGGAGCATGAGCATGTAGTTCAAATTTGAATTATGCACATAAACGCATAGAAAAGTCAGTTAATGTATAAAAATCTCGAAGCAAACCACAAAAAATCCCAAAAAATGACACAACACTCCTGTTGTTCTACGTTAACACTAGAAATGTTTTGAAAGCAAGAAGAGGCAATGGATATCGTTTTGTCCACAAAGGTGACACGTTTCCCTAACGGAACCATGAGGCTTCTTGTGAGAAGCTCTGGTTTGTGAGAATCTTATACCATAACCTACCCCAAATGGGACAATATTTTTTACCCCAGCATGTTGATGCCATTCCATGATAGCATGCCAAGGTTCATGAATTTCAGACGAGTTTTGGATTTACTAGAATTACAAAAGCAAGCACCTCAACGTTTGCCGGAGAGCCACGGTGCCGTGGTGTTTGAAATTCATCCCCATTTCTTGCATGGGACATAAGCATCAACCCATGGACACATATATCATTTTACAAACCATTTTGGTGCACCGGAGCATGTGCATGTAGTTTAATTTTGAATTGTGCACCTGAAATGCCTAGAAAACCAAGTTAATGTATAAAAATGTCCAAACGAACCCTAAATAATTCCAATTTTTTTGACGACACACCTATAGTTGCATGTTCACTGCAGATAAAAGTTCTAGCAATTCAAACACCATCCTTTGCAGCTGTGACCCCATTATGTAGTTCAAATCAAGACGAAAAATCAAGTAGATCGCACACAGTTTATTATCACCAACCATGTGAGATGCAGCACAAAATATCTTGGAGCACCGTCGAAGTATAGTACGCATACATCTTACGTGAGAAGGTGTGTCGGCTACAGTCCACAGCCGGCGTGTCAAGCACACTAGCTCGCTCCCCAAATATCATTTCACTGTTCAATCGTTGCCGGTGAAAGATGGGGACGTGGACCCGCTTTGTGAGGGCAACTTCGGCGGCCTACTATGGCGAGTGCGCGGCCGCGACGGTCAGGCGCGTGCTAACAAGCTTCATGAGCGCGGCCGCAATATGCAATCGGGCGGCCAAGGCAGCCCAAACGGCCGCTGTTGCTTCTCAGGTGACGGCAGTAACATCTGCCTCGGGGATAGCAACTGGCGAGAGCGGCACATCAGTTGTCCGTTCCGCAGTGGCGGCCTTAGCCCTGATGGAGGCCACCCACGACCATGTCGAGGCCACCCACGCCTAGCTCATGGAGGTCACCGCACAAATCGAATGAAGCTTCTCCGACAATGGTCGGCAACCCACGGCCGAAGAGTTGGCAATCGCCGAGAGCGTTCGAGCAGCCATCCGTTCCTGCGCGGCATACCTTGCCACGATGAAGCCCGCCCAAGCCCAGATCGCGGCCGCCCACGCCCAGCTCGTGGTGGCCTATTCCAAAGATATGGCGGATGCGGATGGCGAGATGCTTGCCGAGTATGGTGCGATGGATGCCATGGAGCCCCTTCCCCAGGAGATCGTCGGGCGCGAGCTGGACATGGAGGAGGCGGCGGAGATCGACGAGCACCAGCCGTAGTAGTACTCTTTGTTTTGTTTAATTAAGAGCGCCGATCTTTAATTTGTTAGAGTAATGTTTATGTCAGCTAGGTCTGTTTAATTGCTGAAATTGCTCGATTAAGAAGTGTGGGTGTGCTGTAGTCTCCTTTGTGTACCCAAATTATGCAATGACGTGGATGACCACTGTAACCAGGGAAATTCGAACCAAAATTTTTCACGTTCAAACTCATCACACACGGGTTAAGCTATATGAATCGTTTGTGATGTTTACACAGTGCTGAATAAGGGACCGTGTCTGATGACACTTTGCGTGCCAGTTTTTTCGCTGAACTGATTCAAAATTTTCCGCTTCCACGGAAATATCTACCTCCCCACCCCCTCCCCCCTTACCAAAAGCCACATTTCCCCTGTTTCCTCCTTCCTTTCCAAGTTGAAACCTTCACTCCTTGCTTGCAGCGCCGCCTCCTCGCCGGCGGCCCTCCTTCACGCTGCTCGGCCTCGTCTATCCAGGCAGGTAATCCACACCCGACTGCCATCCTCCTCCTCCTTCCACATCCCACATGCCTCGACCGCCGGCGTGACACCTTCCACCCAAATCACTGACCCCTCCACCAAATAAGCGCCGCCCTAAGCCATGGTGCATGCAGTATAGCCAAGAGCTCAAGGAGCATTTGGCAGCGGAGAAGCAAATCACGGCCGCACACGCGGATGAGGTCGTGATGGCTGCCATTCGTGCCGACCCCCAGATCTTGGAGGAGCACCTCACTGTCGAGGCCACCGTCGACGCCTCACGTGTCGACGCCATGATGCGGTTGGCTGCTTTAAACGATAGTTCGTGGCGTTTTCTCGAGGCCACCCTCGGTGCCTTCGACAAAGACTACGAGGTGTTTTCTCAGCGTGCATGTGCTTACCTCAACTCGAGAGCCAGCAGGTTGGTGCCCGGAGCGGCTCAGGTAACTCACCACTACGACGAGGGCACCCACGATGCGGAGGCCTCGCCCTCTTCCATGTCCAAGGAGCCAATCATCATCGATATCTCCGACGATGAGGAGTAGCTTGTCTTATTAGCTCACTATAAGGACCCATGTTCAGTTTGCTAGCTACGCCGGTTAAGCATGCTCGGTTTACCCGTTGCATGTCCTGCTCCTGCCTTTCCTTAACAAATTCTAGTGAATTGTGCTATCAACTTTTACCATGCAATCTGTTGCTCTAGTGTATATGTTCTATATGTCGTGCAATGTGGTGCTCACTTATTAACTGTTTGGTTAATTAGTTGTCAGGTTCAGTTAACTATTTGGTTCAATTCTCCAAATGTGATGTTCAATTCTTCAGGGTGCAATTTTGTATTGTCTTCCATGTGAGAAATAAATTGAATTTATCTTTACAAAATACATGAGAAACAAATACAATTGCTATATTTCCAAGTTGTCAAGCATGCTTGGTTTGGTTAACTGTCTGATCTTCTAGTATGTTATACATTGTGCAATGTGGTGCTCAGTTAACGTTTGGTTCACTTGTTGTGGTGTTTAGTTAACTATTTGGTTCAATTCTGCAATGCGATGTTCAATTGTTGTGGGTGCATTCTGTTATTGTATACCATGTGAGAAATAAATCGAATTTGGCTGTACTAAATACATGAGAAACAAATACAATTGCTATATTTCCAAGTTGTTAAGCATGCTTGGTTTGGTTAACTGTTTGATCTTCTATTAGGAGTATGTTATATTGTGCAATGTGGTGCTCAGTTAATGTTTGGTTCATTTGTTGTGGTGTTTAGTTAACTGCTTGGTTCAATTCTGCAATGCGATGTCCAATTGTCGTGGGTAGAATTTTGTATTGTTGTGCATGTGAGGAATAAATCGAATTTGGCTGCACTTAATACATGAGAAACATATACAATTGCTATATTTCCTAGTTCTTAATCATGCTTGGTTTGGATAAATGGGTTTTCAATGTGGCTTGAATTAATCTGATGAATCTGCAATGTGCTTATTTTTCATCAACATATTTTACTAATAGCATGCGAACCCTCACTTAACCTGATCACTAACTACCTTATATGTGTTGCAGGGAAACAATGGGAAGCACTGAGGTTTACAATCGAGGTTTGCACATGCATGGTCCTTTGTCTAATAGCATATTATTGTGCAATTGCAGGAACCATTCTAATATTTAGGTTTTTAACAATTTGGTCTTGCACATGTAGGTCCTGCTGTCAGAGGTTTTGACCCACTGTTCGACCCTTTTTGCATATGGGGAAATGAGTTGTCCATGAATATCAGTCAAGTCAAGAAACTCAGAAAGATTGTTAGGATAAAGAAATTAGCGACAAAAAACAACAAGATCTTTGTCTGCACAATGAAGAAGACATCAGTTCACTACAGGATGGTACTAACTATTATACCTTGCCTTTTTTATTCCTTTGCCCCATTTCTAATATAGAGAAGATATTTATGCACATCCTTGTTTTCAGGCCTTTCCAAAGCAGTTCACTGATGATTACCTCTCAAACCACTTGTATGGTCAGGAGGTGAGGCAGGTATTCATACAACACCCATGGTTCAATATTGAAGTGTTCCTGAAGAGGACGAAGGATGGACGGTCAATCATCCACAGGCACTGGCCTAAAGTTGCAAAGACCTTCAACATCAATGAAGGCTCAGTATTCGCCTTCCGCTTCAGCAGTTTTCCAGATGAGATTCATCTGTCTATGTACCGTCTATTATGCTAATTTTGAAAGGTTATAAATGTTGCATGTGAAACTTGGTGCTGGTGCAGTTGTGTAATGGGGTAGCTGAGTGCTGAAGCTATATGATGTTGTACTCTGATGTATTTCAATTACGAAATCCTGCTTCCTTAATATGAAAATGAAATATATTGTGTGCTTAATATGAAATGTCAATTAGATTAGTAAATGGATTATTAATAATAGGACAATTAGCCTGCTAATGGCCAATTAGCCTACTAATTGGGTTTTCCTATTGCAAACGGTTATTGAGAAAACACCGTGGGCGATGACCTCAGGCAACGCACACAGTTTCTAGGAATAAACCGTGTTGGATCAATGAACAATCACACACGACATCCTCTTGAAAACTTTTTGCGTTAGGCCACCTTGCACAAATGTTTACCACATAAAAACTGTGTGTGATGGACAGCCTTTGCCACACAGTTTCTTCTACGCACCATGTGTGATGCATTCAATAACGCAAACGATAAAGTTGTTAATATCGTGTGCAATGTCAACGCTATCACAAACGATTTAATGGGGAAAATTGTGTGTGATGTACCTGCGAACGGAAATGTTTTCCTTGGAGTGACTGTGTGGGATGTATATATGAACGGAAACGTACTTCTTGGATTAACTATGTGGGATGTACATACTAACGGAAACATATTCCTTGGATTGACTATGTGGAATGTACATACAAACGGAAATGTTTAGCGGGGACTGACTGTGTGGGATGTACTTACGACCGGAAACGATTTCGCCTGTATAATTGTATTTTTTAGCACTACTGTACGTATAACCATATTCGATCGCTCGCCGGTCGCACACGACCTCATTTTGCCAAGCGTGTGTGCCAGGAGGGCATATCCCTGACGGTTTCTGGGTCGTGTGGGAAGGACCCCCCTATCACAGTCACTCACTAGGCAACGGTTCAGAACACCATCGCGGAAAGCGGTTAAAAACTGTTTGTATAGCACCTCGTTGTACCAGTGGAGCCTAGCATGTACAAACATGGTCTCAGAACATTGGAGACCGAAAGGTTGAACGTGAGTCATATAGTAGATATGATTAACATATAGATGTTCACCATTGATGACTACCCCATCTCACGTGATGATTGGACATGGGTTAGTTGATTTGGATCATCTATCACTTAGATAACTTGAGGGATGTTAATTTAAGTGGGAGTTCATTAGTAATTTGATTAATTGAACTTAATTTATCATGAACTTAGTCTTGATAGTATTTGCATATCTATGTTGTAGATCTATGGCCCGTGCTACCGTTCCCTTGAATTTTAATGCGTTCCTAGAGAAAGCTAAGTTGAAAGATGATGGTAGCAACTACACGGACTGGGTCCGTAACTTGAGGATTATCCTCATTGCTGCACAGAAGAATTATGTCCTTGATTCACCGCTAGGTAACCAACCCGTTCCCGTTAATCTGGACGTTCTGAACGCCTGGCAAACGCGGACTGATGACTACTCGATAGTTCAGTGTGCCATGCTTTACGGCTTAGAATCGGGACTTCAAAGATGTTTTGAACGCCACAGAGCATATGAGATGTTCCAAGAGCTGAAATTGATATTTCAAGCTAATGCCCGGGTTGAGAGATATGAAGTCTCCAACAAGTTCTATAGTTGCAAGATGAGGAGAACAATTCTGCCAGTGAACACGTACTCAAAATGTCTGGGTATCATAACCACTTGACTCAGCTGGGAATTGATCTTCCAGTTGAGAGTGTTATTGACAGAGTTCTTCAGTCACTTCCACCAAGCTACAAAGGCTTCATGATGAACTATAATATGCAAGGGATGACGAAAATGATTCCCGAGCTCTTTGCAATGCTTAAGGCCATGGAGGTAGAAATCAAGAAGGAGCATCAAGTGTTGATGGTTAACAAGATCACTAGTTTCAAGAAAAAGGGCAAGGGAAAGAAAGGGAACTTCAAAAAGAATGTCAAGCAAGTTGCCGTTCCCGTGAAGAAGCCCAAAGCTAGACCCAAGCCTGAAACTAAGTGCTTCTACTTCAAAGGAAATGGTCACTGGAAGCGGAACTGCCCCAAATACTTGGCAGATAAGAAGGATGGCAAAGTAAACAAAGGTATATTTGATATACATGTTATTGATGTGTACCTTACTGGTGCTCGTAGTAGCCCCTGGGTATTTGATACCGGTTCAGTTGCTAAGATTAGAAACTTGAAATAGGAGTTGCAGAATAAACGGAGACTAGTTAAGGGCGAGGTGACGATGTGTGTTGGAAGTGTTTCCAAGATTGATATGATCACCATCGCACACTCCCTCTACCTTCGGGATTAGTGATGAGCCTAAATGAATGTTATTTGGTGTGTGCATTAAGCATGAACATGATTAGATTGTGTTTATTGCAAATATGGTTATTCATTTAAGTCAGAGAATAATTGTTGTTCTGTTTACATGAATAAAACCATCTATGGTCATACACCCAATGTAAATGGTTTATTGAATATCGATCGTAGTGATACACATGTTCATCATATTGATGCCAAAAGATACAAAGTTGATAATGATAGTGCAACATACTTGTGGCACTGTCGTTTAGGTCAAATTGGTGTAAAGCGCATGAAGAAACTACATGCGGATGGACTTTTGGAATCACTTGATTATGAATCATTTGATACTTGCGAACCATGCCTCATGGGCAAGATGACCAAAACTCCGTTCTCCGGAACAATGGAGTGAGCTAATGACTTATTGGAAATAATACATACCGATGTATGCGGTCTGATGAGTGTTGAGGCACGTGGCGGGTATCGTTATTTTCTGACCTTCACAGATGATTTGAGTAGGTATGGGTATATCTCCTTGATAAAACACAAGTCTGAAACATTTGAAAAGTTCAAAGAATATCAGAGTGAAGTGGAGAATCATTGTAACAAGAAAATAAAGTTTCTACGATTTGATCGCGGAGGCGAATATTTGAGTTACAAGTTTGGCCTTCATTTAAAACAATGTGGAATTGTTTCACAACTCACGCCACCTGGAACACCACAGCGTAATGGTGTGTCCGAACGTCGTAACTGTACTTTATTAGATATGGTGCGTTCTATGATGTCTCTTACCAATTTGCCTTTATCATTTTGGGGTTATGCATTAGAGACAGACGCATTCATGTTAAATAGGGCACTGTCTAAATTCGTTGAGACGACACCGTATGAACTATGGTTTGGCAAGAAATCTAAGTTGTCGTTTCTTAAAATTTGGGGATGCGATGCTTATGTCAAAAGGCTTCAGCCTGATAAGCTCAAACCCAAATCGAAGAAATGCATCTTCATAGGATACCCTAAAGAAACTATTGGGTACACCTTCTACCATAGATCCGAAGGCAAGATCTTTGTTGCTAAAATGGGTCATTTCTAGAGAAGGAGTTTCTCTCGAAAGAAGTGAGTGGGAGGAAAGTAGAACTTGATGAGGTAATTGTACCTTCTCTCGAATTGGAAAGTAGCACATCAGAGAAAACCATTCCTGTGATGCCTACACAAATTAGAGAGGAAGCTAATGATGATGATCATGAAACTTCGGATCAAGTTACTACCGAACCTCGTAAGTCAACCAGAACACGTTCCGCACCAGAGTGGTACGGTAATCCTGTCCTGGAAGTCATGTTGTTAGACAACGACGAACCTACGAACTATGAAGAAGCTATGATGAGCCCAAATTCCGACAAATGGCTTGAGGCCATGAAATCTGAGATAGGATCCATGTATGAGAACAAAGTATGGACTTTGGTGGACTTGCCCGATAATCGGTAAGCCATAGAGAATAAATGGATCTTCAAGAGGAAGACAGATGCTGATGGTAATATCACTGTCTATAAAGCTCGACTTGTCGCGAAAGGTTTTCGACAAGTTTAAGGGGTTGACTACGATGAGACTTTCTCACCCGTAGCGATGGTTAAGTCTGTCCGAATCATGTTAGCAATTGCCGCATTTTATGATTATGAAACCTGGCAAATGGACGTCAAAACTGCATTCCTTAACGGATTTCTTAAAGAAGAGTTGTATATGATTCAACCAGAAGGTTTTATCGATCCTAAAGGTGCTAACAAAGTGTGCAAGCTCCAGCGATCCATCTATGGACTGGTGCAAGCATCTCGGAGTTGGAATATACGCTTTGATGAGGCGATCAAAGCATATGGTTTTATGCAGACTTACGGTGAAGCCTGTATTTACAAGAAAGTGAGTGGGAGCTCTGTAGCATTTCTGATATTATATGTGGATGACATATTGTTGATTGGAAATGATATAGAATTTCTGGATAGCATAAAAGGATACTTGAATAATAATTTTTCAATGAAAGACCTCGGTGAAGCTACTTTCATATAGGGCATCAAGATCTATAGGGATAGATCGAGACGCTTAATAGGACTTTCACAAAGCACATACATTGACAAAGTTTTGAAGAAGTTCGAAATGGATTTGTCAAAGAAAGGGTTCTTGCCTCTGTTCCAAGGTGTGAAGTTGAGTAAAGAGTCAAAGCCCGACCACGGCAGAAGATAGAGAGAGAATGAAAGTCATTCCCTATGCCACAACCATAGCTTCTATAAAGTATGCCATGCTGTGTACCAGACCTGTTGTGTGCCTTGCCATGAGTTTGGCAAGGGGGTACAATAGTGATCCAGGAGTGGATCACTGGACAACGGTCAAAATTATCCTTAGTTACCTAAGAGGACTAAGGAAATGTTTCTCAGTTATGGAGGTGATAAAGTGTTCATCGTAAAGAGTTACGTTGATGCAAGCTTTGACACCGATTCGGATGACTCTGAGTCTCAATCTGGATACGTATTGAAAGTGGGAGCAATTAGTTAGAGTAGCTCCATGCAAAGCATTGTAGACATAGAAATTTGCAAAGTACGTACGGATCTGAATATGGCAGACCCGTTGACTAAACCTCTCTCACAAGCAAAACATGATCAGACCTTAGTACTCTTTGGATATTAATCACATGGCGATGTGAACTAGATTATTGACTAGTAAACTCTTTGGGTGTTAGTCACATGGCGATGTGAATTATGGGTGTTAATCACATGGCTATGTGAACTAGATTATTGACTCTAGTGCAAGTGGGAGACTGATGGAAATATGCCCTAGAGGCAATAATAAAGTTGTTATTATTATATTTCCTTAATCATGATAAAGGTTTATTATTCATGCTAGAATTGTATTGGCCGGAAACTTAAATACATGTGTGGATACATAAACAAATACCGTGTCCCTAGTGAGCCTCTACTAGACTAGCTTGTTAATCAAAGATGGTTAAGGTTTCCTAACCATGGACATGTGTTGTCATTTGATAATGGGATCACATCATTAGGAGAATGATGTGATGGATAAGACCCATCTGTTAGCTTAGCATATGATCGTTCAGTTTATTGCTACTACTTTCCCTTCAATTGATTCCAATTCCAAGATCGAATATCATCGCATAGCCTATACCATGCTAATGCTTTTCCCTTCAAAGATAAAGGGAAAACCTTCTTCTTAGCTTCATCTCCGGGTAAACCTACAAGCTTAAATAATCCACAAATCTCATCCACATATATCAAGTGCATATCAGGATGTTCAGTTCCATCTCCTGCATAAGGATTAGCTAGAAGTTGTTCTATCATACCCGAAGGAATTTCATAACCAATATTTTCAGTAAGTGAAGTAGGTTGAGGGGTAACTAATTGTGGTTCCGGTCGAGGTGAAGATACCCCGAACAAACCCCTCAAAGGATTGTTTTCCATAGTAACAAGTGACAATAAATTTCAGCACGTAGTAATAATTTTTCCTTACCGATTTCCACTTACCAAGAGCACTTCACTCCCCGGCAACGGCGCCAGAAAAGAGCCTTGATGACCCACAAGTACAGGGGATCAATCGTAGTCCTTTCGATAAGTAAGAGTGTCAAACCCAACGAGGAGCAGAAGGAAATGACAAGCGGTTTTCAGCAAGGTAATGTCTGCAAGCACTGAAATTATAAGTAACGAGTAGTTTGGTAGCAAGATAATTTGTAACGAGCAAGTAACAGTAATGGTAACAAAAGTGCAGCAAGGTAGCCCAATCCTTTTGAGGCAAAGGACAGGCAAAAATGGTCTCTTATGATAAGCAAAGCGTTCTTGAGGGTACACAGGAATTTCATCTAGTCACTTTCATCATGTTGGTTTGATTTGTGTTCGCTACTTTGATAATTTGATATGTGGGTGGACTGGTGCTTAGGTGCTGTTCTTACTTGAACAAACCTCCTACTTATGATTAACCCCCTCGCAAGCATCCGAAACTACGAGAAAAGTATTAAGAATAAATCTAACCATAGCATTAAACTTTTGGATCCAAATCAGTCCCTTACGGAATAGCGCATAAACTAGGGTTTAACCTTCTGTCACTCTCGCAACCCATCATCTAATAACTACTCCACAATGCATTCCCTTAGGCCCAAATATGGTGAAGTGTCATGTAGTCAACGTTCACATGACACCACTAAGGGAATCACAACATACATATCATCAAAATATCGAACACATATCAAGTTCACATGATTACTTGTAACAAGATTTCTCCCGTGACCTCAAGAACAAAAGTAACTACTCACAAATGATAATCATGCTCAAGATCAGAGGGGTATTAAATAGTATAATGGATCTGAACATATAATCTTCCACCAAATAAACCATATAATAATCAACTACAAGATGTAATCAACACTACTAGTCACCCACAAGTACCAATCTATAGTTCCGGTACCAAGATTGGACACAAGAGATGAACTAGGGTTTGAGAGGAGATGGTGATGTTCAAGATTTTGATGGAGATTTCCCTCCCCAAGATGGGAGAGTTGTTGGTGATGATGATGACGATGATTTCCCCCTCCGGGAGGGAAGTTCCCCCGGCGGAATCGCTCCGTCGGAGGGCAAAAGTGCTCCTGCCCAAGTTCTGCCTTGAGATGGCGGCGCTTCGTCCTGAAAGTCCTCCTCTTATTTTTTTTCTAGGTCAAAATGACTTACATACCAGAAGAGGGGCACCGGAGGTGAGCCGAGGAGGGCACAACCCACCAGGGCACGCCTGGGCTCCCTGGCGCGCCCTGGTGGGTTGTGCCCACCTGGTGGGCCCCCTTTGGTAGTTATTTGCTCCAATAATTCTTATTTATTCCATAAAAATTCCTCGTGAAGTTTTAGCTCATTTGGAGTTGTGCAGAATAGGTAGCCTGACGTAGCTTTTTCAGGTCCAGATTTCCAGCTGCCGGATTCTCCCTCTTTGTGTGAACCTTGCATATTACGAGAGAAAAGGCATTAGAATTACTCCAAAAAGCATTATTATGCATAAAAACATCATAACTAACAGTAGGAAAACATGATGCAAAATGGACGTATGAACTCCCCCAAGCTTAGACCTCGCTTGTCCTCAAGCGAAAACCAAAATCGAAAAACAAGTCCACATGCTTAGAGAGAGAGGTGTCGATAAAAACAAAATACGGACATAGAAGCATCATGTATATTATTATAACAACAACAATCTTTAATATAAAACTTTATCATAGAACTTCTCATGAACAAGTAACAATTCATCACAACATCGAAGTATAAAGCATAAACTCTATTGAAAACCAACAAACTCTGTTCTCAGTCAACTTTGCAACTACAATTCATCATCTTTTCAGGAAGGGTCACGTATCGGAGCCCTTTTTGGCAAGTCCACATACTCAACCATCATATAGTCTTCTATGATTGCTAACACTCACCGCATACACATGAGCAAAACGTTTCAATCGGACACCCAACATACTCACCTCGAGGGCGATGTCAACTATAATTACTCATGCTACTCATATCCAACTGGATATATGTGCCTAGATCTTTCCTCACCACATGATGCTTGCCAAAAGAGAAAATAAAAAGGAATAGAGAGAAGAACTTTGCCTCTTGCATAAAAGTAAATACATAAAAGTAAAAGATAGGCCTTTCGCAGAGGGAAGCAGAGGTTGCCATGTGCTTATTTGTTTGTATGCTCAATCCTTTAATGCAAAAGAATGTCATGTTATATTGCCCCTTATGATAGCAACCTTTATTATGCAGTCTGTCACTTTTATTCTTTGCCATCATAAGTTCATTAAACGCTCAATTTTCTCTTGCACTAAATGATCCAACACTTTTAGAAGCAATTTTTATTGCCTTTTTGCACCGATGATAACTTACTTGAAGGATCTTACTCAATCCATAGGTAGGTATGGTGGACTCTCAAAATAATATGTGGGTTTAAGGGTTTTTGGATGCACAAGTAGTATATCTACTTAATGCGGAATTTTTGGCTAGCAAAGATGGGGGGAAAGCACCACATGTTAAAGGATCTATGACAATATAACTTCTATGTGAATATGAACAAACATGAATCATTACGTTGTCTTCCTTGTCCAGCGTCAACAATTTTGGCATATAATATTTTGATGGGGGCTCACAATCACAAAAGATGTCCAAGATAGTATATTTGCATGTGAATCTTCTCTTCCCTTATTAATTCTTTCATGAATTGCATCATTGACCAATGCTATGTTTGTCAATCTCCCATAAAATTTCCTACTTATACTCTTCCTTATGTGATGCCATTACTTACCATAAGATTAGCATATGATCTTTTTCATTTATTTCTTTTCTTTTTACTGAACATGAAAGTAAAGAAAACAAAACTCAAACTAAACTTTATTATATATCTCGCACACGATTACAAAGATAGATCACTAAGCAAACACTCGAAAAGAAAGGATCGAACTAAACTTTTATTCATCTAAAGCAAAAGATAACTATGGATCGAACTAAGATAAGTAAAGGCAAAAGATAGTGGAGGTGATACGATACCGGGGCACCTCCCCCAAGCTTGGCACAAGCCAAGGGGAGTGCCCATACCCGATTACTCAATTTTCTTTTGTTGATGAAGAAGGAGGTGGTGGTGATGAAGCAGTGGCGATCTCGTCCTTCATGATCAAGAGATTCTTCAATCTACGGATGACACTCCGGAGGGCGATAATATGCTCTTGCAATAGAATATTTTCACCGATGAGATATTTATTTTGCACACGAACAGTTTCGATGATTCGAAAGGCTTCAATCTCGGTGGGGGTGAGATGATCATAGTAAGGTTTAAGGATATCTTCTTCTTCTTCCTCGGCAAGCAAGGCCTGCTCAACCACCGGCGCTTGATCTCCAGTAGCCTCCTTGCTTTTGTCCCCTTTAACGGCTTCTAAGGGCTCTTCTCTCTTCAGCTCGATTTTCATCAACCAAGCATCCTCTTCCAGGTTGTTGGAGGAGGAAGAAGACATGATGCCTGGCTTAACAGATCTGACTGAAAACAACAAGAAAAGAAAACAGAAGATTTCTCCGCGATACGGTGGTCAATAGGTTCGGGGGGGGGGGTATATAAAGATTTTTTATCTTGGGAAACAAGCAAACGGAAGAAAAACGGAGTCCGGAAGGTACCCGTGGTGGGCACAACCCACTGGGTGCGCCTGGCAAGCCAGGCGCGCCCTGGTGTCTTGTGCCCACCAGGGGTGCCTTCCTGGTTGTTTCTTATTTTCCTAAAAAAAATATTCCAAAACGGACAGAAAATATTTTTGCGGATTTTTCGGAGTCCGTTTACTTACCATATCACGTACCTCCTTTTTTTCACGATTCTGGAGTGGTCCGGAAGGTTTCCTTTATGTGTTCTTCCGGTGTCATGGTTTGGATAATATTGCTTTCAACATTAATGGGTGTACCTGAGATATAATGTTTTATTCTTTGCCCATTGACAACCTTCGGGTTAGTACCTTCGGCATTATTTATCTTGATGGCTCCGGATCGATAAACCTCCTCGATAACATAAGGTCCCTCCCATTTGGAGAGGAGTTTTCCTGCAAAGAATCTGAAATGAGAGTTGTACAAAAGAACATATTCTCCAACTTTGAACTCACGCTTTTGGATTCTTTTGTCATGCCATCTTTTAAATTTTTCTTTAAATAATTTGGCATTTTCATAGGCTTGGGTTCTCCATTCATCTAGTGAGCTAATATCAAATAACCTCTTTTCACCGGCAAGTTTGAAATCATAGTTGAGTTCTTTAATTGTCCAATATGCTTTATGTTCTAACTCAAGAGGCAAATGACAAGCTTTTCCATAAACCATTTTATACGGAGACATACCCATAGGATTTTTATATGCTGTTCTATAAGCCCAAAGTGCATCATCTAACTTCTTAGACCAATTCTTTCGGGACCTATTGACAGTTTTTTGTAATATTAATTTTATTTCTCTATTGCTAAGTTCAACTTGACCACTAGACTGAGGATGATAAGGTGATGCAATTCTATGGTTAACATCATATTTAGCAAGCATTTTACGGAAAGCATCATGAATAAAATGTGAACCACCATCAGTCATCAAATATCTAGGGACTCCAAACCTTGGGAAAATGACTTCCTTAAGCATTTTAATAGAAGTGTTGTGATCAGCACTACTAGTTGGAATAGCTTCTACCCACTTAGTAACATAATCAACAGCAACCAAAATATGTGTATACCCATTAGAGGAAGGAAAAGGTCCCATGTAATCAAATCCCCAAACATCAAATGGTTCAACAGCAAGAGAATAATTCATAGGCATTTCCTGACGCTTACCAATATTACCAATTCTTTGACATTCATCGCAAGATAAAACAAACTTACGGGCATCCTTGAAGAGAGTAGGCCAATAAAAACTAGATTGCAATACCTTGTGAGCAGTTCTATCTCCCACATGATGTCCTCCATAAGCTTCGGAGTGACATTTCCATAGGATTTGTCCCAGTTCATGCTCAGGTACACAACGTCTAATAATACCACCTACTCCTTCTTTATAAAGATGTGGGTCATCCCAAAAGTAATGTCTTAAATCATAGAAGAATTTTTTCTTTTGTTGGTATGTGAAGCTAGGTGGTATATATTTAGCAACAATATAATTGGCATAGTCAGCATACCAAGGAGTGTTATGAGAAACATTTATTGCGGCTAGTTGTTCATCAGGAAAACTATCATTAATAGGTTGTGGGTCATCAAGAATATTTTCTAACCTAGACAAGTTATTAGCCACGGGGTTCTCAGCTCCCTTTCTATCAGTGATATGTAAATCAAATTCTTGTAGCAAAAGAACCCACCTAATGAGTCTAGGTTTAGCATCCTTCTTTTCCATAAGATATTTTATAGCAGCATGATCGGTGTGAACAGTCACTTTAGAATCAACAATGTAAGATCTAAATTTATCACAAGCAAACACCACTGCTAAGAATTACTTTTCAGTAGTAGCATAATTTCGTTGAGCATTGTCCAGAGTTTTACTAGCATAATGAATAACATTTAATTTCTTATCGACTCTTTGTCCTAGAACAGCACCAACAGCATAATTTCAAAAGGCAAGTTCCAATCAGGTGGTTGAACAATAGGTGCAGAAATCAAGGCTTTCTTAAGTGTTTCAAAGGCTTCTACACAATCATCATAAAAAACAAATGGAACATCCTTTTGTAAAAGATTTGTAAGAGGCCTAGAAATTTTAGAGAAGTCTTTAATAAACCTCCTATAGAAACCAGCAAGACCGAGGAAACTACGAATACCTTTGATATCTTTAGGGCATGGCATTTTCTCAATTGCATCAACTTTAGCTTTATCCACCTCAATACCTTGTTCAAAAATTTTATGTCCCAAGACAATACCTTCATTAACCATAAAGTGGCACTTCTGCCAATTCAAGACGAGATTAGTTTGCTCACATCTCTGCAAAACTCGATCAAGGTTGCTCAAGCAATCATCAAAAGAAGTTCCATAAACGGAAAAATCATCCATGAAAACCTCAACAATCTTCTCACAAAACTCGGAGAATATAGCAGTCATACATCTTTGAAAGGTAGCAGGTGCATTGCATAAACCAAAAGGCATACGTCTATAAGCATAAGTTCCAAAAGGGCAAGTAAAGGTGGTTTTCTCTTGATCAGGTTGTGAGATAGGTATTTGAGAAAAATCGGAATATCCATCAAGAAAGCAAAAATGTGTGTGCTTTGATTGTCTTTCTAACATTTGATCAATAAAAGGCAGAGGGTAATGATCTTTTCTAGTAGCTTTATTTAGTTTTCTAAAATCAATTACCATTCTGTAGCCAGTGATAATTCTTTGTGGAATAAGTTCATTCTTATCATTAGGAACAACGGTAATACCTCCCTCTTTAGGGACACTATGAACAGGACTTACCCATCTACTATCAGCTATGGGATAGATTATACCTACTTCCAGAAGCTTCAGTATTTCTGTTCTTACCACTTCTTCATTTTAGGATTTAAACGTCGTTGGTGATCAACAACAGGTTTAGTATCAGGCTCCATATTAATTTTATGCTGACAGAGAGTGGGACTAATGCCCTTTAAATCATCAAGAGTATATCCAATGGCAGCTCGGTGCTTCTTCAGAACCTTCAATAATCTTTCTTCTTCATGTTTCTGAAAGGTTAGCACTAATAATAACAGGATAAATCTTTTTCTCATCAAGATAAGCATATTTCAAAGTATCTGGCAATTATTTTGATTCAAACACATGATCACCTTTAGGTGGAGGAGGCCCTCCTAGAGTTTCAATAGGCAAATTGTGTTTAAGCAGAGGACGTTGTTCAAAGAAAATCTTATCTATTTCATTTCTTTCATGCAGATGCATATCATTTTCGTGGTCTAGCAAATATTGTTCTAGTGAATCGGTAGGAGGCACAGCAATAGAAGCAAGACCAATTATTTCATCCTTACTAGACAAATCTTTATTATGATGTTTTCTACTGAACTTGGAAAAATTAAACTCATGAGACTCATCACCAAAACTAACACCGATAGTTTGCTTCTCGCAATCTATTTTAGCATTAACAGTGTTCAAGAAAGGTCTACCAAAGATAATGGGACAAAAGTCATCTTGTGGGGAACCAAGAAAAATAAAATCAGTAGGGTATTTTATTTTCCCACACAAGACTTCAACATCTCTAACAATCCCAAGTGGTGTGATGGTGTCCCTATTAGCAAGTTTAATAGTAACATCTATGTCTTCTATTTCAGCGGGTGCTATATCATTCATAATTTCTTGATATAAGGTAAAATGAATGGCACTCACGCTAGCACCTATGTCGCATAAACCATGATAACAGTGATCTCCTATTTTAACTGAGACAACAGGCATGCCAACAACGGGTCTATGTTTATCTTTTTCATCGGGTTTGGCAATTCTAGCAGCTTCATCACAGAAGTAAATAACATGCCCATCTATATTTTCAACCAAGAGATCTTTAACCATAGCAACACTAGGTTCTACTTTGATTTGTTTAGCAGGTTTGGAAGTTCTAATATAACTTTTGATGACCACAGTTGAGACTTTAGCATGTTCCTTTATCCTAACAGGGAAAGGTGGTTTTTCAATATAAGCAGTAGGCACAACTAGATCAACATTGTAAATAATAGTTTCATCTTTAGCTATTACTGGTTCTTTAATTTCTTCTTTGATAGGTGGGTGATATTTAAACCACTTCTCCTTAGGGAGGTCAACATGCGTAGCAAATGATTCACAAAAGGAGGCTACTATCTCAGAGTCAAGTCCATATTTAGTGCTAAACTTTTGAAAAGCATAGGTATTCATAAAAGATTTAACACAATCATACTTGAGCTTAATACCTGACTCTTTACCTTTGTCGAGGTCCCAATCTTCAGAGTTGCATTTAATTCTTTCTAAAAGATCCCACCGGAAGTCAATAGTCTTCTTCATAAAGGAACCAATACAAGAAGTATCAAGCATGGATCGATCATCATGAGAAAGCCGAGCATAAAAATTCTGAATAATAATTTCTCTTGAGAGCTCATGATTGGGGCATGAATATAACATTGACTTAATCCTCCCCCAAGCTAGAGCGATACTTTCTCCTTCACGAGGCAAAAAATTATATATATAATTCCGATCACGATGAACTAGATGCATAGGATAAATTTTTTGGTGAAATTCCAATTTCAATCGATTCCAATTCCAAGATCCAATATCATCGCATAGCCTATACCATGCTAATGCTTTTCCCTTCAAAAATAAAGGGAAAACCTTCTTCTTAGCTTCATCTCTGGGTAAACCTGCAAGCTTAAATAATCCACAAATCTCATCCACATATATCAAGTGCATATCAGGATGTTCAGTTCCATCTCCTGCATAAGGATTAGCTAGCAGTTGTTCTACCATACCCGAAGGAATTTCATAACCAATATTTTCAGTAGGTGTAGTAGGTTGAGGAGTAACTAATTGTGGTTCCGGTCGAGGTGAAGATACCCCGAACAAACCCCTCAAAGGATTGTTTTCCATAGTAACAAGTGACAATAAATTTCAGCATGTAGTAATAATTTTTCCTTACCGATTTCCACTTACCAAGAGCGCTTCACTCCCCGGCAACGGCGCCAGAAAAGAGCCTTGATGACACACAAGTATAGGGGATCAATCGTAGTCCTTTCAATAAGTAAGAGTGTCGAACCCAACGAGGAGCAGAAGGAAATGACAAGCGGTTTTCAGCAAGGTAATGTCTGCAAGCACTGAAATTATAAGTAACGAGTAGTTTGGTAGCAAGATAATTTGTAACGAGCAAGTAACGGTAATGGTAACAAAAGTGCAGCAAGGTAGCCCAATCCTTTTGAGGCAAAGGACAGGCAAAAACGGTCTCTTATGATAAGCAAAGCGTTCTTGAGGGTACACAGGAATTTCATCTAGTCACTTTCATCATGTTGGTTTGATTTGTGTTCGCTACTTTGATAATTTGATATGTGGGTGGATCGGTGCTTAGGTGCTGTTCTTACTTGAACAAACCTCCTACTTATGATTAACCCCCTTGCAAGCATCCGCAACTATGAGAAAAGTATTAAGAATAAATCTAACCATAGCATTAAACTTTTGGATCCAAATCAGTCCCTTACGGAATAGCGCATAAACTAGGGTTTAAGCTTCTGTCACTCTCGCAACCCATCATCTAATAACTACTCCACAATGCATTCCCTTAGGCCCAAATATGGTGAAGTGTCATGTAGTTGACATTCACATGACACCACTAAGGGAATCACAACATACATATCATCAAAATATCAAACACATATCAAGTTCACATGATTACTTGCAACAAGATTTCTCCCGTGACCTCAAGAACAAAAGTAACTACTCACAAATGATAATCATGCTCAAGATCAAAGGGGTATTAAATAGCATATTGGATCTGAACATATAATCTTCCACCAAATAAACCATATAGTAATCAACTACAAGATGTAATCAACACTACTAGTCACCCACAAGTACCAATCTATAGTTCTGGTACAAAGATTGAACACAAGAGATGAACTAGGGTTTGAGAGGAGATGGTGATGTTGAAGATGTTGATGGAGATTGTCCTCCCCAAGATGGGAGAGTTGTTGGTGATGATGATGACGATGATTTCCCCCTCAGGGAGGGAAGTTCCCCCGACGGAATCGCTCCGCCGGAGGGCAAAAGTGCTCCTGCCCAAGTTCCGCCTTGAGACGGCGGCGCTTCATCCCGAAAGTCCTCCCCTTATTTTTTCTAGGTCAAAAAGACTTATATACCAGAAGAGGGGCACTGGAGGTGGGCCGAGGTGGGCACAACCCACCAGGGCGCGCCTGGGCTCCCTGGCACGCCCAGGTGGGTTGTGCCCACCTGGTGGGCCCCTCTGGTAATTATTTGCTCCAATAATTCTTATTTATTCCATAAAAATTCCTCGTAAAGTGTCAGCTCATTTGGAGTTGTGTAGAATAGGTAGCCTGACGTAGCTTTTTCAGGTCCAGATTTCCAGCTGCCGGAATTCTCCCTCTTTGTGTGAACCTTGCATATTATGAGAGGGAAAGCATTAGAATTACTCCAAAAAGCATTATTATGCATAAAAACATCATAAATAACAGTAGGAAACATGATGCAAAATGGACGTATCAGGGGGCGCCTTAGGGCTTCCTCCTCTCCCCCCTCCACCTATATATATGTGAGGAGGGAGAGGGGCAACACACACCATGATTCCCAAGCCGTGTGTGGCGCCCCTCTCCCTCTAGTTCGTCCTCGGTCATAATTTTTGTAGTGCTCGGCGAAGCCCTACGGAGATAGTTGCACCACCACCGTCACCACACTGTCGTGCTACCGGAACTCATCTACTACTTCGCCCGTCTTGCTGGATCAAGAAGGTGAGGACGTCATCGAGCTTAACGTGTGCTGAGCTCGGAGGTGCCGTACGTTCGGTACTTGATCGAGCGGATCGTGAAGGTGTACAACTACATCAACCACGTTGATAAAATCTTCCACTTAACGGTCTACGAGGGTACGTAGACACACTCTCCTCTCTCGTAGCAATGCATCTCCATGGATAGATCTTGCGTGTGCATAGAATTTTTTTTTGTTTTCCATGCAATGTTCCCCAACATAAACGTCTCCTCAATGAGTCCATTGGACTTGTTGAGGACACGGTAAGCATGAGAGTTTGTAGCATAACCAAAAAATATGCCCTCTTGAGCTCTAGGTCCAAACTTACACAAATGAACACCTTTCTTGAGAATGAAACATTTACACCCAAACACCCGAACACCCGAAAGTACTTGAGATTGGGCTTCTTACTGGTAAGTATCTCATATGGAGTCTTGTTCAAGCCTTTGTTGAGATAGAGCCAATTGGATGCATGACAAGCAGTGTTGATGGCTCCGGCCCAAAAGTTGTACGGAGATTTGAATTCCTCCATCATGGTCCTTGCCGCATCCATCAAGGTCCGGTTCTTCCTCTCCGCAACACCATTTTGTTGAGGGGTATATGGTGCGGAGTATTGATGCTTGATCCCCTCATCACTAAGGAACTCATCCAAGGTGTAGTTCTTGAACTCGGTGTCGTTATCACTTCTAATCATCAATATCTTTGCATCATGCTGACGTTGAGCTTCATTTGCAAAGTCGATGACGGTTTGTGGGTCTCGATCCTCCTCTTGAAGAAGTATACCCAAGTGTATCTTGAGTAATCATCCACAATCACTAAGAAATATTTTCTTCCCCCAAGACTATCAAAGTACGGAGGACCAAAAAGATACATATGAAGGAGCTCCAAGGGCCTCTTTGAGTAGATGATAGTCGTGGGTCGGTGAGCCTTTTCATGTAGCTTTCCTTCAATACAAGCACTACAAGCACGATCTTTGGCAAAACTCACATTTGTTAGCCCACGAACATGATCCTTTTGAGGAGACTTTGCAAAAATCTCATATTGACGTGGGCTAAATGGCGATGCCAAAGCCACCCCACGTCAATTTTAGCCATTAGGCAAGTCACGGTATTAGAGGGTCGCTCCAAAAAGTTAACCACATAAAGAACACTCTCGACATGTGATACGTCTCCAACATATCTATAATTTTTGATTGTTCCATGCTGTTATATTATCATTCTTGGATGTTTTACAATCATTTTATAGCAACTTTATATCATTTTTTGGGACTAACCTATTGACATAGTGCCCAGTGCGAGCTGCTGTTTTTTGCTTGTTTTTTACTTCGCAGAATATCAGTACCAAACAGAGTCCAAACGCAGCAAAACTTTTCGAAGATTTTTTTTGGACCAGAAGACAACTTGGGAGCCAAGGAAACACCTGGGGGGAGGCCCGTGGGGCCCATGATACACCAGGGTGCGCCAGAGGCCCCTGGCGCGCCCTAATGTATCATGGGGCCCACGGAGGTCCTCTCAACTGCCTCTCGGCTCTATAAATACCCAAATATTCCAGAAACCCTAGGGGAGTCGATGAAACACAATTCCAGCCGCCGCAAGTTCCAGAACCACGAGATCCAATCTAACACAATCACAGAGGGGTTCATCATACTCATTGGTGCCTCTCCGATGATGCGTGAGTAGTCCACCATAGTCCTACGGGTCAGTAGGCAGTAGCTGGATGGCTTCTTCTCTCTTTTTGATTCTCAATACAATGGTCCCTTGGAGATCTATTTGATGTAATGACTTTTGGCGGTGTGTTTGTTGGGATCCGATGAAATTCGAGTTTATGATCAGATCTATATCCATGAATATTATTTGGGTTTTCTTTGATCTCTTATATGCATGATTATTTATAGCCTCGTATTTCTTCTTCAAATCTTTGGTTTAGTTAGGCCAACTAGATCGATTTTTCTTGCAATGGGAAGAGGTGCTTTGTGATGGGTTCGATATTACGGTGTCCTCACCCAATGACAGAAGGGGTAGCGAGGCACGTATTTATCGTTGCTATTAAGGATAACAAGATGGGGTCTATTCCTACATGAATAGATCTTGTCTACATCATGTCATCATTCTTATTGCATTACCCTGTTTCTCCATGAACTTAATACACTAGATGCATGCTGGATAGCGGTCGATGTGTGTACTAATAGTAGTAGATGCTGAAACATTTCGATCTACTAATCTTGGACGTGATGCCTATATATTGATCATTGCGTTGGATATCATCATAATTATTTGTTCTTCTATCAATTGCCCAATAGTTAATTTGTTTGCCCACCGTATGCTATTTTCTCGAGAGAAGCCACTAGTGAAATCTACGGCCCCCAGGTCTATCTTTCATCATATTGCTTTCAGATCTATCTTTTATCGCATTTGTTTTCAGATCCATTATTCCAAAAACCCAAAAATACCTTGCTGCACTTTTTCTTTACTTATTTTATTTCGCGTTTTATTCAGATCTATTTATCCAGTCTCATACAAACCAATCTATCTTTTTACCGTGGAGAGATTGACAACCTCTCTTACGTGTCGGGTTGCAAGTATTTGTTCTTTATGTGCAGGTACCGTTTACATAGTGTTGCTTGGTTCTCCTACTGGATTGATACCTTGGTTTCATAACTGAGGGAAATACTTACCATAGCTATGATGCATCATCCCTTCCTCTTTGGGGAAATACGGACGAAGTCTAAGCCATGTCAAAGTAATTTCTGGCGCCGTTGCCGGGGAGGATCAAGTCAAGATAGTCTCCCGTCAACTTGCCAATTTCTGGCGTCTTTGCCGGGGAGACATCATCAACATCTATCAGGTTCCTAATCACAAATCTCATCTCCTTGCATTTTACATTATTTGCCATTTGCCTCTCGTTTTCATCTCCCCCACCTCACAAAAATTTGCCTTTTTATTCGCCTTCTTTTTTCGCCTTTTTCTCATCAGATCTCTTGTTTACGTGTGATCTTGCTTGCCCAGCTTGTTATTATGGCTAGTTCTTCCTCTATTGCGTGCACCCCCGAGAACGAAGTTCTCAATTTTAAGCATAGGGGAGGGGAGAATCTAAAAGATGCTTGGTTTAGGATTTGCAATGCTCATAATAGATCTATTCGTAAGCAATCTACCATTGTTCTTCTTCCCAGTTTTTATGTGGGTATCACAACTTGGTATAGATTTGTTCTTGACACTATCACTGGGGGGAATTTCTTAATGTTCCCTACTTTGGATGCTTTTAATGCTATGGGAGATCTAGTGGGTGCACCACCTATCACTTTCAATGAAACGGTTTTAACTCTTAAGCGTGTTATGCAAAGGTTAGATTCTATTGAAAAGAAAATGCTCACCGAAGAAAATATTGAAAAATTAGATTAAAGGATCCACAATCTTGCTAATAGAATTGGGTCAAAAGCGGGAGACGCTTTTAATACTAAAGGAAAAGGAACCCGTAGTTAACGAGAGAATGGAAGAGAGCCCCCTCTAGAATTGATAAGTTGGAAGAATATTTTAGTAATTTGAGCTTGGCTTTTTCTTCCGTTAAAACTATTGAAAAAACTCCTATAAATATTTTCAAGCCTACACAAGTCACTAAGAACAAGGGTGCTACTTCTAATAGCAACAATGAAGATCTCAAAATGATTAGTATTCACCCTAATTTTGTTGAAGTAGTAAAAGGCCCTTCTTGCAAGAATGAATTCTTCAATCTTATTCCTAGAAGTATTGTTATTGAAAATATTCATGCTAAATACTTGAATAATTCTAGTTGTGTAATTGAGGAGATGGAAACCAAAGATGACAATACTTGAATCTATGCACTATGCCTAGTTAGGGGCATAAAACGATAACGCTTGTTGGGAGGCAACCCAATGAATAAAATTTATTATTGCCTTTTTCTTTCTGTTCTTGAGTGTTTGCACAATTATGCCTCTGTTATGATTGTGTTTTTATGTTTTAATTAGTATTTGTGCCAAGTAAAGCCTTTGGGATCATGTTGGGTAATAGTTGATTTGATCTTGTTGAAAAACAGAAACTTTTG
This sequence comes from Thinopyrum elongatum, assembly GCA_011799875.1. Classification (NCBI taxonomy): domain Eukaryota; kingdom Viridiplantae; phylum Streptophyta; class Magnoliopsida; order Poales; family Poaceae; genus Thinopyrum; species Thinopyrum elongatum. The sequence continues at coordinate 228,410,814 of CM022297.1, forward strand.
TGTCCAGTAGCAGAATTGTTTAAATTCATAGAAGCGACGAAAAATTCTGAATTATTTACACACGATTGATATACAAATTTCTTACGTTTTCCTAATTTTTCAGAATTTTGGAACTAAATAAGTATGAGTAAAATTCGCATCTTTACAGACTGTTCTGTTTTTGACAGATTCTGTTTTCTTTGCATTGTGTGCTTATTTTGATGAATCTATGGATTGTATCGGAGGGTATATGTGGCGCCCCCAGCTCAATCATACACTAATCATACACGCAAACGTGTACGATCAAGCACAGGGACTCACGGGAAGATATCACCACACAACTCTAAACACAAATAAACGGAGATCCACAATATTACAGACCAGGGATCCGAAGATCCGAATACATAGTCAGTCATACAAGTATTATCTGAGTACAGACATAGTTAGACAAGTTTTTCCTTAAGAAGGCTAGCACAAACAATGACTCTAGATCGAAAGGCGTTGGCCTCCTGCCTGGGAGCCTCCGATCCTACTCCTGGTCGGTTGGCTCGATCCAGTAGTAAGTGCCGTCTGGACCCTCCTGGTAGTAAGCTCTTGAGGTGGCATCTGGCTCCTGGACTCCATCGTCTGATGTATCATCAAAGTGGGGTATGGGGAAAAGAGAAAGTAAAGCAACCGTGAGTACTCATCCGAAGTACTCAGCAAGCAAGGATCTATACTACATATGCAACATTATCAATGGAGAAAGGTTGTATATGTGGACTGGGCTGCAGAAATGCCTGAATAGAGAGAAGGCCTAGTCCTATCGAAGACTAGCATCTTCAAACATCTTCACGAAGCCATCATCTTGCAGCAATAGAAGAGAGTAGAATAGCATTTTATTAAGCAAACATGTTGAAGCAAAGCCTAGAGATCCTTCCTCGACTCCCAGCGAGAAAGCGATCCCGAAGCTTCAATTAAGTAACAAGTATCTAGTTCAAGTAGTAGATCGGGATATACAAACTGAGCGTCCTTTACCGTAGGACCGGCTATCGATAGATCATTCATCCCTGCAGGGGTGCACTACTGTTACCCAACACGCTCGATCAACTCTGGTCGGACACACTTGCTGGGTAATGCCCGGCCTCGGAAGATCAACATGAAGCAGCGCCCTACCTAGGCTCAGCAAAGAGGTCAGCACGCCGGACTAACCTATGCACCCAGAGGTCTTGGGCCATCGCCCTGGGCGCCCTGCGCGTTGCGTGGCTGGCCGGGGTGCAGGCGCGACAAGGGTAAGGTGGTGGGGTCACTGATGGTTCACTACCAACCAATACTAAACAGTTTATCATAGGCAGGTAAGGTAACAGTGAACAGGTTACAAAAGCAGGCTATGCATTAGAATAGGAGCATACATTAACAGTAGCAAAATCTAATGCAAGCAGGAGAAATGGAATGGGCGATATCTGGATGCTCAAAGAGGAGGGGGGGCTTGCCTGGTTGCTCTGGCAAGAGAGAGGGATCGTCAACGGGCTGCTCGTCTGTAGCGTAGTCGTACTCCACTGCAGCGTCGACGGTCTTGGCGTCTATCGAGAGAGAAGGAGGGGGAGAGAAACAATAAATTCACGGCAATAATGCAAACAATATGTATGACATGCCTAAACGATATGCAGAGGTGTTCTGCTGCCTAACTAAATGATTTAGTTAATTTAGGAATTTATCCGGATTTATTTAATCAACATTGGGCACTATTCATTTATCAAAATCGGTCTAAAAGTTCCATGTTCATATAGCTAGGGGCATCTGACAAGAATACGGAGGGCGTATTTGGGTTCGTATCGAAATTCTGAGCAACTTTCATATATAAATTATTTTCATCGGAGTTACGGTTTATTTAATATGATTTTCTAAAGTTTTTATTAATTTCTGGAATTTAATTATTTATTTAAATTCAACATTATCCGAAACTGTGTATGCTGACGTCAGCATGACGTCAGCAGTCACCCTGACACGTGGGTCCCACCTGTCATACTCTGTTTAGTTAATTAGGGTTTAGCTAATTAATTACTGTTTAATTAAACTAACTAATTAATTAGATTAACCTAATCAGAGTTAATTTACATAATTAATTTACTAATTAATTAATTAAGTATTAATTTTAATAATTTTGTTTTTATTTTCTTTTATTTTTCTAAAACATTCTGGGCCGTGGGCCCCCCTAGTCAGTGTCACAGGGGCGTCGGGCCCCACTGGGCAGTGGCCCAGGAGGCCGACCAGGGCGGACGCGTGTGCGCGGGCGCTGCGCTGGCCGTGGAGGGCGAGGACAGGGCCGGAGCGTGGCGGGGTGAGGCCGGCGGAGCAGAGCAGCAGCGGCAGCGGGGTGGCTGCGGTGGCGCGACGGCGAGCGGGAGCGCGGCGTGGGCCAGCGGCAGCGGCGAGCGGGAGGAAGGGCCGCGCGGGCACGCGATGCGGCGAGCGAGGCCGCGGCTGTGGTGGCGAGCGTGGGCGTGCCCAGAACGTGGCGGGCGCGCGTGGCCAGGGGCGGTGAGCGCGTCCCCGGGTGCGGCGGCCGCGGCGCGAGGCCAGTGGGCGGGGCTTGCACGCGAGCTGCAACGAGGGGTGGCGAGGCGACGGGGTGGCCGATGCGGAGCAGGCGATGCGGGGAGCGAGCTGGGGCGGCGGTGACCGCGGGGAGAGAGAGAGGCGGGGCGACGAGGGGCGATGGAGGCCATGGCCTCACCGTGGGCTGTAGGGCAATGGCAGCGGTGCTCGGGGAGGGAGATGGGGACGGCGACGTGGACGGGGAGGCGAGGCGGCGGCGTCGGCGATGTGCGGCGACGGTTGACGGCGAGGCGGGGCGTAGCGACGTCGGCCGACGGGATCGGGGTCGATCCCGATCCAGATGGAGGGGGGGAGGAGAGAGCGAGTGGATCGGGGGGGGTTAGGGTTTCGGGGTTCCCTGGGAGGGGCCATATAGGCCAGGGAGGGTGGAAGCTGGGCCGGCCTGGTGGCCGCTGGCTGGGCCGTGGCCCAGCTGGGGCCAGGGGGTTTCTCTTTTTATTTTTCGTTTTATTTCTGTTTTGTCTTTTTCTTTTTATTTATTTCTTACTTTCTGTTTTGCAAACAGTTAGGCCTCAAAATGACTTTTGTAAAAATATGGCACTTGTTCCATTAAATGCTAGGCATTAGCTACTACTGCCAAAAATTGGTTTGGAGACAATTGGAGTTCACACAAATTTTATAATAAATAAAATGTATTAAACCTTGCTGTTTTGGTAATGTTAGAGCCACCTAATTAATTTATTAAATATTGGTTACAATTTTAGAATTGTCTCTGCAATATTTATTATTTATTGAACATTTCAGTTTCTATGTTGAACAACTTTTATTTTCCACTTTCATTTAAATTTGGATTTTGACTTAGGAGTTGAAATGCAACATGATGCTAATGATGATTATGCACTGTTAAACATGCTAACTTGTCATTATCAAAAGTGATTACTATGGCTAATGACATGGGGTGTTACAATTCTCCTCATCTATCAAGAATTCTCGTCCCAAGAATTAAGAGGATGTCGGGGTACGACACCTATGGGATCCCAAGAGACCCCTTTACGATTCGGCGGGGGGAGAGGTATACGCAAAGAGCAGAACCAGTGATCGACGCGGGAAGCTTTTACCCAGGTTCGGGCCGCTAATCAGCGTAAAACCCTACTCCTGCTTTGTGTTCTTATTGATGTTTTTGAGCCCAGCCTTCAGGAGCGCTCGCAATGAACAGTACGTTCAAAGAGCAGCTACGCATGCAGAATGGGCCAGAAGTTCTCGCCCCTGTAGCAGTTGCCTTGGGCCTCCTTTTATATGCTCAAAGGGGTCTCCACATTGGCAAAGTGTACATACATTGAGGTGTAAAGTAGCTACAGGGTATCATACCTAACCCCTGACGGATTAGGACAAGCGCATTTAATGCACCGTGAGGTGTCCGTTTAGGTGTCCTCACTTTCTTGGGGATGGAAAAAGGGGCCATCCCATCAGCACCGCTTAAGCTCTCCCCCACTGGCGTGTTGCCACGCATCCAGAGAAGGACCCAGAATGTCAGGTTTGTTACTATGCCGAAGCGGTGGCACAGTGGCCGAATCTTGCCGGGCGCCCAGCCTTGCCGGGCGCCAAGCTTTGCTGGGAACCAAGCCTTGCCGGGCGCCGAGGCTTGCCGGGCTCCACGAGCCATCCCGGCAAGGATCTTGCCGGGGAAGCTGGCCTTCAATTACCAGCTTTGCTTATCTGCTGATCCTCAGATCTCTGACTTGACGATTTTCCTTGATGACTTGAGTCGACCTCGAGCTGATCCCAGCAAGCCTTGCCGCGAGGACGGCTACAACTACCCGTGCACAAGTACGGGGTACTAGTGGCCCAATACTTAGTACACCGACAGAGGAAGACTGAAAGAAAGAGGGGTATTCTTCATGAAGATGATCCTCGCGTTCCCAAGTGGCTTCATCTTCAGAATGATTCGACCACTGAACCTTGAGGAATTTGATAGACTTCTGACGAGTCCGATGTTCAGCTTGATCAAGAATACGAATGGGATATTCTGGATAAGACAGATCTTCCCGTAATTCAAGCACTTCATGATCCACGGCTCGAATAGGATCCTTGAAGCAGCGACGGAGTTGGGATACATGAAAGACATCATGCACTTGAGAAAGATTTGGCGGCAATTGCAATTGATATGCCACTTCTCCTCAACGGGCAAGAATACAGAACGGGCCAATGTAGCGAGGAGCTAACTTGCCTTTGATTCCGAACCGATGAGTGCCTTTCAATGGAGTGACGCGGAGGTAGGCTTGCTCGCCAGGTTGATAGACCATTTCTTGGTGCTTTCAGTCATAGTTGCTCTTCTGACGAGACTGAGCAGTTTTCAAATGTTCACGGACAATGCGGACTTGTTCTTTAGCTTGTTGGATAATGTCCGGTCCGACGCGTGAGCGTTCCCCAGTTTCTGACCAATTCAGAGGGGTTCGACACTTACGACCGTATAGGACTTCAAACGGTGCCATCTTCAAACTAGCTTGGTAGCTATTGTTGTAAGAGAATTCGGCATACGGGAGAGATTCTTCCCACTTCTTACCAAAGGAGATGACGCAAGCTCGAAGCATATCTTCGAGCACTTGATTAACTCGTTCGACTTGTCCCTGTGACTGAGGATGAAAAGTGGTGTTGAACGACAGATGAGTTCCCATAGCTTCTTGGAAACTATTCCAGAATCTGGAGGTGAAGAGGCTGCCACGATCAGAACTTATCTCCAATGGAACACCGTGGAGTGACACAATGCGGGAAACATACAAGTCTGCTAACTGACTAGCAGTGATTGTCTCCTTAACTGGCAGAAAGTGAGCAACCTTTGAGAATCGGTCAATGACGACAAAAATAGCATCATGACCCTTCTGAGATCTGGGAAAACCAGTAATGAAATCCATTTGTACTTTGTCCCATTTCCATTCAGGAATTGCAAGGGGTTGCAGAGTTCCAGCGGGCCTTTGATGTTCTACTTTAATGCGGCAGCAAACGTCACACTCAGAAACATAACGAGCAATGTCTCGCTTCATATTAGGCCACCAGTATCTCTGACAAATGTCACGGTACATCTTTGTGCTACCAGGATGAATTGACGGAGGAGTGTCATGAGCTTCTTTCATAACGTGTTCCCTCTCATCCTTGAACTTGGGTACGAAGAGACGGTGTTGGAAGAATAGGATCCCATCATCATCAAGATGGAATTCCGTCGGTTTTCCTTTTTCGAGGTACCGCTTAATCCTTTCAACTTCAGAGTCATACCGTTGCATAGTCTTAATGCTGTGCTCTAAATCTGGTTCGACGACCAGGGTATTGAGGTAACCCTGTGGAACAATATGGAGGTTCAAGTAGCGAAGCTCTTCATAAACCATAGGTTGTGCTTCCTGAACCATAAGATTATTGCAGTAAGCCTTGCGACTCAAAGCATCGGCCATTACATTAGCCTTGCCAGGGGTATATGAGATATTCATATCATAATCGGCAATTGTTTCGAGCCATCTTTGTTGACGAAGGTTCAGATCTGGTTGAGTATATAAATACTTGAAACTTTGATGATCCGTGTATATCTCGCAACGATTACCGAGAAGGTAATGTCGCCATAGCTTCAGAGCATAAATAACCGCAGAAAGTTCAAGATCATGCACTGGATAATTTTCTTCACGAGGACGCAATTGTCGAGAGGCATAAGCAATCACCTTATGCTCTTGCATTAGGACACAGCCTAATCCTTGACGAGATGCATCACAGTATATCACAAAATCCTTTTGGGAATCCGAGGGTGCTAGGACTGGGGCAGATGTTAACTTATCTTTTAGTGTCTGAAAGCTTTCTTGACATTTTTCTGTCCACTCAAATTTAACACCTTTGTGGAGCAGATTCGTAAGTGGCTTTGCAATCTTGGAAAAGTTCTCAACCAATCGACGGCAATAACTAGCGAGTCCGAGAAAACTTCTGACTTGCTTGACATTCTTCGGGGGAGTCCAATCAAGAATATCCTGAACTCGTTCGGGGTTAACAGCAATTCCATCCTTGGAAATCACATGACCAAGATAGGTCACTTCAGATAACCAGAATTCACACTTGGAGAATTTAGCATACAACTGATGTTCTCGTAGCTTCTCCAATACAAGTCAAAGATGTTCAGCATGTTCTTCTTCATTCTTGGAATATATAAGGATATCATCCAAATAAACCACGACAAATTTGTCGAGGTAATCCATGAAGATATAGTTCATCAACCGGGAGAAGGTTGCTGGAGCATTGGTTAAGCCAAATGACATGACAGTGTACTCATATGAGCCATATCGAGTAACAAAGGCAGTCTTCGGAATATCCTCTTCATGAACACGGATCTGATGATAACCCAACCTCAAGTCGAGTTTCGAGAAGACAGAGGATCTAGCAAGCTGATCATAAAGATCATTGATCCGCGGTAGTGGGTATTTATTCTGGATTGTGGCTTGGTTAATGGGCCGATAATCCTGAACCAATCGGTTAGTTCCATCCTTCTTCCTAACAAAGAGTGAAGGTGCTCCCCAAGCAGAGGAACTGGGGCAGATGAAACCTTTCTTAAGTGACTTGTCGATTTCTTCCTTAAGCTCGATAAGGTGGTGCGGAGGCATCTTATAAGGATGTTTTACAATAGGGACAGTGCCAGGCTTCAAGTCAATGACAAACTCGATAGCTCTAGCCAGTGGTATTCCCGGAAGTTCTTCCGGAAAGACGTCCGGAAAATCTCGAACGACAGGAACATTCTCGATTCCTTCCAGAGGTGAGGCGTTCAAAGCATTCAGAACATATATCTGAGCTTCAGCGTCCCGTGTAATGCGGGCGGTGTAGTTCACTATGTCGTCGGAGGGGTGAAGAAGTTGGACAACTTTAGTGGCACAATTGATCGAAGCAATGTGAGCTTTCAACCAATCCATTCCGAGGATGAGGTCTATGGTGGAAGACTTCAGGATAATGGGCAAAACAAGGAATTCCAATCCCTTAATTTCAACGGGAACATTGTGTGCCATCATAGTGGTTTGACACTGACCTCCAGGGGTGCGGATTACTACTGGCAGATTCATCTTTTGAAATGCAATGTCATGCGATAATGCAAATGCTTCTGACATGAATGAATGCGATGCTCCTGAATCAAATAATACAGAAGCGGGTACTGAGTTAATGAGAAGGGTACCCATCACAGTAGCAGGTTGATCCTGGACTTCTTCAATATCAATGTTGTAAGCGTGTCCACGACCATGTACAGCAGACCCAGTATTATAGTTGCGGGTCTGATTGTTGCCACGACCATTGCCACGGCCAGTACGAGGAAAAGCCAACTGATTCTGAGTTTGACGGCAGTCCTTAGCCTGGTGACCTGGTTTTGCGGCACTTAAAGTACAGACCATCTTTAGGACGAAGAGGAGCATTGTTTTGAATAGCTTGAGCTCTTGGCTGCCTCGGCGGGGGAGGAGGCAGACGTGGTGCAGCATAGTTGTTCTTTGGCACAGGGGCATTGGGACGGAACACGTTGTTGGGAATCCAGACTCCACGCTTCTGTGCTGAGCCCGAAGATGAGCTAGCATCACGATAGCGTTTCTGCGAGTCCTTATGCTTCATCTGAGCGGTCTCAACCAAAATAGCCTTGTTCACAAGAGTAGAAAAGTCGTTGAAGTCTTGAGGAGCAAGGGCAAGCTCGATGTCTGGGTGTAGTCCATTACGGAACTTCTCTTGTCTACGGGCATCCATGGCGATGTCTTCTTCAGCATAGCGGGAGAGGTCAAGAAATTCCCGCTGGTAGGCTTCGACAGTCTTGTTGCCCTGAGTGAGGTTGCGAAACTGGGTCTTCATCCGTTCCATAATTGCCTGAGGGATGTAACATGCACGGAAAGCAGCCTGGAACTCATACCAGGTAATGACTGTTCCAGTAGGCAGTGTACGCTTGTGTGTGCCCCACCATTGAGCAGCGGGACCCTTTAGGAAAAAGGCTGCGAAGATGACGAAGTTGGCAGGGGCGACATTAGCAGACTCCATCTCATGAGTGATGTCGCGGAACCAGTCATCAGCATCCAGTGGCTTGTCAGAGTTGCGGAACTGAGTGGGGTTGAGTCGCGTAAACTCTGTCAAAGTTATTGAACCAGGGTTCTGGTTCTGGTTGTTCTGATGCGGAAACTGAGCCATGATTCCAGTCATAAACTGACGGTTGAGCTCAAATTGTTGCACCATAGCTGCCATATAGTCTGGCGGTGGTGGGTGTTCAGGGGTACCACAACCACGACCACCTGGTCTAACCATCCTACTAAGTATCAACAGGGGGTAGTTTAGTAAAAGAAATTGCGAGTGTTTAGCGACAAGCATGATGTAACTCAACAATTAAGTAGTGTAACAGATACATAACAGTAGTCAATTAAGACATACAGATCCATACACAGAGTCGGGTACATGCGGATAGCATAACGGCGCAAATTCAAAAGCTAGACATACTAGGCGGCGCGCAGGCACGCGGTAAGGAAGTACACAACGAGACATAGCAAAGGCTACATCAACGTTGGAGAAAACCACTGAAACGGGGCAACTGCGAGTGCGGACGATGAATGTTTGTCGTGGCAGGATCCTGCGCTCCATGTGCACTCTGATGCAGAACCCGGTCTCGAGCTATAAGAAGAGGTCCACGTGTAGGTGTGTGACCTCCAACAGCAGGCCAAACAATACCAGCATACATCTGAGTCCTGCGCGGGTAAAGGATATGCTCCGGGTGTATCCCTGCACGAACTGCGGGTAGCAACTGTGTCATAGCATCGTAGAGACGTGCTCGAGTGGCAACCAACTCGACGGCAAGAGCCCGAACAGTGCGATCCAGAGCCTGAGTGCACTGAATCAGAACACGCGGGTCGTAGCGACGAGGCTCGTACGGGGCACAGATAGCTGTGTAGTATCCAGTAGCATCTCCAGCAGGGGCATACGAAATGTACCGGAACTCAGAGTCATCCAAGATATCGCTGAACTGTCCTCGGAGACATGCGACAGCAGAGTAGGCGGCATCATGGACTGCCATCTCAATCGTCACGCCAAGACCATGGAAAAGGTGCAGCTCGGTGTCTGAGTCATCTTGTTGATCATAGATATGAACATCAGCATGATACTGCTCCTGGTTGAACTCGCGGTAATCCTCGTAGACCATGTACTCGGGGTACCAGAGGTAGCCAAGTCTGGTCAGGAGAGTGATCAGGACAGCTAGATACCCAGGGGCATCACGAGCCCAAGTGCGAAGCACAAGCTGCGTCGTAGGACGTGGTGGAAAGAAATGATCCATCTGAAACAGAGGAAATGCAGGATTGTCAAATGACAATTAGAAGTTTAATACAACTCGGAGAGAAAGGTTAAACAAAACAATGGAAAGGAAAATGATTATCAGGCTAATCAGATCAATGATAGGGAAATCGCACAGATATCCAGCTCTTCGGGTAGACGGGATTTACGAGATCCTAAGTGTCGGCGTTAGTAAAATTTATTTAACCCGAATAGAAGACAGATCAGAGTCCCAGAGTATAGACGAGGAATAAAAGATCCTAATACCACCCAGTTGGCGACGTGGGCCCGTAAGCCACACAGCCAAGTTAGTAAATTAGTTTTTCGGTTTCTAGACTCAACTTCGGCCAAGGAATTTGGAAGGGGGCTTCCTACAGGCAGTCGGCTCTGATACCAACTTGTGGCACCCCCGGCTCAATCGTACACTAATCATACACGCAAACGTGTACGATCAAGCACAGGAACTCACGGGAAGATATCACAACACAACTCTAAACACAAATAAACAGAGATCCACAATATTACAGACCAGGGTTCCGAAGATCCGAATACATAGTCAGTCATACAAGTATTATCTGAGTATAGACATAGTTAGACAAGTTTTTCCTTAAGAAGGCTAGCACAAACAACGACTCTAGATCGAAAGGCGTTGGCCTCCTACCTGGGAGCCTCCGATCCTACTCCTGGTCGGCTGGCTCGATCCAGTAGTAAGTGCCGTCTGGACCCTCCTGGTAGTAAGCTCCTGAGGTGGCATCTGGCTCCTGGACTCCATCGTCTGATGTATCATCAAAGTGGGGTATGGGGAAAAGAGAAAGTAAAGCAACCGTGAGTACTCATCCGAAGTACTCAGCAAGCAAGGATCTATACTACATATGCAACATTATCAATGGAGAAAGGTTGTATATGTGGACTGGGCTGCAGAAATGCCAGAATAGAGAGAAGGCCTAGTCCTATCGAAGACTAGAATCTTCAAACATCTTCATGAAGCCATCATCTTGCAGCAATAGAAGAGAGTAGAATAGCATTTTATTAAGCAAACATGTTGAAGCAAAGCCTAGAGATCCTTCCTCGACTCCCAGCGAGAAAGCGATCCCGAAGCTTCAATTAAGTAACAAGTATCCAGTTCAAGTAGTAGATCGGGATATACAAACTGAGCGTCCTTTACCGTACGACCGGCTATCGATAGATCATTCATCCCTGCAGGGGTGCACTACTATTACCCAACATGCTCGATCAACTCTGGTCGGACACACTTGCTGGGTAATGCCCGGCCTCGGAAGATCAACACGAAGCAGCGCCCTACCTAGGCTCAGCAGAGAGGTCAGCACGCCGGACTAACCTATGCACCCAGAGGTCTTGGGCCATCGCCCTGGGCGCCCTGCGCGTTGCGTGGCTGGCCGGGGTGCAGGCGCGACAAGGGTAAGGTGGTGGGGTCACTGATGGTTCACTACCAACCTATACTAAACAGTTTATCATAGGCAGGTAAGGTAACAGTGAACAGGTTACAAAAGCAGGCTATGCATCAGAATAGGAGCATACATTAACACTAGCAAAATCTAATGCAAGCAGGAGAAATGGAATGGGCGATATCTGGATGCTCAAAGAGGGGGGGGCTTGCCTAGTTGCTCTGGCAAGAGAGAGGGATCGTCAACGGGCTGCTCGTTTGTAGCGTAGTCGTACTCCACTGCAGCGTCGGCGGTCTCGGCGTCTATCGAGAGAGAAGGAGGGGGAGAGAAACAATAAATTCACGGCAATAATGCAAACAATATGTATGACATGCCTAAATGATATGCAGAGGTGTTCTACTGCCTAACTAAATGATTTAGTTAATTTAGGAATTTATCCGAATTTATTTAATCAACGTTGGGCACTATTCATTTATCGAAATCGGTCTAAAAGTTCCATGTTCATATAGCTAGGGGCATCTGACAAGAATACGAAGGGCGTATTTGGGTTCGTATCGAAATTCTGAGCAACTTTCATATATAAATTATTTTCATCGGAGTTACGGTTTATTTAATATGATTTTCTAAAGTTTTTATTAATTTTTGGAATTTAATTATTTATTTAAATTCAACATTATCCGAAACAGTGTATGCTGACGTCATCATGACGTCAGCAGTCACCCTGACACGTGGGTCCCACCTGTCATACTCTGTTTATTTAATTAGGGTTTAGCTAATTAATTACTGTTTAATTAAACTAACTAATTAATTAGATTAACCTAATCAGAGTTAATTAACTTAATTAATTTACTAATTAATTAATTAATTAATTAAGTATTAATTTTAATAATTTTGTTTTTATTTTCTTTTATTTTTCTAAAACATTCTGGGCCGTGGGGCCCCCTAGTCAGTGTCACAGGGGCGTCGGGCCCTATTGGGCAGTGGCCCAGGAGGCCGACCGGGGCGGACGCGTGTGTGCGGGCGCTGCGCTGGCCGAGGAGGGCGAGGACAGGGCCGGAGCGCAGCGGGGTGAGGCCGGCAGAGCAGAGCAGCAGCGGCAGCGGGGTGGCTGCGGTGGCGCGACGGCGAGCGGGAGCGCGGCGTGGGCCTGCGACAGCGGCGAGCGGGAGGAAGGGCCGCGCGGGCGCGCGATGCGGCGTGCGAGGCCGCGGCTGTGGTGGCGAGCGTGGGCGTGCCCAGAACGCGGCGGGCGCACGTGGCCAGGGGCGGTGAGCGTCCCCGGGCGCGGCGGCCGCGGCGCGAGGCCAGTGGGCGGGGCTTGCGCGCGAGCTGCAGCGACGGGTGGCGAGGCGATGGGGTGGCCGACGCGGAGCAGGCGATGCAGGGAGCGAGCTGGGGAGGCGGTGACCGCGGGGAGAGAGAGAGGCGGGGCGACGGAGGCCATGGCCTCACCGTGGGTTGTAGGGCAATGGCAGCGGTGCTCGGGGAGGGAGATGGGGACGGCGACGTGGACGGGGAGGCAAGGTCAGGCAAGGCGGCGGCGTCGGCGACGTGCGGCGACGGTTGACGGCGAGGCGGGGCGCAGCGGCGTCGGCCGACGGGATCGGGGTCGATCCCGATCCAGATGGAGGGGGGAGGAGAGCGAGTGGATCGGGGGGGTTAGGGTTTCGGGGTTCCCTGGGAGGGGCCATATAGGCCAGGGAGGGGGGGAAGCTGGGCCGGCCTGGTGGCCGCTGGCTGGGCCATGGCCCAGCTGGGGCCAGGGGGTTTCTCTTTTTATTTTTCGTTTTATTTCTGTTTTGTCTTTTTCTTTTTATTTATTTCTTACTTTCTGTTTTGCAAACAGTTAGGCCTCAAAATGACTTTTGTAAAAATATGGAACTTGTTCCATTAAATGCTAGGCATTAGCTACTACTGCCAAAAATTGGTTTGGAGACAATTGGAGTTCACACAAATTTTATAATAAATAAAATGTATTAAACCTTGCTGGTTTGGTAATGTTAGAGCCACCTAATTAATTTATTAAATGTTGGTTACAATTTTAGAATTGTCTCTGCAATATTTATTATTTATTGAACATTTCAGTTTCTATGTTGAACAACTTTTATTTTCCACTTTCATTTAAATTTGGATTTTGACTTGGGAGTTGAAATGCTACATGATGCTAATGATGATTATGCACTGTTAAACATGCTGACTTGTCATTATCAAAAGTGATTACTGTGGCTAATGACATGGGGTGTTACAGTATAAGCCATGGTAAAGTTAGAATACAGTAGGTATAATGCAAAAACAAAATATGAATGGGTTTTAAACAGAAATTAGAGCAAACATTGGTTTTATTATACTAACGGATCTCACGAATGTTTTGTTAAGTTTTGTATGATTGAAGTTTTCAAGTTTTGGGTGAGATCACGATGGATGAAGGAATAAGGAGTGAAAAGAGCCTAATCTTGGGGATTCCCATGGCACCCCAAGTTCATATTCAAGGAGAACCAAGCAACTAAGCTTGGGGATGCCCCGGAAGGCATCCCCTCTTTCTTCTAACAACCACTGGTAATTTTATTTGGAGCTATATTTTTATTCGTCACATATCATGAGTTTTGCTTGGAGTGTCTAGTATTATATGAGTCTTTGCTTGTTTTTATTTTTAGTTTGTCACAAGTATCCTTGCTGGACACACCTATTTGAGGGAGCCAAAATTATGCTATGATTTGTTAGAATCTTGGACGAAAACGTGCATCAACCCCTATGCATAGATTACCCCAATGTCACCTCGGGAATCCACGAGTTGAGTGCCAAAACATACATCAAGTGAATCAATAGAACATCCCATTGTCACCACAGACATCCCATCGCAAGACATACATCAAGTGTTCTCAAATCCAATACTCAATCCAACATAACGAAACCTCAAAGAGCAAGACTCAATTCATCACAAGAAGGTAGAGGGGGAGAAACACCATATGATCCAACTACAATAACAAAGCTCGTGGTACATCAAGATCGTGCCAAATCAAGAACACACAAGAGAGAGAGAGAGAGAGATCAAAGACATAGCTACTGGTACATACCCTCAGCCCCGAGGGTGAACAACTCCCTCCTCGTCATGGAGACTGCCGGGATGATGAAGATGGCCACCGGTGATGGTTTCCCCCTCCGGCAGGGTGCCGGAACGGGCTCCCGATTGGTTTTTCGTGGCTACAGAGGCTTGTAGCGGCGGAACTCCCGATCTAGGTTTCTTTCAGGAATTTTCTCTATTTACAGGAGTTTTTGGCGTCAGGGACAAGTCAAGGGGGTCCATGAGGCGGCGGCAAGGCAGGGTGGCGCGCGTAAATTTTCAGCTCATTCCGAGGACTTTTATTTCTGCACAAAAAACGACACCACGGTAGTTCTGCTGAAAACAGTGTTAGTCCAGGTTAGTTCTAATAAAATCATACCAAAACCATATAATTTTTTTGTAAACATGGCATGAATACTTCATAAATTATAGATACGTTGGAGACGTATCAGCATCCCCAAGCTTAATTCCCGCTCATCCTCGAGTAGATAAAAGAAAGAATTTATGAAGTGTGAATGCTACCTAGCATATTTATCAATGTAATCTTCTTTATTGTGGCATGAATATTCAGATCCATAAGATTCAAAACAAAAGTTTAATATGGACATAAAGACAATAATACTTCAAGCATACTAATAAAGCAATCATGTCTTCTCAAAATAACATGGCCAAAGAAAGTTATCCCTACAAAATCATATAGTCTGGCTATGCTCTATCTTCATCACACAAAGTATTAAATCATGCACAACCCCGATGACAAGCCAAGCAATTGTTTCATACTTTTGATGTTCTCAAACTTTTTCAACTTTCACGCAATACATGAGCGTGAGCCATGGATATAGCACAATAGGTGGAATAGAATACGGTGGTTGTGGAGAAGACAAAAAGAAGGAGATAGTCTCACATCAACTAGGCGTATCAACGGGCTATGGAGATGCCCATCAATAGATATAAATGTGAGTGAGTAGGGATTGCCATGCAACGGATGGACTAGAGCTATAAGTTTATGAAAGCTCAAAAAGAAACGAAGTGGGTGTACATCCAACTCGCTTGCTCACGAAGACCTAGCACAATTTGAGGAAGCCCGTCATTGGAATATACAAGCCAAGTTCTATAATGAAAAATTCCCACTAGTATATAAAAGTGAAAATATAGGAGACTCTCTATCATGAAGATCATGGTGCTACTTTGAAGCACAAGTGTGGAAAAGGATAGTAGCATTGCCCCTTCTCTCTTTTCTCTCATTTTTTATTTTGGGCTCTTTGGCCTCTTTTTTTTCTCTTTTTTTTTCATCCCGAGTCTCATCCCGACTTGTGGGGGAATCATAGTCTCCATCATTCGTTCCTCACATAGGACAATGCTCTAATAATGATGATTATCACACTTTTATTTACTTTACAGCTCAAGAATTACAACTCGATACTAGAACAAATATATGACTCTATATGAATGCCTCCGGCGGTGTACCGGGATGTGCAATGACTCAAGAGTGGCATGTATAAAAAATATGAATGGTGGCCTTGCCACAAATACGATGTCAACTACATGATCATGCAAAGCAATATGACAATGATGAAGCATGTCATAATAAACATAACGGTGGAAGTTGCATGGCAATATATCTTAGAATGGCTATGGAAATGCCATAATAGGTAGGTATGGTGGCTGTTTTGAGGAAGGGTATATGGTGGGTTTAATGCACCGGCGAAAGTTGCGCGATACTAGAGAGGCTAGCAATGGTGGAAGGGTGAGAGTGCGTATAATCCATGGACTCAACATTAGTCATAAAGAACTCACATACTTATTGCAAAAGTCTATTAGCTATCGAAATGAAGTACTACACGCATGCTCCTAGGGGGATAGATTGGTAGGAAAAGACCATCGCTCGTCCCCGACCGCCACTCATAAGGAAGACAATCAATAAATAAATCATGCTCCGACTTCATCACATAACGGTTCACCATACGTGCATGCTACGGGAATCACAAACTTTAACACAAGTATTTCTACCAATCCACAATTACTCACTAGCATGACTCTAATATCACCATCTTTATATCTCAAAACAATCATAAGGAATCAAACTTCTCATAGTATTCAATGCACTTTATATGAAAGTTTTTATTATATCCCTCTTGGATGCCCATCATATTAGGACTAAATTCATAACCTAAGCAAATTACCATGCTGTTTAAGACTCTCAAAATAATATATGTGAAGCATGAGAGTTCATCAATTTCTTCAAAATAAAACCACTGCCGCGCTCTAAAAAGATATAAGTGAAGCGCTAGAGCAACTGACAAACTACTCCAAAAAGATTCAAGTGAAGATCAATGAGTAGTCAAAAAAAATTAAGTAACTATGTGAAGACTCTCTCTCATCTAAGAATTTCAGATCTTAATATTTTATTCAAACAGCAAGCAAAACAAAATAAAATTACATTCTAAAAATAGCACACATCATGTGAAGAAGCAAAAACTTAGGCGCAACCAAAACTGACCGATCATTGCTGAAGAAGAAAGGTGGGATGCCAACCGGGGCATCCCCAAGCTTAGATGCCTGAGACTTCTTGAAATATTAACTAGGGATGCCTTTGGCATCCCCAAGCTTGAGCTTTTGTGTCTCCTTAATTTCTTTTATATCACGGTTTCCCTAAATCTTAAAAACTTCATCCACACAAAACTCAACAAGAACTCGTAAGAAAAGTTAGTATAAATCAAATGCAAAACCTTATCATTCTCTACTGTATCAAATCACTAAATTATTATTTAACATTTCATACTAAATTCCTCTGCATATTTAATACTCCTATCCTCAAATAGAATCATTAAACAAGCAAACATATGCAAACAATGCAAACATAACAGCAATCTGTCTAAACAGGACAGTCTATAAAGAGTGCAACTGTAATCATACTTCCCTACCTCCAAAAATTCTGAAAAATTACTAAACTGTATAAAATTTGTTGTTACGCATTGTTTAAAAATTTCAAGATTTTATCACGTTTTAACTTTCCATAAGAATTCAGACAATGATAGAAAACTTTCTGTTTTCAAAACAGCAACATATAGACTTGCAAAATAAGCATGGTAAAGGCTATGCTTGACACTTTTATTGAAATAAAAGATACAAAACATTAATCTAAATAACGGCAAGCAAATCCTAATAAAATAAAATGACACTCCAAGCAAAACTCATATCATGTGATGAATAAAAATATAGCTCCAAGTAAGGTTACCGATAATGTTGGAGACAAAAGAGGGGGTGCCTACCGGGGCATCCCCAAGCTTAGTTGCTTGGATCTTCCTTGAATATTACCTTGGGGTGTCGTGGGCATCCCCAAGCTTAGGGTCTTGTCACTCCTTATTCTCCTCATATCGATATCTCACCCAAAACTTGAAAACTTCAATCACACAAAACTTAACGGAACTTCATGAGATGGGTTAGTATAATAAAACAAATAATTCACTTTGGTACTGTCAATACAAGATTCATAATTTTTATCACATGATGCCAACTGTACCCTATCATTTCTATAATTTATATTAAGCAATATAAGCCATAGAAACTAGAAAACAAGCAGACTATGCATCGAAAACAGAATCTGTCAAAAACAGAATAGTCTGTGAAGATCTGAATTGAAATCATACTTATGTAACTCCAAAAATTCTGAAAAATTAGGAAAACGTATACAATTTGTATACCCATCAACTTTAAAAAATTCAGAATTTTCCACGTTCCACCAAAAGATAGGAATTTCTGTACTGGACGCAAAAGTTTCTGTTTTTGCACAGAATCAAATCAACTATCATCCACACTATCCCAAAGGCTTTACTTGGCACTTTATTCAACCAAAAGCTATAAAACATGATTACTACAGTAGCCTAATCATGTGAACACAAAAAAAAGGGTAGGGGTAAATATTGGGTTGTCTCCCAACAAGCGCTTTTCTTTAATGCCTTTTTAGCTAGGCATGATGATTTCAATGATGCTCACATAAAAGATA
Organism: Thinopyrum elongatum; assembly: GCA_011799875.1. Classification (NCBI taxonomy): domain Eukaryota; kingdom Viridiplantae; phylum Streptophyta; class Magnoliopsida; order Poales; family Poaceae; genus Thinopyrum; species Thinopyrum elongatum. The sequence continues at coordinate 228,429,109 of CM022297.1, forward strand.
AGGATTGAAACATAATGGAGCATCATGAAGCATATGACTAGCACATTTTAGTCTAACCCACTTCCTATGCATAGGGATTTTGTGAGCAAACAATTTATGGGAACAAGAACCAACTTGCATAGGAAGGCAAACCAAGCAAAACTTCAAAACTTTCAACACATAGAGAGGAAGCTTGATATTATTGCAACATGTAAAAGCATATGTTCCTCTCTCATAGTAATTTTCAGTAGCATCATGAATGAATTCAACAATATAACTATCACATAAAGCATTCTTTTCATGATCTACAAGCATAGAAATTTTATTACTCTCCACATAAGCAAATTTATTCTCATGAATAGTAGTGGGAGCAAGCTCAACAAAATAACTATCATGTGAGGCATAATCCAATTGAAAATTAAAATCACGATGACAAGTTTCATGGTTATCATTATTCTTTATAGCATACATGTCATCACAATAATCATCATAGATAGCAACTTTGTTCTCATAATCAATTGAAACCTCTTCCAAAATAGTGGATTCATCACTAAATAAAGTCATGACATCTCCAAATCCACTTTTATCATTATTGTGAAAAGATTCAACACCCTCCAAAATAGTGGGATCAATACTACCTAGAGTTGACACTCTTCCAAACCCACTTTCATCAATATAATCATCATAAATAGGAGGCATGCTATCATCATAATAAATATTCTCATCAATACTTGGGGGACTAAAAATATCATCTTCATCAAACATAGCATCCCCAAGCTTATGGCTTTGCATATCATTAGCATCATGGATATTCAAAGAATTCATACTAACAACATTGCAATCATGCTCATCATTCAAAGATTTAGTGCCAAACATTTTATTGCATTCTTCTTCTAACACTTTGGCACAATTTTCTGATCCATCATTTTCAAGAAAGACATTATAAAGATGAATAATATGTGGCAACCTCAATTCCATTTTTTTGTAGTTTTCTTTTATAGACTAAACTAGTGATAAAACAAGAAACTAAAAGATTCAATTGCAAGATCTAAAGATATACCTTCAAGCACTCACCTCCTCGACAACGGCGCCAGAAAAGAGCTTGATGTCTACTACGCAACCTTCTTCTTGTAGACTCGTGTTGGGCCTCCAAGCGCAGAGTTTTGTAGGACAGTAGCAAATTTCCCTCAAGTGGATGACCTAAGGTTTATCAATCCGTGGGAGGCGTAGGATGAAGATGGTCTCTCTCAAACAACCCTGCAACCAAATAAGAAAGAGTCTCTTGTGTCCCCAACACACCCAATACAATGGTAAATTGTATAGGTGCACTAGTTCGGCGAAGAGATGGTGATACAAGTGTAATACGGATGGTAGATATAGGTTTTTGTAATCTGAAAATATAAAAACAGCAAGGTAACTAGTAACAAAAGTGAGCAAAAACGGTATTACAATGCTTGAAAACACGGCCTAGGGTTCATACTTTCACTAGTACAAATTCTCTCAACAATGATAACATAATTGAATCACATAACAATCCCTCAACGTGCAACAAAGAATCACTCCAAAGTTTCTATCGGAGAATGTAGGACGAAAACGTGCATCAACCCATATGCATAGATTACCCCAATGTCACCTCCGGAATCCATGAGTTGAGTGCCAAAACATACATCAATTGAATCAATAGAACATCCCATTGTCACCACAGATATCCCATCGCAAGACATACATCAAGTGTTCTCAAATCCAATACTCAATCCAACATAACGAAACCTCAAAGAGCAAGACTCAATTCATCACAAGAAGGTAGAGGGGGAGAAACACCATATGATCCAACTACAATAACAAAGCTCGCGGTATATCAAGATCGTGCCAAATCAAGAACACGAGAGAGAGAGATCAAACACATAGCTACTGGTACATACCCTCAGCCCCGAGGGTGAACTACTCCCTCCTCGTCATGGAGCCCGCTGGGATGATGAAGATGGCCACCGGTGATGGTTTGCCCCTCCGACAGGGTGCTGGAACTGGCTCCCGATTGGTTTTTCGTGGCTACAGAGGCTTGCGGCGGCGGAACTCCCGATCTAGGTTTCTTTATGGAGTTTTCTCTATTTATAGGAGTTTTTGGCGTCGGGGACAAGTCAACGGGGTCCACGAGGCGACGGCAAGGCAGGGGGGCGCGCCCTAGGGGGGGCGCCCCCCACCCTTGTGGTTGCCTCGGGACTCTTCTCCGGTATCTTTTCGCTCCAGTATTTTTTATATTTTCCAAAAATATTCTCCGTAAATTTTCAGTTCATTCCGAGAACTTTTATTTCTGCACAAAAAATGATACCACGGTAGTTCTGCTGAAAACAGCGTCAGTCCGGGTTAGTTCTAATAAAATCATACCAAAACCATATAAAATTGTTGTAAACATGGCAGGAATACTTCATAAATTATAGATACGTTGGAGACGTATTAATTGACAACCTCTCTTACGCGTCGGGTTGCAAGTATTTGTTTTTTGTGTGCAGGTACTGTTTACATAGTGTTGATTGGTTCTCCTACTGGATTGATACCTTGGTTTCATAACTGAGGGAAATACTTACCGTAGCTGTGCTGCATCTTCCCTTCCTCTTTGGGGAAATACCGACGCAGTCTAAGCCACGTCAAAGGAATTTCTGGCGTCGTTGCCGGGGAGGATCAAGTCAAGATAGTCTCCCGTCAACTTGCCAATTTCTGGCGCCGTTGTCAGGGAGACATCATCAACATCTATGAGGTTCCTAATCACAAATCTCATCTCCTTGCAATTTACATTATTTGCAATTTGCCTCTCGTTTTCATCTCCCCCACTTCACAAAAATTTGCCTTTTTATTCGCCTTCTTTTTTTGCCTTTTTCTCGTCAGATCTCTTGTTTGTGTGTGATCTTGCTTGCCCACCTTGTTATTATGGCTAGTTCTTCCTCTATTGTGTGCACCCCCGAGAATGAAGTTCTCAATTTTAAGCAAAGGGGAGGGGAGAATCTAAAAGATGCTTGGTATAGGAGTTGCAATGCTCATAATAGATCTATTCATAAGCAATCTACCGTTGTTCTTCTTCGCAGTTTTTATGTGGGCATCACAACTTGGAATAGATTTGTTCTTGACACTATCACCAAGGGAATTTCTTGATGTGCCCTACTTTGGATGCTTTTAATGCTATGGGAGATCTAGTGGGTGCACCACCTATCACTGTCAATGAAACGGTTTTAACTCTTGAGCATGTTATGCAAAGGTTAGATTCTATTGAAAAGAAAATGCTCATGGAAGAAAATATTGAAAAATTAGATAAAAGGATGCACAATCTTGCTAATAGAATTGGTTCAAAAGCGGGAGACGCTCTTAAAATACTAAAGGAAAAGGAACTTGTAGTTAATGAGAGAATGGAAGAGTGCCCTGCTAGAATTGATAAGTTGGAAGAAGTTTTTATTAATTTGAGCTTGGCTTTTTCTTCTGTTAAAACTATTGAAAAAACTCCTATAAAGATTTGCAAGCCTACACAAGTCACTAAGAACAAGGGTGCTACTTCTAATAGCAACAATGAAGATCTCAACATAGAAGAGGCACTTTGTCACAAATCACATTGTAATCCTTTAAAGTTTGCCTCATCCATAGCAATTGTGCATAACAACTTGCAGCAGCCACATACTCGGCTTCGGTGGTGGAGAGAGACACACAATTTTGTTTTTTCGAAGACCAAGTTACCAAAGAGCGACCAAGGAGTTGGCACCCTCCGGAAGTTGACTTCCTATACACAACGTCTCCCGCCCAATCTGAGTCCGAATATCCCATGAGATCAAAGCTTGCTCCTTTGGTGTACCATAAGCCAAAGTTTGGATATAAGCCAAATATCAAAAGATTCGCTTGACCGCCACATAGTGACTTTCCTTAGGTGCGTCTTGGAACCTTGCACACATTCCCACACTAAACATAATATCCGGCCTAGATGCACAAAGGTATAGGAAGGATCCGATCATGGAGCGATATACCTTTTGATCCACTGCTTTACCATTGGGATCAATGTCAAGCTTGTATTTGGTTGGCATTGGAGTCTTGGCCGGCTTGACATCATCTAGCTTGAATCTCTTGAGCATGTCTTGGGTATACATGGCTTGGTTGATGAATGTTCCTTCTCTTCTTTGCTTGACTTTGAACCCAAGAAAGAACTTCAACTCTCTCATCATAGACATCTCAAACTTCTCAGTCATTAGTGCGGCAAACTCATCATTAAAATATCTGTTAGGAGAACCAAATATAATATCATCAACATATAGTTGGCATATGAACAAACCCCCTTTAACCTTCTTAGTAAAAAGAGTGGGATCGATTTTCCCAATTTCAAACCCACGATCTTGCAACAACTCAGTAAGGTGCTCATACCACGCACGTGGGGCTTGTTAAAGGCCATAGAGCACCTTCTTGAGTTTATATACATGATTGGGTAGCTTGGGGTCCTCGAATCCCGGGGGTTGTTTGACATATACTAACTCATTCAAGGGACCATTAAGAAATGCACTCTTCACATCCATTTGTTGCAACTTAAAATCATGATGAGATGCATATGCAAGCAACATACGAATAGGTTCAAGACGAGCAATGGGAGCAAAGATTTCACTGTAGTCAATACCATCGACTTGGGAGTAGCCTTGTGCTACCAATCTTGCCTTGTTTCAAACCATCACACCGTTCACATCTTGCTTGTTCTTGAAGATCCCAGTTGATTCCAATGACATTGTGGTTCTTCGTTGGCCTTGGCACTAATTCCCACACTTGTTGCGCTCGAAGTTGTTGAGTTCATCATGCATGGCTTCAAGCCAATTCGTGTCATCGAGCGCCTCATGTACCTTTTGGGGTTCAACACAAGAAACAAACGCGTGATGCTCATAAAAGATTGTTAATTGTCTACGAGTAGTTACCCCTTCTCTCAAGCTTCCAAGCACATTCTCCATGACATGTTCTTGATGCTATAGCTTGGAAGCCACATTGGTGGCACGGCGCTCCAATAGTTCCTTAATAGGCATTTGAGGAGTTTCATCTTGATCATCTTGAGCCCCGTCTTGAGCATGCTCTTGATCTTGAGCTTGCTCTTGATCCTGAGCTTGCTCAGAGTCTTGAACTTGATCTTGGGCATTATTTGCTGCATCACCAACATCATGGGGTTGATCTTGCCCTTTATCATGTTTGTTTGGTTGAGGTCCTTCACTTTGTTCTTCAGAAGCGTGTGGATCTAGTGTCGGTGAAGGTTCCACTTGCATAGAACATTGTCCTTCTCCTTGGGCCACAAGGGGTTCCTCAATGGGGAGTATTTAACCAATCCCATTCTTCTTATGGATTGAGGAGGAATTTCATCACCTACATCACAAAGACCACTTTGCTCCACTTGGGAGCCATTATTTTCATCAAACTCCACATTAAACATTTCCTCAATGAGTCCATTTGACTTGTTGAGGACACGATAAGCATGAGAGTTTGTAGCATAACCAACAAATATGCCCTCTTGAGCTCTAGGTTCAAACTTAGACAAATGAACACCTTTATTGAGAATGAAACACTTACACCCGAACACCCGAAAGTACTTGAGATTGGTCTTGTTACTGGTAAGTATCTCATATGGAGTCTTGTTCAAGCCTTTGTGGAGATATAGCCAATTGGATGCATGACATGCGGTGTTGATGGCTCCGGCCCAAAAGTTGTACGGAGATTTGAATTCCTCCATCATGGTCCTTGCCGCATCCATCAAGGTCCGGTTCTTCCTCTCCGCAACACCATTTTGTTGAGGGGTATATGGTGCGGAGTATTGATGCTTGATCCCCTCATCACGAAGGAACTCATCCAAGGTGTATTTCTTGAACTCGGTGTCGTTGTCACTTCTAATCATCAATATCTTTGCATCATGTTGACGTTGAGCTTCATTTGCAAAGTCGATGACGGTTTGTGGGTCTCAATCTTCCTCTTGAAGAAGTATACCCAAGTGTATCTTGAGTAATCATCCACAATCACTAAGAAATATTTTCTTCCCCCAAGACTATCAAAGGATGGGGGACCAAAGAGATACATGTGAAGGAGCTCCAAGGGCCTCTTTGAGTAGATGATAGTCGTGGGTCGGTGAGCCTTTTCATGTAGCTTTCCTTCAATACAAGCACTGCAAGCACGATCTTTGGCAAAACTCACATTTGTTAGTCCACGAACATGATCCCCTTTGAGGAGACTTTGCACAGATCTCATATTGACGTGGGCTAAATGGTGATGCCAAAGCCACCCCATGTCAACTTTAGCCATTAGGCAAGTCGCGGTATTAGTGGGTCGCTCTGAAAAGTTAACCACATAAAGACCGCTCTCGACATGTGATACGTCTCCAACTCTATAATTTTTTATTGTTCCATGCTGTTATATTATCATTCTTGGATGTTTTACAATCATTTTATAGCAACTTTATATCATTTTTTGGGACTAACCTATTGACATAGTGCCTAGTGCCAGTTGCTGTTTTTTGCTTGTTTTTTACTTCCCAGAATATCAGTACCAAATGGAGTCCAAACGCAGCGAAACTTTTTGGAGATTTTTTTGGACCAGAAGACAACTTGGGAGCCAAGGAAGCACCTGGGGGAGGCCCGTAGGGCCCACGATACACCAGGGCACGCCAGAGGCCCCTGGCGTGCCCTGATGTATCATGGGGCCCATGGAGGTCCTCTCCACTGCCTCTCAGCTCTATAAATACCCAAATATTCTAGAAATCCTAGGGGAGTTGATGAAACACAATTCCAGCCGCCACAAGTTCCAGAACCACAAGATCCAATCTAACACCATCACGGAGGGGTTCATCATCCTCATTGGTGCCTCTTTGATGATGCGTGTGTAGTCCACCATAGACCTACGGGTCCGTAGGCAGTAGCTAGATGGCTTCTTCTCTCTTTTTGATTCTCAATACAATGGTCCCTTGGAGATCTATTTGATGTAATGACTTTTTGCGGTGTGTTTGTTGGGATCTGATGAAGTTCGAGTTTATGATCAGATCTATATCCATGAATATTATTTGAGTTTTCTTTGATCTCTTATATGCATGATTATTTATAGCCTCATATTTCTTCTTCGAATCTTTGGTTTAGTTAGGCCAACTAGATCGATTTTTCTTGCAATGGGAAGAGGTGCTTTGTGATGGGTTCGATCTTACGGTGTCCTCACCCAGTGACAAAACGGGTAGCGATGCATGTATGTATCATTGCTATTAAGTATAACAAGATGGGGTCTACTCCTACATTAATAGATCTTGTCTACATCATGTCATCGTTCTTATTGCATTACTCTGTTTCTCCATGAACTTAATACACTAGATGCATGCTGGATAGCGGTCGATGTGTGGAGTAATAGTAGTAGATGCAGAATCATTTCGGTCTACTAATCTTGGACGTGATGCCTATATATTGATCATTGCCTTGGATATCATCATAATTATTTGTTCTTCTATCAATTGCCCAACAGTAATTTGTTTACCCATCGTATGCTATTTTCTCGAGAGAAGCAACTAGTGAAATCTACGGCCCCGGGTCTATCTTTCATCATATTGCTTTCAGATCTATCTTTTATCGCATTTGTTTTCAGATCTATTATTCCAAAAACCCAAAAATACCTTGCTGCACTTTTTCTTTACTTATTTTATTTCGCGTTTATTCAGATATGTTTATCCAATCTCATACAAACCAATCTATCTTTTTACCGTGGAGAGATTGACAACCTCTCTTACGCGTCGGGTTGCAAGTATTTGTTCTTTGTGTGCTGGTACCGTTTACATAGTGTTGCTTGGTTCTCCTACTGGATTGATACCTTGGTTTCATAACTGAGGGAAATACTTACCATAGCTATGCTGCATCATCCCTTCCTCTTTGGGGAAATACCGACGCGGTCTAAGCCACATCAACATGCCCAACAAAAGCTACTTTAAGAGTCTTGCTCCACAAAAGGGCCACGGTATCAAGATCAAAGAATGTCGCAAAGCCCATGAGTGCAAGTTAACGAAAGGAAAGTAAATTGTATGCAAGGGTCTCAACAAGCATAACCTTCTCAATAGATAAATCTTGAGAGATGACTACCTTGACAAGACCCAATACCTTTGATGTTGAAGGATCATCGAATTGGACATGAGTGGGCATAGATGGGCTTGGATGCACATCCAACACCAAGTCCTTGCTCCCAGTCATATGATTTGTTGCTCCACTACCGAGCAACCATGACACTCCACCAGAAGCAAACTCCTACAAGAGATTAATGTTTTGATTTAGGTACCCATTTTGAATGGGTCCTTTTATGTTAGCAACAAGGGTCTTAGGAACCCAAATAGACCATTCAATCTACTCATAAGAAGAACCAACAAATTTGGCATAAACATGCCCATCACTAGCACGTCATAAAACATATGAAGGGTTCAAATCGCTAGCTTTGTTGGGAGGAGCGGTCTTGCCTTCTTGACATTACCACCCACACCCTTGTCCTTCTTCTTCTCATGAGCACCCTCCCCCTCCTTGACGAAGATTTCCTTAAGAGAGAGAGGTTGCTTGGCCTTGGTCTTCTTCTTCTTTGACTTAGGTACAAACCCAAGTCCTTCCTTTGCCACAACTTCCTTTTGATTGCTCAAAAGGTCATTGAGGTTTTTCTCACCTTGTATGCAAGTCACAAGGCCTTTTTCAAGTTGCTCTTTCAACTTGGCATTCTCCTCCACAAGATGCACATGCTCACAACAAGGGTTAGTAGCATGGTCATTATCAATTAAAACGAAAGGAGGGCAAGTGGCTATCTCCTTGGTTAGCTTCACATGGAGTTGATCATGAGACTCTTTGAGAGAGGCATGAGCACTCTTCAAGACCTTTTGAGCCTTGTCAAGTATGTCAAACTCTTCCTTGTGTCTATCATGGCCAACCCCAAGTGCAACCTTCTCGGATTTAAGCACACAAGTAAGGACAAGAGCATGATCATGATCCTTTTGCAATTTAGCAAGATCAACGTTGTGTGACTCCTCAAGAGCCAAACGAAGACCTCGCTCTTCCTCTAGAGCAATGGAAAGATCGGCTATCTCATTAGCATAGTCACGGCTATGCCCTTCCATCTTAGTGATGGTATCCTCATGAGACTCAATGATATCATTGGCCTCACCTAGTTGTTCCAAGAGAGCAATAAAGTGCTTCTTGGTCTCACCTTTGAGCTTACCCAAGAACTTGTCAAACTCATTCTCATCCACCTTTACCTACTCTTTTTCATCCACACAATCCAACAAAGAAGGATTAGTAGTGATGGAAGTTTTGATGTTGGAGGTTACCTTGTTAATGCCGTTAGCCATGAGGCACTTGGGGATGAGGTTCTCGTTGGAGGCGTTGAAGAGTGGCACCTTGGTCGGGGAAGAGGTGGCAATGGCCATGGAGGTCGTCGCCATTCCTTCACCACTTGCATCATCATCCTCATCATCGGAGAGGTACTCTTCTTGCACCACCAATCCCTTTTGTGGCACCTTCTTGTTGAAGTTGTTCTTCTTGGGGAAACACTTGGCCTTGTCTTTGCGAATGAGCTTGCCACCATTGTCTTCCCTCTTCTCGTAGGGGCAATCTGATGAGGACATCACTACCACAGTTACACCCACAACCCCTGCTATTACTTACATGGGACCAATTACTAGAGCTCGCGCACGCCAATTAAATTATCAGGTACTTTCGTTTCTTGGTAAAAATTCTAATGTTCATGAGAATATGATGCTGCCTAAATTGGATATATTTGTTTTGCTTACAAATGAGGGGCCTAGCTTGGACAAGAAGGATGAACATTGGAGCATGATCAAGCATGGATATGATGGCATGCGCAAGGGGAACAAGAATGAAGTTTCTGGTGGAGTTTTCAACACTTTGGAGCCACCATGATGACGTACAAGGACATGGACAAAATATACAAGATGCCCTTTCATAAATTTCGTCCATAGCTTAATATAGGTGCTGCGCCACCTTATTTTTGGGTCAGGCCCATGTAATTTTGAAATACTACTTATAGGCTATTTTTTAGAGTCTGTATTGTAGGGAAAGCGACTCAGGAGGTGTTTTAGTCCCACCTTGCCAAGGGGGGATGAAATCCCCTCTTTTTCCCCCTACAAATACAACCCTTAAGGAACCGTTTAGACTTTGGGTTTTGTTTAGATTAAAGTTCACCATAGCTGCAACTCGCGTACTTCATTTGTGTTCAACGACCAGATAAAGACTTCACAGAACCCCACTTTCATCAATAAAGCTTTCCTCTTATATTCGCAATATCCAGATTGCGATTTTAGTTTCTTGCTTGTTCTTCGTTTGCGTGTAGGAAATAGACCCTCGTGGTCAGGTTGATCGTGCTCCGGCGTGGTCAATAACCTCTTGGAGTTGGTTTAGCGATTGCTAAGGCGCTATGTCCTCGCATGTTCGTAGTTGGATCGTCAAAGTCTACTCCACCAAAAACGATAGCCACCATCTCATCGAAAGATGGGACACCTTTGCCTCTATCAAGTGGTATCAGATTTCCAGGTTGCTCGGTGAGAATTTCCAATTTTTTGTAGTTAGGTCGCATTTGTTCTTCATGCCTATAGTCCACGAAGAAGCCACAAAAAAGATTAGGGTTAGATCATCATATCTGAACCAATCTAAGCCTTTTGCAATTTTTTGTTCGGTATTTTTCCTTGTTGAGTTTGCGGTTGCATCGCCGTGTCAAGTTGCTGGCCTTAGCATCTAATCCCTTAGAGTTTCGAGTTCCGGTCACAGGGTGTCACGCCGCCGCTGCACCATCATCATCACTGCCGCTGCATCATTGTCATCACCGTTGCCATATACCACCATCGCATATCCGCCGCCAATCCGAGTCCATATATACCACCACATATCCGCCGCCATCACTCCAATCCGAGTCCACCTCCATCACAGATTCGTCACCAGTCCGTGTTCCACCAGCCCTACATATATCCGCCACTAGTACGAGTTCCGCCAGATTCATCTCCGCCACCAATCCTAGTCCGAGTCCAGTATTCGCTTCTTTGTTTTTTTATTTCAATATCATGCCCTAGTACATGCTATGACCAAGTTGGACTCCCCAACTTTCATGCCACCCGTAGAAGAAAAATAGTTCCAAACTAAAAAAACTAAGTCTGGAAAATTTTGGCTAGGCAGTTTTCGACCATTTGTAGACTTTTTCAAAAAAAATTGTTACGGAGCAAAAAGCAAAGAAAGTGCAAAAAAAGTGAAAAAAAACGAGCAAAAAAAATTCAGAGTGTGCTCCTCCCTTGTTTACGTGCAACGCCGTGATTTTGTTAGTGTTCTGGGCTCGCATCTCTAGCACGGTCTAGCCTAGGACCAGCACAGTACCGTTGTTGAGCATTTATTCAACTTTGCATCTCTGAATTGATTATTGCTGACCTTTTTGCTACCATATTATAAGCCATCCCAGCTCAACATATATCTATGTCGTGCGTTTGACTCCTCCTGGTAATCGCTCTATCCAAGCTTCGAGGTGTTTTGACTACAACTGTCGGTGTACTAAAGCTTGGGTCCTTTAGTACCCCATACTTGTGCACGGACAGTTGTAGCCATACCAACAGCAAGGCCTGCCGGGGGACAGCTAGAGGCAAATACAAGACCATCAAGGAGGCATTCAAACCAGTGACCAGAAGACAGAAGCCCAAAGGCCGGATCCCCGGCAAGATACTTGCCGGGATGGCTTGTGAAGACCCGGCAAGACTCGCACCCAGCAAGATCTCGCCATCCTGCCACTGCTCCAGCGCAGCGACCAGCCTGTCATTTGGGTTTTGTCCTCCTGGATGCGTGTCATGGCACTAGTGGTGAACGGGCTTAAGCGGTACTGATGGGACAGGCCCTTTTTCCGTCCCCAAGAAAGTAAGGGACACCTAAACGGAGCATTTAATGCGTTTGTCCTAAGACGTCAGTGATAAGTATGTAAACACTGTAGCAACTTTACACCTCTTATATGTACTATACGCCACTGTTGGAGACCCCTTGGACGTATAAAAGGAGGCCCAAGGCGTAGCTACAGTAAGGAGGACTCTCTGGCCCATTCTGCATGCGTAGCTGCTGCTCAAACATACTGTTCATTGCAAGCGCTCCTGAAGCTTGGGTTTAAACACCCACAATAAACCAAGGCAAGAGTAGGGTTTTACGCTTCTCAGCGGCCCGAACTTGGGTAAACGTCCCCTCGCGTTGATCGTTCGATCTGCTCTTTGTGCATACCTCTCTCCCTGCCGAACCGTAAAAGGGACTAGTTTGCCGTTTTGGCGTGCCGAATAGGATCATCACCGACAACGGCACATACACTACAGGAATCAGCTTCTTTGCCGTCTGCCATGGCAGACGGCAAAGGCATGAATGGCGGTCGGCAAAGCTCTTTGCCGACTGCTAGCTGTCGGCAAACAGTCCGGCTCAATTCCTGCCGGTAAAGGCCTTCTTTGCCGTCTGCTTCAGAGAAGCGGACGACAAAGGTTTATGCCGTCAGCCGTTTGCGGCCAGCAGACGGCAAAGAGCGTAGACGGCAGTGAGGTGAGGTGGGAGCCGTTAGGGGTTAACGGCGTGCTTTGCCGTCAGCCGGCAGACGGCAAAGAGGCTAAGGTCTTTGCCGTCTGCTGGCGGACGGCAAAGAGCCCAAATAGGAGTCACTGGGAAGCTGCCACGTGGCCTTATTTGCCATCAGCCGGCAGACGGCAAAGAGGCTAAGGTCTTTGCCGTCTGCTGGCGGACGGCAAAGAGCCCAAATAGGAGTCACTGGGAAGCTGCCACGTGGCCTTATTTGCCGTCTGCTAGCTGTCGGCAAAGGGATTTGAATCTTTGTCGTCTGCCAGCAGTCGGCAAAGACCTTAGCCTCTTTGCCGTCTGCCAGCTGACGGCAAAATGCCCAAATAGGCAACCCAGTGTTCCCAGTTGCACAGGTAGCTGCCACGTGGCCTTCTTGCCCTGCTAGCTGTCGGCAAACGCTCTTTGCCGACTGCTAGCAGACGGCAAAGCTCTTTGCCGTCTGCTAGCAGACGGCAAAGAGCCTTATAACCCCTGTTTTTAATTGATTCATTCAATTTGACAGAAATTCATAGATAAACACAGATAATACATATATACACACAACAAGCATATCCAACAATATATTTCCACAAGTCCAACATATATCCATATGACATAAGAAGTTTCCAACAACATATCCTAGTGACATACACATCCAAACAAGTTCCCAAACATGTTTTCATAAACAAAAGGAAGCACAAGGAGAATATATGAGTCCATCAATGCAAGCTTCCTCATCTCAAGCAAATCTGCATTGGGGATGAAGTTGAAGGAGGGGAGGGGAAGGAGAGGAATAAGAGATTTTTATCTCTTTCTTTCTCTCCTCCCCCTCTCTTTATCTTCTTCTTTTCCAACAAATGTAGTTAAAAAAGCCAATTTAGAGCTAAGCTAGGTAAATAGGTCATTTTGGAGATAAGCTAAGTTCAATGTATCAATATTGGGAGCTAACCTACGTAAACTTGTCATTTGGGAGCTAAGCTAAGTTAAATGGATCATATTGAAGCTAACCTAGGTAAACTTGGTCATTTTTGAGCTAACCTACGTAAAAATGTCATTTTTTGCTATGCTAGTAGTAAATGCTAAGTGTGTAGGTCAATTTAGAGCTAACTTAGGTAATAGGTCATTTGGAGCTAACGCGGTAAAATGGATCATATTGTAGCTAACTTAGGTAAACTTGGTCTTTTTGGAGCTAACGTAGGTTAAATGGATCATATTGGAGCTAACATGGGTAACTTGGTCATTTTGGGGGCTAACCTGGCTAATTAGGCCATTTTTGACATTACTAATCTTATTGTGTCATTTAGAGGACAACAAGCTAATTATATGACATTTATGAGGTTAGCAAGGTTACTATGCCATTTCTGTTAATGGATCTATGTATTGTGAATTCTGAGGTAATTGTTTGGGTGTGTGTGTGTGTTGTGTGTTGTTGTGTTGGTTGTGTGGGTTGTAGAGGATGAAAAGAGAAGACGAAAAGAAAAGAATGAATCCAGTCAGAAGAAGAATTAATAAAATATCGAATAATAATAAAAGACTGAATCGCAGTTCTTTTGGGTTTCTGTGGTGTTTGTTTTTGTTGGTGGTTCTTTTCTTATTCTTCTTCTTCTTCTTCTTCTTCTTCTCTTCCTATTCCTTCTTTTCTTCCTATTCCTTGATTTTCTTCATCTTATTATGTCATTTGTGGACTAAATAGGCTAAATTATGTCATAAATGGACTAAATAGGCTAAATAAGAAGAAAAATACCGTTATCACGGAGGTGAAGGACCGGTCGGGGCTGCGCCAGTGCCAGACTGAGGTGAAGGGCCGGTCGGGGTTCCACCAAGGCCAGACGGAGAAGCATCGGTTGATGCTTGTCGGGAAGCATTCTACACCAAAGATCATTTCCAATGTCTCGTTAGCATGATGCAACATAAATGTGAATACTAGTAACTAACGACCGTTCAAATCAAACTCACCGTGGTCGCCAGAGCAATCTGGGGCATCGGCGAAGGGGTCTGACCGCTTTTCTCGCACATGCTCTACACATTTGGTTCTCACGAGTTAGTCATATTAGTTAGTAATGGAACAAACATTATGTGCATGATTTGGCTAATATGCAGGAGAAACGTACCACCAAGATGTCGTATAGGGCCCGGTTTTGAGCATCGTTCCGGGTCCTCTCCTCCTCCAACAGCCTGGCCGTCCTCTCCTCCAGCTCCCTCTCCCTCTCCTCCGCCTGCCTTCTTGCCGCCTCCAAAAGCGTCTGCGTGTTTGCTCTCTCTTTCTCAAGAGCAGCCTGCAACACACCACTCCTCGTTAGCATTGTAATCATCGACGGACGCACACACAATGTAATGGATAGGAAAGGTATCCGAGTCTGTATAACTAACCGCCATGGCGAGCTCCGATGGCCGTGCACGAGGCATTATCTCAGGATCAGAGCTACTCTGGCGCTTCTTGATCTGTGTGAGAGTCTTAGGACAACGTATCAGTCCATCACCAATGGCTATCGAGCCATGGGACCTCCCACCACCAGATATCATAACCAGCTCTGTATCAAAAGGATCCTGGCTCAGGTTAAAGTCCTCCCCTTTCCTTGCCTTCCCCTCGTCTCTGTACCTCACGAGCTTGTTGCGGGAGGAGATGTTGGTGAAGGTCTCTGGATGATCTAGGTCAGACTCCGAGAATGCCTTGGCCTTCTTGTACGGGGCACTATGGGCCATGCCATAGAGGTCGAACAGACTTGGCACGGGCTTCTTGTTGTGGTGCGACTGAGAGAGAGGAACAAAATATTAGTCAAGGGCTCAAGCTAGCATGAAGATTGAAATTGCTATGTAAATAAGGTCATTTTGGAGCTAAGTAAGGTTATTATGTCATTTTTGAGGAAAAAAAGCTAAGTTTAGGTCATTTTGGAGGTAACCAAGATTATTATGCCCATTTTGACCAAACTATGCTAATTATGTCATTATTGAGCTATCCAAGGTAGTTATGCCTTTTTTTAGCTAACTAAAGCATATTTAGGCATTTTATAGAGCTATCTTAGGTTATTATGTCATTTTAGAGCTAATTATGTCATAAATTAACAAGCTAAGATTATTTTACGTCATTATTGAGCTATCAAAGGTAGTTATGCAATTTTTTAGCTAACTAAAGCATATTATGTCATTTTAGAGCTAATTATGTCATAAATGAACGACACCGACGGAACACAATGTCGGCCACCGTCTCGCACTCGACACCGACGACCATCTCCCCCGGCGGGGCCGGGGCAGCCTCGTACAGCTCCCAGCTAAGTGCTAGCTGTGGAACCTGACCCTCACCGGGCAACGTGACCCACCCAGGGAAGTGTTGCCGGCAAAGCACACCAAGGACCTGGTTTGGCCTGCGGACACCACGGGGGTGTACCCAGCCCCTGCAGTATGTCAAGGCCAATGCATTAGATATTAATTTGAAGAAACATGAAGGCAAAAGGTTAAAAAAGAGTAAATTCACTTACTTCAACCCATTAGGCTGTATCAACCACCTCTGGTCGGGGGTCGTCGGCACGGGCGGGAGCTTTGTACCGCCACGCTGGTAGACCTTCTTGCCCTTGTCAACCATCTCGCCCTCGCTGTAGCTATCATCAGAGAAGGTGTCCTCGCTATCATCAGTAGGGCCACTAGCATCTGGAGTCTCGTGCGAAGAAGACTCCGGGACTGGAGTCTTCTGGGACGAAGACTCTGGGACCGGACTCACGTGGGGCGAAGGAGAGGCGCCCAGAGTCTGGTGGCGCGAAGGATCAGCGACCCCAGTCTGGTGGGGCGAAAGATCCACGACCCGAGTCTGGTGGCGCGAAGGAGAGGCGACCCCAGTCTGGTGGGGCGAAGGATCCGCGACCCGAGTCTGGTGGGCCGAAGAATCGACGACCGGAGGCTCATGGACCGGAGTCCGAGATGGGTCCACGTCAGACGGAGCGGTCCTGTGATCGGGTGAATCAGCTAGGGGTGGCGGCGAGGAAGGCGTAGCAGCCTTCCTACCTCTCCCGCTGCCACGTCCACCTCTAGCAGCCTTCTTCGTCCTCCCCCGACCTCTGCCGGCCGAAGAAGAAGGGCCCGCCGGTGCTGACTGCATACTGTCTAGCAGCGCTCTCCGGAGGGGCTGGGCTGGAATAATGGAAGCATCCCTCCCAGGAGCGCCCACCATCCTGTCAACACCTGCAATGACAAAAAGTAAACGACATTAGTATAACATAAAAAATTTGAATAACTGACATGAATACTATGTATATAATTTAAGAGTATCATCATCATGAACATAATAAAAAATTGAATACCTGACATTACTAATATTACTCTGAATCGTCTATATATGCTCCGGGATCATTAAATGCATCATCATCATCACTATCAGTGATGAGCTCATCATCATCATTAATAAATGCATCAACATGTGGAAGGCCTCCTTTACGTAATTGTTCAAGCATTGAAAGGTCATCTACAGCAGTAACTTCTTCTTGTTCCGGCTCTTCTTGTTCCGGCTCAGGGGTGAAGTCGGATTCACTATCGCTGTCTACTTCAATGTTCAGGGGTACAGTTGAGCGGTTCTTGAAATGTTTTTTGGAAAGACGTGTTTCTTGGAAGAATTCTCCTTCGTCATATGTGTCTTGGTCATAATCCTCTTCATTGGGGGGAGGTGGTCTAACACGTGGCGGCACTTCATAAACGACATCCCAACCACTGAGATTTGAATCACTTTGACAGGCCCACGGTAGATAGAAAACTTGGGTTGCCTGTTGAGCCGTAATATAGACATCGGGAACATCCAAATGGGTGCTTTGTTTGATTTCGACTAGCCCTATATGTTCATGAGTCCTTCTAGTATCCTTCGGCTGGAACCAATAACATCTGAAGACTACGACGTTTGGTGGGTTTTCACCATAGAATTGAAGTTCATAAATTGCTTCAACTCTTCCATAATACTCAATACCTCCTTCGCCGATAGTAGAGACACAACAATTTGTAGACTTTCGGTCGGCCATAGATAGCTCTTTGCCATAGGTACGAAAGCGATACCCGTTGATGTCGTATTTGTCAAATGAACGGACCTTATAGTCAAAACCATTAGCTACTTGTCTCAATTCGGCATCCATAATCTCTGAATTAGCCTACAAGTTTAATACGAAAGGATTGTTGCATTAGTCGCAAATTAGCCAAAGAAATGAAATGGTCTAATGGAAATTACCGTTTGTTTGAACCAAGAGATGAAACCGGGATAGGCGCCTCCTTGCTTTGCGAGAAGCTCATACTCTTCGATGGAATCCTTTTGTATCACTGCACCATACGAGAATATGGCGACGTATCGACTGCATCAAATATCCCGGAATAAGAGCAGTTCAAAGGAATTAGAAATTGCGAAACAATGTACGGAGATCTTACTCGATGTACGGCCGCACTTCTGTTAGGTTGTTGAAGAGATACAGCGAAATGGTCCGCCATTCTTCAACACCCAACGGTACTGGTTTCCAACCACTGGCCGGTGCGAGATCCCCTTTGAATAGGCTGAGGTTGGATTGACCCTTTTTAGGGTCGTCAGCATTGTACCGAGGCTTCGGATTATGCAAATGACGATTTTTGGCTTCGTAGTGTGCTGTCACGAAGTTTGCCGCCTCCTCAGTGATGAATGCCTCGGCCATCGATGCTTCAATTCTACGTTTGTTTTTACATTTTGCTCGAAGCGTCTTCTGCATTCTCTCAGTTGAGTAGCACCAACGATTTTGCACGGGCCCTCCCAATCTTGCCTCGGTCGGGAGATGCAAAATCAAGTGCTGCATTGGATTAAACATGCTCGGCGGAAAGATTTTCTCTAACTTGCAGATCAACTCCGGTGCCAACTGTTCCATTTCTTCGAGGAGGCCAGGCGATAGTTCTTTCGCACAAAGAACACGGAAGAAATAGCTCAGCTCTGCCAGTACTAGCCATTCATCCTCAGGGATGAAGCCACGCAACATCACCGGCATTATCCGCTCAATCCATATGTGCCAATCATGACTTTTTAGACCAAATATTTTCAATTTTTCAAGACTCGCTCCCCTCTTTAGATTTGCTGCATACCCATCGGGGAACATCAACTGCATTTTCACCCACAGAATAATTTCCCTCATAGCTGGCCTTCCAAGATTGAACCATGCCTTTGGCTTCGTGAAGTTCCGCTTTCCTTTCGGATCTTGCATGTTTTGTAACGGTCTATCACATAGCTCCTCTTGATCGACTCTAGCCTTAGGATTATCCTTTGACTTCCCCTCTATGCCGAACAATGTGCCAAAAATGGCTTCGGCAATGTTCTTTTCGGTGTGCATCACGTCGATGTTGTGTGGGCAAAGGAGGTCTTTGAAGTAAGGCAGATCCCATAAGCATGTCTTGTGAGTCCAGGCGTGTTCCTTATTATACCCCTTGAAATACCCTGGACGCACTGGATCTGGCTCGAGAGCGTTTAACTGATCTAGGGTTTGTTGGCCTGTCAACGCAAGTGGTGCAGAGTGTTTGACAACTCTACCTTTCATGAAGTTCTTCTTGTCTTTCCTGAACTTATGGTGAGGATCCAGAAACGGTCTATGCAAGTCAAAGCAACTATACTTGTGCCCTGCGGTCAGCCAACGAAACTCAAGAGCTCCCTTGCATGTGGGGCACGGGAACCTTCCATGCACACACCAGCCAACGAATAGCGCATACGCCGGCAAGTCATGCGTCGAGTACATGTACCAGGCACGCATTATGAAGTTCTGTTTGCTAAAGGCGTCGTATGTCTTGAACCCATTATCCCAAGCTTCTTGCAATTCGTCCTTAAGCGGCTGCATGTACACATTCATATTCTTCCCCGGATAGTTGGGCCCTGGAATTATCAACGTCAGGAAAATGTTCTTTCTTTGCATAATCTGTCCGGGGGGGAGATTGAGTGGAATGACAAACACGGGCCAACAACTGTATTGGGTTGCCGTCTGACCATACACCATGAACCCATCCGTGCTGACGGCGGACTCGATGCCTTGGATCTGCCGTTTTTCCTATGTAATGCATCGAAGCGCTTCCACGCTTACCCATCCGATGTGTGCACACATCATCACATTCCCATCTGCATCACGTTCGGTTCTTTTGCCCGTTTTGTGCCATGTATATGTCTGGCCGTCTCTTTGACCATGAAAAGGACGTTGAAGTCTTGGTACGATTGGCAAATACCGAGAACATTACGGGTATTTTGGTCTGCGTCTTCTCACCATACCATTGTCTACCACACATACCTGGATGACTCGCAAATGGGACAAAGTTCAAGTCCTCATACGGTGCCTAAATAAGACACATCCTTTCTCACAGGCATGTATCTTCTCATAGGGCATCTTAAGAGCACGGAGGATTTGTCTGACTGGTACAGGTTTGTAGGTAGCACATGGCCTTTGGGTAGAAATCGTCCGAATACTGACTCATTCGCGTCGTAGCATTCTCTACCGAAGTTGAACTGAGCCTTCAAAGCCATGATTTGTGAGATGGCATCCAGCGGACAAAGCTCAGTGTGCCGTGGAGAGGACGTTTTGAGGTCCTCAACATTTCAGTGAAGGCCTTTGCGATCCTCCATCCCTCGTCCGAGTCCGAGCATGTCAAAGTCTGACCACTGTCTTCCATCCCTGTACCATGCTCGTCGGTGCGACGACGAAACCACTCAGGTCTGGCACGTTGGGGCAGACATCACCATGAAATGTCCAGACCGTGTAACCAGGCGTAAAACCAAACTTCTGCAGGTGTTTACTCATGTCAAGCTCGTCCTTTTATTAAAGTTGTCGCACCGGACAAGGGGCACCAGCTTAATCTTGGCCATTAGCAAATGCCGGCTCTAACAAACTCTTTGGTTTGTTAACCATATCACCGGTCCAAAACTTTCTGACTAGTGTAACCGGGTGTACATCCACGCACGATCACTCATATTGATTCCTACTAGACAGACAATAATATATACATCATTAAGCAAACCAATCCATTAGTTAATGGAGTTTGTCGTCTCTTACGTCATGCAAACTACATGCTAATAGGTAAAGATAGGTCCTAATCCCACCCGAGTATGTGTAGATTGAGTTCGTTTTCCCATGCTCTGCTCCGGATCCGACGCAAAATTTCGGCAGCACCTCCCCGCTGTTCTCCTGATACACGTCGGCAATAAGCAGAGAGGATGTGTACCCGGAGAACACAGGGAGGAACTGACGAAATTCTGCATCGGATCCGGAGCAGAGCATATAGGAAACGAACCCAATTACACATACTCGGGTCTGTCCATGGATAACGTTGGACAATTCGAAAGAATCACGATTATAAATATGCAAATGCATGCATATTTATAGATGTAACCCTTTCGAACGGGGAGCGCATAGTGGTTATGCATACTGTGACGGACACCTATAGCTAGTAGTTCATTGGCACGAAGACCGGAATAGAGCAAATGTAGGGGGGAGAGAGGAGATGTCATTTGTTGTGCTCACCAAGGAAAGCAGGGGCGGAGGCTCGTCGAACGCACGGGGAGGTGTCTCAAACACCACACCCTTGCAGCGAGGATGATGATGAAACATGCACATTTTAAATCCACCTGATTAACACAAATATATATGATGTTTTGCATAACAAAATTGAAAAATATACGACCTAACTCATAATTCACAAATATATGACCCCGTCGGGGTCGGGGTGGGGAGGGTGGGGTGTTGGTGTCAGGGTGTAGGTGTGATCGGGAGTCAGGATGTCGTATGTCGGGGTCGATCAGGGTGTCGATCAGGGTGTCGGGGTCAGGGTCAGGGTGAAATTTCATGAGAGAAGACATAAACATCAAGTGAAACAATTAACATTGTACAAAGTTGAAAACTTGCTACTACGACGAGGTAAAGTTCCTTTGCGAAATCTATAGTCTTGAAAGCGATATATAATAGCATCATCATCAACCTTTGCAAAATTCTCGACTCAGTAATATTGGTCAGTAGCAACAAAGATAAGCAGTACTGCAGTAGTAGCAAATACTAACATTATAGCAAGCAGATCAAAAATGTTCAATCTACAAAAATTTAAAAAGAACAGCAAGGAGTAGCAGTCAGTGTAGCACAATGCACATGCACATATATCCGTCTGTGAGTGAGTGAGTGAGTCGTGTCCATTACCAATCGGCTCTTCAGTGAGGGCTGACGGAGGAGGAACGAAGGAGGAGTAGTGGAGGAAAGGGAAAGAAGATAGACGGAGAAAAGGGAAAAGGGAGGAAGGAAGGGGGGTTGGTGTTGGCGGGGTGGTGGGTTGTCTTTTTTCGTGTGTGGTGGGGTTTGTCTCCGGGCTTTTTGGGGGGGGGGGGGGGTGTGGTGGGGGGGGGGGGGGGGGGGTTTTTTTTCTTTGTTGGTTGTGTGGTGGTTTTTTTTTTTTCTTGGTGGGGGGGGGGGGCGGGTGGGGGGGTGTGGGTTTGGGTTTTTTGGGGGGGGTTTTGTGGGGGGGGGGGGGGGGGGGGAGCCAGGAGCAGAGGAAGGAGTGCAGAAGCAGAAGTCAGCAGAACGGAGCAGAAGCAAGCAAAGAAAGCACAGGAGCGAGAGGAGCAGAAGAGACAATCGGCGAGATGCGATGAGAGGCAGCGACCCAAAGGTCCTTAATACACCTTTGGCGGATTCCGCGAACCCGCAGTAACGTGGAGGAGGAGAACGAGGGGGAAAAGAAGGAGAGAAACAGGAAAGGCGCGCTAGGAACGAGAAGTGGACGAGGAGGGGACTATCGGGCGGAGGTGAGAGAAGAGGTGGTGTAGAGAGGGGGAGAAGGTCCGGTGGAGAGGGGAAGGCGGGAAAGGTTGGTGAGGGGGAAGGGAGGCGGGGAAGGGGGGGCGAGAGGAGATGGATGGGAGGGAGGAGGGGTGGAGGAGGTGGAGGAAAGGTGAGGAGGGAGGGAGGAGGGAGGAGGGACTAGCCAATCGGTGGAGTGGGATGCCGTGCATTATAACCGAGGGAATAGGAGGAGGGGACCTGGATGGTACGCGAGGCCGGAAGGATCTCTATCCGGACCTGCCGACCCGTTTACCTCGCCGAACCTTCCAAGGAACATAACGTAGGAAGGCGGTCGGGAGGGCAGGGAAGGTACTTCCCATATATATGGGCGGTAACGGGAGACCGACGGAGCCGTGAGCGGTACCAGATCCCACCGGAGCCATGAGGAGGCGGAAGGACTCGCCGCGAAGGAAGAGCAGGGACCTGAGGGATAATATAGGGGGAAGTGGAACCATGGAGGACCACGTCCTGGAGGGAAAGTGAGGGTTGGGACCGGGGGAAGATGGGACTGCGATGGAGGAGGAGGAATACCGAGGAGTTGCGGGAGGAAGAGGGGGAGGCGGGAGAATAGAAAGGATGGGGGAGGGCGCGGCGCGCGGGGGCCAAATTAACCCCCCGCATGGCGTTGCTGGCGGACGGCAAAGAATTCTTTGCCGTCCGCCAGCAGACGGCAAAGAGGATGACCGTTAGACGGCCACCGCCGTGAAACTGTGGGCCCCTCTTACCTCTTTGCCGTCTGCTGGCAGACGGCAAAGAAGTGGCCCGTGTGACCTACCCAGTGCAGTACCCCCGTGGGGTCCACTTTGGACTTTGCCGTCTGCTGGCGGATGGCAAAGAACTCTTTGCCGTCTGCTGGCGGACGGCAAAGAGCTCGCAGATGGCAAAGACCCTGTTTGCCATCAGCTGGTTCTTTGCCGTCTGCTTTGAGAAGACAGACGGCAAAGAGCCTCTTTGCCATCAGCTGGCAGACGGCAAAGAGCTGGCAGATGGCAAAGACCCAGATTCCAGTAGTGATAGTTTACGAGCCACACCTTCATGCAATACATCCAAGACCTTGGCAGCAAAATCTGTTTTGCTTCTGTAGCTCATCCGAGAAGCAACGGCCAAGCGGAAAGGGCAAATGTTGAAGTGTTGCGAGGTCTCAAGACAAGGACTTTCGACAAGCTGAAGAAGTGCGGAAGACGCTGGATTGATGAGTTGCCGGTGGTTCTTTGGTCAATCAGAACGACACCAAATCGAGCCACTGGCCAGACACCCTTCTCCCTAGCAGTTCTCCCCACAGAACTCATATACGGGTCACCTCGAGTGCTCGCTTATGATGA
The DNA here is from genome assembly GCA_011799875.1 of Thinopyrum elongatum. Taxonomy (NCBI): domain Eukaryota; kingdom Viridiplantae; phylum Streptophyta; class Magnoliopsida; order Poales; family Poaceae; genus Thinopyrum; species Thinopyrum elongatum. The sequence goes on from CM022297.1 coordinate 228,452,767, forward strand.
GCTTGAGCAAGAGCAGCTGCAGCAAGATGATGCTACGCTCCCTGAGGAAGATCGTCTTCAGGCTGCTGTGCAAGCTGCACACTATCAGCAAGCCTTGCGCCGCTATCATAGCCGCAAGGTTCATGCCTGAAGTCTTGAGGAAGGCGACCTTGTTCTTCGGCGTGTTCAGTCAGCCAAGAATTCCAACAAGTTGACGCCGAAGTGGGAAGGCCCTTATCGGGTAGTACGAGTCACCAGGCCTGGTGTTGTCCACCTAGAGACCGAGGATGGCGTTCCAGTAAGCAATTCCTGGAATATCGAACATCTTCGTAAGTTCTACCCATAAGGCGCGGTTGTCGGGTCTCCCGGCAACCACCCTTTGTATGAGTCTTGCCGGCAAGGCATGTGATCCTTTCTACAAAGCCAGGCGCAGACCCTGTGCATAGTTGAATAAGCTTAATTGTTTTACAATTCCTGTCGATTTTCATGTTAATCTATATGCAAGCTTGTCTGAGATATTGTATTACACTTGCTTCCGGTAAGCGTTAACCAACAGCCAAGGTTCCATATCCTTGTATTCTCTTCTTTCTTTTTCTCAAAGGGTAGAAGGTTCCCTCGCATGCAAGTTTGCGGGGGGGAGTGATGGTATGGATACCGACAGGCGACATTCAAGGTTGACATCTTGCAGGAAGGAGTTCAGCAACAAAAAGCTAAGTTGCAGAACTTTGAGTAATTTTTTTACTTTGAGATTATTTTCCTTGAACGTTTTCGGCCTTTGTATGGAAAACCTGCACGCGAAGGAACCTTATCGTGATCGGTTGCGCCCTTACTCTATTTCGAGTCCGTTCAACAGCTTAGGTGGCTGCACTGAAAACGTCAAGGTATCTTGCCGGTAGCGAAAACTACAGCAGGCTGCTAAGGATCCATTCCTCAAAGCGCTCGCGGCAAGGGCACGCGCATTGGCCAGTTTTTTTCCAATAAGCGTAGGGCATGTACCATACAGAAAGAAATCAGACAAGGGAAATACTGTGCATTCATCCAAAATATACCAAGTTATATTACATTGATAGTTGCCATGATTCTAACTTAAGATGAAATTGTCTTTGGCATGGAATGGTGGCGGCAAAGATGAAGCGAAGTGGCTAGTCCCTGCGCTGGCCTTCGACCCTCTTGACTTGGCTCACCTTGTCGATGATGGGCGCAACAAGATCTTTGAGCGCCTCGAGGTCGACATTCTCTGGCAAGCTGTCAAGAATGTTAGTGAGGTTGATGCCAGGGTTCTTGTGCACCACTTTGACGAGCACCTTGAGGAGGACGGCCCGGAAGAGTTTGCGGGATTCGTTGGCCAGATGGGTTGCTCGTTCAGAATGGAGCAGCTTCAGGGCATCACCGACGCCCTCGAAGAACATGGTCAGCTTGGCGCTCGAGGACACCCTATCGTCAGAAGAGTAGCTGAAGTTTTGCAGGCCCATGGTGGACAGTTCTGCTCCAAGCCTTCTCGCGACGTCGACAAGGCGCGCGGTCCAGATCTTCACACCTTTCTCAAAGTCATTATAAGTGGCGGCGGCGCTCTTGATTAGGTCCTTCTCATTCCGGAGGTCTTTGATCAAAGCCTTCTCGCGAGCCTTGCCGTCCTCCACGGACTTCTCCAGCGTGGTCAGCTTCAGATTCAGATCATGATGGATTCATTGGCTGAGGTGAGCTTTTTGGTCTTGTCAGATATGGTAGTTTGCATCTCCGCCAAGCTGTAGAGAATCTTCTCTCTGTCGGCTTTGAGCGTCGAGAGCTCCTTGCCATGATCCTCGAGATCCGCCTCCAGCCTCTTTACTCTGTCGCCCAGCTCGTTCTTGGCGGCCTCTGCGGCTTCGGTAGCATCGATGGCTTCCTTTAACTTGCCGGCGTCTCCTTGTGTTTCTGCTCCAGCTCCTAGGTTTGCTGCGCGACGAGCTTTTTGATCTCCTCATCCTTGCTGTGGAGCTTGGCGGCAAGCGCCTCCTTGCGAGCGGCAAGGTCCTCTTCATGAGCATCGAGCCCGACGCGGCATTTCGTTAAGCGAGCTTCCTCTGCAGCAGCCCGCTGTGCGGCCTCTTCCTGTGCCTTCTCGGCGTCGGACTGCTTTAAGAGGAACTTGCTCCAACTTTGATTCAGCTGTTCCCAGCTAGCCATCAGTTCCTGGAAAGCCTCGGTGTACCAGACTTGTGTTTCCTCGACATGCTTCTGGAAATCTGCCTCTGCTGCTTCAACAACTGCTGCCCTGGAGTCCAACTTTTCCTTTCGGGTGCGGTGAAGTGCCTGGAGCTTCTGGAAGTTGCTGCTCATGGCTTGGAGGAGCTGTTCTTCCTTGGACCCACTGCTGCTGGCGCGTGGCTCGTCAACAATCTTGAGTCCGACAGCGGCGATGATGTCTTCATAAAAAATTTCCCCTTCGGTTGGCGCCCAGTGCTTGCCATCGCTGGTATGCTGACGAACAGGTTGTCTCCAACCTTAAGGTATCTGCTTGACGGAGGGGCCTCGGATGTTGACGGTTGATCCTCGACAACCACCTCGCTGGCAACTGGGGGCTCCATGATAGGTGTAGCGCCAGGCGCTCCAGTGGCAGGAATGCCATCAGTACGGTCGTTGGACTCCTTGCCGGCCCTCCCAGCAGACCCCTTGGCAGTTTCTTCCTGTGCAACCTTGGCGGATTCGTCAGCAGCGACTTTGTCGGCCTCGGCGGTAGCATCCTTGGCGATTTCCTCGATGATGATATCAACATCCATTTGTTCCATTGAAGGAAGATCTGAAGACCGAGAAGGGAAACAAGATGAGACCAAAGTTGAAGTTCAAGAAGACAAAAATAAAGAAAGAATGACAAGTACCCAGAGGCAAGTGGTTTACCTGTGTCGAGCTGTTGAGAGGTGGTTTCTCCTTTCCCGGCAACATTGGTTGCCGATGTAGGACTGCCAGTGCCCGTGCTTGCCGGATCCTCTTCATCACGAATGGGCTCGCCAGTGGAAGCCCATGCCAGAGATTCATCTCTGGGCGGCGTGGTTGACGGAGGCGGCACGTCAGGGACGGCCTCCGATGGCTCTCCTTGTTGCCGTTCTTCTCCTACAAGCCCGGTGATGTCAGTAGCAAAGATAAACACCTCAACTCCCGCCAGTGGCAAATGAGTAGTGGACTCACACTGGGGGCTGAGTTGGGGGATGCGTTGAGGACTGAGCTCCGGGCTGATGACGATGAGCTCTGGCACACCTACGGCGCTTGCCGGGGGCTCGTCACCCGTTGAAGTCTTTGCCCTCTTCGCCATCCTTTGCGCCAATGTTTCCGTATCACTGCGGAGACAGGCCAAAGCAAGACGAATGAGTTAAGCAAAATCAGAAACTCAGAAGTTAAGAGATGTGCCAGGACCCTTACTCTTCTCTTTCCGGGCTAAAAGCAGAGATGTCGAAGTCGACCTACACTACAGTGTCCGTGCGAGGGGGCGGAGGAGGGGTCTTGGGTCGCTTGGCTATGGCAGAAGTGGTAGGTTGATGTGATTATGCTGCTTCGGTCATTGGTGCCGTCGTATGAGACGCCCCCGCCACTCCAGTTGTTGCCGCGGTCGTGTGTCTCGTGCGCCGCACGGGTTGCTGTTGAGCTTCTTGTCGCTGTGCAGCCTTGTCAGCCGCCTTCCTGCCGGGAACTTCACCGCTCGAGGGAGGTTGATTTGCTGGGACGCCAGAGGTGGCTTTCCGCTGAACACGCTTCTTCTTCTTTGGAGCTGGGGGCTCCTCGTGCAGCTGCTCCTCGATTGTGTCTTTGACAGAAGGGCTCCCGACAGCTGTGCCGCTATGCTCCCCGGCAGTCTCACCCTGCCCGGCAAGATTTTTCTCTGACATCATTTCTTCTTCACTGGCTTCCCCTTCCACAAAGCCAGCACTGCCGGCCTCCGCAGCAGGATTCGCCTCTTCCGCCCTGCTGGTGATATACGCCACTTCTTCATCAGTAGTGGGGCGGATGAGATTTGCCTCTTCCCGGATGGTTCTCTCCGACAGATTGTCAAAGAACCGCTGTGCTTGCTCTGCGGATGGCTCGACCCAAGTTCCGTCAAGGCCATGAGCATTACACACCGGCATCATGGCGATGATTGAGGTCAGAGCGGAGTTGTTGCACAGAGGAATTACGCTCGCCGGCAACTTATATTTCCTGCCGGGCCTGAACAGTTTGTGGCAGAGAGCTGTGTGCTGCATGATCATCAAGTTGTTGTTCAAACCAGGATGCAGCCTCATGATATCTGCCGCATTCCAAAACTCCCAGGCTGGTCTCCCTTTGTTATGCAGAGGGGCGATGCAACGGCGAAGGAAATCAACGCCAACCATTTCTATTGTGAGCCCAGAAGCCTTGAGATGGTGGATCCTAGTAATTGCGATTGTGAACTTCTCATCTTGAGGATCGAGGGAACTCCAGTCGTTGCCGCGGGCCACTCTCGCTTGTCGGGGCAAACAGAAAGGCTGGGGATCTTTCTCCTTAATCCAGCACCATTCGCACCACCATTCTTCCCACTTCGTATGGTAGTGCCCTTCTGGATATATCTCTTTATTCCATGCCCTTGGAATCCAGGTGATAGAACCGGAAAGGGCCTCTCCTTTTTTGATATGGGGAACGAAATAGTGGCGAAAAAGGGCTGTGCTGGGGAGTACTCCGGCAAAATTTTCACAGAGATGGGCGAAGACTGACATCCATGTCACGGCATTTGGCATGAAATCCAAGAGACGGAAGCCGTATGTGTACATGATGTCGATGAAGAAATCAGAAAACGGAGGGCAGAGCCCACAATAAAAGTCTACGACAAAGAAAGGGAATTTATCTGGGCCACCCTCGGAGGAAGTTGGGCTCACGCGAGTAGCGGGGTGAGCCTTCGTCTCCCTCCCCCACATGCACAGATATCGATCCTTTAGGGCGCTCGCGTCGAGCGTCGGGGCGAAGACGACGTGCTCTTTCCGCATCTTCACCAGCTCACTCTCCTCCGCCTGTGCACCCGAGGCGATGGCTTTCACCTCTTTGCCATTGCTCACTTTGGGCGGCATAGCGATTGAGGAAGCAGGGGCCGAGAGCGATGAGGGAGTGGAGGCGGCGGATGGATGGGAGAAGCTCTGCTTTGAGTTCGAGGAAGAAGGCGACGGCGGTTTCCAGATTGGAAAGGATGAAAGGTAAATGAACAGCGCCTCTGCGGATTCCCTTTTATGGGGAAGGCGCGGGGCTGCCTCCTTTCTAATCAATGTGAATGCGCTTTCGCGAGCGCGCTGTTACCGCGGTCGTTCCGTGCACATATCCCGCGTCGTGCATTCAATATGTGTCATGGGGAAGCATGGTAAACGAGGTAATTGCGACAGCTAACTCCCGCCACGCGTGCCCGTGCACTGTTTGGGCCTAGCCCAGCAACGCCTTGCACCCGTGTATGGCCTAGGCCCGGGGGCTCCTGTCGGTGTACTAAAGCTTGGGTCCTTTAGTACCCCATACTTGTGCATGGACAGTTGTAGCCATACCAGCGGCAAGGCCTGCCGGGGGACAGCTAGAGGCAAATACAAGACCATCAAGGAGGCATTCAAACCAGTGACCAGAAGACAGAAGCCCAAAGGCTGGATCCCCGGCAAGATACTTGCCGGGACGGCTTGTGAAGACCCAGCAAGATCTCGCCATCCTGCCACCGCTCCAGCGCAGCGACCAGCCTGTCATTTGGGTTTTGTCCTCCTGGATGCGTGTCATGGCACTAGTGGTGAACGGGCTTAAGCGGTGCTGATGGGACGGGCCCTTTTTCCGTCCCCAAGAAAGTAAGGGACACCTAAACGGAGCATTTAATGCGTTTGTCCTAAGACGTCAGTGATAAGCATGTAAACACTGTAGCAACTTTACACCTCTTGTATGTACTGTACACCACTGTTGGAGACCCCTTGGACGTATAAAAGGAGGCCCAAGGCATAGCTACAGGAAGGAGGACTCTCTGGCCCATTCTGCATGCGTAGCTGCTGCTCGAACATACTGTTCATCGCAAGCGCTCCTGAAGCTTGGGCTTAAACACCCACAATAAACTAAGGCAGGAGTAGGGTTTTACACTTCTCAGCGGCCCGAACCTGGGTAAAAATCCCCTCGCGTTGATCGTTGGATATGCTCTTTGTGCATACCTCTCTCCCTGCCAAACTGTAAAAGGGATCTACGTGGTCCCATAGGTGTGTACGCCGACAACAACGGTCGCCGATCACCACCTGCTTCTTTGTAAGAACTGGTAAGAATTTCAAATTTGCTTGACGGATTTGTGACTCGCCACAACACCATCACTACCACTTCCTAGTAGTCTGTAGGACCATATTCTTGTGTTTTTCTATTGCTGCTAACCATGACAGGATCACAAGCCGGCGAGAGTGACTGGGAGAACATGATGAACAAGGCGTTACATGATAAATTTCGGCAAATGTTGGGTGAACAGGTGCAAGACGTGATGAGAATCTTTGGCAAGGCACTAGAGAGGATTGATGACATTGAGATGACAACTGATAGAAAGTTGGATGCCAAGTTCGCTGAAGTGCTCGCGCGTCTACCACCACCTGCTGCCTCTGTTGCACCGTTTTAACAACAACAACCACAACCACCTCAATGTCGCGATCCAATACTCAACCGAGCGAAGCGTGTTCCTCTTGAGGAAGGCCAAAATTCTGGTGCCGCTGCTACTACTGTTGTTGCGTATGTGGCTCCTACTGCTACTGCCGAGGAGGAGGACGATGATTACGAGGGCTATTATGAGGATCAGAACTACGTGCAACCACCAGCACCACCACCAGGTCGTCCACATGCATATAATCACAATGATAGGGCTGCACCACCACCTCAGGTACGAGATCATGACCATCTTCCAAAATTAAAATAGAATATTCCGCCTTTTGAGGGTAGATACATTCCTGATGTATATCTTACTTGGAGTTAGCAACTGAACAACGTTTTACATGTTTACAATATCCTGAGGATAGACGTGTTGCTGCTGCTGTTTATGCATTCACTAGTTTTGCTTGTGTTTGGTGGTCTGAACATTGTAGATTATATCATGATAATATCCCAACTATTTGGGATGCTTTAAAAAATGCTATGCGTACTCGTTGGGTTCCACCATATTATTAACGTGAATTACTCCAGAAATTGCAGCATTTAAGACAAGGAAAAAAATTTGTAGAGGAATATTACCAGGAATTACAAGCTGGCATGATTAGATGTTGTATTGTTGAGGATAACGAAGTTATGCTTGCATGTTTTATGGGTGGACTAAATAGAGAGATTCAGACCATTTTAGAGTATAAGGAGTATAACAATATCACTCGTTTATTCCATCTTGCTTGTAAAGCTGAACGTGAAGTGCAGGATCGACAGGCATTGGCGCAAACTAACTCTTCTGCAGGTCAAACTTCATCATGGACACCGCGTGTATCTTCTAATTCCACACGTTCTGCTACACCACTGCCTACTTCATCCGCCAACTCCAACCGTGATACAAGAAAAAAAGCACCACCACCATCTGCCAAAAGCACACCTTTCGGTCCCGCACAGAGCTCTTCTTCATCCATGGCATCAACAGGGCAAACACATGATGTTATATGTCGTTGTTGCAAGGGTGGAGGTCACTATGCAAGTAAATGCCCATCTCCGCATGTGATGATTGCTACGGAGGATGGAAGGTATGATTCCGCTAGTGACTATGATGAGGAGACTTTGGCTCTTATTGCTAGTGAAGAGCAGGGTGGACATGATTCTGAACAAGAGATGTAATGCATGGCTGCTGAAGACGCTGACAGGTATGAAAGTTTAGTTGCTCAACGTGTTTTGAGTGTGTAGGTTACACAGGCTGAGCAAAATCAGAGGCACAATTTGTTTCATACAAAGGGAGTTGTGAAGTAATGTTTTGTTCACGTCATCATAGATGGAGGGAGCTGCAACAACTTGGCTAGCATGGAGATGGTGGAGAAGCTGTCCCTCACCACAAGACCACATCCGCATCCTTACTACATCCAATGGTTCAACAACATCGACAAGGTTAAGATAACATGTACTATTCATGTGTATTTTAGTATAGCTACATATGCTGATTTAGGACAGTATAACCGCACCTAATCCTAGCTCTCCCATGCATTTGGAGATTTTAGCTGTCAGATCTAGAGTTGGGGTCGTCCTGGCCGTCTGATTTTAACCTCTCATTTGCTAAGTGGGCTGCTGTTCTAAGGGGCAACTATTCCGATGGAAAATTCGGTGCACTCTGGTTAACTGGGCCTGGTCGCCACACGAAGCCCACTAAGATGCACAGCTCAATTCGATCTGTTGAAAAGGGCAGCAGCGATGCTGGTGTTGTCGTGAAACCTAGGCACGCCTCCGACGCCACCGCCACCCTCACCTCCTCCGTCAATCTACTATTCCCTTTGGTGCCGATGCTGCTGAGTGCCATGACCTGCACATAGCAACTCATTAGACGGCGGTGGTCTAGAGACTGCAACGCAACAGACGGAAAAAAATTCACCGGTGGAATTCTGCCGCGCGTACGGCTCTACCCTCCACGCCCGCCCCGACGGGACCTCCATGGTCGACTACATCCTCGGTGTCGCTGATCCCCTCCAGTGGCACTTCGACCTAGGCTAGGTACACCCAGCCCTCCTTCTCTGCCCCTTCTTGCATATCCTTTGTAGCTTATCATGCCTGTCAAACTGTTCCTCTCTGTTTGTTTGATTTGATGCTATCATGGATGGGTTGCAGAACTTGGTGAGGAATCCCACGCATTACTCTAGCTGGATGCCCTCTCATTTACCCACACATATCTTTGAGTGGCCATGCCAGGTGAGCCCAAGATTAACATGTACATAGCGTGCCTTTAACATTCCTGCAATGACTAGATTTTTGTTTGGGCACTGACAACCTCCCTTTCTTATTTGTATACAGTGGAAAGATTGTCTACTGACTATGTGTAATGTGTTCACTCATATTTAAGTACATGACCACAAAAGAACCAGGGAATGGCAGTGTTCCGTATATGTTGCAACACAATGGTAATTTCTCTGTTCTTTAGGAAGTCAAAATATGCACCCCACGAATTTATCAAGTGCGTAGGATTGCGACCCACTTTTCCAAGATCAGAAGTCATTTCACTTGATCCCTCATATACTAACTTAATTTCGGTAGTAGTTACCATTCTTCAAGAATTTTTAATAGGATTGAGACTTAAGGAATATAATTTTGAACGGTGTATATAGATGGATGGATTATAACGTTATTATACTTTCATTTACCTTTTTAGCTGACCCAAGTTCCAAAATTCTCGATATCCTTGCAATGGTTCATAGACGTTGGGAGGGCGAGTCGAATTAGAAGCCTGGAACACAGTGGAGGTCTGCTTTCTTCCTCCTCGTCACGCAAGCGTCCCGCTTCCCCGACCTCGACCTCGAATGATGGCACCTCTTTTGCGACCTCCACCACGCGCGCTGGTAGCCACCGCGACTTTTCAACTCTACACGACAGCTAGCCGATTGAACCGGTGTCCCTGGCATGCTGCCGTCCAAGTCGTCTCATGCTGGCCATGCCTTTTTTCTGCAGGTACGTTGCCACAAGAAGAATCAGATATAGAAAGTATAGTACCTGATGTTAACTATCATATGAATTTCGTGGTCTAAACAAAGGCAGTTTGCTTAATACATTTTCTTTAAGATTTGTAGATTAATTTTGTAGAAAGGCATGAATGTCTCGATAGCTTCATCATCTATTGGGTAAGATGTTAAAGTTTCTAGATATTTACCATACTTACAGAAATAAGCATCTCCGATTTTAGAATTCAGTGTAGCGACCTGACCCAAATGGATCAAGTCTCTGTGCTTAAGTGTCATCCCTGGATCGGTATGCTGACACACACAGTACTCGAGGATTTATAACAGAGGTAAATCACATGTATAAAGTAACGTAAATACTATTACCTCAATCCATATAGCGGAAGTAACAACAAGGTTGTGGAGTTCCCAACAACGCCAATGGCAAAGTTGAGTGTAGACATCATAACCCTAACGTATCACTTACTCGTCGTAAGAATTCCTGCAACATGAGACATTGCAGCCATGTAGGTCAGTACATTGAATGTACTGGCAAATTCACACTATAGGATAATGATGAACAATATCTATCACTACATGCATATTTGGCCAATGGAGGCTCTAAGTTTAATTTTGCATAAAGCCAATTTTTCCCTACAAGAAAGGAATACTTTTTTTTCTACCAAGTTGATGCCGTTATTGAGAAGGTTCCTCCAACTCAATCCCAAAATTACCAAATAATAATAATAACCCAACAATTTCATTAAGTAAAGTGATGAGATCAAACCAATAATTCAAATACCAGATACTCAAAATGTCCATAACCGGGGACACGGCTAATCATGATTAGTTTGTACACTCTGCAGAGGTTTGCGCACTTTTCCCCACAAGACTTGATCTCCTCCGTTGAATTTCTCGCACTGCATGATGTTTGAGAAACGGATGATCGAGACACAGTCTTTCCGAAGAGGTCCCCTTAACCGATAGATATGCCGGTACACCTATAATTCCCCTACATCTGCTAGCCCATCATGGAAAGGATTCCCACAACTTACTCAACTATGCCAGAGCCCATAATGGCATGTGGCTGCACACGGAAGTTTCTAGCATGAATAATCTTATGATCCCTTTGAGCCTGGGTGGCATTCCATAGGATGATCACACGGTTACCCCGGGATCTCCTAGGACAACACTGGATTCCCCGGGTGCCCGCAACCAATCCACCCAGATGTGTATTAAAGTAGCCACCTTAAGTTTCCCTTAGATAAATTACTCTCGCAACTTTCATGAATCTCACATACCAATCCCCGTCTACGAGCATGGCTAAGCAATATGAGCATAACGTATATTCCCGGGGTGATCAAAGGTAATAGATTCCTACCTCATCAACTACATAGCAATAACCACATGCTCCCAATCCTACTCATGCAATATTTGGGGATAGAACTAATGCATAAAAACTGGGTAATAAAAGGATATGATCAAAGTGTAACTTGCCTTGTACTGTTGATGAAGATTCTTCGCACTCATAATTCCTGATAGTTCTACTTGTCACACTCCGTACAATCTATCATGAGCAAGCAATTATTTGCACACATAAGAAATCACTCAAAGATCCAAAGGAACAAAGAAAACACTTCGAAAAACTTCAAAACCATCAAATAAAACTCATGGACATAAACATATTTTTAACACTAGCAAAGTTATGTGATTTTAATCTTAACAGAAAGTACATGTGAAGAGCCTTGATTTGCAAAAAGAAACAATTAAATCGGAGTTATAAAACTCAGGTTGTGATCAAAAGAAGTTCAAATACAAATCTGTTTGAAACCAAATTTTAAACTTTCAAAAATATGTTCAAGTTGGTTATCTGGCCAGAGGGGATCATAACGAAGAAGTGGGCGTTGGTTTCATTGGATTTGGATAAACGAGTAAAAAGTAGCGAAGGTTTGAAGATCAGGGGCTAAACTGTAAAATAAATAATCATGGATAGGTCCCTGACTAAACCTAACAGAAAGAGAAAGAGACTAAATAACGGACGTTCATTTTTTGAAACTAAATAGCGGACGTTCACTAAATAACTAAACCTAAAAAAACAGATCTAGGTTTTCTAAAAAACCCGATCTAGGGTTTTAAAAAAAACCCGAACTAAACCGAAAAAATGGCGGTTTACCGAGTTTGACCGGCGGGTCGGGTTCGGGGCGAGGGAGCTCCGGCGGGGCGGTGGCGTCCGGCGGCGGCGGCGGCTCGGCGGCGCTGCGGGGAGGCATCGGCGGCTGGCGGGCTCGGCGGAGGCGGCAGCAGCGGCGCGAGGCGACGAGGTGGCTCCGGCACGGCAGAGATGTAGCGGCGGCTGCGGCGATGCGGTGCGGCGATGAATGCAGTGAGTGCGGCGGCGGCTGCGATGAGGAGGAGAGAGGGGGCGGGGCGCGCTATTTAAGGGGGAAGAGGCGGCGCGAGGCGTGGGGAAGGGGGCACGGAGGCCGGGGCGGACACGGCGCGGTGGCGGCGCTCGGGAGGCGTGCGCCGGCCGGACTCCGGCGGGAGTCGGTCGCGGGCGTGGCGGCTGGCGCTGTTGGATCGGCTAGGCTTCGGCCCAGTCGGTCCGAGGAACTCTTTTTGAATAAAACCAAATAACTCCAAATTGAAAAATAATTTCAAAATGAATACAAAAGGACTTTAAATTTGATTCTTTGAAACTTCCAACTCATATTTCATATGATTTGAAGAAGTCATTTTATCTTCTCTCATGAAAATCATTGAGTTGCATAAAGTTTCTGAATTTGAAATATTTCCAAATGAAATTCAAATATTTTCAAAAACCCTTTTCATTTTAAATGGAAGAAGTCATGTCATCTTTTCTCTAGGGTTTTGTATTTGAAAAGAATTTGAATTCATGGAGATCATAAATGAAAGGTGAAAGTTTGGGAAAGTCCTTTGATTCCCTCTCATTTAACTTTCAAAAAGTTTCAAATTTCACTCAATTTCACACAACAACCACACCACAATCACACAATCAATCAAAACTATTTATTTAATATAACATTCCAAAATTTAGAATTTTGGGATGTTACATTTAGCTTTCAGTGTACCTTAAATGTGAAGCATTTATACATTAGCAGTTCACATTTGTGTACTTGCATTCACTATGCTGCTATATGATTTTTTTAACTAACCTGTTGTAATCTGCAGTATCATTTTTAGGAAGCTGTGGACGATATCATGGAAAGAGCACCCCATATGAAAGAGCTAATAGATATGAACAGCTGGTCTGATGTTATTGCCCCAAAACAACAAGAGAGCTGCAAAGGGTTGCCACACTCTTCCAGAAAATATATCCAATTCAGTATAGTGTTTTTTTGAACTTTATTCTCTTTCTCATGGTTTGCCTTCTTGTTATTATTGACAGCTTATTGTTTATGAGTTAATTTAGGCAGATGAACAACAATTTTTGAGTAAAACAAACTTATAAAGATCCACCATCTCCATATGTTAGTATATTTGTTACACTATGCATCCCCTTTGATAGATTTGGATGGGAAGAATGAAAGATCACCAAGAATCATCAGAGACAGGTGAGCTAAAGATGTGTAGTTTTCTGATACGTAAGGCGCATTGTAAGACTTGTAGAATTCTTGTTGTACTTCATCCATTTGTGGTCGTCAGATAGTGCAAAGGTATCAAACTTTCTCATGAGCTTCTCTTTCCTACAAGGTTTTTTTTACTCCAATTAAACCACTGCACGAACATCCCTCCATACATACAAAGATTATAAATAAACATAATAGCACTAGCTATCACCTATATGTTTACAAGGATGTTATGTTGTTGAAAACCCATGAAGCAAAGCTATTTCTACACTTAGCATGGTTGATAATCTTACCAATCCCTGCTTTCAGTGTTCAACATGTGTGCCCTCTACCGTGGTGTAGATGCTCATTTCACATTATATTTATGCATGTAATCAATTCTCTTACCAAATTTGTACATTGGTCTATTATTCTGAATGGTTACTAGCTGTGTAAATTATATCCTTGCAGCAACTTAGATATGAACGGCAGATATTCGATTGTCTTTCCTCATACGGAACATTTTACTTAATTGATCCCTTTGTTCCATTGCTATTTTGGTACTGCCATACTCAGCGGCGATTTGAATGGTGTCACTATAGCATGTTGATTTTTTGTATTCTATACCTATAGTTTTGAAAAAGATGTACCATGGGTTGCCCAACGATATTTGAAATATTCAAAGTTTGTTTTATTGTAAAATATGCTATTGGATCACTAACCAATATGTAAACTTAGCTTTCATTTTCATATATTTACACAAATTCTTATCATTTTACATTCAAATAGACGGGCGCAGCAACGCGCGACATCCATGATCTAGTTATGTTGATTGTGATGTGGTACCCATGCAAGCATGTGCCTTATTACTTGGTAGACCATGGCAATTTGATAAAAAAATTATGTACACCATGGTAGAAACAATCAGTATACTCTTGTTCATAAGGATAAACATATTACTTTGCTTCCTATGTCTCATAATTCCATTTTGAAAGATGATATTAATAGAGCTAGTAAAGCAAAATAAGAGTGAAAATCAGATTGTGGCAAAAGAATTTGAGCAATAAATGAAGCCTAATAACAAACCATCATCTCATGTTGCCTCTGAAATTAAATTGAAAAGTGGATGTTTGCTTGCCACCAAATCTGATATTATGATTTTGTGTGCAAAGAGGCATTATTTTCTTTCGAGGACGAGCCACCCTCTTTGCCTCCTATTGTCACTAACATTTTGCAGGAGTTCGCTAACGTCTTTTCACAAGACGTGCCCCCGGGATTACCACCTATTCGAGGGATTGAGCATCAAATTGACTTAATTCCCGATGCTTTGCTACCAAACCGTGTGCCATACCATACCAATCGAGAGGAGACAAAGGATATTATGCGTCAAGTATAGGAGTGCTACTTCTTGAGCTTGCGTTGGTTTTTCCCTTGAAGAGGAAAGGGTGATGCAGCAAAGTAGAGATAAGTATTCCCCTTAGTTGAGAACCAAGGTATCAATCCAGTAGGAGGCACACACAAGTCTCCAATAATTGCACCTACACAAACAAACAAATACTTGCACCCAACACGATAAAGGGGTTGTCAATCCCTTCACGGTTACTTGCAAGGATGAGATCTGATAGTGACATATATATATAAAAGATAAGTAAAAGTGCAAAATAAATAAAAGTAAATAAATTGCAGCAAGGTATTTTTGGGTTTTTGATTTCGTAGATCTGAAAATAATATGATAAAAGATAGACCCGGGGGCAATAGTTTTCACTAGAGGCTTCTCTCTTGAAAGAAAGCATACGGTGGGTAAACAAAATACTGTTGAGCAATTGATAGAAAAGCACATAGTTATGAAGATATCCAAGGCAATGATCAAGTATATAGGCATCACATCCGAGACAAGTAGACTGTTTCCTGCCTGCATCTATTACTATTACTCCACACATCGACTGCTATCCAGCATGCATCTAGTGTAATAAGTTAACAAGAACGGAGTAACGCCTTAAGCAAGGTGACATGATGTAGAGGGATAGATCCAATCAATATGAATAAACCCCATCTTTTTATCCATAATGGCAATAATACAAATACGTGTTACGTCCCTTTCTGTCACTGGGATTGAGCACCGCAAGATTGAACCCATTACAAGGCACCGCTCCCATTGCAAGAAAAATCAATCTAGTTGGCCAAACCAAATCAATAGACCAGAGAGAAATACAAAGCTATATAAATCATGCATAAAAGAGTTTAGAGAAGACTCAAATAATATTCATAGATAATCTGATCATAAACCCACAATTCATCGGATCTCAACAAACACACAGCAAAAGAAGATTACATCGAATAGATCTCCAAGAACATCGAGGAGAACATTGTATTGAAGATCAAAGAGAGAGAAGAAGCCATCTAGCTACTAGCTATGGACTCGTAGGTCTGTGGTAAACTACTCACATATCATTGGAAGGGCAGCAAGGTTGATGTAGAAGCCCTCCGTGATCGAATCCCCCTCCAGCAGAGTACCGGAAAAGGCCCCAAGATGGGATCTCACGAGGACAGAAGCTTGCGGTGGAGGAAAAGTATTTTTGGTGTGTCCCCTGGTCTACGGGGAATATTTGGATATTTATAGAAGAAAAATTAGGGTTGGAAGTGCCATGGGGGGCCCGCAAGCTTGCCCCCCCTAGGGCGCGCCCTCCGAGCTTGTGGCCATCCTGTGGCTCTTCTGGCCTCCCCCTGAAGCTTCCAGGTGTCTTGTGGTCCAAGAAAAATCATCAAAAAGTTTCATTCCATTTGGACTCCGTTTGGTATTGATTTTCTGTAAAGACAAAAACAAGGAAAAAACAACAACTGACACTGGGCACTAGGTTAATAAGTTAGTCCCAAAGATAATATAAAATAGCATAATAATGCATATAAAACATCCAGGGTTGATAATATAATAGCATGGAACAATCAAAAATTATAGATACGTTGGAGACGTATCAAGGAGAAGCTTGACAAAGGTTATATATGTGAATCTCTTAGTCCTTGTATTGTTCCTATTATACTAGTGCCTAAAAAGGGTGGTACATCGCGTATGTGTGTTGATTATAGAGGCATTAATAGTATTACTATTCGTTATCATCATCCTATTCCTAGGCTAGATGATATGCTTGATGAATTGAGTGGCTCTACAATATTCTCCAAAGTTGATTTGCGTAGTGGATACCATCAAATTCATATGAAATTGGGAGATGAATGGAAAACAGCATTTAAAACTAAGTTTGGATTATATGAGTGGTTAGTCATGCCTTTTGGGTTAACTAATGCAACAAGTACTTTCATGAGATTAATGAACAAAGTTTTGCGTGCTTTCATTGGACGATTTGTGGTAGTTTACTTTGATAATATACTGAGTTATTGCAGATCTTTGGAGCAACATTTGGAACATTTACGTGTTGTTTTTATTGCTCTACGTGATGCACATTTGTTTGGTAACCTTGGGAAGTGCACCTTTTGCACTGACCAAGTATCTTTTCTTGGCTATGTTGTTACTCCACAGGGAATTTAAGTTGATAAAGCCAAGATTGAAGCTATTGAGAGTTGGCCACAGCCTAAAACAGTCACACAAGTGAGGAGTTTTCTTGGCCTCTCTGGTTTCTATAGGCGTTTTGTGAGAGATTTCAGCACCATTGTTGCACCTCTCAATGAGCTTACAAAGAAGGATGTACCTTTTTTCTGGGTTACCGCATAGGAAGAAGCCATCACGGTATTGAAAGATAAGTTGACAGATGCTCCTTTACTCCAACTTCCTGATTTTAATAAGAATTTTGAGCTTGAATGTGATGCTAGTGGAATTGGATTAGGAGGTGTGTTATTACAAGATGGTAAACCTGTTGCATACTTTTATGAAAAAATGAGTGGGCCTAGTCTGAACTATTCTACTTATGATAAGGAATTATATGCTCTTGTTCAGACTTTAGAAACATGGCAACATTATTTTTGCCCCAAAGACTTTGTTATACATTCTGATCATGAATCTTTGAAACATATTAAAAGTCAAGCAAAGCTTAATCGTAGACATGCTAAATGGTTCGAATTCATTGAGACTTTCCCTTATGTCATAAAACACAAGAAGGGTAAATAAAATGTTATTGTCGCTGCATTGTCTCATTGCTATACTATCATGATCAGGCCAAATCAAGAACACAAGAGAGAGAGAGGGGGAGAGAGAGAGAGATCAAACACATAGTTACTGGTACATACCATCAGCCCCGAGGGTGAACTACTCCCTCCTTGTCATGGAGACCGTCGAGATGATGAAGATGGCCTCAGGTGATGATTTCCCCCTCCGACAGGGTGCCGAAACAGGGCTCCAGATGGGATCTCTTTGGTACAGAGGCTTGCGGCGGAGAAGTCAAAATTCTAGGTTAACTTTCGGAGGTTTCTCTATTTATAGGAATTTTCAGCATTGGAATCACGCGAAAAGGGGTTACGATGGGCCCACAAGCCACTTGGGCACCATCACCCCCCTGGGCGCGCCCAAGTGGCTTATGGCCACCTCGTGACTCTTCCGGTCCTCCCATGAAGCTTCGGGGGTCTCTTTCGTTCCAAAAAATCATCAATATTTTTTAGCCCATTCCGAGAACTTTATTTCTGCACAAAAAATAACACCACAGTAATTCTGGTGAGAACAGCGTCAGTCCAGGTTAGTTCCATTCAAATCATACCAAAACCATATAAAATTGTTATAAACATGGCATGAATACTTCATAAATTATAGATACGTTGGAGACGTATTGGCATCCCCAAGCTTAATTCCTACTCGTCCTCGAGTAGGTAAATGATAAAAAAATAATTTATGAAGTGTGAATGCTAGCATAAAGCATAAGTTTGATCAATGATAATTTCAATCATTTTTTCTAGCATCATAACAACAATTCTTTCTCATAAAACTCATCATGATAAAGTAGCAATCAATTCACATGTTATGGTTTCGACAATGCATTCTTTTGAAACTTAACAACCTATGTTCTTAGTCACCAAACAATTGCAATTCAACTTATTTTCAACAAAGTCTAAGCAAGAGCTCCACATACTCAATTATCATATAGTCTTCTATGATTTCTATAGCACTCAAAGTGATGTGACGACGGCCCGATCTTTCAATGAGAGTGGGGATAACTATCGATTTGGTGGATTTTGACCTTGACGATCCGGCTATACCATACCCGATGATACGCCTCGACAATCGCTAAACCAATCTCCGATGGTTATTGACCTTGCCATAGGCATGATCAACCTGAACACCGAGCTTCGAGTTCCTGCAAGCAACCGAAGGACCAACAAGAACAAAGGTGAATTGCAATCTGAAATTGTGGATGAAAAATTGAGCACACGAAATAGATGAACAAGTTGGGGTTCCACTTTGGATCTAACAAGGCGGTAGTCCTACACGCCTCATAGATGCAAAATTGTAGTGATGGCTAGACAATACAATAAAACCCGAGCTAAACCCTAAAAGATGCGACATATATAGATGAAGATTATAGACCGAACATGGACGGCCAAAAAGGACTCGCAAGCCCTTGGATTTCCTAACTTGGTCGTGGTTGATTTGGACTCTTGTGGATGAGGGCGTCGTCTCATGAGACCGGCCGGCCATGGCATTTTCAAAGTGTCGGTTGGACCGGCCCATAAAAACGGATGTGCCCCTAGTGCATATTAGCATGCAAGACCTCCTCGTGTTGATGCCTCGTAGCATGCATGGCCAGTTGGCCCATCTTTGCTGATACGTATGGAAACGCACATGCATATGCATGGTATCTTTTACATGGAAGCACACAACATGCATGGATGCATGCTCCTTGTACGCATACATGTATGCCTTTCTATATATACCTATTCCCTTTCGTCATCTTGACATGTAGCTTGTATAATTCCTCAATAATTCTGCATATAATAAAAAGAGGTGATGTATCTTTGTTTTCAACAATAAATAATTCATGAAATTATTGCTAATAGAAATCACCTTTACAATATGTGTTTTCGCATTATTTTTTCTCATATCTGAGGCAGCCATGTCCACATCATCCTCCCTTTCTTGAAAACAAAGCCGTCCTCGGCTTTGGATAATATGAAAATGTACGAACAAAAGAGAGAAGATGCATGCATGGTATATGTATATGTCATCCGTTTTTATTCCTCTCATAGGTGGCAGCCCCGGTGGCACTTCCTTTGGGAAAACATCATGAAACTCCTGCAAAAGGTTAGCGACAACAAGAGGCAAAGAAGGAGGCATATCCTCAAAGGAATACAAAACTTATTTGCAAATAAGAGCATAACATTCATTTTTTTTAGCATCTAAGTCAAAAATTTCAGCAAGTGTAGCTAAGAAAGAAGCACCTTTCAATTTAATTTCTTTAGATGTGCTAGGATCAGATTTGTGCATCTTATTAAATTGCTCTAACTCATCAACGACTTTCTGATTTTCAGATTTAGTACGCTCGGTATTTGTGTTTCTACTAGCCCTAGCAAGATCATCTTTTAAAATTTGCTCAGGAGACATAGGGTGTACAATGATTTTCTTTCCTTTATATGTGAGAGTGTACTGATTATTCTACCATCATGTAAACATTGTTTATCATACTGCCATGGCCTTCCTAATAACATAGAACAAGCTTGCATAAGTACAATATCACAGTCAATAGTATCATGGTATGAACCTAAAGAAAAAGGAACTCTCACCATGCGTGTTACCTTTACTTTTCCACCATCATTAAACCATTGAATGTAGTAAGGATGTGGATGTTGTCGGCAAGGTAGGGAGAGCTTCTCCACCCTATCAATGCTTGCTAAATTGTTACAACTCCCTCCATCAATAATCATGCGAACGGAACGCTCCTTGACGACTCCTTTGATGTGGAAGAGGTTGTGACGTTGATCCTTCTTTGCTTTGACAATCTGATCACTAAGTACACAATGTGATATAAGACTCATGTACTTATCGGCATCATCAGCGGTCACATGTTCTTCCTCTTGCGCCGGTCTTGTGTCATCGTCGTCATGTGCAGCGAGCAAGGCATATGTGTCTTCATCAAAATCACTAGCGGAGTCGTACTCGCCGTCTTCACGAATGATCAATACACGCTTATTAGGACACTCCTTCATGACATGGCCAAATCCCTTACAAGTGTGGCATCGGATATCCTTTGTTCTTTTGGAGGAAGCGGACGATGATAACGAACTTTTTGTTGGAGTTGGTGTAGTACTTTTCATTGGTGCCGAAGTGTGTGATGCTGAAGTTGATGAAGTAGGCCCCGGTCGAGAGGTTGCAGGTGTTGTCGTAGAGGTGCGAGTGAATAGGGCAGTAGGGGTGCGTGGCGCCCATGTGGAAGTACGACCTGCAGAAAAATTAGAACGCATTCTCGAACGCCCCTGCACTTCATGTTCAACATGTATAGCAAGATGGAATAAACGGGTCATTGAATGATAATCCTTATAAGCAAGTATGTCATAAATTTCTCTATTCAATCCACCCAAGAACCTAGCCATAGAGGCTTCCACGGTCTCAACTAAACCACAACATAACATGCCCATTTGCAATTCTTGATAATATTCTTCCACGGATTTGGATCCTTGGTTCAAGCGTTGTAGTTTATTTAGCAAGTTACGTTCATAATAACCGGAAACAAACCGGTGATGCATTATTAATTTGGAAGCTTCCCAAGTGGCAGGAATATCATCAGGATGTTTGCGACAATGTTCTCTCCACCAAACAGAAGCAAAAGCACTAAACTCACTAGTTGCAACCCTAACTCTTTTATCAGCAGGAAAATCATGGCAAGCAAATTTTTGATCAACTAATAATTCCCAGTCAAGATAAACATCCGGATCATATTTCCCATCAAAAGGAGGCATGACAAATTTAATTTTACCCAAAGAGTCGTCATGGCCATGTACCTGAGGACGCTGGTGTCGTCCCATACCTTGTTGATTATTGCGTAGTCGATGATGATCACGATCATTGTTATCGTTAACTACATCAGGATCCTCAGAATCACCATCATAGTTGTCATCTTGGATGTCCTCATGTGGGCCGGCTATCGAGTTGGCGTTACGAGGATGGGGTTGGTCAACGGCATCAGTGTATGAAAGAGTGTGGCTCGGGTCCCCTGGGAGCACCCGACGAGCTTGTTGTAGACCTATGTTGGTGGCTGGAAGACGCAGAGCGGCAATGGAGGCGGCACCCAGACGGGCATTCTGGCATGGAGACGTTTCATAATAGCTGCAAGTGTTTGAGTGAACGTCTCATTTCTATCCTCGATCGACTTGAGACGCTTATCCAGTGCGTCCTCGAACGCTGTGAACCGGCCGGTGTATGCATGCACATCCTCCTCAAGGCATGCCACCGTGGCTTTCGTGTTGTCTTCGTCACCTGCCATGGTTATGATGGAACAAGAACAAAATCACAAGTATATTGCTCCAACAGTAACTACGGTGAGGCGGTGGAAAATGTCTCTCAACTCTCTAACAATTACCAAGCTTTTACCAGTTCCTACTGTGCTGCAGTGGTTGTCGGCCGTTGGCGATGTCAAAAGTGATCAAAAGATTGATATACCGATTACCAAGTGACCGAACAAGGTACAATATAGGGAGTGGAGCTTGGTGAAGGTTTCCTCAACTAACAATATGTGGCACAATTAAGCAAAAAGTAATGCAAGCTGAAGAATTGTCTAAACTCCTAACTAGTGATGGCAGTCGACTAGTCAGAGATAAAACAATGTAAGCCCAGATACTGAAACAAGCGAGTGAAACAGCGTGAAGAAAGATATGTGATAATCAAAGTAGTGAGAGACACACAGATATATAACAAGGCTCCAACACATACAAATGATATGATGTGGTGGTTGGAACAACAAAATAATGTCCTGAATATCAATCACAAGAGATTAGTCTCAACAGATGTAGACGGCCTTTTTTTCACTTTTTTTTTGTTTCTCTTTTTTTGGAGGCCGGTTGCTAGCAGAATCACGGACAGAATTCAAGTCACAAGAGAGAAAAAAATAAAAAACAATGCAAAGCTACTGAACAAGATGCTACGCAAGCTAGTTAGAAGTGCTTTGGTGTTGAGATTATGGCTGTTGTGGTGATACGTGAAATAAGGAGCATGCACGGCTGTTGTGATTAATAAGGTATGGTGCAGACTAGGACACGTGAAGCAAACAGCGTATGGCTATAGTGTGGAGTGCTGTAGCGAACAAGAAAATGGCGCGGGCGGGCAGACACTGGTATGTTGGACGTCTGATGTATAGCATGGAGTAGCGATGCTGGACGATGTGCTCAGGAAATTGGGATGCTCAGAGGCAAGCGGCGGCGTCGGAAAAGTATATGCGGACACGTTGATGTGACAGACATGTGATTGATCAAGTGTACGCGGCTTTGCGAGCGGAGGACAGATGCAATGATACGGTGTCAAGCGGCCACAACGATGCAGAGCGACCCGATATAATAAAGTAAAGCAACAAGAAGAAACCGAAGATTGTGTACCAACCGATGGAAATCTAGCTTTTTCTTTTTTATATAACGACAAGTGTGGCAGGGAAAATATAGTGGACAAAAGAGGATCGATCTAGTAGATTAATTCTCCCTAACTAATCTAAACCAGCACTAATTCTAGGATGAATGCAACCAAAATTTTAACTACTCAAATACTAGATGCAAGAATTGCTAAAGGCTAAAAAGATAGATGCAAAGGATGAACTAATCTATTTTTTTTGGCTTTTTGTGGGTTATAGGACAGAAAATAAACTAATCTAATTAAACTGTAAACCTCTCACCGATGAACCTAAAAACTGATACCACTTGATGTGACGGCGACCCGGCTATACCATACCCGACGATACGCCTTGACAATCGCTAAACCAATTTACGATGGTTATTGACCTTGCCGTAGGCATGATCAACCTGAACAACGAGATTCGAGTTCCTGCAAGCAACCGAAGGACCAGCAAGAACAAAGGTAAATTGCAATACGAAATTGTGAATGAAAAGTTGAGCACACGAAATAGATGAACAAGTTAGGGTTTCACTGTGGATCTGACAAGATGGTAGTTCCACATGTCTCGTAAATGCAAAATTATAGCAATGGCTAGACAATAAAATAAAACCCGAGTCTAAACCCTAAAAGACGCGGCATACGTAGACAAAGATTACAGACCGAACGTGGACAGCCAAAAAGGACTCGCAAGCCCTTGGATTTCCTAACTTGGTCGCGGTTGATTTGGACTCTTGTGGATGAGGGCGTCGTCTCATGAGACCGGCCGGTCATGGCCTTTTCAAAGTGTCAGATGGACCGGCCCATAAAAACGGATGTGCCCCTAGTGCATATTTGCATGCAAGACCTTCTCGTGTTTTTGAACATCAGTATAAACACAAACGCTCGTATACACGCGCATACATTCATCCCTATGAATGCACATACGCACACCCTACCCCTATGAGCACCTCCGAACGATTGAGCCGTCATATCATCTTAAGATTTACGAAGTCATCGTAGGCGCCTCGTCGTCGACGGGAACGTCTCCTCCCGCTGAATGCGCATCGCCGAAAATCCTGAAATAAATCCAGGAATAAATGCGAGCACCAAGATTTGAACCCTGGTGGGCTGGGGATACCACAGTCCCTCTAACCATCCAACCACAAGTTGGTTCGCAGACCTCCTCGTGTTGATGCCTCGTAGCATGCATGGCCAGTTGGCCCATCTTCTTTTTTTTTGAGATGGAACACTACGATTCCATAGATTAGACTGGTCCAGCACAGTTGCTGGCCGATCGTACATTTACATCATTTGGCAGGTCTTCGGACCAAACCTCCTGGACTATTTGGCGACTAGCACCAAAAGCTGCTAAAAGCATGAGCAAGATGATTACAAGCCCTCGGGGCAAAGGAGAAGTTAATTCTGTTGAAGTTCAGCTGAGCGAGCAAGATGATTACAAGCCCTCGGGGCAAAGGAGAAGTTAATTCTGTTGAAGTTCAGCTGAGCAAAGGTCCGTATCTCCCGAAACAGGAGTCCTCCCCGGGCAAGATCAGCTTCAGAGCTTCTTAGAGCGTTGACGAGCACCTGGCAGTCTAATTCCACTTCCACATTGGTCATTCCCCAGCTGGATGCTGCCTCAAGTGCTCTAACACATGCTTCCGCTTCCGCCTGCACCGGAGAGGCCACATGGTGCAGGTAGCCTGCTCCAGACCCTCGTACATCTCCAACATGGTCCCAGATGACGAAGCCCCAGCCGCCTGTGTTCGATGTCGCTGAGAACGCGCCATCACAGTTAACTTTCAGACAGTCCTCCTCGGGCCTTTTCCATTCCTGGGCTGGGCGCAGGTTGGTCGCAGTACTAGGTTGTCGGCATAGGGCGAGGGAATCCATTGCCCAGTGATTGATCTCCCCAGCAAGATTGTCTACTGGTCCAGCAGCTTCGCCCGCATTTGTTTTGTTCCTCCATGTCCACCATCCCCATAAAAGACAGACCACCAGAATCCTTTTCTCCTCTGGCCCATCTTTGTTGATACGTATGGAAAGGCACATGCAATATATATGCATGGTATCTTTTAATATATGTATTCCCTTTCATCGTCTTGACATGTAGCTTGTATAATTCCTCAATAATTCTGCATATAATCAAAAGAGGTGATGTATCTTTGTTTTCAACAATAAATAATTCATGAAATTATTGCTAATAGAAATCACCTTTACAATATGCGTTTTTGTATTATTTTTTGTCATATCTGAGGCAGCCATGTCCACATCACAAAGCATATTGTTAGAACAAATAGCATCCATCGAACACAGAGAAAGATAGAGGCTTAATGTTTTGCCTCTCAACTCATGTAACATAGAGATAATTGTCAACAATATTAATTCATGTTCAAATATATTTGAATGGCCATATGTGCCTCGATTTTTCCCCACCACATGATGCTTGCCAAGTAAAAAATAATTGAGATTGTAATGAGAAGTTGACTCAACAAAAATAAAACTAACAGAAAATTAAAAGATAGGCCCTTCGCAGAGGGAAGCATAGATTTGCAGAGGTGCGAGAGCTCATTGCTTAAAATAGAGATGAATACATCTTGAGTGGTGTGCCTTTCCTGTCAACGTCGCGACCAAGAATTCTCAATATCTTCCATGCTAAACACATTTTGGCGGTTCCCAAGCGGAAAGGTAAAGTTTACTCCCCTCAACCATTCAAACACAAGCCATGACTAGCCGAATCCTCAGGTGCCCTCCATACAATCAACTTTCCGGGGGAGTTTGTTTCATTATATATTTTTTTCATTTTGATTACAAGACTGGGCATCCCAATTACCAGCCTCTCTCATGCAATGACAAGTGAATAAACACCCATCATGAGAATAACCCGCTTAGCATGGAAGATACTAACCACCCCCTGCCACTTCATGAGCGGTACAGGCACACAAAACAGATGTTTATTTGAAGATTTAGAGATGGAACATGCAAATTTACTTGGAACGGCAGGGTAATACCGTATATAGGTAGGTATGGTAGACACTCATGGAAGAAACTTGGCTCAAGGATTTTGGATGCACAAGAAGTATTCCCGCTTAGTACAGAAATTTCGGTTAGCAAAAGATTCTAAACAAGCACCACATGTTGAAGGATCCATAACAATATAAATTCGATGCAAATATACCCAACCATAACTCACTACATTGTCTTCCTTGTCCAACTTCAACTAATCTTCTCAAGTTTGAAAATAATTAATGGGTATTCACAGTCATAAAAGATGTCCAATATAATATATTTGTATGTGAAAGTTCTCTTCCTTATACTAGTCATTCATGAATTGCTTGTATGGCCAATATTGTGATTGTCAAACTTCAATAAATTTTACTTTACAAACCCAATGTGAAACTACTACTAGTCATGAGACAAGTGTATGAAGCACATATAGTTTCAAATTTATGATATTCAATTCATTCAGCAATTTACTCTTAGGATATAAGTGAAGCACAAGAGTAAACGACAAACTACTCAAAAAAGATATAAGTGAAGATCAAATGAGTAGTTAAATAATTAAGTAGCTATGTGAGGACTCTCTCTCATTTCAAAAAAATTAGATCTAAATTTTCTATTCAAACATCAAACAAAACAAAATAAAATGACATTCCAATAATAGCACATCTCATGCAAAGAAGCAAAAACTTAGACTCAACAGATACTAACCGATAGTTGTTGATGAAGAAAGGTGGGATGCCTACCGGGGAATCCCCAAGCTTAGATACTTGATACTTCTTGGAATATTAACTTGGGATGCCTTAGGCATTCCCAAGCTTGGGCTCTTGTGTCTCCTTAATTCCTCCCATATCATGGTTCCCTTAAATCTTAAGAACTTCATCCACACAAAACTAAACAAGAACTCGTGAGATAAGTTAGTATAAACCAATGCAAAACCTTATCATTCTCTACTGTAGAAAACCACTAAAATTATTATTTAACATTTAATACTAAATGCCTCTTCATATTTAATACTCCTATCCTCAAATAGAATCATTAAACAAGCAAACATATGCAAACAATGCAAGCATAACAGCAATCTATCTAAAAAAAACAGTCTGTAAAGGATGAAGAAAGATTCATAATTATTTAACTGCAAAAATTCTGAAAAATTGCCATACTCTAGAAAATTTGTTAGAGCTTACTGTTAAAAACTCATACACTTGCAAACTGAGCATGGTAAAGGCTATACTTGCCACTTTTATTAAAATAAAATATACAAAACATTATTCTAAATAACATAAAAGAAATCTCAATAAAAGAAAATGATGCTCCAAGCAAAACACATATCATGTGAAAAATAAAAATATGGCTCCAAGTGAGGTTACCGATAATGTTGGAGACGAAAAAGGGGATGCCTTCCGGGGCATCCCCAGCTTGGACACTTGGGTCTTCCTTGAATATTACCTTGGGGTGCCTTGGGAATCCCCAACCTTATGGTCTTGCCACTCCTTATTCTCCTCATATCGATATCTCACCCAAAACTTGAAAACTTCAATCACATAAAACTTAACGAAACTTCATGAGATAGGTTATTATAATAAAGCGCAAATCATTAACTTTGGTACTATCAAGACAAGATTCATTATTGTTCTCACATAATGCCTATTGTACCCTATCATTTATACAATTTATATTGACCAATATAAACCATAGAAACTAGAAAACAAGCAAACCATGCATTGAAAACAGAATGTGTCAAGATCAGAACAGTCTGTAATAATCTGAACAATGACCATACTTCTGTAAATCCAAAATTTCTGAAACATTAGGAGAACGTAGGAAACTTGTATATCAATCTTGTGTAAAAAATTAAGAATTTTTCGACGCTCCAGTGATTTTAAACAATTCTATTACTGGGTGCAAAAGTTTCTATTTTGCACAGAATCAAGTCAACTATCATCCACACTATCCCAAAGGCTTTACTTGGCACTTTATTGAAACAAAAGCTATAAAACATGATCACTACAGTAGCTTAATCATGTTAACACACAAAAACAGTAGGTAGAGATATTGGGTTGTCTCCCAACAAGCGCTTTTCTTTAATGCCTTTTAGCTAGGCATGATGATTTTAATGATGCTCACGTAAGAATAGTAATTGAAACATGCAAGAGAGTTTCATGAATCACATGGCAAGCACATTTAAGCCTAACCCACTTCCTATGCATTAGGGATTTTGTGAGCAAACAATTTATGGAAGCAAGAATCAACTAGCATAGGAAGGCAAAACAAGCATAACTTCAAAACTTTAAACATAAAGAGATGAAACTTGATATTATTGAGATATGTAAAAGCATATGTTCCTCTCTCATAATAATTTTTAGTGGCATAATGAACAAATTCAATAATATAACTATCACATAAAGTATTTTTTTCATGATCCACAAGCATAGAATTTTTATTACTCTTCTCATAAGTAATTATCTTCTCATTCGTAATAGTGGGAGCAAACTCAACAAAATAACTATCATGTGATACTTGATTGACATAACCAATTTGAACATTAAAATCATGCAGACAAATTTCATGGTTATCATTACTCTTTATAGCATACATGTCATCACCATAATCATCATAGATAGCAACTTTGTTGTCATAATCAATTGTAACCTCTTCCAAAATAGTGGATTTATCACTAAATAAAGTTATGACCTCTCCAAATCCACTTTCATAATTATTACAATAAGATTCAACACCCTCCAAAATAGTGGGATCATTATTACATAAAGTTGACACGCTTCCAAACCCATTTTCATCAATGTAATCCTCATAAATAGGAGGCATGCTATCATCATAACAAATTTGCACATCAAAACTTGAGGGACTAAAAATATCATCTTCATCAAATATAACATCCCCAAGCTTATCATTCATGGATTTTATGCCAAATATTTTATTGAATTCTTCTTCTATCAATTGAGCACAGTTTTCCGGTCCATAATTTTCAAGAAAGACATTATAAAGATGAATAATATGAGGCAACCTCAATTCCATTTTTTTGTAGTTTTCTTTCATAAACCAAACTAGTGAATAAACAAGAAACTAAAAGATTCAATTGCAAGATCTAAAGATATACCTTCAAGCACTCACCTCCCCGGCAACGACGCCAGAAAAGAGCTTGATGTCTACTACACAACTTATTCTTGTACACTCGTGTTGGGCCTCCAAGCGCAGAGTTCTGTAGGACAGTAGCAATTTTCCCTCAAGTGGATGACCTAAGGTTTATCAATCCGTGGGAGGCGTAGGATGAAGATGGTCTCTCTCAAACAACCCTGCAACCAAATACAAGAAATCTCTTGTGTCCCCAACACACCCAATACAATGGCAAAT
Organism: Thinopyrum elongatum; assembly: GCA_011799875.1. NCBI lineage: Eukaryota > Viridiplantae > Streptophyta > Magnoliopsida > Poales > Poaceae > Thinopyrum > Thinopyrum elongatum. The sequence goes on from CM022297.1 coordinate 228,481,761, forward strand.
TGTATAGGTGCACAAGTTCGGCGAAGAGATGGTGACACAAGTGTAGTATGGATAGTAGATATAGGTTTTTGTAATCTGAAAATATAAAAACAGCAAGGTAGGAAGTGGTAAAACGGAGCACAAACGGTATTTCAATGCTTGAAAACAAGGCCTAGGGTTCATACTTTCACTAGTGCAATCTCTCAACAGTGCTAACATAATTGAATCATATAACAATCCCTCAACGTGCGACAAAGAGTCACTCCAAAGTTCTTATGTAGCGGAGAACATAAGATGAAATTGTTGTAGGGTATGAAACCACCTCAAAGTTATCATTTCCAATCAATCTATTGAGCTATCCCTATAAGTGTCACAAACTGCCCTAGAGTTCGTACTAAAATAACACCATATGATATGCATCAACTAACTCTAATGTCGCCTAGATACTCCAATGCCACCACAAGTATCCGTGAGTCAATTATACGATACGCATCGAACAACTTCAGATTCATAATATTCAATCCAACGCAAAGAACTTCAAAGAGTGCCCCAAGGTCTCTATCGGAGAAAGTAGGATGAAAACGTGCATCAACCCCTATGCATAGATTACCCCAATGTCATCGCGGGAATCTGCAAGTTGACTGCCAAAACATATATCAAGTGAATCAATAGAACACCCCATTGTCACCACGGGCATCCACATGCAAGACTGATGTCGCTTGAACTACGTCGGCTTTACCCCAAAGAGGAAGGGATGATGCAGCACAGCTATGGTAGGTATTTCCCTCAGTTATGAAACCAATGTATCAATCCAGTAGGAGAACCAAGCAACACTATGTAAATGGTATCTGCACGCAAAGAACAAATACTTGCAACCCGACGATTAGGAGGGGTTGTCAATCCCTCTACGGGTAACGGTGCCAGAAATTGTCAAGTTGACGGGATAAAAATTGTGTAGATTGGATAAATAGATCTCGATAAAACGCGAAATAAAATAAATAGCAAAAAAGTGCAGCAAGGTATTTTTGGGTTTTTGGAATAATAGATCTAAAAATCAAAGCAAATAAAAATAGATTTCAAAGCAAATATGATAAAGAATAGACCCGGGGGCCGTAGATTTCACTAGTGGCTTCTCTTGAGAAAATAGCAAACGGTGGGTAAAGAAACTACTGTTGGGCAATTGATAGAAGATCGAATAATTGTGATGATATCCAAGGCAATGATCATTATATAGGCATCACGTCCAAGATTAGTATACCGACTCCTGCCTGCATCTACTAATATTACTCCACACATCGACCGCTATCCAGCATGCATCTAGTGTATTAAGTTCATGGAAAAATGGAGTAATGCAATAAGAACGATGACATGATGTTGACGAGATCTATTCATGTAGGAACAGCCCCCATCTTGTTATCCTTAATAGCAACGATACATGCGTGTCTTGTTGCCCCTTCTGTCACTGGGAAAGAACACCGCACAATCGAACCCATCACAAAGCACCTCTTCCCAGCGCAAGAAAAATCGATCTAGTTGGCCTAACTAAACCAAAGATTGGAAGAATAAATACGAGGTTATAAGTAATCATGCATATAAGAGATCAAAGAAGACTCAAATAATATTCATGGATATAGATCTGATCATAAACTCAAAGTTCATCGGATCCCAACAAACACACCGCAAAAAGAGTTACATCAAATAGATCTCCAAGAGACCATTGTATTGACAATCAAAAAGAGAGAAGAAGCCATCTAGCTACTGCCTACGGACCCGTAGGTCTACAATGAACTACTCACGCATCATCGGAGAGGCACCAATGAGGATGATGAACCCCTCCGTGATGGTGTCTAGATTGGATCTCGTGGTTCTGGAACTTGCGGCGGCTGGAATTGTGTTTCGTCGACTCTCCTAGGGTTTTTGGAATATGTGGGTATTTATAGAGCGAAGAGGCGGTGCGGGAGGCCACCGAGGTGGGCACAACCCACCAGGGCACGCCTAGGCTCCCAGGCGCGCCCAGGTGGGTTGTGCCCACCTCGGGGTACCCCTCTGGTACTTCTTTGGCCCAAGTTGTTTCTTCTGGTCCATAAAAATTCTTCAAAAAGTTTCGCTGCGTTTGGACTCCGTTTGGTACTGATATTCTGCGAAGTAAAAAACAAGCGAAAAACAGCAACTCGCACTGGGCACTATGTCAATAGGTTAGTCCCAAAAAATGATATAAAGTTGCTATAAAATGATTGTAAAGCATCCAAGAATGATAATATAACAGCATGGAACAAGCAAAAATTATAGATACGTTGGAGACGTATCAGCATCCCTAAGCTTAATTCCTACTCGTCCTCGAGTAGATAAATGATAAAAACAGTATTTTTGATGTGGAATGCTGCCTAACATGTTCATCACATATTCTTTTCTTTTGTAGCATGGACATATGTACTTTTATATGGTTCAAAGCAATAGTCTAGTTTTGACATGAAGATTTCAATACTCAAGCATATCAACAAGCAACCATATCTTTCAAAATATCAACACTAAAGAAAGTTATCCCTAGCCCATCATGCTCAATCATTGATCCATTCATGAAACACACTCGCATATTAGCAACATCCAATGCTCAAGTACTATCATAGTGCCCCTTAGTTGGTGCTTTATAAGAGAAGATGGAGACTCAAATAAAAATAAAATTGCATAAAGTAAATAGATAGGCCCTTCGCAGAGGGAAGTAGGGATTTGTAGAGGTGCCAGAGCTCAAAGCTTAAATTCAGAGATAATTTTTTTTGAGAGGCATACTTTTCTCGTCAACGAAAACCACCGAGTAATTCCCAACATTTTCCATGCTAGATATATCATAGGTGGTTCCCAAACAGAAAATAAAGTTTATTCCTTTTTCCACCATTCTTTCAAAATCCATGGCTAGCCATATCCACGGGTGCCTTCCATACCAACACTTTCCAAGGAATTTATTATTTGACAACATAAAGTAAATTTCTTTTTCATTTCGGGACTGGGGATCCCTGTTACCGCCGCACTCTCATGCAATGACAAGTGAATAAACACTCATCTTGAGAATAACACATCTAGCATGGAAAATATTGGCCACCCCCTGCCGCTTCATGAGCTGTACGAGCACACAAAAAGGAAATTCTTTTTGAAAATTAGAGATGGCAAATACAAATTTGCTTAGAACGGCACGGGAATACCGCATATAGGTAGGTATGGTGGACTCATATGGAAAAACTGGGTTTAAATATTTTGGATGCACAAGTAGTATTTCTACTTAGTACAAGTGGAGGCTAGCAAAAAGATTGAGAAGCAACTAACCAAGAAATGAAAAATCACATAAGCGAGCATTAAGCATAACTAACACCAAATAATGCACCACAAGTAGGATGTGTTTTCATTGCATAACTATTGACATTCGTGCTTGCATAGAGAATCAGAAACCTTAACACCAATATTCTTACTAAAGCATAATTACTCACCAACATGATGTGACGACCCCGGCTTAATCGTGCACTAACCATACATGCAAATGCACACGATCAAGCCTAAGGACTCACTTGAAGATATCACAACACAACTCGCAAACATAAATAAAGTCATACAAGCCTTATATTACAAGCCAGGGCCTCGAGGGCTCGAATACATAGCTCGATGGCATACAAGTGTCAGTGGAAGCATCAGATGTCTGGGTACAGATATATTACAGAACAGAGATAAGCCTTCACAGAGGCGGGGCAAAGCAAAACACTATGATCGAAAGGCGTAGGCCTCCTGCCTAGGACCCTTCGAATCCTACTCCTGGTCGTCGGTCGGCTCCTCGTAGTAGTACTCGCCGGGAGGGTAGTAGTAGTAGTAGCCGTAGTCGTCGACGGGGGCGGCTACCTCAGGGGCTCCGTCATCTGGCGGCGACATAAGGATATGGGGAGAAAAAGAAAGTAAAGCAAACATGAGTACTCATCCGAAGTACTCAGCAAGAAAGGATCTACACTACATATGCAACATTTTCAAAGGATGGCTGTATATGTGGACTGGGCTGAAGAAATGCCAGAATAGAGGGGAAAGCCTAGTCCTATCGAAGACTAGCTTCTTCAAGCATCTTCATCGGTCTTGCAGCATTAGAAGAGTGCAGATTAACATAAAGTAAAGTAGTAGTAGTATCATCAATCCTCAGCCTGAGATCCTTTCTCGACTCCCTGCGAGAAAGCAATCCCAGAGCCATACTATCCAGTTCATCTCAAGTCACCAGTTCTAGTTGTACCGATAGGGATACAACTCCGAGTGTCCGTTACCGTAGGACAGGCTATCGATATATTAGTTCTTCCCTGCAGGGGTGCACCAACTTTACCCACCACGCTCGCTTAACTTCGGCCAGACACACTTTACTGGGTCATGCCCAGCCTCGGCTAAGCAACACGCCGCAACCCGACCTAGGCTCTAAAGAGAGGTCAGCACGCCGGACTAACCTATGCCCCCAGGGGTCTTGGGCCTTCGCCCTGGGAACCCTGCATGTTGCGAGGACGTTTCGGAAGCAGACCTAGCAACCCCTTATACAAGCGCAGTTGCGTTTCCAGTCCAATCCAAAACGGGCCGCTCCTCGCTGACGTCAATAGAGCTTCGGCTGATGTATACGACGCAGAACGCCCATACTATGCCCACGTGATGGTTAGTGCTATCAGGCCAGAGGCCCCTCGGATCAAATATCCAAACCGTTAGTGGATTAGGAGCGCGCGGAAACGAGCAGAGACTCACGATCGATGTGACCCCATCGCCCCGTCTCGAGGACTTGCGGCAAGGGCTAGGAATGCCCGGCCACGCCTCGTGTTCAACCGTCGGGCACCATCCAGGTCCACCCGATTCCACATCACTCGCTATTAAGCTCGCGCGGGTACCCCTCAGGGCCGACCCGTCTTTAGTGTCATGGTTTAGTGATCAGTCATAGTATCCAAAGTATCCGTGTGTCTGACACCAAAGGGATCCCTGAGGAATCACCCCCGATGGAATCCCATTTGATGTTATCGTCAAGGTGAACGAAGAAGGAATCACCCTCGAGGTCCACACTTGAAGCGTTGCACGACGATGTCGTTATCGGGAGTGGTGTAGGAGGAATCAACCTCGCTTACCATGTCCGATTAACTAACCTACAAGGTTAACATCAGAAGTGCTGACGAGGTATCACCCTCGGCACTCGATAGTAACCCAGTAGTGTCGAGCAATTTAAGGGGGAAGTGACGTGCGGTGTCGGGGCCTGGTCTTCAATCCCGTTGCTCGGGTCTTCTGATCATCCAGCGGGGCAGTCGGGATAACTGGGGTCTCTGATGGTCTCTACCCAACCTATTCTAAACAGTTTAGGATAACAGATGAGTATCAACAACAGGTTACAAGTAAACAGGCTATGCAGCAGATATAAGACAACAGTAGCAGCAGTAACTTCTAATGCAAGCATAGGAGAGAAGAGAGTGGGCGATATCGGAATGCTCAAAATGGGGGTGCTTGCCTGTCTGCTCGACGGCAAGGGCAGGGTCGTCGAGGACGTAGTCGTACTCTGGAGCGGCGTCTGCCTCAGGAGCTACGTCGACGTCGGGGTCTACCGAGAGAGGAGAGGCGGGAGGAAACAAGTAAATACAATGCGATCAAATGCAACACGGGGCATGCTATGCTACAATGCAGTGCAGAGTTGCCTAAAGATGCATCTAGGTCATTTTTAGTTACTAAAGGATTAACGTGGAACTTCTTAATCGGAGTGTGTGCACTATTCATATACCGGAATCGGGCTCGGAGTTACAAGTTCTTCTACGTAGGGGGTTCCAACAAAGAAACAGACGACACGATCAGATTCGTCTCGTCGTTCTGAGCAAGTTTCATGTTTTAACTTTTTTTGATCTGAGCTACGGTTTATTTTCTACGATTTTCTAAAGATTTTAGTATTTTTCTGGAATTATTTTTATTTATTAAATCAACATTATCCAGAACAGTGTGGAGTGACGTCAGCATGACAGAATGCTGACGTCAGCAGTCAACGGACGGCTGACCAGGTCAAACCTGACCAGTGGGGCCCACATGTCAGCCTCTATTGATTAACAGAGTTTAATTAAAACTAATCAGAGGATTAATTAATAGTTGGCCCCACATGTCATAGACTAGTTAGTATATTTAGTTTATTTTTATTTACAAAACATTTTAGTTAATTAACAGGGCAGTGGGGCCCGCGTGTCAGTGACACTGGGCTGCCCAGTCAGCAGTTGACTGGGTCAACCCAGTCAGCTGGGCCCCCGGACCACTGGTTAGTGACCCAGGGTCGGGGCCCACCGAGCCACGTCGGCGGCCGGCGCCGGAACGTCGCCGGCGACCAAATACGCGGCGGCGCCTCGCCGGACTTGGCCGGAAATGCGCTGCGCTACGCCGTTTCGCGTGATTTCGACTGCGTTCGAATGCCCACTCGCTCGTGCATCGATCTACGGGGTCGGAGCGGCCAGGGAAGGCCGGCAGAGCCGCCGGCGTCGAGCCGTGGCGGCGGTGCAGCTCGGTCCCGAACGGAACCGTGACTACGGTGGCTCTCCTCGCGCGCAAACTAGCTAGGGGTGGTTGCGACTCGCCAGAAGAGTACTGACGCCTTTGGTTCGAGCTGCTGGAGCTCTGGAGCGCGGCAATGGCGAATGCGGTGGCGGTCAGAGCACAGCCACGGTGGCAGTTCGTCGGAGGCGCGCAAACAAGCGGAGAAGGAAGCAGGGGTAGAGGCGGAGCTCACCTAGCGGCTACGAAAAGCCCGTGGTCAGCTTAGTAGCGCAGAGGCTCGCCGGAGACGGAGGAGATCGACGGCGTCCCAAGGAAGAGGACGATGCGCCCGGGCGTTGCGGTGCTCCTCAGCTCCCTCCAGTTGCTCCAGACGACGCGGTCGACCTTGGCGCTCCTTCCAGGCACTCTCAGGCGGCGCGGGGAGGCCGGTGGCCACGGCAAGCAGCAAGACATGGTGACGGCGGCGTTCGGGGATGAATCTGAGGGGAGAAGGTGGGGCGGAGCGAGCGAGGGAGAAGGAGGGGAATGAAGGAGGAGGACCAGGGGGACGGCTCGGCCTCGTCCTTATCCTCCCGCGCCCCTGTAGCGTCGGTGGACGTCGCGGTGTCGCCCTGTCACCGGCGCGCGCGCGCTCAGCCACGGGCGCGGCGACACGACGAAGGAGAGAGGTAAGCGGGTCAGGTGGGCTGCGGTCGGGGCACTGTGCACTTAGGTCCAGTGCACAGTGCCTCGTTTCCTTTTTTTCCGTTTCTGTTTACATTTTTCTTTTATTTATTTCTATTTTGAATTAGTTAGGACACTTTTGCACTTTTGTAAAATATGAGACTAGGCCCAAATATTACAATGCAATATTCCTTGTCACCAAAAACTGGTTTGGGTGAATTTGGATTTCATTTGAATTTGAAATGAATTTAATTAGATTAGATAATCCTGTTTTGGTGCTGTTTCATGTGGGTTGAACCATTTAAGTAGTTCCAATTCCATTGTTTATATTTTTATGAGTGATTCTGGAATATTTGCTATTTAGTGAACATTTTTGCAACAGTGTTTGAGCAAATTTATTTTGCACTTTTGAATTTGAGTTGATTTTCAGAATAGAATTAGAATTCTTTTGGTTAAGCACTATGACTAGGCACTGCAAATGATATGACTTGGCATTATTAGCAGTTGATCACAGTGGCAATTACTCAGGGGTGTTAAACATGACTCACATATCACTATCATCGTATCTCAAAACTATTACAAAGAATCAAGTTTATTTTGTCCAATGATCTTCATGAAAGTTTTTATTATATCTCTCTTGAATATCTAGCACTTTGGGACTAGTTTCATATATTGTAATTGCTTTTGACAAGCTCAAACAAATATAAGTGAAGAACATGAGCATAAAATTTTCCATCTCTCAAATGAATATAAGTGAAGCATGAGAGAATTTCTTCAAAAATATTAAATCACACCGTGCTAAAAAAGATATAAGTGAAGCACTAGAGCAATTCCGTAGCTCAAAAAAATTTAAGTGAAGCATAAAGAGCAATTCTAACAAATCATAGCATGATTTTGGCTCTCTCAAATAGGTGTGTCCAGCAAGGATACTTGTGACAAACTAAAAAGAAAAACAAGCAAAGACTCATATAATACAAGATGCTCCAAGCAAAACTCATGATATGTGACGAATAAAAATATAGCTCCAAGTAAAATACCGATGGTCGTTAGAAGAAAGAGGGGATGCCTTCCGGGCATCCCCAAGCTTAGTTGTTTGGTTCTCCTTGAATATTAACTTGGGGTGCCATGGGGCATCCCCAAGCTTAGGCTTTTCTTACCCCTTATTCCTTCATCCATCGTGATCTCACCCAAAACTTGAAAACTTCAATCACACAAAACTCAACAAAACCTTCGTGAGATCCGTTAGTATAAGAAAACCAATCTTTACTTTAAGTACTGTAAAAAGCCCATTCAAATTTTGTTATTGCATTATATTATCTACTGTTTTCTAACTTTACCATGGCTTATAGCCCCCGATACAATCCATAGATTCATCCAAATAAGCACACAATGCAAAAAAAACAGAATTTGTCAAAAACAGAACAGTCTGTAAAGATGCGAATTTTTCCTATACTTCTGTAACTCCAACAATTCTGAAAAAATAGGAAAAATAGAGGCAATTTGTATATAAATCTTTTGTAAAAAATTCAGAATTTTTCGTCACTTCTGTGAATTTAGACAATTCTGTTACTGGACGCAAAAGTTTCTGTTTTTCAACAGGATCAAATCAACTATCACCAAAGCTATCCCAAAGGCTTTACTTGGAACAAACACTAATTAAAACATAAAATACACAATCATAACAGAGGCATAATTGTGCAAACACTCAAGAACGGAAAGAAAAAGGCAAAAATAAATTTTATTCATTGGATTGCCTCCCAACAAGCGCTATCATTTTATGCCCCTAGCTAGGCATAATGATTTCAATGATGCTCACATGAAAGAGAAGAATTGTAACACGAAGTGAGCATCATAAAGCATGTGAAAATCACTTTTAAGTCTAACATACTTCCTATGCATAGGAATTTTATAGGCAAACAAATTATCAAGACAAGAAATATCTAGCATATGCAAGGAAGAAGAAAGAAACAATAGCAATCTCAACATAACAAGAGGTAATTTAGTGACATGAAAATCTCTACAACCATATTATCCTATCTCATAATAATTACATGTGGGATCATAATCAAATCCAACAATATAGCTATCATATAAAATTTTCTCTTCATGATCCACGTGCATAAAAGTTTTATAATCTTTCAAGATAGTGGGATTAACATCAACTAAAGTCATGACCTCTCCAAACCCACTTTCATCAAAAATTTCGTAAGATTGAACACTCTCAAAATATGTGGGATTATTTTTACCTAAAGTTGACGCTCTTCCATACCCACTTTCAATATTATTGCAAACATTATTATCAATATCATATTCAACATGAGGCTTAAATAAATTTTCAAGATCATAAGAAGAATCACCCCAATCATGATCATTGCAATAAGTAGTGGACATAGCAAAATTAGCATCCCCAAACTTGGGGTTTTGCATATTATTAGCACAATTGACATTAATAGAATTTATAGTAAAATCATTGCAATCATGCTTTTCATTCAAGGAGCTATCATGAATCACTTTATAAATTTCTTCACCACAATTTTCAGATTCATGAATCTCAAGCAAAACTTCATAAAGATAATCTAGTGCACTCGACTCACTAGCAATTGGTTCATCATGATTTGATCTTTTAAAAAGATTAGCAAGTAGATGGGCATCCATATCAATAGATTTATAGCAAGCGAAGATGCAAGCAAATAGAAGGCACATGGCAACACAAGCAAACAAAAGATCGAACGAGAAAAAGGCAAAGGAAAAGAAGGCGAATAAAAAGGCAAATATTTTTTGTGAAGTGGGGGAGATGAAAACGAGAGGCAAATGGCAAATAATGTAAATTGTAAAGAGATGAGATTTGTGATTAGGAACCTGATAGATGTTGATGATGTCTCCCCGGCAACGGCGCCAGAAATTCCTTTTGATGTCGCTTGAACTACGTCGGTATTTCCCCAAAGAGGAAGGGATGATGCAGCACACCTACGGTAGGTATTTCCCTCAGTTATGAAACCAAGGTATCAATCCAGTAGGAGAACCAAGCAAAACTATGTAAATGGTACCTGCACACAAAGAACAAATACTTGCAACCCGACGATTAGGAGGGGTTGTCAATCCCTCTATGGGTAACGGTGCCAGAAATTGTCAAGTTGATGGGATAAAAATTGTGTAGATTGGATAAATAGATCCCGATAAAATACAAAATAAAATAAATAGCAAAAAAGTGCAGCAAGGTATTTTTGGGTTTTTGGAATAATAGATATGAAAATAAAAGCAAATAAAAATAGATCTCAAAGCAAATATGGTAAAGAATAGACCCGGGGCCGTAGATTTCACTAGTGGCTTCTCTCGAGAAAATAGCATACGGTGGGTAAACAAATTACTGTTCGGCAATTGATAAAAGATCGAATAATTATGACGATATCCAAGGCAATGATCATTATATAGGCATCACGTCCAATATTAGTAGACCGACTCCTGCCTGCATCTACTACTATTACTCCACACATCGACCGCTATCCAGCATGCATCTAGTGTATTAAGTTCATGGAAAAATGAAGTAATGCAATAAGAACGATGACATGATGTAGACGAGATCTATTCATGTAGGAATATCCCCCATCTTGTTATCCTTAATAGCAACGATACATGCGCGTCTTGCTGCCCCTTCTGTCACTGGGAAAGAACACCGCACGATCGAACCCATCTCAGAGAATCTCTTCCCATGGCAAGAAAAATTGATCTAGTTGGCCTAACTAAACCAAAGATTCGAAGAAGAAATACGAGGCTATAAGTAATCATGCATATAAGAGATCAAATAAGACTCAAATAATATTGATGGATATAGATCTGATCATAAACTCAAAGTTCATCGGATCCCAACAAACACACCGCAAAAAGAGTTACATCAAATAGATCTCCAAGAGAGCATTGTATTGACAATCAAAAAGAGAGAAGAAGCCATCTAGCTACTACCTACGGACCCATAGATCTACAATGAACTACTCACGCATCATCGGAGAGGCACCAATGAGGATGATGAACCCCTCCGTGATGGTGTCTAGATTGGATCTCGTGGTTCTGGAACTTGCGGCGGCTAGAATTGTGTTTCGTCGACTCCCCTAGGGTTTTTGGAATAGTTGAGTATTTATAGAGCGAAGAGGCGGTGCAGGAGGCCACCGAGGTGGGCACAACCCACCAGGGCGCGCCCAGGTGGGTTGTGCCCCCCTCGGGGCACCCCTCTGGCACTACTTTGGCCCATGTTGTTTCTTCTGGTCCATAAAAATTCTCCAAAATGTTTCGCTGCGTTCGGACTCCGTTTGGTACTAATATTTTGCGAAGTAAAAAACAAGCAAAAAGCAGCAACTGGCACTGGGCACTATGTCAATAGATTATTCCCAAAAAAGTATATAAAGTTGCTATAAAATGATTGTTAAACATCCAAGAATGATAATATAACAGCATGGAACAAGCAAAAATTATAGATACGTTGGAGACGTATCAAAGACATACATCAAGTGTTCTCAAATGCAAAAGGTATTCAATCAGATAATAGTGAAACCTCAAAGGTAAAAACTCAATTCATCACAACAAGATAGAGAGGGAGAAACACCATATGATCCAACTATATCAACAAAGCTCGTGGTACATCAAGATCGTGCCAAATCAAGAACGCGAGAGAGAGAGAGAGGGAGGGATAGAGATAGAGAGATCAAACACATAGCTACTGGTACATAACCTCAGCCCCGAGGGTGAACTACTCCCTCCTCGTCATGGAGACCGCCGGGATGATGAAGATGGCCTCCGGTGATGATTTTCCCCTTCGGCAGGGTGCCGGAACAGGGCTCTAGATGGGATCTCTTTGGTACAGAGGCTTACGGCGGCGGAGTCGAAGGTCTAGGTTAACTTTTAGAGGTTTCTCTATTTATAGGAATTTTCAGCATTGGAATCACGCGAAAAGGGGTTACGATGGGCCCACAAGCCACTCGGGCACTATCACCCCCCGGGTGCGCCCAAGTGGCTTGTGGCCACCTCGTGGCTCTTCCGGTCCTCCCATGAAGCTTCGGGGGTCTTTTTTGTTCCAAAAAAATTGTCAAAAAGTTTCAGCCCATTCCGAGAACTTCTATTTTTGCACAAAAAACAACACCACGGTAGTTTTGCTGAAAACAGCATCAGTCCGAGTTAGTTCCATTCAAATCATACCAAAACCATATAAAATTGTTATAAACATGGCATGAATACTTCATAAATTATAGATACGTTGGAGATGTATCAATCACAGAGGACATGGCCTTGTTGAATGGCATTATGGCCTTGAGGAACTTGCAATCCAACTATCATCCATATCCTTGCTCCTATGATCTAGGAGTGAGATCGCAATAGTAGTCAATCTCCGGTAAAGCTCATGTGGCTCTTCATAATCAAGCATCACGAACTCATCGGCCTTATCAAGTACCACCTCAAAGTTGGAGCGTTGAATGCTTGAGCTTCCCTTGTACAAAGAGACAATGTGTTCCCAACAATCTTTTGCACGAGTAAAGGGGCGCAAGTGAGCAAGATCTTTGGGAGGCACCGCAACTTGAAGGATGAACAAGGCGGAGTGATTGAATTGATTGCCCACTTCTTCTCTTGGGGTGAAGTTGCTTGGATTGTGCGGGTAGAAGCCTTGTTCAATGATTCTCCAAAGATGTGTTGAGCTGTGATTCAAATGAGACTTGATACGAAAAACCCAATTAGGAAAGTCATTCTTCACAAGCTTAGGAGGAGGACCAAGGTTGTTAATATGAGGTGAGGGAATCTGTCCTCCATAGACCAGGGGAGGGGGAACAGCGACATGAGTCCCCAACCCATTCTTTCCTTGAGGCAAGGTAGCCTTATCACTACTAGCCCCCCCCCCCTTACCAGAGTTGGCATCCGACTCCGAGATAGTTGGATTGACCACTTACACCGGGTCGGTAGGAGTTTTCAACCCCTCAAGGAGTTCTTTAAACATGGACTTGACCTCGGCCTTCATAGACGTCTTAAGTGAAGCCATAGCTTCATTTAAGTCGTCTTGGGTGATCGAGTTCATTTCCACGGCCTCGGGTACATCTCCAACCCTTTCCCCGTCGTCAACCATACTCTTCGGGCGAAAAACCCTTAATAAAGAGATGAGGCTCTGATACCAATTGAAAGGATCGATATGGCCGCCTAGAGGGGGAGTGGGTGAATAGGCAACTACCAATTTTTAGCTTTTCTTAACAAATTAGGTTTAGCAACAAACAGGTTGTCTAGATATGCAACTAGGTGAACAACCTATATGATGCTAGCAACAACAATAACACAAGCAAGCAAGCAAAATATACAGCACAAGTAAAGCTTGCACAAAGTAAAGGTAAGAAGTAACCACAAGTGGAGCTGGTGAAGACGGGGATATGTTACCGAAGTTCCTTCCCTTTGGGGGGTAGTAGTCTCCGTTGGAACAGTGTGGAGGCACAATGCTCCCCAAGAAGCCACTAGGGCCACCGTATTCTCCTCACACCCTCGCACAATGCAAGATGTCGTGATTCCACTAGTTGTGCCCTTGAAGGCGGCGACCGAACCTTTACAAACATGGTTGGGGCAATCTCCACAACTGCATTGGAGGCTCCCAAGACCACCACGAAACTTCACCACAATGGATTGTGGCTCCGAGGTGACCTTTTTCGTCTAGGGTGCTCAAACACCCAAGAGTAACAAGATCCGCTAGGGATTAGTGGGGGAATTAAATATCTCTTGGTGGAAGTGTGGATCGGAGCCCTCTCAAGCAAACCCTAGAAAAGCAACAAGAGTTGTTGGCTAGGGAGAGAGATCATACGGAAATGGAGCTTGAGCAACAATGGAGCTTTTTGGAGCAAAAGAGGTGAGTCCACTTGGGGAAGAAGACTCACTTATATGGTGCGGGAATGGATCCAACCATTATGCACTTCCAATCCATGCATAAGGTATAGTACCGCTCGGGCGAGCGGTACTTCCGCTGGAACAGAAGTTCTGGACTGCATACGCAACTGAACAAGTCAAAGAGGCGGTAGTGCCTCCGGAGCAGTACAACCGCTCTCACCAGCGGTACTACCGCGTAGTGTTGAGCGAGCAATAGGAACTGTGGTAGTAGAGAAGGACAACACGGTAGTGCCGCACAGAGCGGTACTACCGCTAGGTACTGCCACTCTACTTCCGATCGAAGGACGGAGCAGTACAAAGGGCTAAAAGTAAGCGGTCTCCAAGCGGTAGAAGAATAGCGATAGTTCCGCCGGGGCGGTACTACCACTCCGCAGGAGTGGTACTTCCGTTGTACTGTTAGAAGCCCAGTAGATCTGCGATAGTGGGGTGCTAGTCAGAGCCGTAGTACCGCGGGAGCGGTACTATCGCGCTGAACTACCGCCCAACTACTGCTCATTTACACAGCACTAAAAATAGGCGGAAGTGCCAGTAGCACTGAACTGCGGCAGTACCGCTGGAGCGGTACTACCACGGGGCAGAGCGGTACTACCGTCTATATGCCTCAAGTAAGCCCATGCACAAGAAACAAAAGCTCCAGCGCCGGGAAGGAAAGTGGGTGCAAAAAGACTGTGTACGTGTTGATTCCACCCAAGCCTTTCCGAAGCGGACCCCCTCTTAATAGTACGGTGATCCTACGACTCAAATTCACCGAAAATGAAACGCAAGAAAAACAACTATCTTCACTATATATCTTCAAGGGGCACGAATAGTCTTGTGCCTATGATAGATTCTCTGAAATGCTCAATGCTCACGATTAGTCCGCAAAAGCATTGTCATCAATCACCAATACCACTAAGGGAGAAATATGCCCTAACAACAGGCGTTGGCGCTTCCTACTATGGAGGTGCCAGCCGAAACCTGGTGGCTGATGCCGGGCTAGGAGTGAAAGGTGGTCCCTTTCGCTCTTACTACTGTGGTTCGGTGGTTATGACGTGGATGGTCGGCGGTGCCCAGGGGCATGGATGCTGGGACAGTGGTCCCGGATGGCAGGCTCCACGTTTGGCTTTCCGGCAGGCTTCGTGGTGGTGGTGGGGGCTCCATCTTTTGGTCGTGTGGGCGACTAGGGATGTAGTGGCGGGAGGTTCAGGCCAGCTCTGGCAGTACCTAGATCTGGGGTGGACAAGTTGGCCTCGTTGAGGTGGTGGCCGGGACGCCTCTTGGTGGTGCAGGCGAGTGTCCGAGTGAAAGCTCCGCGCTTCTGGCCCGGCGACGCCCGTGGGTGCCGCTTGCTTCTTGAAGACGGCGTCGTGGATCTCGTCCCTGTGTCAGGGCTCACGGTGAAAACCATTGTCTGTTCTCGGACTCGGCAGCGGCGACTCTTCGCGCCGTCACCCTCTTGGGGCCATTGTCATTGAACTCAGGGGTCTTTGTTCGGGCCTCGGCGAGGTGTTAGACTTGTTCTAGGCTCATGTTGTATCTTTTGATCTGCTTTGCAAGGGACACCCCCCCCCCCCCCCCCCACCACCACCACCACCATCATATCATATCGTTCGGCCGTGTACTTTGATTCATTGCTTTATAAAAAAAACGGGGTGAAAGCCTGTTTAGAGAGAGGGAATTTTTTTTTTGCGGGTGACGAGAGAGGGAATTAACAAGGCGAGGTGGGCCTGTGGTTTAAATCAGGGAGTACTTGTAGCAAAGCTCTTATATGAACCTACCAGAGATTCCTTAATAATTAATCACGTGAGCAGCCACTCAGCTCTCGTGCATTTGTTTACTAGATCTAGCTATGGTCTTCCAAGGTCCACATTCATGCATGTCAACCAAGATATGGTAAGCAGCCGCAGCCCATAGATTACACACGCGAAGAGAACCATAAAGGTTTAGCACATTCATGCATGCAACCATGCGCCACCATAATATACACAGAAACATAGCACTAAACGGTGTCTCTATTCGCCAGCTTTAGCGTGCAACGACCGAACATATATGTCAATGTTCCATGAAAGCAAAGAGAATATCACGTTTCACGCATGCTGGATGGTACGAGAATTGCCATATAATATTACCAGAAATGTCAGGTTTGCAATTGCCACATTGATAACATTGCAATGGCGGCTCAACGATATGATCCGCAGATTCCATTCGAGCTAGATACAATGATCGTGTACATATATCAAGATGGATGCCGCCACCCAACATTTCTTTTTCTCCACGTATATATAGATACAACAGTAACACGTACATATTGCCTTGTTTTGCCATGATATATCTAGTTCATTCATCACAGAAGTACGTACGCGTACTGTGCACGTCCGGCGTGTCTTTTGTTTAGGGCACGAAACAAAAGCGATTATTTTGTAATTTGTCGCATATATGATCATCGATCCAGTGGTGGAAATTGCAACTAAATGCAAATATGTGAACGGTACTTGTGTTGTAATGCATGATGGATCACGTAATATGGCCCATATGGATGTGGTATGATGTGTGTCAGTATACGTGTATAGTTTAACGTATGTATTTGTGTAGTCCATTTCTTCTGCATGCATGCATATATACGTGCATGCAAGAGAATCTCTCTCTCTCTCATTTAGCACCGTACTTGCTGTCGTCGAGAAGCTCGTCCAGGAGGCTGTCGTCGAGGTACTTGAGTTCGATCTTCTCTGTGCCCCCGCGACCCCTGCCCGTGCCGGCACCGGAGCCTGCCGGGGCGGACCAAGACGAGCCGGAGGCGCCCCCGGCCTCGCCGGGGAAGTTTAGCACGGCGGTGGCGCCCCTCTGGGCAAAAGCCGCGCGGTCGTACGCCCTCGCGGCCTCCTCGGCCGTGTCAAACGTGCCGAGCCAGACGCGGGCGCCGCCACGCTCGGGGTCACGGATCTCGGCGGCGAACTTGCCCCAAGGCCGCGTACGCACGCCGCGGTACTTGGTCTTCTTGTCATCCTCCATTGCTCGATGAGAGGGAGGGAGAGAGAGCGGGCGAGCTAGGTAAGGTATATCTAGTAAGCAGTGACAAGGTTAAGACCTGAATTTGCATGTGACTAGCTTTGGACAGAGCGCAGCTATTTATAGAAAGATCAGGCGGGCCGCCGGGCATGTACAGTGTACCTACATATACGTACGTACTTCCTCCGTTTCTAAATATAAGTTTTTTATAGATTTTAAATATGAACTACATACAGAGCAAAATAAGTAAATCTACACTCGTATCTATACACATCCGTATATCGTTTATGTTGAAATCTCTAGACTTATATTTAGAAACGGGGGATATAAAAGCATCTACAACCGTGATGGGCAAATCCGGCCCATCAAACGCCCGCTGACCCGCCTGCAGGTAGTGACCGGGCAATCCTCAGATTACCGCAACTGCATCCGGACACAACATACTAAATTCTTAAATCCATACAAAAGCATGCAAACGGAAAAACCTACGTACTACGTAGATCACCTAGCTACTCCTTGTCGGAGATGTTGACTATCTCCGTGTCCGGCTCTGGGTACATGGGCGGCCACTGCAGCTCCGGCTGCTCCGCTCCGGCCTCCTCCTCTATCTCCTCGTCGAGTTCGGCGAAGAGCGCCTCGGTCGCCGCCCGCTCCTGCCGGAGAAACTGCCGGTTGGCCTCCACATAGGCATCATCCTGAATGGACTCCAGGATGGCCTGCTGCTCCGCCATCTTCATGACTTGGGCAACAGCGAACTCAGTCTTCGCCTCCTCCAATGGTGAACCCCGGAGCAGGCTGCTCCGCCTCGTCCTCCTCCGGATCCGCCACCTCCATCGGCTCCGGCAGCTGCTCTCCTTCCTCCTCCTCCGGCTTCGGTGAGTCCGGAGGTAGCTCGGCAACGATGCAGGTGGCGCGCCTAGCCTGGATCTCCTCTGCGATCTGCCTCCGGCGCTCCGGTGTTAGCATAGCGTACGTGGCGATCTTCTGTCGGACCATGGCGATGCCGGAGAGCGTGGGAGAGCGGGCGAGAGGAGGCGGATGGGCTCGGGTGGCGGCGCAGAGAGGAAGGCGGTGGATGGGCTATGGTTGGGGTACGCCGGCCGGCTTAAATAGCAGGATTTGGCCTCGGGCGGCGAGCCAGAGCGGCGCCACGCGGGTTCACACTACGGCGACGAAAGAAACGTCTGTCGAACCGCCGGGTTTTCGGATGATTCCGCGTGGGACCCTATCGCCAGTCCTACGTGGCAGACACGCCCGGACACGCCCGAGTGCTCCATATCCGCCCCGTAGCGCCTCATATCCGCTTCATATTTAGCCTGGATATAAGGATTGTCGGTCAGCCCGAACGTTTGAGGCGCCCGATTGGATCGATTTTTTGTGACCGGTTAGCCCGCCGAGGCATTTAAGGACAATTTGGGGCGCCTGGCTGTAGATGGTAATGCATGTATTCTCACTCTGTTGGCACGTACGTAACTACGTATGCCTCACAAAGCCTACGTATGCACGTATAGAACGATGGAGGCGTGCGTTCACACGTAAAAGGAACCACCGGCAGAAAATGAAAGTCGCCTGCGCGTTGGTACAAATTCAAGCGATTATTACTAAGAAGCTAGCCAGTAGACCGTTGAAACCACACCTCACCGGTTTCAACATCACTAGACTGCATCAGCCTATGATGTATACTTGTCCTTTTTCCTTCGTAGACATTCGCTTAGTCTAGATACATCCGTTTGAGCGTCAGTTAATTCTGAACAGAGCAAGCAGTAGTATCTATTTAGGTACAATATTTTTGTTTCTTCTAACTACAGAAATAGATGTGTGGTTCGTTCGAAAAAGTACAATAGATGTGTGAGTTCCCACAATCGACAAAATATAAAGGAGAACATACTCTGTACTCGGATAGAACCTCCGGTTCTTTATATAGCGAAACATTTATAATCAACCGACCGATTACTCATGCCTCGTGGACCACCTTGTTTGGACGACATGTGTCTCAAAGGTCTCCACCCACCGCATCCCCTTCTCCTCAACCTTATCCTCCTGCTAGTGCCATGGATGAGATCGAGCGGTGAAGCTCGAGGTGAGACCCACAGTGCCTCATCCCCTGATGTGTCATCTTCTTGAGCGCCCCTTCTCCTCGTTCGGCCTACATAGAGATCGTTCGATGGACCAACTCAGAGGTGGAGTTCCACTTGGAGACCCTCGGCGCCATAGATGGATTCCAGGAACGTGAGCTCTAGTCCATGTCAGCCAAGTGGGGAGCGGTATGCAAGACCCTGTCCATATGTGAACTCCATGTTGGAATGATGACAGCAAATGTTCCATGTTGTAGTGGGTGGCAGAAGGCCCATGTCATGCAACTGCAGGTGACTGCAATGTGGTCCATGTTGCAATAGGTGACGAAAGGCCCGCGTTAGGAAAGCCGAAGGTGACCGCAACAAGGTTCATGTTGAAATGGGTGGCCAAAGGCCCATACATTACCTGGTGACACACGAGCGCAACAAGGTTCGTGTTGCGAAGCCCCCGATCGCAACACGGTCCTTGTTGCGAAGGTTGCGACTGTTGCGGCGTGAGACTGGATGGTTGTCTCGCACACCATCCAACGGCTGCTCATCCAATCAATTCATCACCCAGCCGATGCATAGTGTCCGCTGTTTATATTGTGCACCTCTCTGGTGCATATGCTACACTACCTAGGGTTATCTTTCTGGGTGTGATTAGGTCGTAGTCGACTAAGTCTCAGTCAATTGACATAACTAATACTTCCTCCGATCCATATTACTTGTCTTAGATTTGTATTACATCTGTATCTATACAAATCTAAGACAAGTAATATGTATCGGAGGGAGTACAATAAAAAGGAAAATACTTTTTTTTTTACATGAATCTCAATGTAGGGCCTCACAAATATAGCATCGACCGAGACATAACAAAGTGGGTGATTTCCATATATGCCACTCAAAACATGTCCGTATACCCATATGCCATTGGAAATTTTCCTCTTTCAACTATGCAACTGGAATTTTGCAGTGCATACAAATATGCCACTACCACCAGTTGACTTGAAAGGATCGATATGGTTGACTAGAGGGGGAGAGTGAATAGGCAACTACCAATTTTTAGCTTTTTCTTAATAAATTAGATTTAGCAATAAATATGTTGTCTAGATATGCAACTAGGTGAACAACCTATATGATGCTAACAACAGCAACAGCAGCAGCAGCTGCAGCAGCAACAGCAATAGCAACATCAACAGCAACAACAATAGCAACAACAACAACAACAACAACAACAACAACGACACAATACAAACTTGCACAAAGTAAAGGTAAGAGATAACCACAAGTGGAGCCGATGAAGACGAGGATGTGTTACCGAAGTTCCTTCCTTTTAGGGGGAAGTACGTTTCCGTTGGAGCGGTGTGGAGGTACAATACTCCCCAAGAAGCCACTAGGGCCACCGTATTCTCCTCACGTCCTCACACAATGCAAAATGTCGTGATTCCACTAGTAGTGTCCTTGAAGGCAGCATTCGAACATTTACAAACAAGGTTGGGGAAATCTCCATAACTTAATTGGAGGCTCCCAACACCACCATGAAGCTTCACCATAATGGATTGTGGCTCCGAGGTGACCTCTTCCATCTAGGGTGCTCAAACACCCAAGAGTAACAAGATCCACAAGGGATTAGTGGGGGCAATCAAATATCTCTTGGTGGTAGTGTAGATCAGGGCCCTCTACCAAACTCTAGAAAATCAACAAGTTTTGTTGGCTAGGGCGACAGATCGGGCGAAAATGGAGCTTTGAGCAATAATGGAGTTTGGGAGGAAAGAGGTAAGTCTTCTTGGGGAAGAAGACCCCTATATATAGAGGGGACAAATCCAACCGTTTTTCTGTCCACAGCCCGCACACAAGCGGTACTACCGCCCGGCGGTAGTTCCATAACACAGTGCACGGGCAGAGCACCCTGAGGTGGTAGTGCCGCCGGAACGGTACTACCGCTCGCCCCAGCAGTACTACCGCTTAGGGTGCATCATATAGGAACCAACGGTGGTAGGGTAGAGTATGGCGGCAGTATCGCATGAACGGTACTACCGGTGCCCTACTGCCGTGATGTGGCAAACCAGTCCAGAAGCATAGAAGTGTTGGGAAACGTGCAATTTCAAAAAAATTCCTACGTTCACACAAGATCTATCTAGGAGATGCATAGCAACGAGAGGGGAGAGTATGTCCACGTACCCTCGTAGACCGAAAGCGGAAGCGTTAGCTTAACGCGGTTGATGTAGTCGAACGTCTTTGCGATCCAACCGATCAAGCACCGAACGTACGGCACCTCCGAGTTCAGCACACGTTCAGCTCGATGACGTCCCTCGAGCTCTTGATCCAGTTGAGGACGAGGGAGAGTTCCGTCAGCACGACGGCGTGGCGACGGTGATGATGAAGTTACCGGCACAGGGCTTCGCCTAAGCACTACGACGATATGACCGAGGTGTGTAACTGTGGAGGGGGGCACCGCACACGGCTAAGACAAATCTTGGTGTGTCTTTGGGGTGCCCCCTGCCCACGTATATAAAGGAGGGAGGGAGAGAGGCCGGCCCTCCTAGGGGTGCGCCAAGTGTATGGAGTCCTACTAGGACTTCCAAGTCCTAGTAGGTATCCCTTTCCTTTTTCGGAGTAGGAGAGAAGGAAAGAGGGACAGAGAGAGGGAGTAGGAAAGGGCAAGGGGGGCGCCGCCCCCTTCCCCTAGTCCAATTCGGACCCATGGGGGGGGGGGCGCCACCTCCCCTTTGGCCTGCCTCCTCTTTTCCCGTATGTCCCAATAAGGCCCATTACTTCTCCTGGTGGATTCCCGTAACTCCCCGGTACTCCGAAAAATACCCGAATCACTCGGAACCTTTCCGATGTCCGAATATAGCCTTCCAATATATGAATCTTTACCTCTCGACCATTTCAAGACTCCTCGTCATGTCCGTGATCTCATCCGGGACTCCGAACAAACTTCGGTCATCAAATCACATAACTCATAATACAAATCGTCATCGAACGTTAAGCGTGCGGACCCTACGGGTTCGAGAACTATGTAGACATGACCGAGACACATCTCCGGTCAATAACCAATAGCGGAACCTGGATGCTCATATTGGCTCCTACATATTCTACAAAGATCTTTATCGGTCAAACCGCATAACAACATACGTTATTCCCTTTGTCATCGGTATGTTACTTGCCCGAGATTCGATCGTCGGTATCATCATACCTAGTTCAATCTCGTTACCAGCAAGTCTCTTTACTCATTTCGTAATGCATCATCCCATAACTAACTCATTAGTCACATTGCTTGCAAGGCTTCATATGATGTGCATTACCGAGAGGGCCCAGAGATACCTCTCCGATACTCGGAGTGACAAATTCTAATCTCGATCTATGCCAACCCAACAAACACCTTCGGAGACACTTGTAGAGCATCTTTATAATCACCCAGTTACGTTGTGACGTTTGATAGCACACAAAGTGTTCTTCCGGTATTCGGGAGTTGCATAATCTCATAGTCAGAGGAATATGTATAAGTCATGAAAAAAGCAATAGCAATAAAATTTAACGATCATTATGCTAAGCTAACGGATGGGTCTGGTCCATCACATCATTCTCTAATGATGTGATCCTGTTCATCAAATGACAACACATGTCTATGGTCAGGAAACATAACCATCTTTGATAAACAAGCTAGTCAAGTAGAGGCATACTAGGGACGCTCTGTTTGTCTATGTATTCACACATGTACTAAGTTTCCGGTTAATACAATTCTAGCATGAATAATAAACATTTATCATGATATAAGGAAATATAAATAACAACTTTATTATTGCCTCTAGGGCATATTTTCTTCAGTCTCCCACTTGCACTAGAGTCAATAATTTAGATTACACAGTAATGATTCTAACACCCATGGAGTCCTGGTGCTGATCATGTTTTGCTCGTGGAAGAGGCTTAGCCAACGGGTCTGCAACATTCAGATCCGTATGTATTTTGCAAATCTCTATGTCTCCCTCCTTGACTTGATCGCGGATGGAATTGAAGCGTCTCTTGATGTGTTTGGTTCTTTTGTGAAATCTAGATTCGTTCGCCAAGCCAATTGCTCCAGTATTGTCACAAAAGATTTTCATTGGACCCGATGCACTAGGTATTACACCTAGATCGGATATGAACTCCTTCATCCAGACTCCTTCATTTGCTGCTTCCGAAGCAGCTATGTACTCCGCTTCACACGTAGATCCCGCCACGACGCTCTGCTTGGAACTGCACCAACTGACAGCTCCACCATTCAATATAAATACGTATCCGGTTTGTGACTTAGATTCATCCGGATCAGTGTCAAAGCTTGCATCGACGTAACCACTTACGACAAGCTCTTTGTCACCTCCATAAACGAGAAACATATCCTTAGTCCTTTTCAGGTATTTCAGGATGTTCTTGATCGCTGTCCAGTGATCCACTCCTGGATTACTTTGGTACCTCCCTGCTAAACTTATAGCAAGGCACACATCAGGTCTGGTACACAGCATTGCATACATGATAGAACCTATGGCTAAAGCATAGGGAATGACTTTCATTTTCTCTCTATCTTCTGCAGTGGTCGGACATTGAGTCTTACTCAACTTCACACCTTGCAACACAGGCAAGAACCCTTTCTTTGACTGATCCATTTTGAACTTCTTCAAAACTTTATCAAGATATGTGCTTTGTGAAAGTCTTATTAAGCGTCTTGATCTATCCCTATAGATCTTGATGCCCAATATATAAGCAGCTTCACCGAGGTCTCTCATTGAAAAATTCTTATTCAAGTATCCTTTTATGCTATCCAGAAATTCTATATCATTTCCAATCAACAATATGTCATCCACATATAATATCAGAAACGCTACAGAGCTCCCACTCACTTTCTTGTAAATACAGGCTTCTCCAAAAGTCTGTATAAAACCATATGCTTTAATCACTTCATCAAAGCGTATATTCCAACTCCGGGATGCTTGCACCAGTCCATAAATGGATCGCTGGAGCTTGCACACTTTGTTAGCAACTTTAGGATCGACAAAACCTTCTGGTTGCATCATATACAACTCTTCTTTAAGAAATCCATTAAGGAATGCAGTTTTGACATCCATTTGCCAAATTTCATAATCATAAAATGCGGTAATTGCTAACATGATTCGGACAGACTTAAGCATCGCTACGGGTGAGAAGGTCTCATTGTAGTCAACTCCTTGAACTTGTCGAAAACCTTTCGCAACAATTTGAGCTTTGTAGACAGTAACATTACCGTCAGCGTCAGTCTTCTTCTTGAAGATCCATTTATTCTCTATGGCTTGCCGATCATCGGGCAAGTCAACCAAAGTCCACACTTTGTTCTCATACATGGATCCCATCTCAGATTTCAGGGCCTCAAGCCATTTCGCGGAATCTGGGCTCATTATCGCTTCCTCATAGTTCGTAGGTTCGTCATGGTCTAGTAACATGACTTCCAGAACAGAATTACCGTACCACTCTTGTGCGGAACGTACTCTGGTTGACCTACGAGGTTCGGTAGTAACTTGATCTGAAGTTTCATGATCATCATCATTAACTTCCTCACTGATTGGTGTAGGCATCACTGGAACTGATTTCTGTGATGAACTACTTTCCAATACGGGAGAAGGTACAATTACCTCATCAAGTTCTACTTTCCTCCCACTCACTTCTTTCGAGAGAAACTCCTTCTCTAGAAAGGATCCATTCTTAGCAACGAATATCTTGCCTTCGGATCTGTGATAGAAGGTGTACCCAACAGTCTCCTTTGGGTATCCTATGAAGACGCATTTCTCCGATTTGGGTTCGAGCTTATCAGGTTGAAGCTTTTTCACATAAGCATCGCAGCCCCAAACTTTAAGAAACGACAGCTTAGGTTTCTTGCCAAACCACAGTTCATATGGTGTCGTCTCAACAGATTTAGATGGTGCCCTATTTAACGTGAATGCAGCTGTCTCTAATGCATAACCCCAAAACGATAGTGGTAAATCGGTAAGAGACATCATAGATCGCACCGTATCTAATAAAGTACGGTTACGACATTCGGACACACCATTACGCTGTGGTGTTCCAGGTGGCGTGAGTTGCGAAACTATTCCACATTGTTTCAAATGAAGACCAAACTCGTAACTCAAATATTCACCTCCATGATCAGATCGCAGAAACTTTATTTTCTTGTTACGATGATTTTCCACTTCACTCTGAAATTCTTTGAACTTTTCAAATGTTTCATACTTATGTTTCATTAAGTAGATATACCCATATTTGCTCAAATCATCTGTGAAGGTCAGAAAATAAAGATACCCGCCGCGAGCCTCAACACTCATCGGACCACATACATCAGTATGTATTATTTCCAATAAGTCAGTTGCTCGCTCCATTGTTCCGGAGAACGGAGTTTTAGTCATCTTGCCCATGAGGCATGGTTCGCAAGTATCAAGTGATTCCAAAATCCCATCAGCATGGAGTTTCTTCATGCGCTTTACACCAATATGACCTAAACGGTAGTGCCACAAATAAGTTGCACTATCATTATTAACTTTGCATCTTTTCGCTTCAATATTATGAATATGTGTATCACTACAGTCGAGATTCAACAAAAATAGACCACTTCTCAAGGGTGCATGACCATAAAAGATATTACTTACATAAATAGAACAACCATTATTCTCTGATTTAAATGAATAACCGTCTCGCATCAAACAAGATCCAGATATAATGTTCATGCTCAACGCTGGCACCAAATAACAATTATTCAGGTCTAAAACTAATCCCGAAGGTAGATGTAGAGGTAGCGTGCCGACGGCGATCACATCGACTTTGGAACCATTTCCCACGCGCATCGTCACATCGTCGTTACCAATCTTCGTTTAATCCGTAGCTCCTGTTTCGAGTTGCAAATATGAGCAACAGAACCAGTATCAAATACCCAGGTGCTACTACGAGCATTAGTAAGGTACACATCAATAACATGTATATCAAATATACCTTTCACTTTGCCATCCTTCTTATTCGCCAAATACTTGGGGCAGTTCCGCTTCCAGTGACCAGTCCCTTTGCAGTAGAAGCACTCAGTTTCAGGCTTAGGTCCAGACTTGGGCTTCTTCCCGGGAGTAGCAACTTGCTTGCTATTCTTCTTGAAGTTCCCCTTCTTCCCTTTGCCCTTTTTCTTGAAACTAGTGGTCTTGTTAACCATCAACACTTGATGCTCCTTTTTGATTTCTACCTCCGCAGCCTTTAGCATCGCGAAGAGCTCGGGAATTGTCTTTTCCATCCCTTGCATATTATAGTTCATCACGAAGCCTTTATAGCTTGGTGGCAGTGATTGAAGAACTCTGTCAATGACACTGTCATCGGGAAGATTAACTCCCAGCTGAGTCAAGTGGTTATGATACCCAGACATTCTGAGTATATGTTCACTGACAGAACTATTCTCCTCCATCTTGCAGCTATAGAACTTGTTGGAGACTTCATATCTCTCAACTCGGGCATTTGCTTGAAATATTAACTTCAACTCTTGGAACATCTCATATGCTCCATGATGTTCAAAACGTCTTTGAAGTCCCGATTCTAAGCCGTAAAGCATGGCACACTGAACTACCGAGTAGTCATCAGATCGAGCTTGCCAGACGTTCATAACATCAGCATCTGCTCCTGCAGCAGGCCTTTCACCTAGCGGTGCATCAAGGACATAATTCTTCTGTGCAGCAATGAGGATAATCCTCAAGTTACGGACCCAGTCCGTGTAGTTGCTACCATCATCTTTCAACTTAGGTTTCTCTAGGAACGCATTAAAATTCAAGGGAACAGTAGCACGGGCCATTGATCTACAACAACATAGATATGCAAAAACTATCAGGTACTAAGTTCATGATAAATTAAGTTCAATTAATCATATTACTTAAGAACTCCCACTTAGATAGACATCCCTCTAGTCATCTAAATGATCACGTGATCCATATCAACTAAACCATGTCCGATCATCACGTGAGATGGAGTAGTTTTCAATGGTGAACATCTCTATGTTGATCATATCTACTATATGATTTACGTTCGACCTTTCGGTCTTAGTGTTCCGAGGCCATATCTGCATATGCTAGGCTCGTCAAGTTTAACCCGAGTATTCTGCACGTGCAAAACTGGCTTGCACCCGTTGTATGTGAACGTAGAGCTTATCACACCCGATCATCACGTGGTGTCTCGGCACGACGAACTGTCGGAACGGTGCATACTCAGGGAGAACACTTATACCTTGAAATTTAGTGAGGGATCATCTTATAATGCTACCGTCGTACTAAGCAAAATAAGATGCATAAAAGATAAACATCACATGCAATCAAAATATGTGACATGATATGGTCATCATCATCTTGTGCCTTTGATCTTCATCTCCAAAGCACCGTCATGATCTCCATCGTCACCGGCTTGACACCTTGATCTCCATCGTAGCGTCGTTGTCGTCTCGCCAACTATTGCTTCTACGACTATCGCTACCGCATAGTGATAAAGTAAAGCAATTACATGGTGATTGCATTTCATACAATAAAGAGACAACCATAAGGCTCCTGCCAGTTGCCGATAACTTTTACAAAACATGATCATCTCATACAATAACGTATATCACATCATGTCTTGGCCATATCACATTACAGCATGCCCTACAAAAACAAGTTAGACGTCCTCTACTTTGTTGTTGCAAGTTTTACGTGGCTGCTACGGGCTTCTAGCAAGAACCGTTCTTACCTATGCATCAAAACCACAACGATTTTTCGTCAAGTGTGCCGTTTTAACCTTCAACAAGGACCGGCCGTAGTCAAACTCGATTCAACTAAAGTTGGAGAAACAGACACCCGCCAGCCACCTTTGTGCAAAGCACGTCGGTAGAACCAGTCTCATGAACGCGGTCATGTAATGTCGGTCCGGGCCGCTTCATCCAACAATACCGCCAAATCAAAGTAAGACGTTGGTGGTAAGCAGTATGACTATTATCGCCCAGAACTCTTTGTGTTCTACTCGTGCATATCATCTACGCATAGACCTGGCTCTGATACCACTATTGGGGAACGTACAATTTTAAAAAAATTCCTACGTTCACGCAAGATCTATCTAGGAGATGCATAGCAACGAGAGGGGAGAGTATGTCCATGTACCCTCGTAGACCGAAAGCGGAAGCGTTAGCTTAACGCGGTTGATGTAGTCGAACGTCTTCGCGATCCAACCGATCAAGCACCGAACGTACGGCACCTTCGAGTTCAGCACACGTTCAGCTCGATGATGTCCCTCGAGCTGTTGATCCAGTTGAGGACGAGGGAGAGTTCCGTCAGCACGACGGCGTGGCGATGGTGATGATGAAGTTACCGGCGCAAGGCTTCGCCTAAGCACTACGACGATATGATCGAGGTGTGTAACTGTGGAGGGGGGCACCGCACACGGCTAAGACAAATCTTGGTGTGTCTTTGGGGTGCCCCCTACCCACGTATATAAAGGAGGGAGGGAAAGAGGCCGGCCCTCCTAGGGGTGCGCCAAGTGTATGGGGTCCTACTAGGACTTCCAAGTCCTAGTAGGTATCCCTTTCCTTTTTCGGAGTAGGAGAGAAGGAAAGAGGGAAAGAGAGAGGGAGTAGGAAAGGGCAAGGGGGGCGCCGCCCCCTTCCCCTAGTCCAATTCGGACCCATGGGGGGGGCGCCACCTCCCCTTTGGCCTGCCTCCTCTTTTCCCGTATGTCCCAATAAGGCCCATTACTTCTCTCGGTGAATTCCCGTAACTCCCCGGTACTCCGAAAAATACCCGAATCACTCGGAACCTTTCCGATGTCCGAATATAGCCTTCCAATATATGAATCTTTACCTCTCGACCATTTCGAGACTCCTCGTCATGTCCGTGATCTCATCCTGGACTCCGAACAAACTTCGGTCATCAAATCACATAACTCATAGTACAAATCGTCATCGAACATTAAGCGTGCGGCCCCTACGGGTTCGAGAACTATGTAGACATGACCGAGACACATCTCCGGTCAATAACCAATAGCGGAACCTGGATGCTCATATTGTCTCATACATATTCTACGAAGATCTTTATCGGTCAAACCGCATTACAACATACATTATTCCCTTTGTCATCGGTATGTTACTTGCCCGAGATTCGATCGTCGGTATCATCATACCTAGTTCAATCTCATTACCAGCAAGTCTCTTTACTCGTTCCGTAATGCATCATCCCATAACTAACTCATTAGTCACATTGCTTGGAAGGCTTCATATGATGTGCATTACCGAGAGGGCCCAGAGATACCTCTCCGATACTCGGAGTGACAAATTCTAATCTCGATCTATGCCAACCCAACAAACACCTTCGGAGACACCTGTAGAGCATCTTTATAATCACCCAGTTACGTTATGACGTTTGATAGCACACAAAGTGTTCTTCCGGTATTCGGGAGTTGCATAATCTCATAGTCAGAGGAATATGTATAAGTCATGAAGAAAGCAATAGCAATAAAACTTAACGATCATTATGCTAAGCTAACGGATGGGTCTTGTCCATCACATCATTCTCTAATGATGTGATCCTGTTCATCAAATGACAACACATGCCTATGGTCAGGAAACATAACCATCTTTGATAAACAAGCTAGTCAAGTAGAGGCATACTAGGGACGCTCTGTTTGTCTATGTATTCACACATGTACTAAGTTTCCGGTTAATACAATTCTAGCATGAATAATAAACATTTATCATGATATAAGGAAATAAAAATAACAACTTTATTATTGCCTCTAGGGCATATTTCCTTCAAGAAGTAAGTGGTAGTAGCGGCGGTAGTGTTTGGGCCATAGTACCGCTCACAAGCGGTACTACCGCTCTACTTCCGCTTACCATTCTGAGCTACAGCGGGATCCGCGGAAGTGTGGTGGTAGTAGAGATGGAAGTACCGGTACCGCAAGTAGTACTACCGCTCTATTTCCGCTCAACTGCCGCTGAACACGAATAGACAACAGAAGACAACGAATAAGCGCTAGTACCCGCGGAACTGAATCAACGGTAGTACCGCTTCGCTAGCAAGCGGTACTACCGCTATCGAGAGTGGTACTACCACTGGGTAGCTTCAAGGCTCGTTTTCAGAAGAACAATGTGGAACTCCAATGAAGCGAGATGGACGGTGGGTGCAAAAGAAAATGTGTACGTGATGATTCCGCCCAAACCTTTCTGATGCGGACCCCCTCTTTATAGTATGGTTTTCCTATGACTCAAGTCCACCAAAAAAGAAACACCGGAAAAATAACCGTCTTGACTTCATATCTCCGAGGGGCACGAATCGTCTTGTGCCAAATGATAGATTATCTGAAATGCTCAATGCACACGATTAGTTCGCAAAAACATTGTCATCAATCACCAAAACCACTAAGGGAGAAATATGCCCTAACAACTGTTATTGACCGTGTAGAAGCTCTGATGTGATGTTAGTTTTTTTTCCAATAAAGATCATTCTACCCTTGGATACATATGTGTCAGCAAAAATGAAACTTGAGATAAAAAACTACATAGTCCATGACCTAGTCGCCCACATCCATCCCCAGTCCATGACGTAGCCGCATCGACACTGCTGCAGGAATGCCTAGCAGTGGCGGGCCAGGCTGCCAGGGGAGCCCACCACCGACCTCCTGCCACTGCTATAACCGCATCAGTGGTAGGCGCCCACCCACCACTAGTAGAGCCATGCAATGGCGGGTGATGCGTACTGGCCCGCCACTGAGTCTCTGCAGTGGCGGACAATGCTTACTTTCCTGCCACTATTTATTCATGTTGCAATGGCGGGCGTACTAGAGCGCCCGCCACTGAAAGCTTATGCATGCGAATTAAATTTTTTGCAGCCATGGCACCAATTGTGCTGCCATGGCTACATTTTGCATAAATCTAATTTAAGAAATTCAATACTAGAAGCAAATAAAGCCGCATTTTAAGCTTAGGCATGCAAGTTCACTAGGTAATTAGTACTCTTCGTAACAACTACTAACACTTTAAATTTGTTCCAGTTAACAAACCAACATCAAAGTATCACATGCATCTTAACTGAGTAACTAAGAGTTCATCGGCTAGGAGATATTTGACTTGGACCTTATTTCTAAATAAGATTTACAACAACCATCATCTGGAAGTTGTTGTTCCTATTGTTCCTTATCGTGATGACCACTACTGTGTCAACCCTTAGTCATATCTTTCCCTTCAGGAATTCCCGCCTGCCTACCTCATAGAACGATATGCGGTCCTCTATGTCCGTCTTGTATTGAACGCTGGTGACAGGACCTGCTGCTCCAAGGCGTACTCCAGCCATGCCAGCAGCATAAATGTCCTCGCCAGAAATCATCTTCATAGGTAACTACTATGATCCCTGTGATCAAAAGCAAAATAGAGCACGCAATGTTAGACATCTCGCCATATAGTGTTATGAACAAAAAGAAGAGAAAAGATACAAAACATACCATGGTGTGTTTCACAATGTTGGCCTTAGTAAAACAATGTACAAATGGCTTCCCCAAGTAATGCACACTTGATGGTAGGATTGCGTTGAGATTAACCTTCTCATCCTCAGTAAGCTATTTCATTCTTTGAGAGAAAATTGCAGAATTGTATGGATCATCATCGGCATCATCTCCACTACCCTCATCATCTTCCTCATTCTCATCACCATCTTCATGCTCCTGGCCATCGTCACCCTCACTAGCATCATAATCATCCTGGCTCTCATCATCATCATCATCATCATCATCATCATCGTCATCATCCTCATTGTCCTGGCAATCCTCATCATCATCTTCGTCGAGCTCATCATCTTGGTCGGAGAAATACTTAATCCTTAACTTGTTGACCACTTTCTTCAAGTAAAAGCTTATGTACTCTCCACCGATGAGCTTATTATTTGAAATGTACTTGTTCCATCCATCGCCTCCTATGATGGTTTTATCCTTTTGTTTATAAACGTCAATTTTGTATGATTGTCCTTGACCATCCGAAAAGTTGAAACTATCACCGATTAAATTATTGAATTGGACCCTTACATTGCATGGGATACACTATATAACAGTTAAGAATAATGCAGTTAATAATTAATGGTATACACAATACAAGAATTCAGCAAATGGTTAGAATTTAATGATAAACATTGTTACCACAGATTTTTCAAATCCCTCCCTTAAGAAGAGACCGAATTCTATTGCATGGGATAAACTATCCCTACAGGGATTTTTGCAGACATTGCAGATCTTATGCACCATGATCCCTCCTTCAAGAAGTTAAACACTGTTATCATTGGTGCCAAGTCATGAAAGTAATATTGAGAAGCGGCATAAAAAAATCGGCAGGAAAAAATGTCATCACGATGAGGTATGATCACAGATTACCAACACTGCTACAACTAGGTAGTACGACTATATATAAGCAGGGTTATCACGTCTACAAAATAAGGCTTTAAGAAGTCCCAGTCTATCAGGTCATGGTGGAGACATCAACTCCTAATCTAAGTCAACATCAGAGTCAAAGTCATCATCGTCGGAGGAGGACTCCTCGGCGAGATCGTCCCAGTCTATCAGGTCATCCCAGGCATCCTTCTGGTTGCGTGCGGTCATTAGCAACGCCTTTTAATGGCGTACAGATGCGGATCCTCCCGAAGATACAGTTCCACCAAGGGATCGGTGCTCTGACGTTCACGGGCCCTGATGAGCGCCTCGGCCTTCAGGTGCTCCTGCTCCTTAGCCTTGGAGACTATCCTCATGTTAGGAAGCGCTATCTCACTGCGCGCCAAGCATCCTGGGGAAAGTTGAGTTGGGCCCTTAGCCCCTGGTACAATGGCGCCATGGCATCGTAAGCGCGCGCCGCTTCCTCGGCGAAGTCGAAGCCGAGCCATTGTTCTTTCCAGTGACGGGGTTTTGGATTTGGGCGCCCCACTTCCCCAGGGCCTCTGGAAAACACCAAGGTACCTGTTGTTATCCGCCATTTCGGGAACAAATGACCTAGAACATGCAGATAAATAAATTTGGCGAAAGAACTGAAAAAATCTTCAACATCACAATATGAATTGAAAACAAAAAAACAATATGGCATGACCTCTGCATAAAAATAGACACATTAAGTGCTAGAAATTTCACGAAACGAAAATAAATCAACGTTTCACCAAAACTGTAACGCTTATAGTATGAATCCATGTAAAGAAATGAAGACATCTACAACAAAACAATATGAATAAAAAATAAACAAAGAAATTTGGTATGACCTCTGCATAAAAATGGACACATTAAGTGCTAGAAATTTAACCAAACGGAAATAAATCAACGCTTCACCAAAACTTTAGCGCTTATAGTATGTATCCCTATAAAGAACTATAAACTACAACTATACGGCTGTTGAGTTCATATATACGGCTAGTTTTGATTGCTACAACTATAAACTACAACTATTGAACTACAACTAGAAATAACAAACTACAATTTGTTTTAATGTGTGCATTAAAAACTATACAACTAGAAACTACAGCTATCAAACTAAAACTAGCTAGAAACAACTAGCTCGAAACTAAAAACTAAAACTACAACTATCAAACCCCTAACCCTAACCCTAGTCGAATGTGGCTGCTAACGCGGTTGTCCATGTGCGTGGCGGCCGCGGCCGCAGGTGGCGATGAGGATGGCCGAAAAAGAGGCGGGGATGGTGACATTATACCTGCCGGAGCGAAGGGCGATGGGGCGGCAGATCGAGGGCGAGGGCGATGCTGTGGAGGGCGAGGACGGCGGCGGCAGCGGACGACGACGGTGACATGGGCAGAGCCACGGTGGAGGGCGAGGGCGGCAATGAGAGTGAGATGGGGGAGAGAGTGAGAGTGAGAGTGGGGTAGGGGGAGGGGGCGCGTGCGTGCAGATAGTGCTCATCCCCTGCGACGGGCATGCCAGATGACCCGCCACTGCTAATTTTGGGTGGTGTACGGCAATCTTCGAGTTGAATTTGGACAGTCCAGAGCTAACCTATGCGTGGTGGGCACGACCGGATGCCCGCCACAGCTAATATCTACATAAAAAAGTAACTGGTTGCAGGCTTTCATCTGTGGCGGGGCCTTTGTCCTGCCTGCCACTGCTGCCTCTAACACCAGTGGCGGGTAAACCGAGCCACTCGCCACAGCAAGCATTCATAACATAGCCACACTCAGCAGTGCTTGTTTGTGGCGGGTGATGTATTTCGCCCATCACGGGTGTGATCGTAGCTCTGGCGGTCACGTTTTGTCACCCGTCACTGCTGCTTCTCCTAACTTGCAGTGCCGGGTGATGGCTCGTGTCCGCGTCAGTATTTTCCCCGAAGAGGAAGGGATGATGCAGCACAGCTACGGTAGGTATTTCCCTCAGTGATGAGACCAAGGTTATCGAACCAATAGGAGAACCACGCAACACTATGTAAACGGTACCTGCACACAAAGAACAAATACTTGCAACCCGACGCGTAAGAGTGGTTGTCAATCCCTCCCGGGTAAAAGATAGATAAATTTGTAGTAGATTGGATAAATAGATCTCGCGGGAACGCGAAATAAAATAAATAACAAAAAATTGCAGCAAGGTATTTTTGGGTTTTTGAAATAATAGATCTGAAAATAAAAGAGGCAAATAATAGATCGGAAAGCAAATATGATAAAGAATAGACCCGGGGGCCGTAGATTTCACTAGTGGCTTCTCTCGAGAAAAATAGCATACGATGGGTAAAAAAATTACTGTTGGGCAATTGATAGAACTTCAAATAATTATGACGATATCCAGGCAATAATCATTATATAGTCATCACGTCCAAGATTAGTAGACCGACTCCTGTCTGCATCTACTACTATTACTCCACACATCGACCGCTATCCAGCATGCATCTAGTGTATTAAGTTCATGGAGAAATGGAGTAATGCAATAAGAACGATGACATGATGTAGACAAGATCTATTCATGTAGGAATAGACCCCATCTTGTTATCCTTAATAGCAACGATACATACGTGTCATGTCCCCTTCTGTCACTGGGATTGAGCACCGTAAGATCGAACCCATCACAAAGCACCTCTTCCCATGGCAAGAAAAATTGATCTAGTCGGCCTAACTAAACCAAAGATTCGAAGAAGAAATATGAGGCTATAAGTAATCATGCATATAAGAGATCAAAACTCAAATAACTTTCATGGATAAAATAGATCTGATCATAAACTCAAAGTTCATCGGATCCCAACAAACACACCGCAAAAAGAGTTACATCAAATAGATCTCCAAGAGACCATTGTATTGAGAATCAAAAGAGAGAGAGGAAGCCATCTAGCTACTAACTACGGACCCGTAGGTCTACAATGAACTACCCACGCATCATCGGAGAGGCACCAATGAGGATGATGAACCCCTCCATGATGGTGTCTAGATTGGATCTGAGATTTCTGGAACTTGTGGCGGCTGGAATTGTGTTTCGTCGACTCCCCTAGGGTTTTTGGATTTTTGGGGTATTTATAGAGCGAAGAGGCGGTGCGGGAGGCCACCGAGGTGGGCACAACCCACCAGGGCGCGCCTGGGCCCCCAGGCGTGCCCAGGTGGGTTGTGCCCCCCTCGGGGCACCCCTCTGGTACTTCTTCAGCCCAAGTTGTTCCCTCTGGTCCAAAAAAATCGCCAAAAAGTTTCGCTGCGTTTGGACTCCGTTTGGTATTGATTTTCTACGAAGTAAAAAACAAGCAAAAAACAGCAACTGGCACTGGGCACTATGTCAATAGGTTAGTCCCAAAAAATGATATAAAGTTGCTATAAAATGATTGTAAAACATCCAAGAATGATAATATAACAACATGGAACAAGCAAAAATTATAGATATGTTGGAGACGTATCAGCATCCCAAGCTTAATTCCTACTCGTCCTCGAGTAGGTAAATGATAAAAACAGAATTTTTGATGTGGAATGCTGCCTAACATGTTCATCACATATTCTTTTCTTTGTAGCATGGACATTTGGACTTTTATATGGTTCAAAGCAATAGTCTAGTTTTGACATGAAGATTTCAATAGTCAAGCATATCAACAAGCAACCATGTCTTTCAAAATATCAACACTAAAGCAAGCTATCCCTAGTCCATTATGCTCAATCATTGATCCATTCATGAAACACACTCGCATATTAGCTATACCCAATGCTCAAGTACGATCATAGTGCCCCTTAGTTGGTGCTTTATAAGAGAAGATGGAGACTCGAATAAAAATAAAAATTGCATAAAGTAAATAGAAAGGCCCTTCGCAGAGGGAAGTAGGGATTTGTAGAGGTGCGAGAGCTCAAAGCGAAAAAGATAGAGATAAAACATTTTGGGTGACATGCTTTTCCTGTCAACGAAAACGATCGAGTAGTTCCCAATACTTTCAATGCTAGATATATCATAGGCGGTTCCCAAACATAAAATAAAGTATATTCCTTTTTCCACCATACTTTCACATTCCATGGCTAGCCGTATCCACGGGTGCCGTCCATACCAACACTTTCCAAGGAATTTATTATTTGACAACATAAAGTAAATTCATTTTTCATTTCGGGACGGGGCATCCCTAATACCTTTGCCGTACTCTCGTGCAATGACAAGTGAATAAACAATCATCTTGAGAATAACACATCTAGCATGGAAAAATATCAGCCACCCCCTACCGTTTCATGAGCGGTACGAGCACACAAAAAGGAAATTTATTTTGAAAATTAGAGATGGCACATACAAATTTGTTGAGAACGGCACGGAAATACCACATATAGGTAGGTATAGTGGACTCATATGGCAAAACTGGGTTTAAGGATTTTGGATGCACAAGTAGTATTCCTACTTAGTACAAGTGAATGCTAGCAAAAAGATTGAGAAGCATCCAACCAAGAAACAAAAAATCTCATAAACGAGCATTAAGCATAACTAACACCGAATAATGCACCACAAGTAGGATATAATTTCATTGCATAAATATTGAGTTTCATGCTTGCATAGGGAATCACAAACCTTAACACCAATATTCTTACTAAAGCATAATTACTCACCAACATGACTCACATATTATATCATCATATCACAAAACTATTAAAAAGAATCAAGTTTATTTTGTCCAATGATCTTCATGAAATGTTTTATTATATCCCTCTTGAATATCTATCACTTTGGGACTAATTTCATATGTTGCTTTTGATAGCTCAAACAAATCTAATTGAAGAACATGAGCATAAAATTTTCCGTCTCTCAAAATAATATAAGTGAAGCATGAGAGAATTTCTTCAAAATTACTAACTCTCAAATAAATCTAAGTGAAGCATGAGAGCATTTCTTCAAAGATATTAAAGCACACCGTGCTAAAAAAGATATAAGTGAAGCACATAGAGCAATTCCATAGCTCAAAAAATTTAAGTGAAGCACATAGAGCAATTCTAATAAATCATAGCATAATTTTGGCTCTCTCAAAAAGGTGTGTTCAGCAAGGATAGATGACACAAACTAAAAAGCAAAACAAGCAAAGACTCATATAACACAAGACGCTCCAAGCAAAACTCATGATATGTGACGAATAAAAATATAGCTCCAAGTAAAATACCGATGGTCGTTAGAAGAAAGAGGGGATGCCTTCCGAGCATCCCCTAGCTTAGTTGCTTGGTTCTCCTTGAATATTAACTTGGGGTGCCATGGGGCATCCCCAAGCTTAGTTGCTTGCTTATTTTTGGATAATAGCTTGGGGTGCCATGGGGCATCCCCAAGCTTAGGCTCTTCTTACTCCTTATTCCTTCATCCATCATAATCTCACCCAAAACTTGAAAACTTCAATCACACAAAACTCAACAAAACCTTCATGAGATCCGTTAGTATAAGAAAATCAATCTTTACATTAAGTACTATAGAAAACCCATTCAAATTTTGTTATTGTATTATATCTACTGTATTCTAACTTTACCTACAAACCATAGATTCATCAAAATAAGCACACAATGCAAAGAAAACAGAATCTGTCAAAAACAGAACAGTCTGTAAAGATGCGAATTGTTCTCATACTTTTGTAACTCCAAAAATTCTGAAAAATAAGGACAACAGAGGAAATTTGTATATCAATCTTGTGTAAATAATTCAGAATTTTTCGTCCCATTTGTGAATCTGGACAATTATTTTACTGGACGCAAAAGTTTCTGTTTTTCAACAAGATCAAATCAACTATCACCAAAGCTATCCCAAAGGCTTTACTTGGCACAAACACTAATTAAAACATAAAAAACACAATCATAACAGAGGCATAATTGTGCAAACACTCAAGAACAGAAAGAAAAAGGCAAAAATAAATTTTATTCATTGGGTTGCCTCCCAACAAGCGCTATCGTTTTACGCCCCTAGCTAGGCATAAAGCATAGATCTAAGTTTTGTCATCTTTCTTGTCATTTTCCGTAGATGTGTTCTTGTCAGGAGGTTTTGCAAAAATAACTTGAAACACATTATCCATAGAAATTTTAGCATTATCAAGTTTCCCATCTATGTATCCCCTTTGATTTTTGGCAACGATCCAAGAATATTGTTATTTGACATCATTGAAAACTTGTTGGATTATATCTAAAACGGGAATTTCCTTTTTAAGATTCTCATAAATTTTTTGATTATTTCCAAGCAAATGTCAACATATAATCACTATTATAAAGGATCTCATTTATCACCGGTTTTTCACGGCTCATACCATAAAAATCAAAAAAATCTCTAGCTCCCCGTATTATGTATTCAAATTCATTCATAAGAACTTGGGTAGCTATATTTTTAGCTTTAGGATCTTTTACAGATGGTAGCTCATAAAACAATCTTCGTAAGGTAGGATGGGTACGGATAAATCTATTTTCAAGTTTCAGAACTAGTGCTGAAATAGCTTCCACATAAGATTTAGTTCTTTTAAGTATAGGAGTATCATCAAGGGCCAAATTTCCAACACAATTGAAAAATTCTTGAATATATTCTTTTCCCATAACATTCCCTTGCCCCAAAACAAAAGTTTTAGCATCCAGATTGCCAGATCGTCCAATTTTAGGAATAAGGCCATCATCTGTTTCTGCCATACCAAAGTCACTCATGGTGACAAGTTCAAGCAAATAAGAGATCTGACTAGAAAAACGGCGAACAAAAAAGAGGGCGAATAAAACGGCAAATTTATGTGAAGTGGGGGGGATGAAAACGAGAGACAAATGGCAAATAATGTAAATTGTAAGGAGATGAGATTTGTGATTAAGAACCTGATAGATGTTGATGATGTCTCCCCGGCAACGGCGCCAGAAATCCTTTCTTGATGGCTCGTGTCCGTGTCAGTATTTTCCCCGAAGAGGAAGGGATGATGCAGCACAGCTACGGTAGGTATTTCCCTCAGTGATGAGACCAAGGTTATCGAACCAGTAGGAGAACCATGCAACACTATGTAAACGGTACCTGCACACAAAGAACAAATACTTGCAACCCGACGCGTAAGAGGGGTTGTCAATCCCTCCCGGGTAAAAGATAGATAAATTTGTAGTAGATTGGATAAATAGATCTCGCGGGAGCGTGAAATAAAATAAATAACAAAAAATTGCAGCAAGGTATTTTTGGGTTTTTGAAATAATAGATCTGAAAATAAAAGAGGCAAATAATAGATCGGAAAGTAAATATGATAAAGAATAGACCCGGGGGCCTTAGATTTCACTAGTGGCTTCTCTCGAGAAAAATAGCATACGGCGGGTAAACAAATTACTATTGGGCAATTGATAGAACTTCAAATAATTATGACGATATCCAGGCAATGATCATTATATAGGCATCACGTCCAAGATTAGTAGACCGACTCCTGCCTGCATCTACTACTATTACTCCACACATCGACCGCTATCCAGCATGCATCTAGTGTATTAAGTTCATGGAGAAATGGAGTAATGCAATAAGAACGATGACATGATATAGACAAGATCTATTCATGTAGGAATAGACCCCATCTTGTTATCCTTAATAGCAACGATACATACGTGTCATGTCCCCTTCTGTCACTGGGATTGAGCACCGTAAGATCGAACCCATCACAAAGCACCTCTTCCCATGGCAAGAAAAATTGATCTAGTCGGCCTAACTAAACCAAAGATTCGAAGCAGAAATACGAGGCTATAAGTAATCATGCATATAAGAGATCAAAACTCAAATAACTTTCATGGATAAAATAGATCTGATCATAAACTCAAAGTTCATCGGATCCCAACAAACACACCGCAAAAAGAGTTACATCAAATAGATCTCCAAGAGACCATTGTATTGAGAATCAAAAGAGAGATAGGAAGCCATCTATAGCTACTAACTACGGACCCGTAGGTCTACAATGAACTACTCACGCATCATCGGAGAGGCACCAATGAGGATGATGAACCCTTCATGATGATGTCTAGATTGGATCTGAGGTTTCTGGAACTTGCGGCGGCTGGAATTGTGTTTCGTCGACTCCCCTAGGGTTTTTGGATTTTCGGGGTATTTATAGAGCAAAGAGGCGGTGAGGGAGGCCACCGAGTTGGGCACAACGCACCAGGGTGCGCCTGGCCCCCCAGGCACGCCCAGGTGGGTTGTGCCCCCCTCGGGGAACCCCTCTAGTACTTCTTCGGCCCAAGTTGTTCCTTCTGGTCCAAAAAAAATCACCAAAAAATTTCGCCGCGTTTGGACTCCGTTTGGTATTGATTTTCTGCGAAGTAAAAAACAAGCAAAAAACAGCAAATGGCACTAGGCACTATGTCAATAGGTTAGTCCCAAAAATGATATAAAGTTGCTATAAAATGATTGTAAAACATCCAAGAATAATGATATAACAGGATGGAACAAGCAAAAATTATAGATACGTTGGAGACGTATCACCGGGTGCCTCGCCCGCCCACCACTCTTTTAAGTTCACCTATAATCCATTTCCCAGTAGTGCGACCCAGACCTAGGCAACGACACAGCACCATCGACGAGAGCAGCCACCGGTCCCGAGCAGACTCTCCATCGCCTACCCCCCCAATCCCACATCCCTAGTGGACATGAGCAGTCACGTCTCCTCGCCCTGCCAGACACGAGCAATCGTGTCTCCCCGCCTTGGTGATGGAGTGGCTGGTCCCGGCCGCAGCCCCCTCCCAACGTAGTGCCAGCAAGATGGTGGCTGCGGCTGACAGATTTGCACCGACTGTAGCAGCGTAACAAGCATTGGAGGCAACCCCCCAATGGCGGCTGCTGCCAGATCGACGCCGACGGGAGCAGCACGACAAGCACCAGAGGCACCCCGCATGGAGATGGATCCTCCTCCTTGGCTCCTTAATTCTTACCTTTCTGAACCATGCAATGTGCTTACTAGATAAACATTATGTGTATAGATTTATCACGGGTTCTAATGGACCAAAACATCCTTCTTTGGAAAAAAAGGGGAAATCAAACAAGAGTGCACCGTGAAAAGGAAAGGGTAAGGCTGGCAAAGAGAAGATTGCCTCACGGGTTGTTGATATTGGAGAACAAACACCAAAGGGAAAAGAAAAATGCACTGAAGTTGCTCCACATGATAGCCCAGCCATGGGTACATGAAGCAAAAGGGCATCACATAGCCCAGCTATGGGCATTAGATTGGATTTGTAGTGTGTGGTCTATTTGGTGTATGTTTGACAGTAAAACATGTTGAGAACTCTCTGTTTTGTGTTGTGATGAACCAATATGGTCTTGTGACAACTTTGATGCTTGTGCGGATATATTCATGCTCGTGATATAAATTTTGTGTCATAGCTGTGAGTTTTGATATATATGGTGTTGGAACTTATTATCCAAATTGCGATTCTATGCTAATTAAGGGGAAATGCTGCCGAAATTTTGGTTCTTTTATGTGCTAACTTTATTTTACATGGTTTGTACTTCCATGCTGAAATTAATTAAAAAGTATCTCATATTCATGTGGAAAATATTGAAATAGAATACAGGTAGAAATCAGTATATTATTTGGCTAAGAAAAAAAAACATTTTACTACCCTGAAGAAACTTGGCGGTTCACATAACCCCTTGATGTTTTTTCCGTTCCCTTACCCCCCTAAACAATCCAATACCGGCCAACAAATGCCCCTGGATGGTTTGCCTCGAGATGGTGCTCATGTGGCAATGGTCAAAGGTGGTTTTGGCCTGCGGGTGGGTCCCTCTCAGC
Source organism: Thinopyrum elongatum (assembly GCA_011799875.1). Lineage (NCBI taxonomy): Eukaryota > Viridiplantae > Streptophyta > Magnoliopsida > Poales > Poaceae > Thinopyrum > Thinopyrum elongatum. Next base: position 228,524,061 of record CM022297.1, read on the forward strand.
TAGAAAATCTCACTGACTGCTGGGCCCGGTCAATGCTGACTGTGCCAAGTCAAGTATGACACTGGGGCCTACATCACAGGGACTAACATGGATTAATTTAGCCATAACTGCATCATGAACATAGGAGGACCCACATGTCAATGTCTGGACAACCTAAATTAATGACACCACTTTGGCACGGCCAGGGTTAACTGTCGGCGGCCTCAAATCACGGCGATGTCCCGCCGGAGGCCTCAGCAGTGGCGTTTGAGGATACCAGGGTGTAGCCCACACTCGCGCGCATCCATGGGTGGTCGCAGGAGGCTGCGCGATGGCCAGAAGCGGGCAAGTGGTGGAGCTGAGTGGCGGTAGAGCCACCGCTCCGACGGCATCAGCATTACGCCACTAACCTGCGCGAACTAGGGAGATGGGCGGAATCTACAAACCTAGGGGAGCACGACAAACAATAGAACAACACTAGGAGAGTTCAGCAATGAGGAGCATGTCAGCCATGGCAGACGGCGGCGCTGAGCTCGTGTGGACAATGGCTACAGCATCAGTGCAAGATCTAGAGGAGGGGGAAACTGGGAGAGGCTCACCGTAAGTCTAACGGAGGCGAAGGCTAGGCCGGGGCTCGTCTCTGCGCGGCAAATCGTTCGTCGGTGTCCGGCGGCCACAGTGAGAGAGGGTGGCTCGATTGGGTCGGCTCCGGGCTTCTGGGCTTGAATCCTTCAAAGCAGAGGACCGGCATGAGATCTTGGAGGCTCTGGACACTACGGTTTCGCAAGGGATGTCTAGTGGCTAAGTTGAAGGCGGTCAGTGCTCTATGGTGCTCGATGCAGTGCTCGAATCCGGGAAACAGAGAGGGAAAGAATGAGCTGCGTGAGGGGGATAGGTCCAGGGGGTCTTGCTCATCTCCTGTGCGGGGAGGTGAACGATGAGGAGTCTCCCTCTGAGCGGGGGCGGCTGCCAGCGCACGCTCTGCCATCTTGTTGTCCTCCTGGCGAGGGGTTAATGACAACCTTGACCCTCGCTGGGTTGGGCCGGGACAAATTTTTGAAAAAGGTAAGGCCCGGGTACGATAGCCGTTTTTTATTTCCTCACCTGTAAGGGGTCCCACCCGCATGTCAAAACCGCCTTTGACCATTGCCATGTCAGCACTAGCTCAAGGCAAACCACCCAAGGGCATTTTTTGGCCGGTATTGGATTGTTTAGTGGTAATGGAACAGAAAAAAATCAGGGGGTTATGTGAACCACCAAGTTTCTTCAGGGTAAACCCGCCTTTGACCATTTCCATGTCAGCACTAGCTCGAGGCAAACCACCCAAGGGCGTTTTTTGGCCGGTATTGGATTGTGTAGGGGGTAATGGAATAGAAGAAAAACATCACAGGATTATGTGAACCAAAGTTTCTTCAGGGTAGGGGTTATGTGAACCACCAAGTTTCTTTAGGGTAAAACCGCCTTTGACCATTGCCACATCAGCACTAGCTCGAGGCAAACCACCCAAGAGCGTTTTTTGGCCGGTATTGGATTGTTTAGGGGGTAATGGAACAGGAAAAAAACATGAGGGGGTTATGTGAACTACCAAGTTTCTTCGGGGTAAAACCGCATTTGACCATTGCCACGTCAGCACTAGCTTGAGGCAAACCACCCAAGGGCGTTTTTTCGCCAGTATTGGATTGTTTAGGGGGTAATGGAATAGGAAAAAAAACATCAGCGGATTATGTGAACCACCAAGTTTCTTCAAGGTAGTAAAATGATTGTTTTTAATTATTTTCTTCAAGGTAGTAAAAAGAACATCATGGGGTTATGTGAACCACCAAGTTTCTTGAGGGTAAAACCGCCTTTGACCATTGCCACGTTAGCACTAGCTCGAGGCAAACCACCCATGGGCTTTTTTGGCCGGTATTGGATTGTTTAGGGGGTAATGGAACAGAAGAAAAACTACAGGGGGTTATGTGAACCAAAGTTTCTTCAGGGTAGGGGTTATGTGAACAAGTTTCTTCAGGGTAAAACCGTCGTTGACCATTGCCACATCAGCACTAGCTCGAGGCAAACCACCCATGGGCGTTTTTTGGCCGGTATTGGATTGTTTAGGGGGTAATGGAACAGGAAAAAAACATCAGGGGGTTATGTGAACCACCAAGTTTCTTCGGGATAGGGGTTACATGAACCACCAAAGTTTCTTCCGGGTAAAACCGCCTTTGACCATTGCCATATCAGCACTAGCTCGAGGCAAACCACCCAAAGGTGTTTTTTGGCCAGTATTGGATTGTTTAGGGGGTAATGGAACAAGGGGGAAAATCAGCGGATTATGTGAACCAGTTTCTTCAGGGTAAAACCGCCTTTGACCATTGCCACGTCAGCACTAGCTCGAGGCAAACCACCCAAGGGCATTTTTTGGCCTGTATTGGATTCTTTAGGAGGTAATGGAATAGGAAAAAAAACATCAGGGGGTGATGTGAACCACGAAGTTTCTTCGGGGTAGGGGTTACGTGAACCACCAAAGTTTCTTCAGAGTAAAACCACCTTTGACCATTGCCACGTCAGCACTAGCTCGAGGCAAACCACCCAAAGGAATTTTTTGGCCAGAATTGGATTGTTTAGGGGGTAATGGAACAGGAAAAGAAAACATCAGCGGATTATGTGAACCAGTTTCTTCAGGGTAAAACTGCCTTTGACCATTGCCACGTCAACGCTAGCTCGAGGCAAACCACCCAAGGGCATTTTTTGGCCGGTATTGGATTGTTTAGGGGGTAATGGAACATGAAAAAAAATATCAGGGGGTGATGTGAACCACCATGTTTCTTCGGGGTTGGGGTTACGTGAACCACCAAAGTTTCTTTAGTGCAAAACCACCTTTGACCATTGCCATGTCAGCACTAGCTCGAGGCAAACCACCTAAAGGCGTTTTTTGGCCGGTATTGGATTGTTTAGGGGGTAATGAAACAGGAAAAAAAAACATCAGCGGATTATGTCACCAAGTTTCTTCAACGTAGTAAAATGAATTTTTTTCAATTATTTATGTGCCCAAGCAATGTTGCTCCCGGCGGGATTATGTGAACCACCAAGTTTCTTCAAGGTAGTAAAATGAATTTTTTTCAATTATTTAAGTGCCCAAGCACCATTGCCATGTCAGCACCAGCTCGGGGCAAACCACCCAAAGGCGTTCTTTGGCCGGTATTGGATTGTTTAGGGCGGTAATAAAACAGAAAAAAAATATAAGCGGGTTATGTGAACCATCAAGTTTCGGATTATGTGAACCACCAAGTTTCTTCAAGGTAGTAAAATGATTTTATTTTTCAATTATTTAAATGCCCAAGCACCATTGCCACGTCAACACTAGCTCCAAAATGCATTTTTTGACCGGTATTGGATTGTTTAGGGGGTAATGAAACAGGAAAAAAAAACATCAGCGGATTATGTCACCAAGTTTCTTCAAGGTAGTAAAATGAAATTTTTTTCAACTATTTATGTGCCCAAGCAATGTTGCTCCCGGCGGGATTATGTGAACCACCAAGTTTCTTCAAGGTAGTAAAATGATTTTTTTTTCAATTATTTAAGTGCCCAAGCACCATTGCCACGTCAGCACCAGCTCGAGGCAAACCACCCAAAGGCGTTCTTTGACCGGTATTGGATTGTTTAGGGGGGTAATAAAACAGGAATAAAAAACATAAGCGGGTTATGTGAACCATCAAGTTTCGGATTATGTGAACCACCAAGTTTCTTCAAGGTAGTAAAATGATTTTATTTTTCAATTATTTAAATGCCCAAGCACCATTGCCACGTCAACACTAGCTCCAAAATGCGTTTTTTGACCGGTATTGGATTGTTTAGGGGGTAATGAAACAGGAAAAAAAACATCAGCGGATTATGTCACCAAGTTTCTTCAAGGTAGTAAAATGAAATTTTTTTCAACTATTTATGTGCCCAAGCAATGTTGCTCCCAGCGGGATTATGTGAACCACCAAGTTTCTTAAAGGTAGTAAAATGAATTTTTTTTTCAATTATTTAAGTACCCAAGCACCATTGCCACGTCAGCACCAGCTCGAGGCAAACCACCCAAAGGCGTTCTTTGACCGGTATTGGATTGTTTAGGGGGGTAATAAAACAGGAATAAAAAACATAAGCGGGTTATGTGAACCATCAAGTTTCGGATTATATGAACCACCAAGTTTCTTCAAGGTAGTAAAATGATTTTTTTTCAATTATTTAAATGCCCAAGCACCATTGCCACGTCAACACTAGCTCCAAAATGCGTTTTTTGACCGGTATTGGATTGTTTAGGGGGTAATGAAACAGGAAAAAAAACATCAGCGGATTATGTCACCATGTTTCTTCAAGGTAGTAAAATGAAAAAAAATTCAACTATTTATGTGCCCAAGCAATGTTGCTCCCGGCGGGATTATGTGAACCACCGAGTTTCTTTAAGGTAGTAAAATGATTTTTGTTTCCAATTATTTAAGTGCCCAAGCACCATTGCCACGTCAGCACCAGCTCGAGGCAAACCACCCAAAGGCGTTCTTTGACCGGTATTGGATTGTTTAGGGAGGTAATAAAACAGGAATAAAAAACATAAGCGGGTTATGTGAACCATCAAGTTTCGGATTATATGAACCACCAAGTTTCTTCAAGGTAGTAAAATGGTTTTTTTTCAATTATTTAAATGCCCAAGCACCATTGCCACGTCAACACTAGCTTCAAAAGGCGTTTTTTAGCTGGTATTGGATTGTTTAGGGGGTAATGAAACAGGAAAGAAAAAACATTAACGGATTATGTGAATCACCAAGTTTCTTAAGGTAGTAAAATTAATTTTTCTCAATTAAGTTTCTTAAGGTAAGCACCATTGCCACGTCAGCACCAGCTCGAGGCAAACCACCCAAAGGCGTTCTTTGACCGGTATTGGATTGTTTAGGGAGGTAATAAAACAGGAATAAAAAACATAAGCGGGTTATGTGAACCATCAAGTTTCGGATTATATGAACCACCAAGTTTCTTCAAGGTAGTAAAATGATTTTTTTTCAATTATTTAAATGCCCAAGCACCATTGCCACGTCAACACTAACTTCAAAAGGCGTTTTTTAGCTGGTATTGGATTGTTTAGGGGGTAATGAAACAGGAAAGAAAAAACATTAACAGATTATGTGAACCGCCAAGTTTCTTAAGGTTTCTCAATTAAGTTTCTTAAGGTAGTAAAATTAATTTTTCTCAATTAAGTTTCTTAAGGTAGTAAAATTAATTTTTCTCAATTATTTATGTGCCCAAGCGATGTTGCTCCCGGTGGGGCTCGAACCCGCGACCTTCGGCTCGTAAGACCAACGCTCTAACCAACTGAGCTACGGGAGCTTGGAGATTTGACTTGATTTTCTATTTAATTATTCCTAAACCTCTAACCTTCTGCGGATACGTCCTGTAAACCTAACCTCGGCAGCAACTAATTGGTTTCTGTCGACTCGAAGAACTCAGAATGACAGAATCAGTAGCATCACCTCGGTGCTGAACTGAACACAATCAAGTGTGAACAAAGCATTCTATTTGCTATGATACTCATAAATGTCAAGGTCAACAACATGGAGGACTACAAGTGGCAGCTTATTTATGTACATAAACAATCTCCTAATGTTTTCACTCTTCAATGCATCCATGTCTACAACATCACGATCATCGGTGTACACCCACACACTGCTCGGCTTCACCTTTTGGAGGCAGGCGCGGCAAAAGGGGCACGACTTTGATTTAGCATTCCTGCGAGGAGAGTGAACCTTGTTATCGTCGTTATCAAACGTATTAAGTGGTCCGGCAAATTGGAACAGAGTGAAGAGTGTGACAAGTTAGGCAGGAAGAGCATGGATGGAATTGTTTTGCTCGATGACTAACAAACACAATATGAAATCCAATTAAGTGTTAAATAATGACATCAAGAAAGTGAAGCAAATCTCCTGAGGCAATTAAAGCATTGAGCTGAACATCTCAAATTTATTGACAGAACCTGACGAACATATGAAGCAGGCTTTGTGTATGTAAATGTTCCTCATAATTTAAATAAATCTTGGGGCTCTGTTTGGCATAATCTGCATGCATGAACTGATTGTTGAACTTGCCTAAAAAGAAAACTGATTGGTGAACTACAAAAGTTTACCCTTTTTTTATGAGCGTTATGAAATGCATAAAAAACAGATTGTGTTTTGGTAATGGAAACAGATTGTTGAACTGTTAGACTGTATATACGTACCTCCGTACCTCTCTGTATATACCCTGTATTGTACCTCTTGGTACTTCTACATATATGAGATAGCCACACCCGTTCAGGGTGTTGAGCAGTTTCCCAAACATATCATTTTACATGGTATCAGTTTAGGTTACGATGTCTTCCGCTGCATACACCGCCGCCGCCGCCGCGGCTCCGGCTGCCGCCACCGCGGCGCCAGCTCCTGTCTCGCCCTTCCTCGCCTCCCGCCCGCTGGCAACGGTGTGGCAGGCCCAGTCCCCCGGGGCCGTCCCTTCTGGCTCCCCGATTGGATCTGAAGGGATGGGCGATCTGCCTCCATCGATCTGTGGCTCGACCAACCACATCGTCCCGTCGTCCTATGGTGGCGCCGCGTACGCTGCCCCGCCCATGTACGGGCCCCCGGCTGCACCGATCCATCCGTCTGGGTATGCTGCCTCGCCCATGTACGGGCCCCCGGCTGCATCGCTCCAGGGCGTACTGCCTCAACAAGCTGCTCCTGCGATGACCCATGGTGTGGCGCCGCTCCAGGACGTACTGCCCCAACCGGCTCCCGCGGCGAGCTATGGTGCAGCGCCGCCGCCGTCATCCGCGTGGCGTGCGCCTCCCTACGGCGCAGTGCAACCGCAACCCTATACGGCGCCCGCGCAGCCGATGTCCTACGGCGCTGCGTCTACCGCGCCCTATGGGGTGCCCGCGTCGCATCCGTCCATTCACGCGGATCCTGCCGTGGCGTCGTCGCCCTTCTACTTCTCGCATCTACTTCCGGTGAAGCTCTCGCCGGACAATTACTTGTCGTGGCGTGCTCAGGTGCTGCCTCTCCTTCGAAGCCGCTACTTGGAGGGATACGTGGATGGATCCCTCCCGTGCCCGCCGCCGTATCATCCGGCGTATCACACGTGGGTGGCTCAGGATCAGGCCATCCTCTCCGCCATCCAGTCGTCGCTCACTCCGAGCGTCTCGTCGCTGGTTATCTTCGCCGCCACGTCTCGCGATGCATGGGCGGCGCTACACACCAGCTTCGCCTCTCAGTCTCAGGCGCGTGCTCATTCTATACGCACCGAGTTGGGCGAGACTAAGCTCCGCGACCTCAGCATCACGGACTACTTCAACAAGATGACTGGCTTCGCTGACACACTGGCCTCGATCGGTCAGCCGCTTCTTCCCGAGGACTTCACCACCCATGTCCTTAACGGACTTGACGACGACTATGATAATCTCGTTGAGAGCGTTCATGGTCGCGACGCTCCACTTCAGCCGCGTGAGCTCTATGCACGCCTTCTCGGTCGCGAACAGCGCATCAAGGCGCGCCGTGCCTCCCCGAGTTTCGCCTCTGCCAACGCCGCGACCCGCGGTAAACCGCAGAAGCCGTTCTCGCCGGGTGGCAAGCAGGCATCCTCGCCGCAGCAGGCTTCGCGATCTGCTCCGCCGCCGTCCATCACTGGCGGTGGCCGTCCACACGCCTGTTGCCCATGCTGTGGCGCCCCGCAGGCCTGCCAGCTTTGTGGCCTCGAGCGTCACATCGCCTCTCGCTGTCATCGCCGCTACAAGAAGGACTTCCTTGGCCTTGGCAACAACGGCAAAGGGAATGAGAAGCAGGCCGCTGCTGCAGTGGCAAGTCATGAGCACGGGCACACCCCGTCCTACTCCATTGATCCGACGTGGTACATGGACACGGGGGCTACCAACCACCTGACGAGCGAGATGGGGAAACTCTCCACTCAGGAGCCATATCGCGGTCATGATCAGGTCCACACCGCCAGTGGAACAGGTATGAGCATCTCACATGTTGGTCAGGCCTCACTTCTTACACACAACTCTAGAAAACTGCATCTTGCCAATGTTCTTAGAGTTCCTTCTGCTACACGTAGCTTGTTGTCCGTTCCTCAACTTACACGTGATAATAATGTCCTTGCTGAATTTCATCCTTTTCGTTTCTTTATCAAGGATCGGGACACGAGGGACGTTCTGCTTAGCGGTCGTCTGCGCCATGGTCTGTACGCGCTTGATGCACCGCGCCCACTTCCTGCGCAGAGTCCTCCCCAGGCCTTCAGTGGTGTTCGTGTGTCGCCTACGCACTGGCATGCGCGCCTTGGTCATCCTGCTGCTCCGATAGTTCGTCATGTTCTGCATCGTCATGAGCTTCCCGTTGTGTCCAATAAAATTGCTGAAACTATCTGTGATGCCTGTCAGCAAGGCAAGAGTCATCAACTTCCGTTTTTAGAGTCGAGTCGTGTTGTTCAGCACCCTCTTGAGCTTGTTTTTTCTGATGTGTGGGGTCATGCCCAAACGTCTATTAGTGGCCACAATTACTATGTCAGCTTTATTGATGCTTATAGTCGGTTTACCTGGCTTTATCTTATTAAGCGCAAGTCTGATGTGTTTGATGTTTTTATCCAGTTTCAAGCGCATGTTGAGCGTCTCCTTAAGCATAAATTTCTTCATGTTCAGTCGGACTGGGGGGGTGAATATCACAACCTTAATTCGTTTTTTAATAAGCTTGGGATCTCGCACCGTGTGTCTTGTCCTCATACACATCAGCAGAATGGCACCGCTGAACGTAAGCATCGTCATCTCGTAGAGACTGGCCTGACCCTACTGGCTCATGCCTCCGTTCCGTTTCGGTTTTGGAGTGATGCTTTTTCAACAGCTTGTTTCTTGATAAATAGGCTTCCCACACGACTTCTGAAAATGAAAACTCCTCTTGAACTGCTGCTCAATGAACTCCCAGATTACACCTTTCTCAAAGTCTTTGGATGTGCATGCTGGCCTCACCTTCGTCCATATAACAAGCGCAAGCTAGAGTTTCGATCTAAAAAGTGTGTTTTTCTCGGGTATAGTTCCCTCCACAAAGGGTACAAATGCCTCCATGTTCCCACCAATCGCGTTTACATATCTCGTGATGTCGTGTTTGATGAGAGTGTGTTTCCTTTTCATGCACTTCCGAACGACTCTACTACTCCGACACCACCTATGCACTCCACCATACCTTCGCCTGATCAATTTGTAGATGTTGCACATGCTCCTATGCTGCTTCCTAATCATGCTGCAGGTATTGGACGTGGCGCCCGGCTTGAGCTCCTCACTGATCAGGTGTTGAATGATGATCATGGCGGAGGTGTTGATCGTGTGCATGGGCCATGCATAGCGGGTCAAACCCGTCAACCCGTCTCTGCCCCGCCTGGTGCAGCCACGCATGCTGCGCCCACGGCAGCGCCACGGGTGGCCACTCCGCCTGGCTCGGTGGTCTCCACGCGAGCGGCCGCTTCGCCTGGCCCGATGGCCACGCCTGGTCTGGACACTGGCTCAGTGGCCGTCCCGGCTCCCGGTGGGCTTGCTCCCAGTGGGCCGGACTCGCCTGGCCCGACGCCGCGTGGCTCCCCATCGCCAACAGCCTCTGCGACTGGTTCAGCGTCGCCAGCTTCTGCAGGCTCCACGTCATCCCTGCCGCCTGAGTCGAGCCAGGTATCGCCAGTACGACCTGCAGCTGTTGCGCTCCGCCCCCGCACACGCAGTCAGAATGGGGTTTTTCGCCCAAAGGAGCGCACAGATGGAACTGTTGCGTGGCTTGCCGCTTGTGTCGCTCATGCTGCTGCTGATCCTACAGCTGAGCCACGCCATTTTGAGGCTGCTCTCAGGATTCCTCACTGGCGAGCTGCGATGGAACAGGAGTTTCAGGCTTTATTGAAAAATGATACTTGGCGACTTGTTCCCCCTGTTTCTGGTGCTAATATCATTGACTCCAAGTGGGTCTTCAAAGTTAAGAGACATGCTGATGGTTCCATTGAACGCTACAAGGCGTGGTTAGTAGCAAAGGGTTTCAAACAGAGGTATGGTCTTGATTATGAAGACACGTTCAGTCCAGTTATCAAACCTACTACTATTCGTTTGCTGCTCTCTCTGGCTGTTGCTCGAGGATGGTTTCTTCGTCAGCTTGATGTGCAGAATGCTTTCCTCCATGGTGTCCTTGAGGAGGAGGTCTATATGCGCCAGCCCCCAGGTTTTGTTGATCCTGCACATCCTCAGCATCTCTGTCGCCTTGTTAAGGCGTTGTACGGACTTAAACAGGCTCCTCGTGCGTGGCATGCGCGTCTTGGCTCAGTTCTTCGGGCTCTTGGGTTTGTTCCCTCCACAGCTGACACCTCTTTGTTTCTCCTTCAGCGTCCTGAGGTTACGATGTATCTCCTGGTTTATGTTGATGATATCATATTGATCAGTTCCTCCGACGTTGCTGCTGATCGTCTTGTGACTGCACTCAGTGATGATTTTGCCGTCAAGGACCTAGGTGCTCTGCACTACTTTCTTGGTCTGGAGGTTTCGCGGTCGTCTGATGGGTTGGGTTGACCCTTACTCAGAAGAAGTATTCTCTGGACTTGTTGCGTCGCGCGGGTATGTTGAAGTGTAAACCTGCTGCCACTCCGATGTCTGCGACTGATCGTCTGTCTGCCCTTGATGGAGACCCTCTCTCACCTACTGATGCTACTGAGTACCGCAGTCTCGTTGGAGGTCTGCAATACCTCACTATCACCAGGCCAGATGTCTCCTATGCAGTTAATCGTGTGTGCCAGTTTCTTCATGCACCCAGGACGTCTCATTGGTCAGCGGTGAAGCGTATTCTTCGCTACGTCTGTCTCACTGCCTCGTATGGATTGCTACTTCAACCGGCACCGTCTTGTGAGCTTTCGGCCTTCTCTGATGCGGATTGGGCTGGCAGTCCTGATGACAGGCGATCCACGGGGGGCTATGCGGTATTCTTTGGGCCTAACTTGATCGCCTGGAATGCTCGCAAGCAAGCTACAGTATCTCGCAGCAGTACTGAAGCTGAGTACAAGGCAGTTGCCGATGCCACAGCTGAGCTCATATGGGTACAATCCTTGTTACGAGAGTTGAGAGTCTCTACGGCTCAGCCTCCAGTCCTTTGGTGTGATAACATAGGTGCCACATACCTTTCATCTAATCCGGTATTCCATGCTCGGACGAAACACATCGAAGTTGACTATCACTTTGTTCGGGAACGTGTTGCACAGAAGCTACTTCGTATCAAGTTCATCCCTTCCAAGGATCAACTTGCTGGCATCTTCACGAAGCCTCTTCCACAACCGCAGTTTGTAGGCTGTAGACACAATCTTAACTTGCTTTGTACTTCAAGCCATAGTTAAGATTGAGGGAGGGTGTTAGACTGTATATACGTACCTCCGTACCTCTCTGTATATACCCTGTATTGTACCTCTTGGTACTTCTACATATATGAGATAGCCACACCCGTTCAGGGTGTTGAGCAGTTTCCCAAACATATCGTTTTACATGAACTATAAATAATACCATCACACCAATGCTCGGGAAACAGGTTGTTAGTTAGATCAGTAGGATAAGGCGCAGATGGCAGATGAACTACTTGACTACATATAAGCTATAAAAAAATTGCGCAAATGATTGAAGCAATGACTTTTGCAGGCAATCGAATGAGGGAGACGAGGGAATTTCATACCATTCTTCGAAGCACCTCAAGCACAAGGAGTGCGTACAGTCGGGCAGCACGATTTTAGCGTTCACCTCGAGACAAATCCCACACTCGACCTCCCTCTCCAAATCCGCCTGAGAGAAATCGCCATCCCTTCTCTTGAACTTGTCCACGCACAGCCTCCTTTGCTTCCTGTCGTCCAGTTCAGTGATCCCGCTTGGCAGCTGAAGCAACGACGGGAATATAACACCTGCCGCGACGCAAACACTATCGATGAACATGTGGATTTTTTCTATCTAGGGAAACAGCAGGACTCTGTTGCTTCCAGGGTTTTGCTTGGATTGAGAGGTAATAACAATTAAGAAAAGTACCGTAGAATTCTCTGATGCTGGCCTCCCTCTCCCAACTTGGCAAGGTCGTCGTGCCATCCTCCGTGTACACCTGCGTTACCAGAAATTTATCAAAATTCAGTCAGCAAGCAGATCCGAAGAACTAATCGGACAGAGCAAAACGCTGAAATTGCAGAAGGGCTGCGAGGAAATTCAGTCAGCACCTTGTAAATCATAATCTTGAGGAGGCCGAGCGCGCTGGCGAGTCTGCAGTCGGTCCACTGGACGAGGACATGCGCGACGGCGCTGTAGGCCATCCGCATCTGGATGACCGACCCGTCGTAGTCCCTCAGGAACTCCGACGCCCTGCACACAAAGAGCAGAGGACGCAGCCAAATTAATCAGCGAGACACATCAACGACGAAAGGCGCAAAATCTGGGGAATTGGGGAGGGTCGTTGCACTCACAGCGCATTGGCGTGCTCGATGTCGGCCTCGAGGGCCTTGACGGACTCCTGGAACCTCCGCATCGATGAGCCGATCGATCGACCGCAGGCGAGAACCCTAGCTAAACCTCCTCCTCCTCCTCCCGGCAGCTCCGCTCTGGTCTGGTCTACTCGGGTGGTGATCGGATTGGACTGGATTGTGCTCCGCTGGCCCCCCCCCTTAAGCTACGGGCTTGGATTGCGTCCCACCACTTTTGCTGCGCTCTTTGCTGAGTCCAACTCTAATCCGAGCCGTACTCCTCCTTTTGTTGCCACTCTCGAGGGGTTGGGGAGGCGACGAGGAACAGTGAACGGGGCCCGCGTGGCAGTCCTTTGCGCGATCCAGTGGAGCATTAACATCCCTCGTTCACGCGCCAAAAAGACACGAGGTTTACTCTTTCTCGCTGACAGGTGTGTCCGCTCGTGGGTGGGACCTTCTTAGCATTGAAAGTGGCTAATCGCGTGGGTACATTACTGGTGGAACGAGGCGGGGTTGGGTTCCTTCCAGCCAGGGCCCACGGAGAAATATCCGGAAGCAACGTCCACCTACGGGCGCTGCGCCCTGGTCTGCGTCACGCACCAACTGGCTAACGCGTCCACTGACAGATGGGTCCAGCAGAAGCCTAGGCCGACATGGCAGTATCGGCCATCGGATATTTTCTTTTTTCGAGGCGGACCGGATGAGGTGCAGTGGATTAGTGGGTCCCGTAGGAGCGGAAGGAGGAAATCAGGGGGCTCCCTTGGTTTTGCTTTGTTTGGGATGCCGGGTGCGGCTCAAGGTGGGGCCGTGGAAACCTTATCTAGGTAGGTTGATGCACTTGACCCCCCGGGCAAAGAACGGTTGGTGGTTCGGTCAAGCACTAAAGGTTGTGGTTATCTCGGGACATGCCTTGGCGAATGGTGATTGGGGAGCAATCCAATGGCTCTTTCTTGGACCAGGGGGCAAATGTTTTATAGCACTCCTACTAGTTTCTTTTTCGTCTAAATGTTTATAGTAAACTACACTATTGATGGTTATCTTGTACTCCCTCTGTTTCTTTTTACAACCTTTGTAAACAACTAGTAAAATACCCATGCATTGCCACGGGAAATGAAATCAACAGATACTTACGTTGTATGGATAACCGAAATGGAACATTGACTTCTAAAAGTCTTGCTCGTACATTATTGTGGAAAAAGAAACTCTTCTTGTAAAGCCAATATTTGAGGTCAACAAGACTTCATTAGGATTTTCACTTTCCAACTGAACCTAATTGTTTTTTACCAATAGAAGCTTTGGTGTTAACTTCAGCCACAAATATAATATATAATCGGGTGTCGGCTTATTTTCACCGGCAATTGTTACAAAGCTATGCCACTCGCTGAAGCTAGTCTTTGGCAATGGATGGGCGGTCTTCGTCGCTCCGATGACTCTCTGGGTTGAAGTGCAACCTTCTGTGGCAACGAATGTGTCCGTTCGCCTCTTTCTTTCTCCTAGGGCTATGCCAATAAGGAGGCAGTGTTTCTTCTATTGGGGGGCTATGTATGGCCTAGAGCCATACTGCCATAGCAACCTCGTTGCCCCAAGTGGCTCGCCCCCAACGAGGGCGTAGTGCAACCTACACAGACATAAGGACCTGATCATGTTTTTATCTCTAAGTTTGAGGTCCTTTCTCTAAAAGTCTAGGGACTTGTTATAGGGACTTGTTATGTATTTTTCATGTTTCTTTAGGCCATATGTGTTGTATCATGTTATTACGGTGATAATAAAGCTTTGGGATCCCTCCCTTTGTTAAAAAAACTCTGGTAATAACGCATCTAAATAAATAATGTTTTTCACTTGTATAATCTGCATGTACTCTTACGTCAAGCTCCCACGTAAATATAAAATTAGAGCCATTTGATATTCAATTGCCAATTCTATTATTTCTCTAATGAAACTTTTTATTCTATTTTTCTTCTGGCTCTACAGAGAATAGCAAGGTCACGGCAACCAGATTGTTATACTCTGTATAACATATCATCACTACCAAAAGAAAAATGTGGTACATTACCACTACATCTACAATCCATATGACAAACCATTGTGGCTCGTACAAGTGCAATGTCCATGTTAGAAGGTTCAGCACACTTTCCTGCTCCATCCATGCATCCATGCTACAGTTGAGTACTGCAATATGAGTGGCAAAGTACAGCCCTACAACTATATTTCAAATAGGCATAAAAGGGAGAATATATTGCATTACTTCTCACCCTCCAGGAGTGTCGCCTCCTTAATGGTTCCAATAAATTGATATCCTTGTTTGACTACTTCTATAAGAAATATAATGTTTCAATAAATTGGTATCCAGGTTTGACTACTTCTACAAGAACTACTTCTATAAGAAACTTACTTCATGTAGTGTGTAGACACTTGAAGAAACATGTGTTATCTCATTCCAATAAATATTGAAGGACTAATAGACATAGCCTGTAACACCCCATGTATTAAGCTACAGTAATCACCCTTTTGATTATGCCATGTCATCATGATCAACAGTGCTTAATCATCATTAGTATCATATCTCTTTTCAAATTCAAATGGAAATTCAAACTTAAAGTGAAAATAAAAGTTGTCCAAACCCAGAAACTAAAATGTTCATTAAATAGCAAATAATTTGGAGGCAATGATAAAATTGTAACCAACCTTATTGAAATTGGATAAGTGACTTAAACATCCTCAAACAGTGGCTGAAAATAATATTTAATAACCTATTAATTAATATAAAATAAATATGAAATGATAAATACCCCAAACTAATTTTTGGTGATAGGGTATGTTGCACTGTGATTTATGGACCAGTTCATATATTTTACAAAGACCATTTAGTGCCCAAATAATTTACAAAATAGAAGGTAAGAATAAATAAAAAGAAAAAGAGAAAAAAGAATAGCTAAAACAAAATAAAAAGAAAAACAGAACCCCCCCCCCCCCCCCTGGGCCGTGGCCCAGTGGACCACCAGGCCGGCCCACCCCGCACTCCCTTATTCCCCCCCCCCACCGAACCCTAACAGCACCTATCCCCTCCCCCCACTCCACTCCTCCTCCTCCCGATCCCCTCGCCCCTCTTCCCTTCCCCGACTGGATCGGGGCAACGGCCTCGCGCCCCCGACGCCGGCGCCCATCTCCGGCGCCGCCCCGCCCCGTCACCGGATCGCCTCCTCGCCCTCCTCTCCCTCGCACGTCGCCCGCCCGAGGCCTCTGCCTCGCCCCGCCGACGCCATCGCCGAACACCGGCACCTCACCGCGCCGTCACCGTCGCGTCCCCGAGCTCCTCCTCATCGGCCGACCTCCCCCTCCCTCTCTGTCCCGCGCCGCCCGGTCGTGCTCACCCCTTTGTGGCCGCGCTCCGGCCGCGCCCGTCGCGCGCTCACCGCGCGCCCTCTCCCCATCGCTCGCGCGCTCCGGCCACACTCGCCCGCGCTCTGCGCCGCCCGCGCGCAAACGCTCTCGCGCGCCTCGCCGCCGCGCCCGCCAGCCACCGCCCCTGCCCGCTCGCGCGCTCCCGCGGCGCCTCCCTTGGCCGCGCTTGCTGCGCCCACCGCCGCCTAGCCACGCCCACAACTCCCCCCCTGCGCTCACCCGCGCCGCGCCCCGGCGCCGCCACCGGACGTGGCCGTGGCCTCGCCGACCCTGCTGGGCGAGCGCCCGCTCGGCCAGCGCCTGACGCCCGCGCGCCTGTTGAGGCCCCATGGGCCTATGACAACGGGGCCCCACGCCCCTTTTTCCAAAAAAGAAAAGAAAAGAAAAAGAAAAACGGAAAATAATAATAATAATAATAAATATTAAATTAATTAATTAAATCACTAATTAACTTAATTAATCTGGATTAATTAAACTTAATTAACCTACTAATTAAACTAATATGTTATTTAACTAAACAGGTGGTCCCCACCCGTTAGGTTGACCGCTGATGTCATGCTGACGTCAGCAACACTGTTTCGGATAATGTTGGATTTAATAATTTAAATAATTTCAGAATTTAGTTTAAACTTCAAAATTTCATATAAAATAATCCGTAACCCGGATGAAAATACTTTGTACATGAAAATTGCTCAGAACGACGAGACGAATCCGAATACGCGGACCGTTCGTCCGCCACACGTCCCTAACTATCTGAACATGGAACTGTTCCCCTCCGGTCATCTGTCTGACAAATGTTCGGAACCGGGAAAACATTCCCGGATGGATTCCCCCTTCCTCGGTGACGTGCAACCATACGTTAGGACACACCCGGCACTACATATTGTCATGTCGTACAGTGTGTTGCTCATGTTTGCTGTGTATTTATACTGTTTCCTCCCCCTCTTCTCTCTCGTTAGACCCCGACGTCGTCCCCGAGACCGACGCAGCTCCGGAGGCCGACGACACCATTGACGACCTTGCCCTTGCCGCCGAGCAACCAGGCAAGCACTCCCCCTTGAGCATACCGATATTTCCTATTCTTTCTCTCTCATGCTTGCATTAGAATTGCTGCTGCTACTGCTTTACCTATTCTGATGCATAGCGTGTTTATTGTAACCTGCTATTGAAACCTTACCTGCTTATCCTAAACTGTCTAGTATAGGCTGGGTAGAGACCTATCAGTGACCCCACTTATCCCGACTGCCCCGCTGGATTATTAGAAAACCCGATCAACGGGATTGAAGACCAGGCCCCGGCACCACACATCACCCCCTTAGTGGTAACGACACTGCAGCGTTACTATCGAGTGCCGAGGGTGATACCTCGTGTAGCACTTCTGATGTTAACTCTGTAGAGTAGCTATTCGGTCGTGGTCATCGAGGGTGATTCCTCCTTCACCTCTTCCGATAACGACGCTGTCGTGTACCACCTCAAGTGTGAACCCATCGAGGGTGACTCCTCCGAATTCACCTTGACGGTTACATCGAGTGGGCATCCGTCGAGGGTGATACCTCGGATTCCCTTGATGTTATGGACACACGTCTACTGTGACTTTACCCCTGTATCTAGTTAGAAACGGGTCGGCCCCGAGGGCGACCCGAGGGAGTTACTTTACTGCAGGACTGGAGGGACAGGCGGCACCGCCCAGTAGAGGTGGACCTGAGTTCCCGACAGTCTTTTGTGAGACGGGTTGACCTGGATGGTGCCCGAGTGAGAATACGAGGCGTGGCCGGGCATTCTTGGCCCTCACCGCAAGTCCTCGAGACGGGGCGACGGGGTCACATCGATCGTGAGTCTCTGCTCGTTACCACACCCCCAAGGTACTAACGATTTGGATATTTGATTCGAGTGGGCCTCTGCCCCGATAGCACTAACCATCACGCGGAAATAAATATGGGTACTCTGCATCGTGGTATCAGCCGAAAGCTTTGTCAGACGTCCAGTTCAGCATTGTGGCCGGGTCGGATCGTGCCGTTGGCGCTGGTATCCACCCTGCTCGCAACGACCCGGAGTGCGCAGGGCGACGGCCCAAGACCCCTGAGTGCTTAGGATGTAGACCGGCGGGGACCTCTCTGCTGAGCTGTAGGTAGGGCTGCGGTGTGTCGTTTGGCTGAGGTCGGGCATGACCCGGAAAAGTGTGTCCGGCAGGAGTTAAGCGAGCGTGGTGGGTAAGTTGGTGCACCCCTGCAGGGAAGAACTAATCTATGCATAGCCGGATCCTCGGTAACGGACACTCGGAGTTGTATCCCGATCGATACAACTAGAATTGGATACTATGGCTCTGGGATTGCTTCTCGCAGGGAGTCGAGAAGGGATCTCAGGACGAGGTTGATGACTGTATGGCTCTGGGATTGCTTTCTCGCAGGGAGTCGAGAAAGGATCTCTGGGTGAGGTTGATAACATTACTGCTACATTATATTGTACTAATCTACACTCTTCTAATGCTGCAAGACCACTGAAGATGCTAGTCTTCGATAGGACTAGGCCTTCTTTCTATTCTGGCATTTCTGCAGCCCAGTCCACATATACAGCCTCCCTTTGATAATGTTGCATATGTAGTGTAGATCCTTGCTTGCTGAGTACTTCGGATGAGTACTCACGGTTGCTTTGCTTTCTTTTTCCCCCATATACTTTTGATGCAACCAGATGACGGAGCCCCTGAGACAGCTGCCCCCGCCGACGATCGCTACTACTACCCCGAGGGTGGATACTACTACGAGTTGGCCGACGACCAGGAGTAGGATCGGAGGGTCCCAGGCAGGAGGCCTGCGCCTTTCGATCGTAGTGTTTTCTTTTGCCCCGCCTTCTAAGGGCTTATCTGTATTTTCTTTTATATCTGTACTCAGATATTTGATGCTTCCGCTGACGCTTGTACGCAAGCTTATGTATTCGAGCCCTCGAGGCCCCTGGCTTGTAATATAAAGCTTGTATGACTTTATTTATGTTTTAGAGTTGTGTTGTGATATCTTCCCGTGAGTCCTTAGGCTTGATCGTGTGCATTTGCGTGTATGATTAGTGCACGATTGAGCCGGGGGCGTCACATAGCCCTGGGCTAGTTGAAGTGGTTTTTGAAAAAGAAAATCATGATATTACAAATTAAAGTTGTCCACAAGAGAAATGTCGGTTTAATTTGACACAGAGTTATACAATACTGGAGAAACTGTGATTTACAAAGTAATTTTGAACTAAGGATTATGCTAATTTCCGACTAGTCGGAATTTAGGGATAGATCCGAACGCATGCAGCGGACACCTGTCTCGCATGCAATTTAGGGATAGATCCGAACGCATGCAGCGGACGCCTATCTCGCATGCAGCGGCGCATATGCTGCTAATCTTTTTTTTTTTGCATAGAGCGCACCTAGTGAACCCAATTAACAATGCATACATGCAAATAAGACGAAAAGATGATGCCAGCAAAGATTCCATTCAAAATAAAACTTCAAAACGTTTTGTAGCTCAAACCGTTGGTCCGATCGAAAAACCGTTTTCACATTAAAGATTCGTCGCGACGAGACCTTCGAAACTAGATCCCATGTTGGTATGTTTCGACGATTTTCTTTCGGGTCAAAAGTTACCAGACCTAGACTAAGTAAGTTATCACGTCTGTGGTATGTCAGTTACCATCCTATTTACATAGAAATTACCGGGGCATAAAAATGGCTCCTCCAACATTCTCTCCACATGCAAATGCACCAGAGCACAGGAAAGCTGATGCCATTGTAGATTCTCACTATTTCAAAACTGTAAAATGTTTTATAGCTCAAACCATCGTCTCTGATTGAAAAATCATTTTCACATAAAAAAATCTGCCGCGACAAGAACTTCGAAACTAGATCTCATATTGGCATGTTTTGATCACTTTTTTGGTCGAAAGTTACTGTAAGTTATTAGTTATGTTGTATGTATATTAACATGTTATTTATTCAGAAGTGCCCGGGGGTGTGTTTTCAACGACTTTTTTCCCCGGGGTCAAAGTTATCGTAGTATTTGTACCTAAGTTATCAGGTCCACGATGCATATATTACCGTGCTATTTGCATAGAAGTAACCAGGGTATGTTTCAACAACTTTTTATTCGGGTCTAAAGTTACCGTGGTGTTTGTACCTAAGTTATCAGGTCTGCGGTGCTTATATTATCATAATACTTATACAGGAATTACCGAGGGTGTGTATTCAACTTTTTTTCCATCGATAAAAGTTATCGCGGTGTTTGTACCTAAGTTATCACGTCTATGGTGCTTTTATTATCATGTTATTTATATAGAAGTTATCGGGCGTATGTTTTTAATATTTTTTTTACAGGATCAAAATGTTATCACGGTGTTTGTACATGAGTTATCAGCTCTGTTGTGCGTATATTCGCATGTTATTTCCGCGAAAATTATCGGGGGTATGTTTTCAACAACAAAAAATCGCCCGGTCAAAGTTACCGTGGTGTTCCGAGTAAGTTACCAGCTCTGCGATGTGTATATTATCATGCTATTTCTACAAAAGTTACCGGGGTATGTTTTCAACAACGTTTTTCTCTCGTCAGAAGTTACCGCGGTATTTGTGTGTAAGTTATCACGTCTGCGTTGAGGATCGGGGGTATGTTATCAAGTTGAAGTTACCATGTTATTTCCATAAAAGTTATCGGAGGGTATGTTATCAGGTCGAAATTAGTTATCGCGTTGCTTGTACCTAAGTTATCAGGTATATGATGCGTATATTATCAGGCTATTTAGAAAGAATTTACAACAGGCCACGTAAAAGAATGTAGGTAAAGCAATAGTGTGAGCTGATAGAGGACATGAAGAAAAATCAATAGAACTATGTGAACTAGTGTAGAACATGCAGAAGAAACGGTGTAATTGGTAGCCTGACCTTTTTTTATTCAAACTCGTAATATCCAAGGTACAAGTATAATGTAACTTGATTGTAAACAAAAAGATTGAGTTACCTGGTGGTTAGTGAACTAGTAATACTTACTTAGGTCTTGGGTTCAATTCCCATCCAGCACAATGTTTTTTAGCATTTTTAACTCGTTGAAAAACAGAAAATTTCCAAAAAACAGGCCTATATTTTACCTGGCTGGGAACATGGGCATAAGCCCTAAGGATGTGAACGTGAAAATAAAACTGTCAGGACATGGGCTTGATCGAGACGAACTGTCACAACGTGGCCTTGATCGACCGCGACAAAGCGAGGGGTCGATCGGGGAGATCGAGCGGAAATTGTGGATCACGTGAAAAAGAGATACAGTTGAAGCGGATCATGCAAGCCGTCGGATCTTAAGCGAAAATCCGAACGTGTGGAATTTAGCTTTCTCGTTGAACTAAATAACATAGCAAAATCAGGTTATAAGGATTCACTTATTTCTGTTCTGAAAAATCTATGCATTATGTAAAATGCTAAATAAGTGCAGAATTTGTACAGTTAGAAATAGCAGACTTGTGACACACTAATTAGATTGTCCACCAGAACCTGCTCTCTCCTGGAAAATCCACAGCAATGAATCAAATATTTTATCAAAAATCAAGATTTTTTTGAATTAGTTAAGTTGATCAGCATCTCAGTTTACTTTTCTTATATATCATCTGAACTGATGCTAGATTTGTTAATACAACATAATAGTAGTACATATGGCTTGACCTCTCAAAACTATCAATGTTGTACTCCCTCCGTTCCTAAATATAAGTCTTTTTAGAGATTCCACCACGGACTACATACAGAGCTCTCTGTATGTAGTCCGTGGTGGAATCTCTAAAAAGACTTATATTTAGGAACGGAGGGAGTACCTACCTAGTGCATCTCTGAAGCGCTCAACGAAGGGGAAATCTTCTGTTGGAAGATGATTTTGCCTTTCCACTTGTTCCAACAGACAAATTATTAGTCGAACACTAAAATTACAAATGAAGTGAGTAAAAGTAAAGGTTCAGACAGTCAGAAACTCACAATCAGCTCTTACTGTCACCACTATAAAGCTTGTAAAATTACCAAAACATAAGTTAAAATTGTAACTTTAAAGCCAGTGATGGCTTGACAAGTAATAGCACTATGATGCCAATTTACCAAAACCAAGGAACAGACAAATAACATCTCATATGAGCTAATAAACACAAGGCTCCATGTTCACAAAAGAAAATAAATCTCAATCTATTGCTAGGTGCTTACATTGAGCTTGCAGCCAGAATAGCAAGGAAAAATTTCTCAACTTCGAAAATAACAATTGACGATTCCTTTTCCATGTAGATGAAAACACCATCTAATAATGTGCATGAAAAGGCAAGTTCAAATCTCTTGAGATATTTAACGGGGAGCAACAGATGCTAATTACCTATACATGTATCAGTTATAGTTTGGCTAGCTATGAGCAGAGGTAACTAAGCAGCAAGAGTTATTACAATACCTTCCTTAGTTAAGTAGTGTGCAGCCATGTTGGCTGATCATCGAGCCCACCTGATTTGGTTTCATATATAGAATGGAGTAGCATCTTGATCTCAACTGCTAAAGTAGACCCTTTCTTACATACTATCTTTTATGGCAGATTACTGCAAGGGTAAGTTGACAAAGTCAGAAAAAACGCTAATAATTCCTTGACCATGGTAATGAATAAACGATAATGGAAATACGGAACTCAGTTAGTAGAAAATTAGTTTTATGAGGACCAAAACATTTGTTAGCGAAACTGAGTTGCATTTTATAGAGTTGCAGAATTAGAGAAAGAAAATGTGTTGAACCGACAGTTGTGATGAAGAAGTACTGAATATAAACAGCAACTGTGAGATCGTTCACTTTGCATAGGTTTTACTTGTGCGTGCGGAGAATAATTTCAATTCCGGTTTATGGTTCATGTATATGGAACACCTTCAACCCAGCACCCCACAGGACTTGAGCGACCCACACATACATCACCTAGTATACTATCTTTAGAATCACAAACATACCTGCTTGTAAGTGCTGCTAGTATCCTAATACAACAGCCAGGAATGACAACACCAAGTTCCCAACTGTCTCAACCGACGGACAACAACAGTTCCACTTCCACATGGAAGTTGAAGTTGACTAACCTAGTAATAGAATAAAACGATGTGCTCATAAGAATGATTTTTGTCAAGTCATGAGCTATTGTCTAAAGTGGATTTCAATGATCACTTTGAACAGAAAAGCCATGAGCAATGGACGATGCACACATATGTATTGGTTAGGGGCAATGTTTTAAATAGCGGGCTATGGTATATAGCGGCAGCCCTTAAAAGCAGCTATAGCGGGGCTATAGCGGGCTATAGCGAGGCTATAGCGGCAAATTGTGCATGAAATCAAATAGCGGCAACATGCTCAAACAGCTATAGCGCAGCTATAGCGGGGCTATAGCTGGCTATTTAAAACTATGGTTAGGGGTCATCACGGATTTGAAGGAGCTCTACAACAATACCTTGCTCTGAAGTGTATTTGCTAGGATTTGGATTTGGATAGGTAGAAGATCAAGGAGGTCCTTACGGGGGGCAGTGGAGAGACGGGTGAATATGTGAGGTACTCACTAGTTCTTCCTCGTTGATCTATGGCGATTACAACTTGGTTCGGTTACAACTTAGAGAGGGATCGTGAGCACAGCTCGATACAGGGAAGAACACACGCACTCGCCGCCGCCTATGCCTGATCCTAGCCGGGATACCCTAACTCACCTACCACACCTGCTTATATCAGTCAGTCACGGTTCAGTTGGGCTGAACATGTATGAGACCCATTGAGGCCCAGTGAACTTGTGGCATGGCCTCCTCGCTCTCTTGGGCCGGCCTAGTGTAGTGTGGTCGCTAACACCCCCCCTTTCTTCAGAGACGACTTGTCCCCAAGTCGCAGCAGTCGGAAAGCGACGACGAAGATCTTCAAGGTCCTCCCAGGTATCTGGTGTAGCGTGGCTGTCTTGCCATCGAATCAGGCCTTGCTCCTGCATCTTGTTCGAGCCGCGGCGCCAGCGCTTGTCCAATATCTCCACAGGAACATTTACAGCATCAGAAAGCGACGGAAGGAATGAAGATGCACTCGCACCTAGGGTTAAAGCCTTGCGAAGTTGTGAGACATGGAAGACTGGGAAAATTGAGGACCCTTCAGGCAGCTTCAGTTCATACGTCACCTCGTTCACCCGTCGGATGACGGGGTAAGGTCCAAAGAACTTGAAGCTGAGCTTGTGGTTGGCTCGGCGGGCGACCGATGTCTGAATGTATGGCTGTAATTTGAGGAAAACCTGGTCACCAATCTGAAATTCCCGGTGAGATCTTTTCTTATCTGCCTGACTTTTCATAATCTGCTTGGCTCGGACGAGATGTTGCCTCAGAAGGTCTTGCATTTGTCGACGTTCTTCCAGCCATTCATTCAGCTCGGGCACCGGTGTTGCTTGGTCAGGGAGCAGCCCCAGGTGTCGTGGTTCCTGCCCGTAAACCACCGAGAACGGTGTTCTGTTGAGGGTAGAATGGTATGTCGAGTTGTACCAGAATTCAGCCAAAGGTAACCATCTGCTCCAGTTGGCGGGGGTGCTGTGCACAAAGCAGCGCAAGTATGTTTCAAGGCATTGGTTGACGCGTTCAGTCTGTCCGTCAGTTTGCGGATGGTGTGATGAACTCATCTTCAGTTCCACGCCTTGCAACCTGAAGATCTCTTGCCAAACTTTGCTGGTAAAAACTGCATCCCTGTCGGATATGATAGCTTCAGGCAGGCCGTGGAGCTTGTAGATGTGATCAATGTATAGCTGGGCTATCACTTGTGCTGTGTAGGGGTGCTTAATTGGTATGAAGTGGGCATACTTAGAGAAGGTATCCACCACCACCAAAATGCAGTTAAACTGCCTGGACGGTGGCAAGCCCCCGATGAAATCCATGGACACCAAGTCCCAACAACGTTTGGCGACCGGCAATGGGTGGAGTAGCCCTGGATATTGTGCACGATCTGGTTTGGCTTGTTGACAGATTTGACAAGTCTGGACATGCTGTTTGATATGCTGCTTCATCCCAGGCCACGCGAACAGATGCTTGATTCTCCTATATGTGGCCGGAAAGCCGGAATGACCACCCACAGCACTATCATGCAATGCACGCATAATTTGTTGTTGGAGGCACGTGTTGTTGCCCAGCCAGACCCGGCCATTGAAACGGACAATTCCCTTGTGCAAGGTGAACTTACCCCCAGCCACTGGTGCGATGGCAAGTTGGGTGACCAGCTGTTGTGTCTTTGGGTCTTGGTCATAACCTCTAACGATCTCCTGTAACCATGCGGGTTGGCACGCAGTGATGGCGTGGAGCTGTTCAGATGCAGACACCGGACGCCTAGAGAGAGCGTCTGCGGCGCCATTCTCAGATCCCTTGCGGTAGCAGATGCGGTACTGCAGTCCCAAGAGTTTAGTGAACGCTTTCTGTTGCCAAGGAGTGTGGAGCCGCTGTTCTTCCAAATGCACTAGGCTGCGCTGGTCAGTTTTGATCACAAACTCACCAAACTGCAGGTACGGCCGCCATTGCTCAACAGCCAGGACAATTGCTAGGTATTCTTTTTCGTAAGTGGACAGCCCTTTTGTGCGGGGACCCAATGCTTTGCTGAGGTATGCAATGGGATGGCCTTCCTGTTGAAGCACAGCGCCGACTCCGTATTCGCAAGCATCCGTCTCAATTACGAAGGGCTTGGTGAAATCAGGTAGAGCCAGAGTGGGAGCTGTCACTAGGGCAGATTTGAGGGCCTCAAAAGCAGCCTGGGTGGTTGCTGTCCACTGGAAAGGTGTGTTCTTGCGTAACAGAGTGGTCAGTGGTCGGGCGAGCATGCCAAATTGCCTGATGAAACGACGATAGTAGCCTGCTAGTCCGAGGAAAGCCCGGACATCCTTGACACACTCTGGCACCGGCCAATTGGCCACTTGCTGAACTTTGCTGTTGTCGGTGGAGACCCCTTGTGCGGAGATAGTGTGGCCGAGGTACTTTATTTCTTGCTGGGCGAACACACACTTGGATCGCTTCACATACCATTGATCTTTCTTCAGGAGGGATAGAACCTGCCGTAAGTGTTGGACGTGGAGAGCCAGTGTGCGGCTGAACACCAGGATGTCGTCGAAAAACGACATTGCACACACCCGGTGTACTGGTTGCAGCGTGGTCTGGATGCCGCCCAAGAATGTTGCTGGTGCTCCACCCAAACCAAAGGGAACCACCTTAAATTCAAAATGACCGGAGTGAGTTTGAAACGCCGTTTTGAATTCTTCTCCTTCTGCTAGGCGAATCTGATGGTAACCTGATCGCAGATCAAGCGTAGAAAACCAGCGAGCTCCGGCTAGCTCGTCCAGTATGTCTTCTATTACTGGGACTGGAAACTTGCTGATAATTGTCATGGCATTGAGACGCCGGTAGTCGACACAAATGCGTCAGGTACCATCTTTCTTCTTCACAAGAATGGTGGGTGAAGAAAATGGGCTGCTGCTCTTCTGAATGATGCCCGCCTTCAGCATTTCTGTTATCTGGCGTTCCACTTTTGTTTTCAGCTCTGGTTTATGCCTGTATGCACGGATATTAACAGGTTGGGCGCCCTGCATCAGAGGTATTTTGTGATCGCAGGCGCGCTTGGGTGGCAGTCCGACAGGTTCAGTAAACACATCTTCATAGTCCAACAACACTTGTGTGATTTCCGGTGGCAATTCTTTGCACGAGATGTCGGTTACTGTTTCTGAATCCTGGGCATAGCAGAGATGAACCGCATAAGCCACAGCAGCCTGCTTCTCCATGCCCGCAAGCTGCAGATTGTTCAGGGTATCACATTTGAGTACTGACGATGTGACTCCCTGCAAAACCACTGTGAACCCTTCGTGCTCAATCTGCATGCAGCGTCGCGGCCAGTCAATGAGCATGGGGCTGTGGTATTCGAGCCAATCCATGCCCAAAATCACATCGTAAGACCCCAACGGCAGTAACCTGAAATTTGTTGTGAATACGTGGCCTTGTGAGTACCACGAACAGCTGAGAACCTCCTTGTTGCACCACAATTCAGATCCATTTGCGACGGCCACCTTCACCGGGCGTGGCATAGTTTGAACCCCCTGCAGCCGTGGTTGTAAATGCTGGGAAACAAAGGATGCCGAGCTGCCCGAGTCAACCAACATCAGTACTTCTTGTCCCTGGAGCCACCCGTGCAGCTGTAAACAGTTTGGAGCTTCAGTCCCTGAAACTGCTTGAATCGATAACTGCCAAACTTGCTCCAGCGTCTCTGGATGCTCCTGATTTGCTGAAGCCGCCTCTGGCTGTTCCTCGGAAACATCCAAACTGAACAAACTGAGCATCTCTTCGATAACATGCAGTTTGACGGTGGGCGGGCACACATGATCGTGGCCCCAACGCTCTCCGCACTTGAAACAGAGTCCCTTGGCCCTCCGGAAATTGCGAAGAGCAGTGAGCTTGGACATGTCCGTGCCGGCGCGAGCCGCATCGGTCCCCCGCCGATCTTCTGCTGCAGGAGAAATGGCGGGTGCTCTTGTTGGTGGAGGTGGTAGTGGCATTGGGGCTGGTTGCTGTGGCCGGCCTGATGGAACTGTGCTCTCCTGATGGTTGTACCACTGTCCCCTGTGCCCATCAGCGACCTCCTCTTGCAGTATGGCCAATGCATAGGCCGTGTCCAAATCCTTGGGTCGCTGGACCATAACCACGGCACGGATATCCGTCCGCAATCCCTCCGCAAACCTCGTCAAGAAATACAATGGATGCATAGCGTCAGAGTAAGAAATAAGATGATTCATCAAATTCTCAAACTGTTCAATGTAATCAGAGACCGAACTAGTCTGACAGAGAGCATAAAATTGTCTAATTAACAGCTGGTGTCGATCTCGCCCAAAGCGAGAACAGAGTAAGTTGCAAAAGCCGTCCCAATCGAGGCCACTGATCTTGTTTTGGACAGATTGCAACCAAATTGCTGCTGGGCCAGTGAAATGCAAGGTGGACATTGGAATGAAATAGGATGGATGAACTTGAAACATAGTGAAATATTGTTCGCACATGGTTTTCCAGATTTTAGGATTCTCCCCTGCAAATTGCGGAAACGAGATGGATGGAGGAGTCTGTCCCAGCCCTCCAACGAGTTGGCCTTGAGGAGTACAAGGAACTAGCGACGAGTCTAGAGAGGTATGCTGGAGTGGAAGTTGAAAATTCAGCGTACCGCTGGCCGGAGAGGCCGCCGGTGGAACGAGATCCGCCGGCGGACCGCCCCGTTGCTGATGAGACTCGCCGTGGCCATCGGGCCCTTGGGTACTGCTGCCCGTTGACAGATCGGAGAGATCAACCGCCCGTGAGCCACTGGCCGTTGCCGCGGTTGCGGCCGGTCGCACGATCTGCAGCGCCCCGACCGTCTCCTGGAGCTTGGAGAGGCGTGCTTCCAAATCGGGCTTCCATGCGGTGAGGACGTCCACTTGGGCGGATTGGCTGTCGATCCGCCCCGCCAGTTGCTGGATGTCGGCTCGGGTCTCCTCGTTGGCCTTGGTGAGGTTCTCCGTCATCTTGTCGAGATATGCCTTGAGCGCCGGATCCATGGTGGCGAGGAGTCGTTGGCGATCGATGGCTTGCTTGCGCGTCTCCAGCGCGGGGGAAGGGGGGTGAGATGGCGACTGATACCACGTGTGAGGTACTCACTAGTTCTTCCTCGTTGATCTATGGCGATTACAACTTGGTTCGGTTACAACTTAGAGAGGGATCGTGAGCACAGCTCGATACAGGGAAGAACACACGCACTCGCCGCCGCCTATGCCTGATCCTAGCCGGGATACCCTAACTCACCTACCACACCTGCTTATATCAGTCAGTCACGGTTCGGTTGGGCTGAACATGTATGAGACCCATTGAGGCCCAGTGAACTTGTGGCATGGCCTCCTCGCTCTCTTGGGCCGGCCTGGTGTAGTGTGGTCGCTAACAGAATACCTGCGCAGGGCCGAGCTGGGTAGCCAACATGACGAGTGGAGTGGGGACCAGAGCAGCGCATCATTCAGGATCCGGGTCCTCTCCTCCGACGTGAGCGGTCAGGCTGGCGTGCCTTCTTCAAACAGATCTGGAGAGACACAATCTGAGCCAAATGCTACTTAACTGCTGGTTCCTAAATCAAAATAAACCTACCTATTCAAAATAAAGGGACGATGCAACTCAGATAGAATAGATGAGGTAAGGAGGAAAGGGGTAGAGGAAACTATTATGTACTATCACAATTAAAAATAACACAGCAACACTGTTGTAAGGAAGTGAACAGATTTACTACACTAACTACAGGAAAATAAGCACACGCAATGCATAATCTTTAGATAGAGGAAATGACAAGAACATATATACACCACAAGGGGTTGTAAATAATCACGTTTCAGCACACACAAGTGACCTATTCGATTAAGGTTTTGCATGCCACTAATCTAGTACTCACAGTTCAACAATTTAAGTACCACAAATCATATAATTGCACAACAATGGTTCACAGAATTACAGAAAAATTGTGTGTGTGTGTGTGTGTGTGAGAGAGAGAGAGAGAGAGAGAGAGAGAGAGAGAGAGAAGCAGCAACATGTTGGAGTTCAGAGAAGAACTGCAGCAACGGGTTTGAGAAGAGCTTCAGAAGAAGTGCAGCAGCAGCAGCACTAGGAGAGATGGGACAGCCGCAGACAACAGCGGAGAGAGAATCGACAACAGAGAGATGGAGTTAGAGGAGTAGCCGTAGGGATGTGCGGGAAGAGAGATGCAGTAGTAGAGAGTTGGGAGAATTCAGAGCAAGTAGGGGCATCATAGAAGGAGCAGTAGCAGCAGAGGCGTGGGGAGATAAGAAGTAGTAGCAGCAGGGTAGCTCGCGCATGTGTCCAAGCACCGTCAGCTCCGTGCCTGGTCGGGCGCGCCGACTGGAGGGAGACCACGCGGATGACCAGACAACCTCCTGGTGTCTTCTTGTATGGCGCGAAAGTTGATGTTGGGTGCTGGCTGCGCTGGTTGTGTGGCGCCTCAACAGGAGCTCGCCGCCCTACCCGTCGACCGGTCACCGGAGGCGCCACCGCCGGCGACCGACTCCCTCACCTTGCGCCCCTTATCCTTTCTCTTTTCATCTTCTCTTTCCTCTCCCCCTCACGTACCTGTCTCTCTTTCTCTGGATGAGCAGGATCCTGTTGGTATCAGAGCAAGCCGCCCCACCAGCCGCTAGTTCCCTCGACGCCGCGCCTGGATGTAAAAGGCATGGGAATTTGGTGCGTGCTCGTCGGCTGTGTCGAAGGGAACCAGAAGGAGGCCGACGACAGGTGGAGCACAGCGATCGGGCATCGCGCGAGATGCACCGGATCTTGCCGATCTCGTCCGGATTCGGCGACGGCGGGGAGAGGACGAACACCGGGGAGAGGAGGATGGGGGCGCGGCGGCGGCAGAGACGGGTGAGTCAGGCTGCATACGAAACACTTTTTTTCCACTTATGATCGGGCTACAATGGACTGCGGGTTGATTTTGATTAACTACAGGGCCTTTTTTGCAAAAGGGCGTCACAGACAACCAGAAGCAATGCATGCTTTATTATTAGGTAGAGATAGATATTATAAGACGTTTATTTACAGAGGGAGTACTTCGCATACAAGATTTTTCTTAAATCAGAAAATATATAGCCAAATTTATATTAAAAATATCAATATCCGCAATACTGAAGATATATATAGTATAAAAGCCATTTCCATGATACGTTTCAAGAATTTGTCATGCTGCAAATAGAAGAAAATTGCCAGGCTAAGAGAAGGGGAAGCTGCCCACATGTTCAGAACTCATCATGTTTCAACAGATGAGAATTTTCATGTTAACACAAGAGGATTGCCATGTTACATCGAAAAAATTGTTATCAACAGAGCAAGTAGACATGCATGTTCAGAAATTGTCATGCTACAATAGGATAAATTGCCAATGCTAAGCAGAGAAGTTGTCATACATGCTTTCAGTAGTTGTCATGATATGTCATGCTACGCACGGGGTTGTTTGCTCGGTAGGGTGGATAAACTACGTTGAGATTTGCATGCTGAACCGGACGCACTGCAGAGCAGTCACTCAAAAATGCCCTCAAGGAGCATTCGCTATATATCATTTCCACAAAGAATTTGTACATGGTAGGTTACATTTGGATTTTGAGTTGTACAATGTGTAAACATGATAAGTCATCTTCGAGTAGCACACTCATGCCACATGCCTCATGTATAGTGTGCGGATAGAAAAAATATGTAACATATGGCAACATGATAGTACATGCATACAATGGAAATGGCAGCATATGTCAGTGCTCAGGTGGTCGATGTGCAGCATTGTAGCAGCACCAATGGGGATGAGCACTCGTAGTCATGCCTCAGAGTTTAGCCGATGATGAATCTCATTAACAGATCTCGAGGATTGGTCCTTGTATGGTCGACTATGTGCTACTCCCGTGGAAGTTGTTGGATTCCCCGAAGAGAAAAGGTAATGTAGCACAACAACAGATAGTATTTTCCTCAATAAAGAACCAAGGTTTATTAAACCAGTAGGAGGCACCAAGCAAACAACGTTGGCAACACCTAGACACAGAGAAATAAAATTGCTTGCACCCAACAGTAGCAAGGAGGTTGTCAATCCCCTTGTTCTTGCTAGTTACAAGATTAAAAACAAATATACAGTGATAGGGAAAACAACAAATTGTAAAGGAGCAAATTGTAGTAGGTTTTGTATTGATAAAAAAAACCGGGGGCCATAGGTTCACTAGTGGCATCTCTCTCGAA
The DNA here is from genome assembly GCA_011799875.1 of Thinopyrum elongatum. Lineage (NCBI taxonomy): Eukaryota > Viridiplantae > Streptophyta > Magnoliopsida > Poales > Poaceae > Thinopyrum > Thinopyrum elongatum. Next base: position 228,555,702 of record CM022297.1, read on the forward strand.
AGCATGTAGTGGCATGGTAGACAAATTACTGTTGAGCAGTTGATAGAATACCGCAAATTATAACTATAGTTATTCATGGCATAATCTCACATAGACATTACGTCCGTGATAAGTAGACTATAATCCAACTGCATTTACTACTATTACTCCACCCCAAGGCCGCTATCCAGCATGCATCTCAAAGTATTAAGTTCACAAGTAACGCAATAAGCAAGATGACATAATGTAGACAGAAGAAAACCTAGTAATAAGATTAACCCCCATCATTTAGCCTTACTGGCAACAACACAATACGTGCCTTTGTCCTTTCAACTAGTGGACAAGATCACCACAAGACTGAACCCACTACAAAGCACCTCTCCCGCTGAAGATAAATCAATCAAACTTGGCCAAAGTAGACGGATAGATCAGAGAGAAATAAAAACCTATAAAATTAGGTAGCAAAGAATCTTCAAAAGATTCATATAAATTCAATGAACAATCTGATCATAAATCCGCAATTCATGGGATCCCATAAAACAAAGCACAAGAATTACATCAGATGGATCTCCGAAGAGATCATTGTATTGAAGATAAGGGGAGAGAGAGAGAGAGAGAGAGAGAGCCATCTAGCTACTACTATGGACCCATAGGTGCTGAAAGAATTACTCACACATCATCATGGAGGCAACAAGGTTGATGAAGATGGCCTCCGCAATGATTCCTCCCTCCAGCAGAGTGTCAGAACAGGGATCTAGTTGGGATTGCTTAGGAACAAAGGCTTGTGGTGGCGATAAAATTGTTTCGGGTCTCGCTCTGAGGGTTTCAGAATATATGTGTATTTATAGGCCAAAAAATAAAAAAAAAACGGAGCACCAGGGGCTCACAAGCCACCATGGCGTGCCCCACTGGCTTGTGGCCCTCTCGTGGGTCTTCTTGACTCCTCCCGAAGCTTCTAGGGTCTCTTATTGTCTAGAAAAAAATCGTCAAAAAGTTTCGTCGTGTTTGGACTTCCGTAGGTATGGTTTTTCTGTGAAACCAAAAACATGAAAAAATAGGACTGACACTGGGCACTAAATTAATAGGTTAGTCCAGGAAAACAATATAAATGATATAGAAATCATACAAAAGTGATAATATAATAGCATTTAAAAACCAAAAATTATAGATACGTTTGAGACGTATCAGCATCCCCAAACTTAATTCCTACTCGTCCTCGAGTAGATAAATGATAAACAAAAAATATGATGTTGAATGCTACCTAACATGTCCTTGATGAGATGATGTAATCATGGTATGAATATTGGGATACGAATGATTCAAGGTAATAATCTATCAATTTGACATCAAAACAATAATACATAAACATGTTGACAATCATTGCCTTTGAAAAATAAAGATGCTAAAGAATGTGATCCCTACACACTTAATCACGATAAGCAGGCATGCTTAGTCTTCCTAGCATATATATATCGAATCAAGAACAACCCCGGTGCCAAACCAAGCAATTAAATCATACTTTTCTCGCTTCAGCTTTTTAAATTCTTACGCAATACTTGAGTGTGATCCAAGGTCTTAGCACTTTGGAGGGAAAAGAGAATGATGATAGGGGTTATAAGGGAAGACAAAAGGTATAAGAAAGTCTCACATCAACGCGGCTTGATTGTTAGTCAATGGAGAGGCCTTACAATCCATGTTAATGTGAGGAGTAGGGATTGCCATGCAACAGATGCACTAGAGCTATAAGTGTATGAAAGCTCTCTATATGAAACTAAGTGGGTGTGCATCTAACTTACTTGCTCATGAAGAGCTCGAGCATGTTGTGGAAGCTCGTCATTGGAATACGCAAGTCAAGTTCTATAATGTAAAAAAATCCCACTAGTATATGAAAAATGAAGGTCATGAAGACTCTCTATATTGTTGACATCAGATTTTGGCACGGCATAAAAAGAAAATGAGATGGTCTCGAGTGAAAAGGTTTTCAGCGTGAAAAGTTTCACGTCGCCGAGTGGAACAACTTTGATGTTTAGGTTATCATCGTCCAACCCCATCTTAGGGGCCGAAACTGTGCTCCGAGTGGCAGAATTTAGGGTTCCGAGTGCTTTTTGGCCGGTTATGCCTTCAATACGACCTCGTATGAAGGAGTACTTTACATGGATTGTCTTCGTCTTGTCGAGGCGATCGGTTTTCATATATAAATCATCTCAATCGGAGTTCGTATGCAAAAGTTAGATACAATACGCTGCAGACTGAAGCTAAACGGAAATATGGCGCAAGGTACCAAACACCCTGTCTGATGGGTCGTGCGAGTCATTTGGCCATCAAGATGGCCTTGAATCGAAAAACCTTCAACACAAAAAAGCTTCGTCTCGTCGAGCCGATCGATTTCCATATATAAATCGTCTCAATCCGAGGTCGTATGCGACCTGGAGAGGCAAATCAAGATCAGACAATATTTTCAGTCGAGAAATCCGAGTAAAAAGCTTGCCAGCAAAAGGAAAAGCTTGCCGGTGTGAAAGCTTGCCGGGGTAGAAACCTTGCCGGTGTGGAAAGCTTGGCGGGGTGGAAACCTTGCTGGTGTGAAAGCTTGCCGGGGTGGAAATCTTGCCGGTGTGAAAGCTTGCCGGGGTGAAAACCTTGCCGATGTGGAAACCTTGCCGGGGTGGAAAGCTTGCCGGGGTGGAAACCTTGCCGGCGTGGAAATCTTGCTGGGGTGGACAGCTTGCCGGCGTGGAAAGCTTGCTGTCAAAGTCAATCCGACCAGAAGTTGGAGATGGGCTCGAAAGATTATTCAGACGACCTCGGATGGAAAAGTGTTCTACACGGAAGTTGTGCGTATCATCGAAGCGGTCAACTTTGCTTTTGGAGTCATCGTCATCGAAGATAGTATACGGCCTGCAAAGTTGTTACAAGACTCGGACAGTTCAGAAAACTGCATAATTGAATCCGACCCACAGTTAAAGATGGGCCCTAAAAGTCGTAAAGACGGCCTTAAAAGGAGAAGTGGCTTGCGTTGTATTATGCAGATCATCGAGGCAGACAAGTTTGATGTTGAACTCGACTCTATCCGAGTTAGTATGCGATCTCTATAGCTCACACAAGAAGCAGGACAGAAGTATGGGACAGATCCGAGCCAAATCCGAGTTGGACTAGAACTAGGATTTTTTAGGACATGAATTGATGTAATATTCTTGAAAGGAAAGCCTAGATGAATCCTTTACTTGTACGGGAAGTCCAGCCGCCTCTTATATATGTTTGGGGTGACGGCCGATTGAACAACACACAATCGAACAAATCAATATACTACTTTTTCAGTCTACGTTTTATCCCTCCATCGTTTTTCTCTCTCGTTCTTCGCTGTTCCTCGAGTTTGAGAGCTGCGAAGCCCGAGGCTCTAGGGGCGAGCGAATAGACCTAGGGAAGCCCATAGCCGCCGCACTCCCTGACGGGGTCCCTCCCGGGCGTGTGGGGTTTCGGGTCTCAAAAGCGCCCGCCGACTGTCTTGCGTATCGCGCTATCGGTCGGGTCTCCTTCGACGTGAGCTGCGGTGCATCACCCCCGGCGTCGAGGGTACACGTGACGTGTTCGTGTGTCAACACACTTTTTGGCGACTCCGCTGGGGACTGAAGATCAATCATCATCATCCACCATGTCCGATCTTCCCAGGCCATCTGAGGTAGACGCCGATAACATCATTAAGCCCAGTCTTGATGAGATATCGGCTGATCATCGCCAAGTCTATGAGGAGTACAAGAAGGCGCGCGAGGAGAAGGACTTGCAGGAGTTCCTTGCAAAGTTCAAGAAGGATCGCCAAGGCAACATCACTCCAATTGAAGAAATCAACTTCCCTCCTCTTCAAGCTGAGCAGGTTAAACCCTCTGTAAGTACTGCCTTTTCTCCTGAGCAGTGGGCTAAGATTGAGAGTCGTATTGCTGATGGTAACAATCTGGTTTATCAAACTTTCCTAGAAAATACTAATGCTCAGAAGAATATATCGCAATCATCTAGTGGTAATGGTGGTATAGCTGCTAGTGTGCAAAACCCTAATCTGGCTTTACCTATTTCATCGGCGCCTCCTGTGCCGATGACTTATTATCCTACCCAAACCAATCAGATTGTAGTTGCACCCATTAATCCTATCATGAGCATGCCAGGTTCGGTGGCAACGCCGAACCAAACCCTACCTACAGGTACAACCACTCGGCCACTACCGAACTATGGTTCGGCATACATGCCACAATTCCTACCTACAGCTAGTAGTCCTAGTCCTCCTATGCCACTGCAACAAGCTTCATCGTCTACTACAGATGATGCCCTAGCTAATTTTAGAGAGGAGATGGCTAAGATGCTTAGAGAGAATTTTGGAGTTGAGTTGCCTCGGAATTGAATTTACCAAAAGCCGTACCCCGAGTACTTTGATGCCATCTAGTGCCCTCCGGGATATAAAATTCCAGATTTTGTTAAGTTTAACGGAGAAGGCACAAAAACCACGTGGGAGCATGTTAGTCAATATTTAGCACAATTAGGTGAGGCAGGCTCGCTAAATGAATTGAAAGTGCGTTTGTTTCCTTTATCATTAACTGGTACTGCATTTTCATGGTTTTCTTCTTTACCACATGGTTCCATTCGGGTTTGGTCGCAGCTAGAGCAGAAATTTCATGATCACTTTTATAGCGGCGACAATGAACTCAAGTTGTCACATCTAACATCGGTTAAACAGAAGCATGATGAATCGGTCTCCGATTACGTCAAGAGATTTAGAGAAACAAAAAACCAGTGTTATAGTTTGGTGATAACCGAGAGAGACTTGGCAGACCTAGTGCTGAATGGTTTGAGAACTCCCATTAGAGAAAAGCTAGAAGGCTATGAATTCTTAAATATCAACCAAGTCTTACAAAGGGCTTTAGCTCACGAAAGCCGAAGCAAAGATCTCAAAGAAGTGCATAGATATAAAGCTGATCGTCCTAAGATGAACATGGTTGAATATGATAGTGGTCACTTGGACGATGAGGGTGATATCTATGCTACTGAATTTGTTTGGCCATCTAAGGCCAAACCCTTTACTTGCAATGATCTGAAACCGATTCATAAGAATCGTGATGAGGAGATGAAGTTTACTTTTAACATTGCCAAGTGTGATAAAATATTTGATGCTTTGCTGCAAGCCAAAATTATTAGAATATCTCATACTTTACCGCCGTTTGAAGAGCTGAAACGGCGCGCTTATTGCAAGTATCATAATTATTTTTCTCATGCTACTAACAATTGCAATGTTTTTCGACGGCAGATACAATCGGCCATTAATGACGGGCGATTGAACTTTTCTGAGATGCAAGTTGATAAACAACCCTTTCCAATGAATACCATGGAGTTGGAGGGGAAGAAGCTACTCATTCGGCCGGAGGTAGCCGAATATGCTAATAAAGCTAATGTCATTGTTGGTGAGCCCAGGAAAGATAAGGAGGGCGGCAAGGTCTTGGGGAGACAGGTTGTGCTTGATAAGCAACCCGATGGCAAGGAGGTGATCAAAATCATCATCAAGAATCTTGCACTTGGGGGGCAACCGCAAGTGCAAGAAAATACTCGTGTTAAATTTGTCAAGCCCAAGAGTCTAGAAGTTGGCAAATGGAAGAGGAATGAAGCTAAAGTGCAGCACAAGCGGATCAAGCCAACTTTTGATATGTTGTTGTCCAAGTATGCCAGTCAAGCGGCCGGTTCTAGTTCTAACCGGTCATCAAATTTGAAGCGCTCAAGGTCACCTCCTCGGGAAGATTGTCAGCATCATGCAAGGCCATATGGGTCGTGGGCACCGGGACCATGGATGCCGCCACCCCCCTATGCGCCATACTACATGGGAGACTTCAATGGAGGATGGTGGCAGCCCCCAATGGCCCCTTATGCTTTTCATCCGGGTTGGGCAGAACCAAGGAGGCCCGTTCATGAGAGACTTTCTTATCCCACACGAGGCCGTTTGAACAATGGTGTCAATCGGCCAATGCAAGATAATCAAAAAAGGGTTGGCAAGCAAGTGTGGCATGCTAAATCACCAAGTGCAGGAATTTCAGAGCCTAGCAAGCAAAAGGAGAAGAATACTAGTGCTAAAACTATTATGATAGGCACTAAAGAATTGACAATCAATGAGCCGATTATTGTTGAAAAACCGGCTGATTCCAATAAAGATATGGCTGTTGTCCAGCAAGGTCCCATGGCTAATGATCATGAAGCTAGCACAAGCAAGGCCAAGTAGAGGGATCCAAAATATACTTAGCCTAAGTGGTGTCCTTCCGGTCTGACCAAGGCACAAAAAAGGAGACTGCAGCGCATGAGGAGTCAAGAGATGGCAGAACAGGAGGCCGAGAAGCAAAGAGATAAATTGTTCAATGACATTCGGCCCATGGTACCTACAAAACAAATATGGATGCCTAAACAAATGCAAGGTGCAGTGGCTTCTACATCTGTCACAACAGCACCTACACCAACAAAGGAGGACGATGCCACCACTATTACATCGTCCGCAACACCTATTGATTCCACTTCGCTCGGACAGATTTCAGAACCGATGAACACACCGGAGGAGGAAGATGATATGTTGGATTATGAGCCTACACCGGTCCGCGACAGTATGGATATCAATATGGTGTATTACTTACCCACTGAATTTCGTGCTATAGATGAAGAAGGGGAAGTGGCTCAGCTAGATTTTGGTCCTAAAAATGCTATATTCGAGAAGCCAAAAGAACCGGTGACACACTTGAAGCCATTGTTCCTTAAAGGTCATATTAATGGATCACCAGTTGCTAGAATGCTTGTCGATGGTGGTGCTGTGGTGAATCTTATGCCATATTCGGTCTTCAAAAAATTGGGGCTGCGTGATGAAGAGTTAATAAAGACCAACATGGTGCTTAATGGATTTGAAGGCAAAGAGAAAACTGAAGCCAAAGATGTAATGTATGTGGAGCTTACGGTGGGAAGCAAAACTTTGGCTACCGCATTCTTTGTCGCCGAGGTGCAAGGTAACTACAATGTGATATTAGGCCACGATTGGGTTCATGCAAACCAATGTGTGCCGTCTACTATGCACCAGTTTTTGATTCAATGGGTGGATGATGAAGTGGAGGTCATTCGTGCGGATAATTCGGCTTGTGTTGCTTTGGCCGATGCATCGGTGGATTGGCAACATCCCAATGCTACTTGCTTGACGGGATGCGACTTATCATAATTTGATTTTCTTAGCGCCACAAAAAGTGGTTTCGTGCCCATTTCTTTAAAGCCAGTTGGTGGTAATCGGCTCCAAGGTATGATGTATTTAAATGGATTTTAACTCAGATTGGTTGCAAAAGCGTCTTGTTGAATATCGGTCCAATGAGAACGATATGTATGAATCTATTGAGGAGTTAGATGATATGGATAAATTAGGACAAGGTTTTACGTCGGCCGATCCATTAGAAGAGATAGACATAGGAGATGGTTCAATTCCTAGGCCGACATTTGTAAGCGAAAATTTAAGAGCCGATCATAAAGCTAAGTTGATCGAGCTTTTGAAAGAATATGTTTGTTGCTTTGCATGGGAATATCATGAGATGCCAGGTTTAAGCCGAGAGCTAGTGGAGCATCGGTTACCTATAAAGGCTGGTTTTAGACCATACAAGCAATCGGCCAGAAAGTTTAATCCAAAAACATATGACTGGATCAAGGAAGAGAACGGTCGTTTGCTTAAAGCTAATTTTATTAGACCTTGCAGGTATGCCGAGTGGATTTCTAAAATTGTACCAGTAGAGAAGAAAGGCTCCGGCAAGTTGAGGGTGTGCATTGATTTCAGAGATTTGAATAGAGCTGCACCTAAAGATGAGTATCCCATGCCAATAGCCGATATGCTTATTAATGATGCTTCTGGACATAAGGTCATTAGCTTTCTTGATGGTAATGCGGGGTATAACCAGATTTTTATGGCCGAAGAGGACATGTCCAAAACGGCTTTTCGATGTCCTGGTTTCCTTGGTTTATTTGAGTGGACAGTGATGACCTTTGGATTAAAAAATGCCGTTGCCACGTATCAAAGGGCTATGAATTTAATTTTTCATGATTTACTTGGCGTTATACTTGAAGTTTATATTGATGATATTGTTGTCAAATCGGATGCTTTCGAATCTCATCTAGCCGATTTGCGTTTAGCTTTTGAAAGAATGAAAAAATATGGACTGAAGATGAATCCTTTGAAGTGTGCATTCGGCGTGTCGGCTGGAAAGTTTTTGGGTTTCATTATTCATGAAGACGGCATAGAGATTGATCCCAAAAAGATAGAGGCCATACAGAAAGTGGAGGCTCCAACATGCAAGAGAGATATGTAAAAGTTCCTTGGCAAGGTCAATTATTTGAGAAGGTTCATAGCTAATCTGTCAGGGAAAGTTGATGCATTTACTCCTATCCTTCGGTTAGAGAACGATGTTGATTTCACTTGGGGGGCAAAACAGCAAGAAGCATTTGATATGATCAAGAACTATTTGTGCACTCCTCCGGTGATGAAAGCGCCCAAGCATAGGGAACCCTTTAAGCTTTACATTGCAGCAGAAGAAGGTGTTATGGGTGTTGTTTCGACTCAAGAAACCGAAGGAAAAGAGCATGCTATTACATATTTGAGCAGGCGTTTATTGGACGCCGAGACAAGGTATACATTTATTGAAAAACTATGCCTATGCTTATATTATGCTTGCACAAAATTGAGACATCATTTAGTACCGAGTGCTTGCATAGTAGCTTGTCAAACCGATGTCATTAAATACATGTTGCATAGGCCAATTCTTAGTGGTAGAATTGGCAAGTGGGCTTATGCTTTGATTGAATATGATTTGGCTTATGAATCTCTAAAATCCATGAAAGGCCAAATCGTTGCTAATTTTATTGTTGAGCATCGGATTAATGACAAGCATGATGTTGATATAAACCTTGTTTCATTAGTACCTTGGAGATTATATTTTGATGGTTCAGTTTGTAGCAATGGCCAAGGTGTTGGTATTGTTTATATATCTCCTCATGGTGCTGTTTTTGAAGCCTCATGCCGTTTAGAATATTTTTTCACAAATAATCAAGCCGAATATGAAGCATTGTTGTTCGGCTTAGGGATGTTGCTTGCCATAGGTGCTACACATATTGAGGCTTTTGGTGATTCGTTATTAGTAGTGCAACAAATATCCAAAGTCTTTCAATGTTTTGATGAATCACTTAATGTTTATCTTGATAAATGTCTAGATATAATTTCTACTTTGGATTATTTTAGCATTGCTCATATATCTAGACATGACAATTGGAGAGCAAATGAGTTGGCACAACAAGCATCTGGCTATCATGTTGATCATGGCATGTTTCATATTTCTCAAAGGCCGATGTCTAGTCTTGCCAACATAGGGTAGGCCGAACCGGAGCCCACCATTTCGGCCACTAATGAAATATTCAATGCAGGAGAAAATCAAGACTGGAGGAAACCCATCATTGATTATTTGTGTGATCCTAGTAGAAGGGTGGACAAGGCTGTTCCGCGTATGACTTTTAAATATACGATGAGGGATGATGACCTTTATCGCCGAACAGTTGACGATGTTCTTTTAAAGTGCTTGGACGAGGACCAAGCAAGAGTTGCTATGGGAGAGGTACATGAAGGCATTTGTGGCACTCATCAGTCGGCTCCCAAGATGAAGTGGTTATTGCGACGTGCTGGGTTTTATTGGCCGACTATGATTAATGATTGCTTCAGATATTATAAAGGGTGTGAAGCTTGTAAAAAATTTGGTGATATTCAATTGGCTCCTGCTGCTATGTTACATCCTATTGTCAAACCGTGGCCTTTCAGAGGATGGGGTTTAGACTTTATTAGAGAAATTCACCCGTCTTCCTCAAAGGGGCATCGGTTCGTATTGGTGGCAATCGATTATTTCACTAAATGGTCTGAGGCAGTACCTCTCAAGAACATGACACATACAGAGGTAATCCAATTCATAACTGAGCACATTATTCATAGATTTGGCATTCCCCAAACATTAACTATAGATCAAGGTTCATCTTTCATGTCACACCAAGTCAGAGAATTTGCCGAATCTTATAACATAAAGTTGCTCAATTCCTCTCTGTATTATGCCCAAGCTAATGGATAAGCTGAGTCCAGCAATAAAATTTTAATCAAGCTTATCAAGAAGAAGATTGAGGACAATCCGAGAAGATGGCATGAGTTGTTGTCTAAAGCTTTGTGGGCACATAGGATCTCAAGGCATGGTGCTACGAAGGTGACTCCATATGAGCTAGTATATGGTCAAGAGGCTGTTTTACCGGTGGAAGTAAATTTGAATGCTTTGAGAATAGCCAAACAAAATGATTTATCGGCAATAGACTTTTATAACTTGATGATGGACAATATTGATGAGGTTGCCGATAAACATTTGGCTGCTTTAAAGGCCATAGAGAGAGACAAGTTGAGGGTGGCAAGAGCTTACAATAAGAAAGTTAAGTTGAAGAATTTTTAAGTTGGCGATCTCGTTTGGAAAGTGATTCTACCGATTGGTTCAAGAGATAGAAAATTCGGGAAGTGGTCTCCGAGTTGGGAAGGTCATTTTAGGATTACAATAGTAGTTCCTGGAAACTCTTATTTGGTGGAATCTGTACAATGGGCATTGTTACCTAGAGCTCTCAATGGCAAGTACTTGAAGAAATACCACCCAAGTGTGTGGCAAGAAGCCTAAGTAGGCAATAGCCGATATATGATTATCGCCCTTAGCACAAACATGGCCGATACATAATTATCGCCCTGGGATATATAAATGGCCGATGGAGTGTTGACATCGTCCTTAGAACAAATACCGTGCAAATTATTTTTCAACATGCAAGCTTTGCCGAAAAACAGGGGGGCATGTGTTGACATCAGATTTTGGCACGGCATAAAAAGAAAATGAGGTGGTCTCGAGTGAAAGGGTTTTCAGCGTGAAAAGTTTCATGTCGCCGAGTGGAACAACTTTGATGTTTAGGTTATCATCGTCCAACCCCATCTTAGGGGCCGAAACTGTGCTCCGAGTGGCAGAATTTAGTGTTTCGAGTACTTTTCGGCCGGTTACGTATTCAAGACGACCTCAGCTGAAGGAGCACTCTATATGGATTGTCTTCGTCTCGTCGAGGCGATCGATTTTCATATATAAATCATCTCAATCTGAGTTCGTATGCAAAAGTTAGAGACAATACACTACAGACTGAACCTAAACGAAAATATGGCGTGAGGTACCAAACACCCTGTCTGATGGGTCGCGCGAGTCATTTGGCCATCAAGATGGCCTTGAATCGAAAAACCTTCAACACGAAAAAGCTTCGTATCGTCGAGCCGATTGATTTTCATATATAAATTGTCTCAATCCGAGGTCGTATGCGACCTGGAGAGGCAAATCAAGATCAGGCTATATTTTCAGTCGAGAAATCCGAGTAAAAAGCTTGCCAGCAAAAGGAAAAGCTTGCCGGCGTGGAAAGCTTGCCGGTGTGAAAGTTTGCCGGTGTGAAAGCTTGCCGGGGTGGAAACCTTGCCGGTGTGGAAAGGTTGCCGGGGTGGAAACCTTGCCGGTGTGAAAGCTTGCCGGGGTGGAAACCTTGCCGGTGTGAAAGCTTGCCGGGGTGGAAACCTTGCCGGTGTGGAAAGCTTGCTGGGGTGGAAAGCTTGCCAGGGTGGAAACCTTGCCAGCGTGGAAAGCTTGCCGGGGTGGAAAGCTTGCCGGGGGTGGAAGCCTTGCCGGCGTGGAAAGCTTGCTGTCAAAGTTAATCCGACCAGAAGTTGGAGATGGGCTCGAAAGATTATTCAGACGACCTCGGATGGAAAAGTGTTCTACACGGAAGTTCCTCGTATCGTCGAAACGGTCAACTTTGCTTTTGGAGTCATCATGATCGGAGATAGTATACGGCCTGCAAAGTTGTTACAAGACTCAGACAGTTCAGAAAACTACATAATTGAATCCGACCCACAGTTAAAGATGGGCACTAAAAGTCCTAAAGACGGCCTTAAAAGGAGAAGTGGCTTGCGTTGTATTATGCAGGTCATCGAGGCGGACAAGTTTGATGTTGAACTCGACTCTATCCGAGTTAGTATGCGATTTCTATAGCCCACGCAAGAAGCAGGATAGAAGTATGGGACAGATCCGAGCCAAATCCGAATTGGACTAGAACTAGGATTTTTTAGGACGTGAATTGATGTAATATTCTTGAAAGGAAAGCCTAGATGAATCCTTTACTTGTATGGGAAGTCTAGCCGCCTCTTATATATGTTTGGGGTGACGGCCGATTGAACAACACACAATCGAACAAATCAATATACTACTTTTTCAGTCTACGTTTTATCCCTCCATCGTTTTTCTCTCTCGTTCTTCGCTGTTCCTCGAGTTTGAGAGCTGCGAATCCCGAGGCTCTAGGGGCGAGCGAATCGACCTAGGGCAGCCCATAGCCGTCGCACTCCCTGATGAGGTCCCTCCCGGGCGTGTGGGGTTTCGGGTCTGAAAAGCGCCCGCCGACTATCTTGCGTATCGCGCTGTCGGTCGGGTCTCCTTCGACGTGAGTTGCGGTGCATCACCCCCGGCGTCGAGGGTACACGTGACGTGTTCGTGTGTCAACATATATGAAAACCAAAGGTGCTACTTTGAAGCACAAGTGTGGTAAGAGGATAGTGATGCACCTCCTCTCTTTTTCTCTCTCATTCCTTTTTGATGGGCTCCTTTTGCCTCTTTTTTCATCCTCACAGGTAGGGGCCCACCCTAATAATGCATCACACTTTATTTTAATTACAGCTCATAAACATGAACAATTATGATGATTGAAAATGAATGCCTATGGTAGTGTACCAGGATGTGTAATGATCTAGCGTAACATGTATTATAAGGATGAATGGTGTCTTTGCCACAAAATATCATATCAGCTCTATATGATCATGCAAAGCAAAATGGCAATGAATGCCCAAGTCATATGATGAATAGTAACAATTGAAGCGGAGGAGAAAAAGTGACAGTAGTATCCTCTACCTATCCCGTATCTGCCAATTCGATGGGGGAATAACGGAGACCACCCATTGACCGCATCCTCGGGGAAACCCTTAATCATCATTTCCATAACATGCTGGGGGAGGGAATGGTGGCAGCGTGCGTGATACAATTGACTACACGTAGCATCGTATACTGTACCAGGCTCCGCCCACAAATAAATACATGATAAGTGGCTTAAGTATCCGTAGAACGTGCAGGTAGTAATGATTTTGAACGCCTCGAGAACGCCCTTTTCCTCAAGCGCCACCCCTTATTTTATTCGTTGTTTTCACTACAAAAAAGGCACATCCGTGACATTATGGCCCGAACAAAAACTTTTTCTGTCATGGTTATGACACTTCTATGACGATAGTTGTGACAAAAACACATATCATCACAGATGTAGTGGGCTCCTACTTCTATGACAAAAAATCATGACAGAAATTGGGCTTTTCGTCCTGGGCGGGCCGGAGACGCACCTGCATGACATTCTTTGCACCGTCCTTGACATAAAAAATCATGGTAGAAGTGAGGGCGAGAAAATTTTCGCGGAGTTCCTGGTTACGGTGGGTGGTCGGGACCGAGCGATGCACTGTGGTTTGTGTGTTTCTCTCGTATGTAGGTGTGTGTGTGTGTGTTGGCTCTAGCTGAACCCGAGGGAGGCGTTCGCTTACTGAACCCAAGCGATTGCACTAGCTACGTTACTGAACCATAGCGATCGATCCCTTGGCTGTTAACTGAATCTGAGCGATTCCTTCGCTGCTGACTGAACCCGAGCGATTACTTCGCTGCTGCTAACTGAACCTGAGCGATCGATCGCTGCTGCTGCTTACTAAAGCCGATCGAGCCCCCGTGCGAGACGCAGCCAGCCGGTGTGTTGGGTTTCCTCTTGATGAACAATGATCGTTGCTACCACGTGCGCGATACTTAGAACGAGTCGAGACGTGGTGAGTCGAGCCAGTTGTGGTTGGCTATGGATGAACAGTTCTTGATGGGGGTTGGATGAACAGGACCCCGTTGTAGTAGGCGGTTGCCACTGGATGAATAGGACCCCGAGGACGCCGCTGCACCCTAGCCGGTTGGGGGTGTATGAACAGGATCTCGTGGAGGCTGGATGAACAATAGCCGGTGGAGGCTGGATGCATATTAGCCCGTGGATAAACAGTAGCTGGTGGAGGCTGGAGGAAGTCGACGGTGAATGAACAGTAGCCCATGGAGGCTGGAGCGAGGCAGTAGATGGTGGATGAACAGAACCCCGTTTCGACCGTAGGCGCTCGAACAGAAGTTCGTTTCCTCTGTTTTGTGGTACGCCACACCCCTCCCGATCAATAGGACCCTATTTCGACCGTAGGCACTCAAACACAAGTCTGTTTCCTCCATTTTGCGGTTACGCGGTTGAACATAAGGCCGTTTCCTCCGTTCTGCGGTACGCCAGACCTCGTTTCAGCTGTTCCATCCAAGTCGGTTGGCTCATGATGAACAGGACGTATTCTGACCTAGTCGGTTACCTCCCGATGAACACGACGCTGTTTCCTCCTGTTACGACCCAGCCGGTTAGCTGCCGGTGAACATGAAGACATCGCTGTACGTGTTAGAGACTCCGCCCGTATGTACGTACGTAGCCGTATTTACTTTCTTACAGCATGACTGTACATACGTGTACACGATATAGACGGGACTGTGTGACATGCTATGTCGGCACCTCTACTTCAACACGTGTCGCTCCTTACTCGGCCACGGTTCATCGCTGTAGAGAGACCGATCGACCGCTATATATGTACATGTTCGCGACCAGACAGATAACGCTACCTACGCTTCGACCTGGTGGGTCCTAGCTGTCAGGGGGTAAGAAGGCACTTCCTTCCATGCGAAGATGTAGCTAGTGGGTCCCAGCTGTCAGGGGGGAAATGTTTTTTTCGTGAAATATAGAGGCCCTTCCGGTGGGTTCCTGCTGTCAGGTGGAGGGATCATTATTTTGCGAGTAATAAGGAGGCACTTCCTTGCGTGTGGCCATGGACCCAGCTGTCAGCCTCTCCATGTACAGTCCTCTTCCGATGGATGTCGTTCGTTGACCATGTTGACCACGTTGCGCCAAGAGCACCAAGGCGGTAGACGACGGCGAGGCCTAGGAAGGGAATGACACGGAGTTGGGGAAGACTCGGCAATTGTTTCCCACGCAGAGGGGAGTACGAGGGTTTACTGGTTCGTCTGCCGTGACCGGAGAATAACACCAGGTGTGGGTGAGTAGAGGGATGGGCAGGCTAACGATGGGAGTAGGGTGGGGCGGTGAGGCATGTGCGGCAGCACAGCCGTCCACGGGAGGCAGGAGCAGGCAGTCCCGCCGGCGCTAGTTTGGGCGGCTGGAGCAGGAAGACCAGAGGTTGAAGAAGCACGACAGCCGTTGGATGGACATCGTATGGTCACTGCAGCTAGAATCATTTATATTGACTAAGTTGACAAAGCCCTGTGTCCGCGTCAACTTCGTAGGCCCACAAGTCAGCCTCCAAATATGATGGGTCCCAGCTAGCTGGGGGAGTAATCATTTTTTTGTGTGTAATAAGGAGGCACTTCCTTCCGTGCGAAGATATAGCTGGTGGGTCCAAACTGTCAGTGGGAGGAACATATTTTTCACGAAATACAGAGGCCCTTCCGGTGGGTCCCTGCTGTCAGGTGGAGGAATCATTATTTTACGCGTAATAAGGAGGCACTTCCTTGCGTGCGGCCGTGGACCGAGCTGTCAGCCTCTCCACATACAGTCCTCTTCCGATGGATGTCGTTCGTTGACCATGTTGACCACGCCGTGCCGAGAGCACCAAGGCGGTGGACGACGGCGAGGCCTAGGAAGGGAACGACACGGAGCCGGGGAAGACTCGGCAGTTGTTTCCCACGCGGAGGGGAGTACTAGGGTTTACTGGTTCGTCTACCGTCGCCGGAGAATAACAACAGGTGTGAGTGAGTAGAGGGATGGTCAGGTTAGCGCTGGGATTAGGGCAGAGCGTTGAGGCCTGCACGGTAGCACAACCGACCACGGGAGGCGGGAGCAGGCAGTCCCGTCAGCGCTGGTTTGGGCGGCTGGAGCAGGAATATCAGAGATTGAAGAAGCACAACGATCGTTGGATGGACATCCAATAGTCACTGTTTTCGTGTGTTCACTAAGTTGACACGGCCTTGCGTGCGCGTCTACCTTTTTTTTAGGAAAGCGTACGTGTCAACCTAGTAGGCCCACAAGTTAGCTTCAAATATGTGGAAAACAGCATACAACCCATCTGCCATTATTTCTAATAAATTTACAGCCCATCGGCTAATCTTAAAGATTTATTTGAAGCACATATTCTTTTTGTTTGCATTGCAGTCCATATTCTGACCACGGTTAAAAAATTCAATGAATTTTTCATATTTCGATGCGGTCCTAACTGTTTTTAATCCCGAAATTTCGAATCACGTTCAAACTAATTTTGAAAAAAAATATATCAATTTAAAATCTAACATAATTTTTCCCGCAAAAAAACAAATAAATTCAAAATCTCGAAATCTAAAAAAACGATATTTAAAACTAATTGCCGGTTTGCTGTGTTTTTAAAATTTACATCCCATTTCTTACTACTTATAGCCCATTTTCTGGGCAAGCGAATACATTGCTCTCATATTAAAAGATTTGCAGCCCAGTAGGGCTAATAGAAGCAAGTAGGCCTCTGTTGGGTATTCTTTAAAAAAGTAGAACTGGGCTAGCCATATTCAGAAAGGAAAAAACACAAATGAGCTCATCATGTGGTAAACATAAAATAAAAGCCTGGGCTAGACGGGCCACAACCCCCGCACAGCCCCGTTGTTACCCTGCTCCGTCTCTAAAACTAGTAAATAACAACTGCGCGACCTGCTGGGTCCCTGGTGTCAGCCGCTTGTTGTGTAATTCTCTCGTTTATTGACTACGTTGACAATAGCGTTGATACGACCAGGTGTACTATAAATACCAAGGTCGTTGATGTTTCGCCTAAAGCCGGTGTTGTTAAAAAATACACTGCATACACACCGGAGTATGTACGACCAAGTCACGAAGATGAACATGCAATAGTAAATGGTATGGTCATGCACACTGATGTGTTGGAGACCATGTACATAGAGGAGAAGAAGAAACACGTTCAAGTTGAGATGATAGTTTCTGCTGGGATAGACGTGCATGCATCAGGAGTAAATGGATATTGTAACTATTTTGGTAAGAGACGTGTTAGAGAAGGCCTCAAGGAATCCATGTACGATTTTGACCATTTACTTGCCAGGATTATTTGCTACGTCAAGATAATTAAAACAAGAGGATTATTTACGTTCCTTTTCCTTCCTAGCAAGGAAAAGATCAACGGGAGGATGCTACTTATCCGGAAACTATTCAGCTTGAAGGATGTTGGGTGGGGCCTGCCAGCACAAGGACACAAGTCAGCAACGCATGCACCAGAAATAGTAGTTTTTGTTTTCCTAAATACTAGATCAAGTCGGCTTAGCTTATGCCTAACGTGTTATCTCTTTTTTTAAGTACGTACATGTGCTTGCTTTCCAAGCTAGTTTGGACGTCTCACTATTATATAAAGTCAATCGAGTCCTTTGTAAAGTTCAGGTTATTTTATAAAACAGACACAATGTGCTTTTAAGGGTAGACTCCCGTATCATGTTTTGGAGGGATTTTTAGAAAACCTTTGCGTTGCAATTTCTTTGTAGAAATTGTTTTTACGCGTGAGTACCGTCGTCAATATTGGTTTTCTCGTGCCGGACCGTACGGTTCAATCCCTCTACTTCGCATACATCGCGTGCGCGGGCGAGAGGTTACTATTGTTGAAGGAGGAGTGATGTGAAAGATCGGGCCGCAATAACTGATCGGATCTCGCCATTGAGGTTCGGTTCACATCAGGCATGAGACCCAGATGTCAAACCATTAGGAGGAACCATTTTTTGGCTTGTAATAATAAGGAACTTGCTTGCGTACTGCCATGACCCTGGTGGGTCCTTACTGTCATCCTCTACACATACAGTCATCTCCTTATTCCTGTCGGTTGTTGACCATGTTGACAACGCCAGACGGCGGCGCACCATGCACGGCAAGCGAACCAAGTTAGAGGACGACGACGAGGCCTCAGACGGGAATGAACAGGAGCTGTGGAAGATGCGGCGGTGTAGTCGTAGGCGGAGGGGAGTACGAGCAACTGGTTCGAGTGCGGGTGCGGGTTGGGCTGACATCGCCGGAGAATAACATGACATGTGTGGGAATAGAGGGATGGACTGGCCAATGTTTGAGTGTACGGTAGGGCGGCAGGCGGGACCGACGGGGTGGTTTGGTTTGAGCGGCTGGAGGAAGAAGACAAGAGATAGAAGATACACGACAGATGTTAGATGTCAATCCAACGGCTGGTAGGCATAATCGTATGTTGACTAAGTCGACATCACCTTGGATAGACTTTTTCCTCGTGGGTCCCAAATATCAAAATCCAAATCTGTCATGGCCATGCAGCCTTTCTTATGAAAAATTTCAGCCCATTTGGTGTGCTAGTTCAAAATAAGTTTGTGGGTGCTATGGGGGGCTAATCACTTGGGTTCTGTAATGCACAGTGAGCTCAAGCAGCCGACGAGAGTGCTGTTATTTCCCTTGGTTGGGATTTGTTACAACATTTTTCTCTTAATTAAACGAATGGCAAGCCATTTGCCTTGTTTCAAAGAAAATATGACAGTCACAACCGAGTTGAGAAGAGCAACAACATCTAACTCCAGCTTACAAACTGTGCAAAAGCACGAGGGTTAATTGTTCATCGGATTTACACAAAACCAAGGTTGAAAAGGGCAACAACATCTAACTCCAGCATTGTTTTCAGCAGTCATAATCAAATGGATCGGTCAGGTCCATAGAATGAACATTCTGAGTCGTAAAATTTACTGGATAATGACCACAAGATGTTGTAAATAGAAGCCCGGCACGTTTAGAAGCCCTTTTGTCCACCTGAAACTCCATTTTTTGCTCTTCGACATACCCATCTGTCAAAACCATGCTACTGATAAACTTAAGCCTGATGGACAAAAGTAACCTCGCATTCAGCAGGAAGAATGTGACAAATCTAGTGTTTGCATGGTTGGCTACATATCGTTCCAACTTTATTGTCTTCAATCGAATGTCATGAGAACTGAGAAAATCCCGGTGCTTACGAAACCACCGATTGGTTATACCTTTCTTACCCCGTCCTGTTGCCTAAATAGACATGAAGATTGAAAACAGTTAAGGTCTAAAAAAAGAGTGTCGAAAGAGCAACAATTGAACGGTTAATTCTAGTACACTATATGCGGGCTTCCAATGTGCGTGAAATTATTACCTTTACATGCAACTTCTCCAGACATGGAAAGCATTCCAGCAAGCCAATAATCTTGTTCAGATCAAAACTATTCATATGGATATATAATATCTTGACATAATACAACACCATTGATAGGCTACCCATGGACAAACTCTTCATTGATCATAGAACATAATATTAGTACAAAAAGTGTACTCCAAGATGACATAGAACTTATGGGCAAAAATTTAAAATGCAACTTATGATTACAAGTGTAGATGATAATATACAGTACCTGAAGAACTATGGAGCCAAACACCATCTTGAAATGAGCACAGAGATCATGTATTACACCCAAGGTCTCCAGTTTAGGCGTAGAGACGACAATTATTTGCGACGGTGAATAACGAGAATCAAGGATCAACCTTTGAAGTGAAGGGCTCCCTTCCGTCAAAAGAAATTCCAATTCTTACAAGGTTAGGCGACTTTATTTGGAGACAACCGATTCTAACTGTCAAAACAAGCACCAAGCACTCCAGGGCAGGGCAACTGGAGTGGATGATGCTGTGCAATGAGGCCTCCAACATACGAACCCGCACAAGTGAAAGTTTTTTGAGAAGTGGGAGTCGAAGCTTTTGGACCAGATTGTCTGGTAGGTTGCACAACACAAAGGTGGCAGTGTGGAGAGAGGAGGAAAACCGCGAGATGGACATTGGTGCTGAGGGCACAAGTACATGGCGTTCGTTATGTGGTATGTGATTTATAGGGGAATAGTAGAACTCAAGCAACTGTAGTTTTGTGAAATCAGGGGATTTCAGCTAGGCGGCCACCGTGTAGGGCATGCACAGGTAGCAAGCCGGGATGCATAGGCCTTGAACGGAGCCCTGGTGGGAGGAGATGATTGCTCCGGGGAGTTCAAAATCATTAAAGAGAGATAGGCCACGATGGTCGAGATTAAGAGGCGCGACGCGCCATAGAGAGCGCCACCGACGTGCGAGTACTTGGGTGCGACAGCCATCCTTGGTGGGGAGAAGGGAGATGATATCCCCAAGGATGGCGTCTGGGAGATCTTCTACTTCTTGAGCTTGCGTTGGTTTTTCCCTTGAAGGGGAAAGGGTGATGCAGCAAAGTAGAGATAAGTATTTCCCTCAGTTTGAGAACCAAGGTATCAATCCAGTAGGAGGAACACACAAGTCACCAATGGTTCCACCTACAAAAACAAACAAATACTTGCACCCAACGAGATAAAGGGGTTGTCAATCCCTTCACGGTTACTTGCAAGGATGAGATCTGACAGAGATAGGTATAAAAGATAAATAAAAGTGCAAAACAAAGTAAAAGTAAATAAATTGCAGCAAGGTATTTTTGGGTTTTTGGTTTTATAGATCTGAAAATAATATGATAAAAATAGACCTGGGGGCCATAGTTTTCACTAGAGGCTTCTCTCTTGAAAGAACGCATGCGGTGGGTAAACAAATTACTGTTGAGCATTGATAGAAAAGCACAAAGTTATGACGATATCTAAGGCAATGATCATGAATATAGGCATCACGTCCGTGACAAGTAGACCGGCTCCTGCCTGCATCTACTACTATTACTCCATACATCGACCGCTATCCAGCATGCATCTATTGTATTAAGTTAACAAGAACGGAGTAATGCCTTAAGCAAGATGACATGATGTAGAGGGATAGATCCAATCAATATGGTATAAACCCCATCTTTTTATCCTTAATGGCAACAATACAAATACGTGCCTCACCTCCCCTTCTGTCACTGGGTGAGGACACCGCAATATTGAACCCAAAACAAAGCAGCTCTCCCATTGCAAGATAAATCAATCTAGTTGGCCAAACCAAATCAATAGATCGGAGAGAAATACAAAGCTATCTTAATCATGCATAAAAGACTTCAGAGAAGACTCAAATAATATTCATATATAATCTGATCATAAATCAACAATTCATCGGATCTCAACAAACGCACCGCAAAAGAAGATTACATCGAATAGAACTCCAAGAACATCGAGGAGAACATTGTATTGAAGATCAAAGAGAGAGAAGAGGCCATCTAGCTACTAGCTATGGACCCGCAGGTCTATGGTAAACTACTCACACATCATCGGAAGGGAAGCAAGGTTGATGTAGAGGCCTTCCGTTATCGAATCCCCCTCCGGCAGAGTACCGGAACAGGTCCCCAGATGGGATCTCACGAGGACAGAAACTTGCGGTGGGGGAAAAGTATTTTTGGTGTGCCCTCTGGTATACGGGGAATATTTGGGTATTTATGGAGTTGGAATTAGGGTTAGGGGAGCTACGAGGGCCCCACAAGCTTGGGAGACGCCCCCCTAGGGCGCGACCTCCAAGCTTGTGGCCCACTCGTGGCTCTTCTGGCCTCCTCCCAAAGCTTCATAGGTGTCTTCTGGTCGAAGAAAAATCGTCAAAATGTTTCGTTCTGTTTGGACTCCGTTTGGTATTGATTTTCTGTAAAAGACAAACAGAAGGAAAAAACAACAACTGGCACTGGGCACTAGGTTAATAGGTTAGTCCCAAAAAAATAATATAAAATAGCATAATAATGCATATAAAACATCCAAGATGGATAATATATGTAACACCCCCAGTGGTTAGCCACAGTAATCCCATTTTGATAATGCCAAGTCAGCATGATTAACAGTGCATGATCATCATTTGCATCATAATGCTTTTGAACTCCTAAGTCAAAATTCAAATTTAAATGAAAGTGGAAAATAAAAGTTGTCCAACATAAAAACTAAATTGTTCATTAAATGGCAAATATTCCAGAGACTATTCTAAAATTGTAACCAACATCATTGGAGTTGGGTAAGTGACTCAAACAACTTAAAACAGTGGCTGAAAATAACATTTAGTAACCTTTTAATTTATTTAAAACAAATATGAAATGATGTTTTGCACAAACTAGTTTTTGGTGTTAGGGTATAAAGCACTGGTATTTATGGACTAGGTCTCCCTTTTTACAAAAAAACATTTGGGGCCTAAACAATTAACAGAATAGAAAAGAAAAGAGAAAACAGAAAATAAAAAGGAAGGTAGAAAAATGCTACTGTGCACTCCAGCCCAGTAGAGCCACAGTGCGGCCCGACCCATCATCCCCGGCCTTTCTCCCACCTCTCGCTACTGCTCCTCCCCCTCGCGCGCTGTCGCCTCCACCGCACTCGCCGCCCTGGCCCCCCTGCCCCTGCTTGACAGCGGCCACCGCGGCCAGCGAGGGGATAAGGGCGAGTCCCCGTTCCCTCCCCCTGGTCACCGCACCACTTCTTTCCCTTCTCCCAGCGCTCTCTCTCTCTTTTCCCCTCTCTGCTACCGCAACTGGGCGCCGTCGTCGCCGCACCGCTGCTTCACCGCGGCCACCGGCCTCCTCGAGCCGCCGTTTGCTGTTCAGAAGCTGCGCCTCGCTGTCCTGGACCTCCTCGTCGACGCGCACGAGCCGGAGCGACCTCGAGCCGCCGCCAACGGTCTTCTTCCCCCTTCGGTCGCCGCCGTCTTCCTCGACTCCGGCAGCGCCACGGTAGCTCCTAAGCCTCCGACGGCCTTTCTTGTGCCGCTAGGTGATCCAATCCAGCTCTCTCCGCGCTCCCCTATACTTCTGCACCTTCATAGCCGCCACGCCATGGCCGCCCGAACCGAGCTCCGCCGTCGAGCTCGGGGCCGTCGCAACCGTGGTCGTCACGAACCACCGAGCCCGCTGTCGCGTTCGTGATGCCAAGCAGATGCCGTAGGGGTAGAGCGCTAGCTGTTTTTGCCTCTGCAATGCCGCACGCGAGTTCGCCGGGTTTCGGCTTCCGCCTAATCTCGACGCCGGCGTATTTTCCGGCCACTTCCGGTCATTCCAAGACCGTAGATCGACTCGGGGCGAAGCGGCCGTTCGAACGCAACTTAAATCGCGTAAAAGGGTGCAGCTTAGCCGTTTTCCGAAGCTCTCCGGCGAAGACGCCGCCGAGCGAGCTCGCCGGAGCCTCACCGCCGGTCGGTTCCGACGTGGCACGCGGGCCCCAGCCCCAGTGTCACTGCCCGTGGGCCCACCTGGCCCCGGTTGACCAGGGTCAACGCTGACTGGGCGGGCCCTGAGTCTATGACATGTGGGTCCTGCCGTTTAAAATGATTTTATTAAATAAATATTCGGTTAATTAATTAGATTGATTAATTAAAACACGAATAACCCACTGACCAGTAGGCCGCACCTGCTAATTAACCTAATTAACTTAATCTGACTCTGTTTAATTAATTGAGCCACTGACATGTGGGCCCCACATGTCAGTTTGACTCTGGTCAGCCAGAGTTGACTGCCGACGTCACCATTATGTCATGCTGACGTCACCAAACACTCTTTTGGATAATTCGAATTTAAATAATTAAAACAATTCCAGAAATTAATAAAAACTTTAGAAAATCATATCTTTTAATCCGTAACTCTGATCGAAAAACTTTGTACATGAA
Organism: Thinopyrum elongatum; assembly: GCA_011799875.1. Classification (NCBI taxonomy): domain Eukaryota; kingdom Viridiplantae; phylum Streptophyta; class Magnoliopsida; order Poales; family Poaceae; genus Thinopyrum; species Thinopyrum elongatum. Next base: position 228,579,498 of record CM022297.1, read on the forward strand.
AGTTGCTCAGAACGACGAGACGAATCCGAAAACGCGGTCCGTTCGTCCGCCACAAGTTCCTAACTATCCGAACATGGAACCGTCCCCCTCCGGATCGTCTGTCCGATAATTCCAAAGACCCAGGAAATATCGTCAGATATTCTTCCGCTCCGTCTGATACTTGTAGTACTGCGTTAGACTACCCCTAGCACCGTGTATCGTATTTGTCATGCTCATGTTTGCTCTATATTTATACTGTTTCCTCCCCCTCTTCTCTCTCGGTAGCCCCCGACACCGACGTCGTCCCCGAGACCGACGCAGCTCCGGAGCCCGAAGACAGCCTTGACAACCTTGCCCTTGCCGCCGAGCAACCAGGCAAGCCCCCCCTTTTGATCATCCCGATATCGCCCATTCTAATTTCCCATGCTTGCATTAGAATTGCTGCTGCTACTGCTTTACCTATTCTGATGCATAGCCTGTTTATTGTAACCTGCTATTGATAATTACCTGCATATCCTAAACTGCTTAGTATAGGCTGGGTAGAGACCTATCAGTGACCCCACTTATCCTGATTGCCCCACTGGATTATCAGAAGACCCGATCAACGGGATTGAAGACCAGGCCCCGACACCGCACATCACCCCCCTTAGCTGTAACGACACTGCAACGTTACTATCGAGTGCCTAGGGTGATACCTCGTGTAGCACTTCTGATGTTAACTCTGTAGAGTAGCTATTCGGTCATGGTCATCGAGGGTGATTCCTCCTTCACCGCTTCCGATAACGACGCCGTCGTACAACACCTCAAGTGTGAACCAAGTGAGGGTGATTCCTCCGAGCTCACCTTGACGATTACATCGAGTAGGAATCCAACGAGGGTGATACCTCGGATTCCCCTGATGTTATGGACACACGGATACTTGGACTTTACACTGTTACTTGGAAAGGCGGGTCGACCCTGAGGGGTACCCGCATGCGCCTAAGTGGCGAGTGTTGTGAAGACGGGTGCCAGTGTGGTGCCCGAGTGATGAATACGAGGCGCGGCCGGGCATTCTTAACCCTTGCAGCAAGTCCTCGAGACGGGGCGACGGGGTCACATCTTTCGTGAGTCTCTGCTTGTTACCGCAAGCCCTAGTCCATTAACGATTTGGATATTTGATCCGAGCAGGCCTCTGGTCTGATAGCACTAACCATCACGTGGGCATAGTATGGGCGTTCTGCATCGTAGCATCAGCCGAAAGCTCTGTCAGACATCTAGTTCAGCCTTGCGGCCGGGACGAACCGGCGCCCCCTGGTGCCTGGCTTCCCCCTGCACGCAATGACTCGGAGTGCATAGGGCGATGGCCCAAGACCTCTGAGCGCTTAGGATGTAGACCGACGGGGACCTCTCTGCTGAGCTCTAGGTAGGGTTGCGATGTGTCGTTTGGCCGAGGCCGGGCATGACCCAGGAAAGTGTGTCCGACCGGAGTTAATCGAGCGTGTTGGGTAAGTTGGTGCACCCCTGCAGGGAAGAACATTTCTATCGATAGCTGGTCCTACGGTAAAGGACACTCGGAGTTGTATCCCGATCGATACAACTAGAACTGGATACCTGTGATGAGACCTGTATTTATGGCTCTGGGATTGCTTCTCGCAGGGAGTCGAGAAGGGATCTCAGGACAAGGTTGATGACTGTATGGCTCTGGGATTGCTTTCTCGCAGGGAGTCGAGAAAGGATCTCTGGGTGAGGATGAGACTTAATGATACTGCTACATTATATTGTATTGTTCTACTCTCTTCTAATGCTGCAAGACCGCTGAAGATGCTAGTCTTCGATAGGACTAGGCCTTCTCTCTATTCTGGCATTTCTGCAGCCCAGTCCACATATACAGCCTCCCTTTGAAAATGTTGCATATGTAGTGTAGCTCCTTGCTTGCTGAGTACTTCTGAGTCCTCACGGTTGCTTTGTTTTCCTTTTCTCCCCATATCAGTTTGTCGTAACAAGATGACGGAGCCCCCGATACAGCTGCCCTGCTGTCGATCGTCTACTACTACTACCCCGAGGATGGATACTACTACGAGTTGACTGTCGACCAGGACTAGGATCGGAGGGTCCCAGGCAGGAGGCCTTCGCCTTTCGATCGTAGTGTTTTATTTTGCCCCGCCTTTCTAAAGGCCCTTCTGTTTCTCTTTTAATATCTGTACTCAAATATCTGATGCTTACGCTGACGCTTGTTCGCAAGCTTATGTATTCGAGCCCTCGAGGCCCCTGGCTTGTAATATAAAGCTTGTATGACTTTATTTATGTTTTAGAGTTGTGTTGTGATATCTTCCCGTGAGTCCTTAGGCTTGATCGTGTGCATTTGCGTGTATGATTAGTGCACGATTGGGCCGGGGCGTCACAAGCTGGTATCAGAGCCGACTGACTGTAGGAACCCCCCTTTCCAACTCCTTGGCCGAAGTTGAGTCTAGTAACTAAAAAACTGTTTTACTAACTTGGCTGTGTGGCTTACGGGCCCACGTCGCCAATTGGGTGGTATTAGGATCTTTTACTCCTTGACCTTTACTCTGGGACTCTGACCTCTCTTCTATTCGGGTTAAAATTTTACTAACTCCAACATCAGGTTCTCGTGATCACATCCACCCGGAGTTCTGAAATATCCCCCCTTGCTTCAAGATTGTGGGCCAGGTTCTGCTTACAGGATCCTTTTATCGAGGGCACCCTGTGTTTCACTTGCAGATTCCTCGCTCCAATAGTTTTCTCCGACGTTGATGTAGCCTTTGCTATGTCTCGTTGTGTACTTCCCTACCGCGTGCCTGCGCGCCGCCTAGATGTCTAGCCCTCCCTTTTCTACTGTCGTAATGCCGGATTGTAACCGTGGCTATGTGTGGATTTTAATGTCTGGTGCGAATATGCTGAATTAGCTATTGCACTTCCTTCTGTTGTACGTGATACTTCATGAATCATTCCATACACATGCAGTTTTCTTGCTAAACTGCCCCTGTTGATTTGGGAGGATGGCTGACGATCCTCCACCTCCACCCTATATTGCCGCAATGATGCAGCAGTTTGAATTGAACCGTCAGCTCAACGAGAGTCTGGTAAGACGTTTGGAACGCAACGAGGCTCGCCAGGAGCCTGGACCGATCTCGCTGCCAGAATTTGTGCGCCTCAATCCGTCCGTTTTCCGCAACTCCACCAATCCTATGGATGCTGATGATTGGCTTCGTGACATCCTGTTTGAAATGGGGTCAGCTAATGTTGCCCCTGACAGTTACGCCACCTTTGCGACATTCCACCTGAAGGGCCCAGCTGCTCAATGGTGGGAAAGCCACAAGGCTATGTTGCCTGCGGAGACTGTAACCACTTGGCAGGAATTTCAGTCAGCTTTTCGTGCATGGTACATTCCTTAAGGTCTGATCGACCAGAAGAAGCAGGAGTTCCGCAAACTCTCACAGGGCACAATGACTGTGGATGAATACCAGAGGAAATTTCTTGAATTGTCCCGCTATGCTGCGGATGACGTCGACACTGACACTCGCAAGCAGGAGAAATTCCGTGAAGGACTACGTACTGATATAAAACTTGCACTTGATGTCCATGATTTCACAGACTTCGCAACGCTTGTCAGCAAATCTTTCCAAGTTGAAACAGCTCTGACTGAGTACCAGGAGTCACTCAAGCGCACTCATGAAGATGGCTCATCCTCGGGTCAGCCTGTTCAGAAACGTCGAGTCTGGATCCCACACAATGTTCATCATCAACCTACTCCAACACCAAGGCCGTCTTATGTTGCACCTCGACTGCCTTCACCGCCGAGACAGCTAACGGTTCATGATGGACCGCCTAATGTTATGGCTTCTCCTTAGGATGCACCACGTCCTCCGGATAGTCGTTCGAAGGGCCATCGAACCCATCGTTGCAGAAATCGTAAGGCCAGGATGTCTGCTATGGACCGAGGCCAGGTTACTCACATCAAAATGGGAGAAGCTCGTGAGTCTCCAAAAATCGTGATGGGAACTCTGTCAGTTAATTCAGTTGCAGCTTCTGTTCTCTTTGATTTCGGGGCATCACATTCCTTTGTGTCTCAACAATTTGCTCAGCGACATGAGCTACCTCTAGAGTTATTGCCCACACCATTAGAGATTATCACTCCCCATTCTAGGTGGCAAACCAAGATGGTAAGTCACAACAATCAGATCAAAATTGAAGGGTTGACGTTCTCTGCTTCCCTTATTGCTCTTGGACCTTCCGACATAGACATCATTCTTGGTATGGACTGGTTGATAGCCCATAATGCTTTGATTGACTATGCTACTAAGACAGTCCAGCTCACACACCCTTCTAGTCAGGTGATCAATTACTCAGCCCGAATAGCTCAAGATGCTGAAAGCCAGATATATGTTCTGAATGCATTGAACGCTTCACCTCTTGAAGGCATCGAGAACATTCCAGTTGTTCGTGATTTTCAAGATGTATTTCCAGAAGAACTTCCAGGAATACCGCCTGTTAGAGCTGTTGAGTTTGTCATCGACTTGAAACCAGGCACAACTCCTATTGCGAAGCGCCCTTATAAGATGCCTCCGCATCATCTTCTCGAACTTAAGGAAGAAATCGACACGTCACTTAAGAAAGGTTTCATCCGCCCCAGTTCCTCTGCTTGGGGAGCACCTTCACTCTTCGTTAAGAAGAAGGATGGAACTAACCGATTGGTTCAGGATTATCGGCCCATTAACCAAGCTACAATCCAGAATAAATATCCGCTTCCTCGGATCAATGAGTAATCCCATTTTGATAATGCCAAGTCAGCATGATTAACAGTGCATGATCATCATTTGCATCATAATGCTTTTCAACTCCTAAGTCAAAATTCAAATTTAAATGAAAGTGGAAAATAAAAGTTGTCCAACATAAAAACTAAATTGTTCATTAAATGGCAAATATTCCAGAGACTATTCTAAAATTGTAACCAACATCATTGGAGTTGGGTAAGTGACTCAAACAACTTAAAACAGTGGCTGAAAATAACATTTAGTAACCTTTTAATTTATTTAAAATAAATATGAAATGATGTTTTGCCCAAACTAGTTTTTGGTGTTAGGGTATAAAGCACTGGTATTTATGGACTAGGTCTCCCTTTTTACAAAAAACCATTTGGGGCCTAAACAATTAACAGAATAGAAAAGAAAAGAGAAAACAGAAAATAAAAAGGAAAGTAGAAAAATGCTACTGTGCACTCCAGCCCAGTAGAGCCACAGTGCGGCCCGACCCATCATCCCCGGCCTTTCTCCCACCTCTCACTACTGCTCCTCCCCCTCGCGCGCTGTCGCCTCCGCCGCACTCGCCGCCCTGGCCCCCCTGCCCCTGCTCGACAGCGGCCACCGCGGCCAGCGAGGGGATAAGGACGAGTCCCCGTTCCCTCCCCCTGGTCACCGCACCACTTCTTTCCCTTCTCCCAGCGCTCTCTCTCTCTTTTCCCCTCTCTGCTACCGCAACTGGGCGCCGTCGTCACCGCACCGCTGCTTCACCGCGGCCACCGGCCTCTTCGAGCCGCCGTTTGCTGTTCAGAAGCTGCGCCTCGCTGTCCTGGACCTCCTCGTCGACGCGCACGAGCCGGAGCGACCTCGAGCCTCCGCCAACGGTCTTCTTCCCCCTTCGGTCGCCGCCGTCTTCCTCGACTCCGGCAGCGCCACGGCAGCTCCTAAGCCTCCGACGGCCTTTCTTGTGCCGCTAGGTGATCCAATCCTGCTCTCTCCGCGCTCCCCTATACTTCTGCGCCTTCATAGCCGCCACGCCATGGCCGCCCGAACCGAGCTCCGCCGTCGAGCTCGGGGCCGTCGCAACCGTGGTCGTCACGAACCACCGAGCCCGCTGTCGCGTTCGTGATGCCAAGCAGATGCCGTAGGGGTAAAGCGCTGGCTGTTTTTGCCTCTGCAACGCCGCGCGCGAGTTCGCCGGGTTTCGGCTTCTGCCTAATCTCGACGCCGGCGTATTTTCCGGCCACTTCCGGTCATTCCAAGACCGTAGATCGACTCGGGGCGAAGCGGCCGTTCGAACGCAACTTAAATCGCGTAAAAGGGTGCAGCGTAGCCGTTTTCCGAAGCTCTCCGGCGAAGACGCCACCGCGCGAGCTCGCCGGAGCCTCACCGCCAGCCGGTTCCGACGTGGCACGCGGGCCCCAGCCCCAGTGTCACTGCCCGTGGGCCCACCTGGCCCCGGTTGACCAGGGTCAACGCTGACTGGGCGGGCCCTGAGTCTATGACATGTGGGTCCTGCCATTTAAAATGATTTTATTAAATAAATATTTGGTTAATTAATTAGATTGATTAATTAAAACATGAATAACCCACTGACCAGTAGGCCCCACCTGCTAATTAACCTAATTAACTTAATCTGACTCTGTTTAATTAACTGAGCCACTGACATGTGGGCCCCACATGTCAGTTTGACTCTGGTCAGCCAGAGTTGACTGCCGACGTCACCATTATGTCATGCTGACGTCACCAAACACTGTTTTGGATAATTCGAATTTAAATAATTAAAACAATTCCAGAAATTAATAAAAACTTTAGAAAATCATATCTTTTAATCCGTAACTCCGATCGAAAAACTTTGTACATGAAAGTTGCTCAGAACGACGAGACGAATCCGAATGCGCGGTCCGTTCGTCCGCCACACGTTCCTAACTATCCGAACATGGAACCGTCCCCCTCCGGATCGTCTGTCCGATAATTCCAAAGACCCGGGAAATATCGTCAGATATTCTTCCGCTCCGTATGATACTTGTAGTACTGCGTTAGACTACCCCTAGCACCATGTATCGTATTTGTCATGCTCATGTTTGCTCTATATTTATACTGTTTCCTCCCCCTCTTCTCTCTTGGTAGCCCCCGACACCGACGTCGTCCCCGAGACCGACGCAGCTCCGGAGCCCGAAGACAGCCTTGACAACCTTGCCCTTGCCGCCGAGCAACCAGGCAAGCCCCCCCTTTTGATCATCCCGATATCGCCCATTCTAATTTCCCATGCTTGCATTAGAATTGCTGCTGCTACTGCTTTACCTATTCTGATGCATAGCCTGTTTATTGTAACCTGCTATTGATAATTACCTGCATATCCTAAACTGCTTAGTATAGGCTGGGTAGAGACCTATCAGTGACCCCACTTATCCTGATTGCCCCACTGGATTATCAGAAGACCCGATCAACGGGATTGAAGACCAGGCCCTGACACCGCACATCACCCCCCTTAGCTGTAACGACACTGCAGCGTTACTATCGAGTGCCTAGGGTGATACCTCGTGTAGCACTTCTGATGTTAACTCTGTAGAGTAGCTATTCGGTCGTGGTCATCAAGGGTGATTCCTCCTTCACCGCTTCCGATAACGACGCCGTCGTACAACACCTCAAGTGTGAACCAAGTGAGGGTGATTCCTCCGAGCTCACCTTGACGATTACATCGAGTAGGAATCCAACGAGGGTGATACCTCGGATTCCCCTGATGTTATGGACACACGGATACTTGGACTTTACACTGTTACTTGGAAAGGCGGGTCGACCCTGAGGGGTACCCGCGTGCGCCTAAGTGGCGAGTGTTGTGAAGACGGGTGCCAGTGTGGTGCCCGAGTGATGAATACGAGGCGCGGCCGGGCATTCTTAACCCTTGCAGCAAGTCCTCGAGATGGGGCGACGGGGTCACATCTTTCGTGAGTCTCTGCTCGTTACCGCAAGCCCTAGTCCATTAACGATTTGGATATTTGATCCGAGCAGGCCTCTGGTCTGATAGCACTAATCATCACGTGGGCATAGTATGGGTGTTCTGCATCGTAGCATCAGCCGAAAGCTCTGTCAGACGTCTAGTTCAGCCTTGCGGCCGGGACGGACCGGCGCCCCCCTGGTGCCTGGCTTCCCCCTGCACGCAACGACTCGGAGTGCACAGGGCGATGGCCCAAGACCTCTGAGCGCTTAGGATGTAGACCGACGGGGACCTCTCTGCTGAGCTCTAGGTAGGATTGCGATGTGTCGTTTGGCCGAGGCCGGGCATGACCCAGGAAAGTGTGTCCGGCCGGAGTTAATCGAGCGTGTTGGGTAAGTTGGTGCACCCCTGCGGGGAAGAACATTTCTATCGATAACCGGTCCTACGGTAAAGGACACTCGGAGTTGTATCCCGATCGATACAACTAGAACTGGATACCTGTGATGAGACCTGTATGTATGGCTCTGGGATTGCTTCTCGCAGGGAGTCGAGAAGGGATCTCAGGACGAGGTTGATGACTGTATGGCTCTGGGATTGCTTTCTTGCAGGGAGTCGAGAAAGGATCTCTGGGTGAGGATGAGACTTAATGATACTGCTACATTATATTGTACTGTTCTACTCTCTTCTAATGCTGCAAGACCGCTGAAGATGCTAGTCTTCGATAGGACTAGGCCTTCTCTCTATTCTGGCATTTCTGCAGCCCAGTCCACATATACAGCCTCCCTTTGAAAATGTTGCATATGTAGTGTAACTCCTTGCTTGCTGAGTACTTCTGAGTACTCACGGTTGCTTTGTTTTCCTTTTCTCCCCATATCAGTTTGTCGTAACAAGATGACGGAGCCCCTGATACAGCTGCCCTGCTGTCGATCGTCTACTACTACTACCCCGAGGATGTATACTACTACGAGTTGACTGTCGACCAGGAGTAGGATCGGAGGGTCCCAGGAAGGAGGCCTTCGCCTTTCGATCGTAGTGTTTTATTTTGCCCCGCCTTTCTAAAGGCCCTTCTGTTTCTCTTTTAATATCTGTACTCAGATATCTGATGCTTCCGCTGACGCTTGTTCGCAAGCTTATGTATTCGAGCCCTCGAGGCCCCTGGCTTGTAATATAAAGCTTGTATGACTTTATTTATGTTTTAGAGTTGTGTTGTGATATCTTCCCGTGAGTCCTTAGGCTTGATCGTGTGCATTTGCGTGTATGATTAGTGCACGATTGGGCCGGGGGCGTCACAATATAATAGCATGGAACAATAAAAAATTATAGAGAAGTTGGAGATGTATCAAGCATCCCCAAGCTTAATTCCTGCTCGTCCTCGAGTAGGTAAATGATAAAAACAGAATTTTTGATGTGGAATGCAACCTAACATGTTTATCATGCAATCTTTCTTTATTGTGGCATGAATATTCAAATCCATAAGATTCAAAACAAAAGTTTAATATTGACACAAAAACAATAATACTTCAAGCACACTAATAAAGCAATCATGTCTTCTCAAAATATTATGGCTAAAGAAAGTTATCCCTACAAAATCATATAATCTTGTCATGCTCTATCTTCATAACGCAAAGTATTTATCATGCACAACCCCAATGACAAGCCAAGCACTTGGTTCATACTTTTAACGCTCTCAAGCCTTTTCAACTCTCATGCAATACATGAGCGTGAGCCATGGATATAGCACTATAGGTGGAATAGGATATGATGGCAGAGGTTGTTTGGAGAAGACAAAAAAGGAGAAAGTCTCACATTGACGAGGCTAATCAATAGGCTATGGAGATGCCCATCAATTGATGTCAATGCAAGGAGTAGGGATTGCCATGCAACAGATGCACTAGAGCTGTAAGTGTATGAAAGCTCAAAAGAAAACTAAGTGGGTGTGCATCCAACTCGCTTGCTCACGAAGACCTAGGGAAATTTGAGGAAGACCATCATTGGAATATACAAGCCAAGTTCTATAATGAAAAATCCCCACTAGTAATATATGAAAGTGACATAATAGGAGACTCTCTATCATGAAGAACATGGTGCTACTTTGAAGCACAAGTGTGGAAAAGGATAGTAACATTGTCCCTTCTCTCTTTTTCTCTCATTTTTATTTTTATTTTTTTATTTTGGGCTCTTTGGCCTCTTTTTATATATTTTAAGTCCAGAGTCTCATCCCGACTTGTGAGGGAATCATAGTCTCCATCATCCTTTCCTCACATGGGACAATGCTCTAATAATGATGATCATCACACTTTTATATACTTACAACTCAAGAATTACAACTCGATACTAGAACAAAAATATGACTCTATATGAATGCCTCCGACGGTGTACCAGGATGTGCAATGATCTAGCGTGACATGTATAAAAAATATGAACGGTGGCCAAGTCACAAATACTATGCCAACTATATGATCATGCAAAGCAATATGACAATGATGGTATGTGTCATAGTAAAATGGAACGGTGGAAGTTGCATGGAAATATATCTCGGAATGGCTATGGAAATGCCATAATAGGTAGGTATGGTGGCTCTTTTGAGGAAGATATAAGGTGGCTTATGGGTGAAAGAGCATATCATATCACGGAGTTTGGATGCACCGGTGAAGTTTGCACCAACTCTCAAGGTGAGAAAGGGCAATGCACGGTACCGAAGAGGCTAGCAATGGTGGAAGGGTGAGAGTGCGTATAATCCATGGACTCAACATTAGTCATAAATAACTCACATACTTATTGCAAAAGTTTACTAGCCGTCGAAGAAAAGTACTAATACGCATGCTCCTAGGGGGATAGATTGGTAGGAAAAGACCATCGCTCGTCCCCGACCGCCACTCATAAGGAAGACAATCAAAAATAAATCTTGCTCCAACTTCATCGCATAACGAGAGACCATACGTGCATGCTTCGGGAATCACAAACCTTAACACAAATATTCTTACTAAACCACAATTACTCACTAGCATGACTCTAATATCACCATCTTTATATGTCAAAACAAATGCAAGGAATCAAACTTCTCATATATTCAATGATCTTCATGAAAGTTTTTATTATATCCCTCTTGAATACCCATCATATTAGGACTAAATTCATAACCTAAGCAAATTGCCATACTATTTTTAAGACTCTCAAAATAATAAAAGTGAATCATGAGAGTTCATCAATTTCTTCAAAATAAAACCACCGCCTTGCTCTAAAAAGATATAAGTGAAGCACTAGAGCAACTACCTAGCTCAAAAGATATAAGTGAAGCACAAAGAGTATTCTAATAAATTCATGATTAATGTGTGTCCCTCTCAAATGTGTGTATAGAAAGGATGATTGTGGAAAACTAAAAATCAAAGACTCATACAATACAAGACGCTCCAAGCAAAACACATATCATGTGGTGAATAAAAATATAGCCTCAAGTAATTTTACCGATGGATTGAAGACAAAAGAGGGGATGCCATCCGGGGCATCCCCAAGCTTAGATGCTTGGTTGTCCTTGAATATTACGTTGGGGTGCCTTTGGCATCCCCAGGCTTAGGCTCTTGCCACTCCTTATTCTGTAGTCCATCTAAACTTCACCCAAAACTTGAAAACTTCACAACACAAAACTCAACAAAAAACTTGTGAGATCCGTCAGTATGATAAAACAAATCTCCACTTTTAGGTACTGTTGTGAACTCATTACAATTTTATATTTGCATTATATATACTGTATTCTAATTTCTCCAAGGCTCATACCCCCTGATACTACCCATAGATCCATCAAAATAAGCAAACAACACATCAAAAACAGAATCTGTCAAAAACAGAACAGTCTATAAAGACCCTAATTATAGTCATACTTCTGTAACTCCAAAAATTCTAAAAAATCTGTAAATATAGGAAATTCATATATCAATCTTGTGTAAAAAATTCAGAGTTTTTCCACGTCCCAGAGAGTTTTAACAATTCTGCTACTGGACGCAAAAGTTTCTGTTTTTCAGCAAAATCAAATCAACGATCTTCCAAAGCATCCCAAAGGTCTTACTTGGCTCAAACACTAAGTAAAACATTAAAACACAACCATAACAGAGGTACAATTGAGTATTTATTGAAAAACAGAAGCAAAAACAAAAAACATAAAATAAAATTGGGTTTCCTCCCAACAAGCATTATTGTTTTACGCCCCTAGTTAGGCATATTGCATAGATCTAGGTATTGTCATCTTTAGTATTCAATCCATAAGTGGCCCTCATAATAGATTAATTTGGCAACTTAATTTTATTTCTTTGAAAGTGTTCCATTCCCTTCCTTAACATAAATTGAAATCTAATGTTTGCTTCTTTCATATCAATAATTGCACCAATCGTTCTAAGGAAAGGTCTACCAAGAATAATAGGGCATGCGGGATTGCAATCTATATCAAGCATAATAAAATATACGGGCACATAATTCCTATTTGCAACAATAAGAACATCATTAATCCTTCCCATAGGTTTCTTTACAGTGGAATCCGCTAAGTGCAAATTTAAAGAACAATCATCAAGTTTATGGAAACCTAGCACATCACATAAAGTTTTTGGAATAGTGGAAGCGCTAGCACCCAAATCACATAAAGCATTGCACTCATAATATTTAACTTTAATTTTAATAGTAGGTTCCCATTCATCATAAAGCTTTCTAGGGATTGAAACCTTCAACTCAAGTTTTTCTTCAAAAGATTTCATCATAGCATCAACGATATGTTTAGTAAAAGCTTTATTTTGATTGTAAGCATGAGGTGAATTAAGCATATATTGCAACAAGGAAATACAATCAATCAAAGAACAATTATCATAATTAAAGTCCTTGAAATCTAAAAGAGTGGGCTCATCACTAGTTAAAGTTTTGACCTCGCCAATCCCACTTTTATCATTTTTTTATTAAGATCTTCACCCTCCAAATTATTGGGACGCCTTCTAGCTAAAGTTGACTCATCTCCAGTCCCTTCTTTATCAGGTTTTATATTAGCAAACAAAGATTCAATAGGAGTAACACCAATCACTTTAAGATCTTCATCATGATTATCACAAAAACTAGAAGAACATACTTTTTCTAGCCATTCTCTCTTAGGACGCATCCTAGCGGTTCTCTCCCTACTTTCATTAGTAGGAATTTGAATAGCTTTCAGACACTCATTAATATCAAGATTGGGTGGCATAGATCTAATCTTAAAAGAATCAATCTCATGAGAAATTCTATCAACGTTTCTAGCCAAATCGTCAATCTTAAGCAATTTTTCTTCTACCATAGCATTGAAAATCTTTTGGGAGTTAATAATATCTTTAATATTATTCTCAAGATCAGAGGGTATCTTATTATAATTTCCATAAGAATTGTTGTGGGAATTACCATAATTATTAGAGGAAGTACTAGGAAACGGCATAGGATTAAAATTGACTCTATACGTGTTATTACCAAAATTGTTCCTACCAACAAAATTCACATCCATAGATTCATTATTATTCTCAATCAAAGTAGACAAAGGCATATCATTAGGATCAATAGGAGCACTCTTGCTAGCGATCAATTTCATAAGTTCATCCATCTTTCCACTCAAAGTATTAATTTCTTCAATCACATGCACTTTTTTACTAGTAGAAGATCTTTTGGTATGCCATTGAGAGTAATTTGCCATAATATTATCTAGGAGTTTAGTAGCTTGTCCTAATGTGATTTCCATAAAAGTACCTCCCATGGCGGAATCTAAAAGATTTCTAGATGCAAAATTCAATCCGGCATAAAAAAATTGTATGATCATCCTTAAACTTAAACCATGAGTAGGCCAATTTCTTATCATCAATTTCATCCTCTCCCAAGATTGTGCAACATGTTCATGATCTAGTTGCTTAAAATTCATAATATCATTCCTAAGGGAGATGATCTTAGCGGTAGGAAAGTACTTGGAAATAAAAGTATCTTTACACTTATTCCATGAATCAATACTATTTTTAGGCAAAGATGAAAACCAAGTTTTAGCACAATATCGTAGTGAGAACGGAAATAGCTTCAATTTAACAATATCATTATACACATATTTTTTCTTTTGCATATCACACAATTCAACGAAAGTATTTAGATGGGATGCAACATCTTCATTAGGACTACCAGAAAATTGTTCTTTCATAACAAGATTCAACAAAGCGGCATTAATTTCATAAGATTCCGCACTAGTGGCGGGAGCAATCGGAGTACTAATAAAATCATTACTATTAGTGTTGGAAAAATCACACAACTTGGTATTTTCTTGAGACATCGTGACAAAGCAAGCAATCTAGCACACAAGCAAACGAAAAGATGAACGGAAAGAAGGCGAATAAAAAGACAAATATTTTTGTGTTTTTCTAAAAACGTTTTAGAAGTGGGGGAGAGGAAAATGGGAGGCAAATGGCGAATAATATAAATGCAAGAGATGAGATTTTATGATGGGTACTTGGTAGGCTTGATGTCGATCCTCCCCGGCAACGGAGCCAGAAATTCTTCCTGCTACTTCTTGAGCTTGCGTTGGTTTTTCCCTTGAAGAGGAAAGGGTGATGCAGCAAAGTAGAGATAAGTATTTCCTTAAGTTTGAGAACCAAGGTATCAATCCAGTAGGAGGAACACACAAGTCACCAATGGTTGCACCTACACAAACAAACAAATACTTGCACCCAACACGATAAAGGGGTTGCCAATCCCTTCATGGTTACTTGCAAGGATGAGATCTGATAGAGATAGGTATAAAAGATAAATAAAAGTGCAAAATAAGTAAAAGTAAATAAATTGTAGCAAGGTATTTTGGGGTTTTTGGTTTTATAGATCTGAAAATAATATGATAAAAATAGACCCGGGAGCCATAGTTTTCACTAGAGGCTTCTCTTTTGAAAGAATGCATACGGTGTGTAAACAAATTACTATTGAGAAATTGATAGAAAAGCGCAAAGTTATGACGATATCTAAGGAAATGATCATGAATATAGGCATCACGTCCGTGACAAGTAGACCGACTCCTGCCCGCATCTACTACTATTACTCCACACATCGAACGCTATCCAGCATGCATCTAATGTATTAAGTGAACAAGAACGGAGTAACGCCTTAAGCAAGATGACATGATTTAGAGGGATAGATTGAATCAATATGGTATAAACCCCATCTTTTTATCTTTAATGGCAACAATACAAATACGTGCCTTGCTACCCCTTCTGTCTCTGGGTGAGGACACCGAAAGTTTGAACCCAAAAAAAGCACCTCTCCCATTGCAAGATAAATCAATCTAGTTGACCAAACCAAATCAATAGATCAGAGAGAAATACAAAGCTATCTTAATCATGCATAAAAGAGTTCAGGGAAGACTCAAATAATATTCATAGATAATCTGATCATAAATCCACAATTCATCATATCTGAACAAATGCACCGCAAAAGAAGATTACATCGAATAGAACTCCAAGAACATCGAGGAGAACATTGTATTGAAGATCAAAGAGAGAGAAGAAGCCATCTAGCTACTAGCTATGGACCCGTAGGTCTGTGGTAAACTACTCACACATCATCGAAAGGGCAGCAAGGTTGATGTAGAGGCCCTCCATGATCGAATCCCCCTCCGGCAGAGTACCGGAACAGGTCTCCAGATGGGATCTCACGAGGACAAAAACTTGCGATGGCAGAAAAGTTTTTTTGGTGTGCCCTTTGGTATACGGGAAATATTTGGGTATTTATGGAGCTGGAATTAGGGTTAGGGGAGCTACGAGGGGCCCACAAGCTTGGGAGGTGCCCCCTAGGGCGCGACCTGCAAGCTTGTGGCCCACTCATGGCTCTTATGGCCTCCTCCCGAAGCTTCCTAGGTGTCTTCTAGTCCAAGAAAAATTGTCGAAGAGTTTCATTTCATTTGGTATTGATTTTCTGTAAAAGACAAAAACAAGGAAAAACAACAACTGGCACTAGGCACTAGGTTAATAGGTTAGTCCCAAAAAATGATATAAAATAGCATAATAATGCATATAAAACATCCAAGATGGATAATATAATAGCATGGAACAATAAAAAATTATAGATACATTGGAGATGTATCAAGATCGCTGATGAGGTCCGCCCGAGATTCTTTGGGTTCCTTAGATCCATGGGGTGGCCCTCGCCTTTTCTCCCCGCGCTACCGGGTGCAGGATCTACAACAGGCGTCGCTGATACGTCTCCAACGTATCTATAATTTATGAAGTATTCATGCCATGTTTACAACAATTTTATATGGTTTTGGTATGATTTGATTAGTACTAACCCAGACTGACGCTGTTTTCAGCAGAACTACAGTGGTGTCGTTTTTTGTGCAGAAATAAAAGTTCTCAGAATGGACTGAAAATTTATGGTGATTTTTTATGGACCAAAAGAGACCCCTGAAGCACAAGAGCTGGGCCAGGAAGTGGACGAGGAGTCCACAAGCCCTCTAGGCGCGCCCTACCCTCCAGGGAGGGTGCTCCGGGCTTGTGGGCACCCCCTTGACGTGAGACCGACGCAAAAATTCTTATAAATACCCAAACCTCTGAAAAGAACCCTAGATCGGAAGTTCCGCCGCTATAAGCCTCTGTAGCCATGAAAAATCAATCTAGGCCCTCTCCGGCACCCTGTCGGAGAGAGCCATCATCACCGGAGGCCATGGAGGAGGAAGCCGAAGGGGGCCATCATCACCATGGAGGCCAAGGACCAGAGGGAGAACCTCTCCCCATCTAGGGGGAGGATATTGAGGAGGAAGCACAAGGGGGAGACCCTCTCCCCATCTCTCTCGATGGCGCCGGAGTGCCGCCGGGGGAACCATCATCGCGGTGATCGTCTTCATCAACATCACCTTCTTCATCACCGTCCTTATCTCTTTTAAGCGGCCCACTCTCCCGCACCCCGCTGTAATCCCCTACTTGAACATGGTGCTTTATGCCACATATTATGATCCAATGATGTGTTGCCATCCTATGATGTTTTGAGTAGATTTCTTTTGTCTTTTGGGTTGATTGATGATCTAGATTGGTTTGAGTTGTATGTTTTATTTTGGTGCTGTCCTATGGCGCCTTCCGTGCCGCGCACACGTGAAGGATCCCCGCTGTAGGGTGTTGCAATACATTCATGATTCTCTTGTAGTGGGTTGCTAGAGTGACAAAAGCTTAAACCCGAGGAAGGGGGTTGTTGCGTATGGGAGTAAAGAGGACTTGCTACTTTAATGCTATGGTTGGGTTTTACCTTAATGATCTTTAGTAGTTGTGGATGCTTGCTAGAGTTCCAATCATAAGTGCATATGATCCAAGTAGAGAAAGTATGTTAGCTTATGCCTCTCCCTCATATAAAATTGCAATAATGATTACCGATCTTGTTAATGATTGCCTAGGACAATTCCGCACACCGTTCCATCATTATTCCACACTCGCTATTTGTAATATATCATAATATATTCTAACTTTATGTTAACAGCACCTATTTTTATATTTTAGCTCTCCGATATCATGCAAAGCTATCCTCTTCATACCCACAACGTAGTTTTATTTCTTGTTTCTAGATGGAAGCAAACGTCCGGTGTACGTAGAGTCGTATCAGTGGCAGATAGGACTTGAGAGAATATTGTTCTTACCTTTAGCTCCTTGTGGGTTCGACACTCCATACTTATCACTTTCACCTTTGGAAATTGCGATGATGATTCCTTGCACTTGGGGATTATTAGTCGCTGGCGGGATCCTCATCTTCTTGGCCCTGGGGTCAGCCGACTCCATTTTCCTTGCGAGCATCGCGTCGAGCTCATGGATTTGAGCAGAGTAACGAATGACGAGCCTAGTTATAGTGCAAGTGAAGAAGGGGAGCTGGTGGTTCTGTAGTAGTGAGGAAGAAGGGGAGCTAGGATTTTCTGTAGGAGTGAGGTGAGGAATTTGGGGGGACGAGTGGAGCGAGCTGACATGAGGTGGGTGGGAGTGAGGAAGAAGAGCACCCAGGTTCTTTTGGGGGCGGTGTTCTGGGGAGCGCCTCTCATTAAGTAAATATATGGGCTTTTGAATTGATTTTATTATTTAGGGTGGATGGGCTCTTTTGTCTTGGGCCCAGAGAAACAATTACTACTAGTATAGTGGAGACACTCTACAGCTACCCAGAAAAACAATTACTACTAGTACAGTGGATACACTACCGCTGTTCTGGCTCCTCCTCAGTCATCAAAATGTCTCCCACTACTGACTACCATTTTACTTTTGTTCACCGACATGCGGGCCATGTAGCACGTGGGACCAAATGGCATCCACCAAATGAGAAGGCGGTATGCAGGTGGAGAGTCATCCTGGTCATAGCGCAGCAGTAACGAGCCGTCATATCACAAAAACTCACCTCCCCGCAGTCTAAGTTGGATGGACAAAGCAACCATCATTTCACTCTTCGCTGAATCCTCTTCTCCCTCACCGTCTTCAAGAAAGCCAACACTCGCTTCTGCCATTGTTCTTCTCTCCAAACGAAAGGAAGGTAAGCGGATCCATTGTTCTTCTCTCCAAACGAAAGGAAGGTAAGCGTAACCGATCCTCACTCTCTTTTTTGTTTCATTGTCATTGCGATTGTGTTTCCCTTTCAGTTACCTCCTATTCGTTAGTTTCATGATGGACCAAGGAGAACCAGGCAAAGATCTGCCAATGTTGGAGCAGACGCGGGATGCTGATCCCCACGAGGTAGAGAGCTCCAAGAAGATGAAGGCCACAACCGAGCCGACCCCAGATACTTTCACGGCCACTACTGAGATGGTCAACGCCCCATTTGAGGTTACAGCCCCCGTGGCCCTGTAGGAGAAGTTTTCCCCCTTCGAGGATGTGTCCCCCCCCCCCCGCTGTGCTGCCCAAGGTGATTTTCTTCTTTGCTGATCTTGATTGTGGTTTTTCATGTAAGTATGTGGTGATAAATAATGCAAGATTTTATTAGCTCCGATGCCATGCTACCTTCCCTGTCATGCATACTTTTGACTCTACATAGTGGTTTAAATAACTTGTGTTTTTTATATTGGAAAGTAATTCAGAATTCGTTTCTGTTTCAATTAGAGCCCTGATGCAGACATGGATTGTGTGGTTGTACATGCCACTCGCTATGAGGCGGATGACCTGAATATATGCACTGGGAAAACAAAGTTTTTAGGTTGTTGGATCCTGGAAGCCAGTTGCACTTTGATAACCCACAAGTATAGGGGATCTCAACAGTTTTCAAGGGTAGAGTATTCAACCCAAATTTATAGATTCGACACAAGGGGAGCCAAAGAATATTTGCAAGTACTAGCAGCTGAGTTGTCAATTCAACCACACCTGGAGATTAATTATCTGCAGCAATATGATCAGTAGCAAAGTAATATGATAGTTTTGATAGTAGTAGTAACAGTAGCGGTAACGGTAATAGTGATAGCAATAATTTTGTAGCAAGTGTAACAGTACCGGCAGCAGTAGTAACTTAGCAAGAACAATATATGGAAAATTCATAGGCATTGGATCGGTGAATTCATTGGATGATATTCATCATATAACAGTCATAACCTAGGGCGATATGACACTAGCTCCAGTTCATAAATATAATGTAGGCATGTATTCCGTAAATAGTCATACATGCTTATGGAAAGAATTTGCATGACATCTTTTGTCCTACCCTCCCGTGGCAGCGGGGTCCATAAGGAAACTAAGGGATATTAAGGCCCCCTTTTAATAGAGAACCGAAACAAAGCATTAGCACATAGTGAACACATGAACTCCTCAAACTACGGTCATCACCGGAAAGTATCCCGAATACTGTCACTCCGGGGTTTATGGATCATAACACGTAATAGGTGACTATAACTTGCAAGATCGGATCTAGAACATAGATATAATGGTGATAACATAAATGGTTCAGATCTGAAATCATGGCACCCGGGCCCAAAGTGACAAGCATTAAGCATGGCAAAGTCATAGCAACATCAATCTCAGAACATAATGGATACTAGAGATCAAGCTCTAACAAAACTAACTCGATTACATGATGAATCTCATCCAACTCCTCACCGACCAGCGAGCCTACAAAGGAATTACTCACTCCCGGTGGGGAGCATCATGGAATTGGTGATGGAGAAGGGTTGGTGATGACAAAGATCGAAGATCCCCCTCTCCGGAGCACCAAACGGACTCCAGATTTGGCCTCCCAATGAAAAACAGGAGGCGGCGGCGGCTCCGTCTCGTGAAACACGATAATTCTTTCTCTTTTATTTTTTTCTCCGAAAATGTGATTTTATAGCGTCGGAGATTGGGTCTGCGGGGCCACCAGGTGGGGACAACCCACCTGGGCGCGCCAGGAGGGGGGGTCCGCCCTGGTGGGTTGTGCTCACCCAGGGGCCCCCCTCCGGTGGTTCTTGGCTCTAGTATTTTTCTTTTATTCCATAAAAAATCTCCAAAAAGTTTCGTTCTATTCCAAGAACTTTTATTTCTGCACAAAAAACAACACCATGGTAGTTCTGCTGAAAACAGCGTCAGTCCGGGTTAGTTTTGTTCAAATCATGCAAATTAGAGTCCAAAACAAGAGCAAAAGCGTTAGGAAAAGTAGATACGCCGGAGACGTATCAACTCCCCAAGCTTAAACCTTTGCTTATCCTCAAGCAATTCAGTTGATAAACTGAAAGTGAAAAAGAAAAACTTTTACGAACTCTTTTGTTCTTGTTTACATAAATAAGCTTAAGTAGCACCCAGGTTTTCAGCAAAGATTATGACTAACCATGTCGACAATAACTCTTAAAAATTATATTAACTCATATCAATGGCATAAGCAACTAGCGAGCAATAATAAAATATCTCAAATGACAACACTTTGTCAAAACAATCATGATATAATATGACAACTGTGGTATCTCGCTAGCCCTTTCTGAGACCGCAAAACATAAATGCAGAGCACCTCCAAAGTTCAAGCAGCGACTAAACATTGTAATTCATGGTAGAAAAGATCCAATCATGATGCATCTTGTCGGTGTACTAAGTATTGGGCCACTAGTACCCCGTACTTGTGCACGGGCAGTTGTAGCCATCCTTGCGGCAAGGCTTGTCGGGGAACAGTTCGAGGTTGATTCAAGCCACCAAAGAAATCATCCAGTCAGAGATCTGAGGATCAGCAGATAAGAAGAGCTGGAATCCAAAGGCCAGCTCCCCTGGCAAGATCTTGCCGGGGTGGCCTGTGGAGCCCGGCAAGGATCGGCGCCCGGCAAGGCTTGGCGCCCGGCAAGCTTCGGCGCCCGGCAAGGTTTTGTTGCTGTGCCACCGCTCTAGCACAGCGACAAACCCGACATTCTGGGTCCTTCTTTGGATGCGTGGCGACGCGCCAGTGGAGGAGAGCTTAAGCGGTGTTGATGGGATGTCCCCTTTTTCCATCCCTAAGAAAGTAAGGACACCTAAACGGACACCTTACGGTGCATTAAATGCGTTCGTCCTAGTCCGTCAGGGGTTAGGTATGATGACCCTGTAGCTACTTTACACCTCAATGTATGTACATTTTGCCACTGTGGTGACCCCTTTGTGGTATAAAAGGAGGCCCACGGCAACTGCTACAGGGGAGGAGGATCTTCTGGCCCATTCTGCATGCGTAGCTGCTCTTGAACGTACTGTTCACTGTGAGCGCTCTTGGAGCCTGGGCTCAAGAACACTAATAATAACACAAGGCAGGAGTAGGGTTTTACGCTGATCAGCGGCCCGAACCTGGGTAAAATCGCCCCGCGTCGATCGTTGGTTCTTCTCTTTGCGCATACCTCTCCCCCATCGAATCATAAAGGGGTCTCTTGGGATCCCATAGGTGTCGCACGCCGACATCTTTGGCGTGCCAGGTAGGGGGGATTGTAGGTTGTGTGAACCTGATCCAGTGATCGGCGCCTTAGTTTCTTCATCATCTTCATCATCATGCCACCCAAGAAGAAGAGCGCTGCGACGGCACAACCATCCACGTCCGGTTTGCCTGCGCCTTCGCGTACGGGTGATGGCGTGGGTGCAGAAGGAAGAGGACTAGAACCTCCACGGCATCGTTCGCAGTGGCAGCGGCAACCTACACACCGCTGGATCCAAAGACGGAGCTGTGTTGCCTACGGGTGGCACAACGAATTCCAGAGATCGGAGGGCGCCTGCTGGAGCTCCCGCGCCGGCGCAAGCATCACGGCCTACCCAGGTCGTGCACGACGAGCGACATCATGGCGCTGGTGGTTTAGGGCGTCCCCATGAAAAGATTTCTGCGCATCGATCCCAAGATGCGCGGGACCAGCATGCACACCGAGCTGCCGGCGGAGGTGGCGCGCGGTCGCGTGACTGTGGTGGTGCTCCTTCTAATATGGTTAGGAGTCAGAGCACCTCACGTACCTCGCACCTGTCGCCGCCGCCTACGCCAGCGGAAGCCTTGGCACGTGCGCAGCTGCTCCTCGATTTCCCTCCTGCCCCGGAGAAGATGGAGGAGTGGCGAGCTACTATCCAGAACCTTATCGGTTTCGCCAACAAAGATGGGCCGCAAGAGGCAGGGCCCTCACAGCGAAGGCCCATCGATCCGGCGCGAGCCGATGTGGAGAAAACCGGAGGTGATGCAACCATGGTGCACTCCCCTCCGCGGCACCAGCGGTGGCCGACAACCTAGCAGGTCGACCGCCGTGAAGAAGTTTCCACGGCGTCGTCCGATCCACGGATGTGCCGTGATCAGCATCAAGTTCTCCAGGAACGAGGCAAGGAGGACGCTCGAACTACCATCGAGCAACGACGGGAAGCGCGCTATCAGTCTGATAAGCGCGCAGGGCCGGTTGTCGACGAGCCTGCGCCAGGGGACGTAGGAGACTTGCCTTATGAGGTGGGGACTCCAGCGTTTACCCATGAGCTGCGGCATGTCCAGTGACCCAATTCCCGAACCTTCAAGCCGGAGGTCCCGGAGAAATATGATGGTAAGACCCATCCCTCGGAGTTCCTGAGCATCTATACCATTGCGGTGCAGGCTGCCGGGGGCCGTGATGACAAGATACTTGCCAACTACTTCCCGTTGGTGCTCAAGCCCAACATCAGGTCGTGGTTGATGCATCTGCCGGAGAATTCTATTTCTTCTTGGTCAGATCTGTGCCATCAGTTTGTTGGCGCCTTTGTTGGAGGCCACCAAGCTCCTGGCCAAGAGAGTGATTTGCATACCATCCCTTAGAAGGAGGGCGAATCCCTGCGCAAGTTTATGCAGAGGTTCAGCCGGGTGCAGTACAATATTCCTGACGTTCACCCTGCCGCTGTCATTAGCGCGTTTCATCAGAACGTGCGTAACCGCAGAATGCGGGAAGAGCTGGCAATGAACAAAGTCAGGAGTATTGCCGAGCTTTACTCTTTGGCCGATAAATGCGCTCGAGCTGAAGAGGGGAGGAAACTCCCTGGCGAGGCTGTTGGCGCGGCGGGCGAATCCGAAGATGAAGACGCCGCGACCCCATCAAGGAAAGGCCGGTGGCGGAACAGGAAACGCGGAGGCAAGGCCGTGCTTGCTGTCGAGGAATCCGACAACCCCGGCGCCGCCAAGAAGGCCAAGGTTGGTGACCCCGGCAAGGATCTTGCCGGGTGCCCTTCCTGTCAGGCCTTGGCGGCTGCCGACAAGTCGAAAACCTCCGGCAAGCAGTATTGCAAGATCCATCGCACCAAGGGCCACGATCTCCAAAACTGCCGGCAAGTTGAATAGCTTGCCGAGAAACAGAGGGCCGAATATGAAAGGCGAGATAAGGAGAAGGCCCAAGATGGTGCTGACGGATCCGGCAAGAAGCACGGTGGCCGCGGGGGGCGCCGCGGCAAGGCCAAGCAACAGAGGGATAGGCCCGCTCGGGGCCGAGACAAAGAAGAAGATGATGAGTCCAGTGAGCAAGAAAGCTACAGAGGCCATGTGTATCGATGGGGGTGCCTTGCTGCATTCTTCCCACCGTCGACTCAAATAGTGGGTGCGGGAAGTCAATGCAATAGAGCCATCGCCAGATGCATGTAGGCCCCTGAAGTGGTCCAACACGCCTATCATTTTCGACACCGAGGATCACCTGATCGCACAACTGCGGTCGGATGCTTGCCATTGTTGGTCTCACCAACAATTCGCAACCTCAAGGTGACGAAAATGCTAGTTGACGGTGGGGCCGGGCTAAACATAATCTCACCGGATGTGCTCAAGAAGCTCCAAATTCCTGATGAGGATCTCGAAGAAATGGGTACATTTCAAGGGGTCAATCCGGGAAGAACCCAGCCCAAGGGCAAGATTACGCTGCCGGTGACATTTGGTAGCGAGCTCAACTACAGGACCGAGAAGGTAGTGTTTGATGTCGCCAAGATCCCCATGTCATACAATGGGATCCTTGGTCGACCAGCGCTGACTAAGTTTATGGCGGCATCACACTACGCATACAATGTTTTGAAGATGCCCGGGACGTTGAGCGTCATCACTATCCATTCCGATAAGAAGGATGCGCTCATCTGTGCCGACCAACTTTACCGGGAAGCAGTTGCAGCACCTGCCATCAAGGCATCTGCTCCTGCCGCTGGAACTCCCGGGGGGAAGAAGAAGACCGGGAAGAATCTTGGCGCGAACTCCGGCAAGCGCACCTCCTCGGAGTGCTGCGCTTCCGTCGAGGATGCACCAGAGAGTTCCACCGGCAAGAACAAGAAATCCAAGGCTGCTCCACCGGAGACCAAGAAGGTGCCCGTCAAGGCGGACGGAACGGGGGGAATTTTCACCATAAGTTCCACCCTAGATGGCAAATAGGAAAGCGCGCTCATTGCCTTCCTGTAGGCGAATGTCGACGTGTTTGCGTGGCAACCGTCTGACATCCCCGGTGTTCCCAGGGAGGTAATTGAGCACCACCTTGCTATCTGTCCTCACGCGCGGCCCGTCAAGCAGATGGTCAGGAAGCAAGCCTTGGAGCGGCAAGAATTCATTGCCGAGGAAATCAGAAAGCTGGAGGCGGCAGGATTGGTCAAAGGAGTGCTTCATCCAACCTGGTTGGCCAATCCGGTTGTAGTGCGAAAAGCGAATGGGAAATGAAGGCTTTGTATCGATTATACAGATATCAATAAAGCCTGTCCAAAAGATCCCTTTCCCTTGCGGCGCATCGACCAGATTGTGGATTCCACCGCT
Organism: Thinopyrum elongatum; assembly: GCA_011799875.1. Taxonomy (NCBI): domain Eukaryota; kingdom Viridiplantae; phylum Streptophyta; class Magnoliopsida; order Poales; family Poaceae; genus Thinopyrum; species Thinopyrum elongatum. The sequence continues at coordinate 228,604,302 of CM022297.1, forward strand.
GGTTGTGATCTTCTGTCCTTCCTTGATGCCTATTCAGGGTATCATCAGATTTTCATGGCGAAAGAAGATGAAGAGAAGACCGCATTTATCACCCCATGTGGTACGTATTGTTTTATACGAATGCCTTTCGGGTTGAAAAGTGCTGGTTCGACATTTGCGAGAGCAGTCCAAATTGGTTTTGAGCCTCAACTCCATAGAAATATGGAGGCGTATATGGATGATATAGTGGTCAAAACCAAAGACAAAGCGACGCTCATTCAAGATTTAGAAGAAACATTTACAAATCTGCGCAAGATCAACTTAAAGCTCAATCCTGAGAAGTGCGTGTTCGGTGTTCCTTCCGGCAAGCTCCTCGGATTCTTTGTATCTTGCTGGGGAATCGAAGTGAACCCCGACAAGATCAAAGCTATTGAGCAAATTGAAGCGCTGAGATGCGTCAAGGATGTGCGTCGTCTTGCCGGCTGTGTTGCTGCTCTAAGCAGGTTTATTTCCAAATCTGCTGAGCGCGCCCTGCCCTTTTTCAAAATTTTGAAGAAGGCAGGTCCAATGAAATGGAGAGGTGGAGGCTGCGCTGCAAGATTTGAAGAAATACCTTTCCTCTCCACCGACGCTAGTCGCGCCTAAACCACAAGAGCCGTTGCTGCTGTATCTGGCAGCGACAAATCAAGTGGTCAGTGCTGTGCTAGTGGCGCAGAGAGAGGCTGATGAGGAAGCAACACCAGTGGCAGGACCGTTAGATGACGCGGCAGGATCTTCCCCGGCAAGGATTGATCCCGGCAAGACAAGATCTGTGCAGTCAGAAGGACCATTGCAGAAGAAAAAGCTGGTGCAGCGCCCAGTTTATTTTGTTAGCTCTCTTTTACAAGGAGCTAGGTCAAGATATTCTGGCGTGTAGAAGTTGCTTTTCGGCCTTCTTATGGCCTCGAGGAAGCTGCGCCATTATTTTCAAGCACATGAAATTACCGTCGTCACTCGCTTTCCGTTGCAACGGATTTTGCAAAATCCAGAAGCAACCGGCAGGATCGTGGAGTGGGCGTTGGAGTTGTCGAGCTTTGGCCTCAAGTTTGAAAGCACTTCGACAATTCAGAGCAGGGCCTTGGTGGAGTTCATTGCGGAATGGACCCCAACACCGGACGAAGAGGTTCAAGAAACAACTCTCCCCGGCAAGGAAATCGATCAGCAATGGGTTATGTACTTTGACGGGGCTTTCTCGCTGCAAGGCGCCGGTGCTGGCGTGCTGCTTGTCGCACCCACCGGAGAGCACCTCAAGTACGTTGTCCAAATGCATTTTCCCCGGGAGAGTTCAACCAACAACACAGCAGAATATGAGGGTTTGCTTGCCGGATTTAGTATCGCGGCAGACCTTGGTATCAAAAAGCTCGTCATCAAAGGCGATTCACAGCTTGTCGTCAGGCAAGTTAACAAGAGTTATCAGAGTCCATTGATGCAAGCCTACGTGGATGAAGTAAGAAAAATGGAAGAGCACTTTCATGGTCTGCAAATGGAGCACGTTCCTCGTGCCGAGAACAGTATTGCTGATGACCTGTCAAAGTGTGCCGCCCTCAAGTTGCCTGTGGAACCAGGAACTTTTGTGCTCCAATTGACTCAACCATCCGTGGCGCCATCAATGCGGCAAGAAAAGAGAAGAAAGTTGAACTCTGGTCAGTACTTCCCGGCAGAGCTCCCGGGAGCCGCCGGCAAGGAAGTTGCCGAGATCGACGACATGCCTGCCGGGGAACAACAGGCTCCAGCAGGGCCTCAGGCCCTTGCTGTCGAGACAAATGTTCCCCCGGCGGAGGAGATGCCTTTAGTCCTAGCCGTCGAGCCTCAGGCTCCAGCATGGGCGCAGCACATTGTCCATTTCCTTCAAACAGGAGAACTCCCGGAGGAACAGGAAGAAGCGGAAAGAGTAGCCCGTCGGTCTGTTATGTACAAGTTCGTCGATGACATCCTGTACAGAAAGAGACCAAACGGTGTGAAATTAAAGTGCATTCCTCGGGAGGATGGACTAAAGCTGTTGGCGGAGATACATGGAGGCATATGTGGTTCTCACATAGGATCAAGAGCACTTGCCGGGAAAGCATTCCGGCAAGGTTTCTTTTGGCCCACCGCTCTCCAGGATGCAACTGCACTAATAACCAAGTGTGAAGCGTGCCAGTTTCATTCGAAGAAATTGCATCAACCAGCTCAAGCTCTTCAGATAATCCCTCTCTCCTGGCCATTTTCGGTCTGGGGGCTCGACATACTAGGCCCTTTCCCCCGTGCTACCGGGGGCTTTGAGTACTTGTATGTTGCTATCGACAAGTTCACAAAGTGGCCGGAGGTGGAAGCAGTGAGGAAGGTGACAGCATAATCGGCCGTCAAGTTCTTTAAGGGGATAGTTTGCCGTTTCGATGTGCCCAACAGGATCATCACCGACAACGGCACGCAATTCACAAGTCGCACCTTCATGCAGTACGTCCAAGACCTTGGCGGCAAAATTTGTTTTGCCTCCGTTGCTCATCCGAGAAGCAACGACCAAGCGGAGAGGGCCAATGCTGAAGTGCTGCGCGGTCTCAGGACCAGAACCTTTGACAGGCTGAAAAAGTGCGGAAGACGCTGGATTGATGAGTTGCCGGCGGTTCTTTGGTCAATCAGAACGACACCAAATCGAGCCACCGGCCAGACGCCCTTCGCTCTGGTCTACAGAGCGGAAGCAATTCTCCCCACGGAACTCACGTACGGATCACCTCGAGTGCTCGCTTATGATGAGCTTGAGCAAGAGCAACTACGCCAAGATGACGCTGTGCTCCTTGAGGGGAATCGTCTTCAGGCTGCTGTGCGAGCTGCACGCTACCAGCAAGCTTTGCGCCGCTACCATAGCCGCAAAGTTCATACCCGAAGCCTTGAGGAAGGCGACCTTGTTCTTCGGCGGATTCAGTCCGCCAAGAATTCAAACAAGTTGATGCCGAAGTGGGAAGGCCCTTATCGGGTAGTACGAGTCACCAGGCCCAGCGCTGTCCACTTGGAGATCGAAGATGGCGTTCCAGTGAGCAATTCCTGGAATATCGAACATCTTCGCAAGTTCTACCCGTAAGGCGCGGTTGCCGGGGGCCCCCGGCAACCACCCTTTTGTACAAGTCTTGCCGGCGAGGCATATGATCCTTTGTACAAAGCCAGGCACAGACCCTGAGCACAGATGAATAAATTTAAGTGTCGTGCATTCCCTTATTGATTTCCATGTTCATATTTATATATGCATGTTTGTCTAAGACGTTGTATGACACCTACTCCCGGTAAGTTCTAACGAACCACCAAGGTTTCATATCTTTATTTTCTCTTCTTTCTTTTTCTTAAAAGACAGAAGGATTCCTCGCGTGCACATTTGCCGGGGGGGGGGGGGGGGGGGGGGGGGGGGGGGGAAGGGAGATATGAGTTCCAGTTGGCGATGTTCGGAATCGACGCTTGCCGGAGGAAGGACAGTGACAGAAAGCTAAGTTCTAAAAACTTAGAACAAGTTTCCTTTATTGCAAAGTTATTTCCTTGGACGATTCCGACTCTTGTATGGATAATCTGCACGCGAAGGAACCCTTGTTGTAATCAGTTGCGCCCTTATTTTGTTTCGAGTCCGCTCAACGATTTAAGTGGCTGCACTGAGAACGCCGAGGAGTCTTGCCGGCCGCTGCGCCTCCAGCAGGCTGCTGAAGTCCCGCACCCAGCGCTCGCGGCAGGTTGCGCGCCGGCAAGTTTTTCAGTAAGTGTAGGGTGGACTCCATACATAAAAGAATCAGACAAGGAAAATAGCAAGCATGTACCTAAACATAGGCGAGTTATATTACATTAATGAGTTGCCGCAATTCTAACTTGAGACTTAATTGTCTTTGACATGGAATGACGACGGCAAGAAAAGGTGGAGCACTTAATCTCTGCGCTGGCCTTCGATCCTTTTGATGGAGTCCACCTTCTCAAGAATAGGCGCGATAAGTTCTTCAAGCGCCTCGACATTTGCGTCCTTTGGCAGATGGCTGAGCGCGTTGGAGAGGTCGATGCCGGGATTGTTGTGCACCACCTTGATAAGCACCTTGCGGCGGATGGCCCGGCAAAGCCGGCGGGTCTCGTTGGCCAATTGGGTCGCCCGACTAGACTGAAGCAGCCTCAAGGCGTTGATGATGCTTTCAAAGAACATCGTCAACCTGGCGCTTGAAGATATCCTTTCCTCGGAAGAATACCTGAAGTTTGACAGGCCCATGGTTGATAGTTCTGCCGTAAGCTTCTCCGCAGCGTCGATGAGACATCCAGTCCAGATCTCCACCCCCTTTTCGTAATCGATTTGGGCGGCGGCAGCGCTCTTGAGCAGGTTCCTCTCTCCCTGGAGATCTTTGAGTAGAGCCTTCTCGCGGGCCCTGCTGGCCTCGAGGGACTTCTCCAACATGGTCAGTTTCAATTCCAGAACGGCAATGGCTTCATTTGTTGAGGAGAGCTGCTTGGTCTTGTTAGACATAGCAACTTGCATCTCTGCCAGGGTGTGGAGGGTTTTTTCCCTATCACCTTTGAGCGTCGAGATCTCCTTGCCGTGTTCTTCGAGATCTACTTCCAGCTTCTTTACTTTGTCGCTCAGCTCGTTCTTGGCGGCCTCTGCAGCTTCGGCAGCATCGACGGCCTCCTTGAGCTTGCCGGCGTGACTTACAGTCAGAGCTTCGAGCGCCTTTTTGTGTTTTTGCTCCAGCTGCTGGGTCCGCCGCGCGACAAGCTTCTCGATATCCTCATCTTTGCTGCGAAGCTTGGCAGCGAGCGCCTGCTCACGTGCGGTGAGATCTTCCTCGTGAGCATCAAGAGCAACGCGGCGCCCCGCCAGGAGGGCATCTTCGGCAGCGATTCTTTGAGTAGCTTCATCCTGCGCCTTCTGCATGTCAGATTGCTTCAGGAGGATTTCTGTCCACTATTGGCTCACTTGTTCTCGACCAGCAGTCAACTCTTGGAGGGCCTCGGCGTACCAGACTTGCATTTGTTCGACGCGCCTCTGGAAATCTGCTTCGGCCGCCTCGACAACTGCCATTCTGGAATTCGCTTTTTCTTTCTGGGCGCGGTGGAGAGCCTGGAGCTTGCGAAAATTCTCGCCCATGGCCTGAAGGAGCTGATCCTCTTCAGATTTGCCGCTGCTAGCGCTGGGATCATCAACAACCTCGAGCTCGGTAGCAGCGATGATTTCTTCGTCAAAGACTTCTCCTTCGGCTGGTGCCCCAATGCTTGCCGTCCCCGACAAGTTGACAAACAAGTTCTCGCCAACCTTGAGATATTTGCTGGATGAGGGGCCTTCAGATGTTGACGGTTGGTCTTCAGCAACCGCCTCACCAGTGGCAGGGGGCTCCGTGGCCGGTGCAGCACCTGGCGCTCCTGCGGCAGGAATGCCGTCAGTACGATCATCAGCCTCCCTGCCGCCCCCTTCAGTAGACTCCTTGGCGGGTTCCTCCTGTGCAGTCTTGGCGACCTCCTCGCCAAGAGCACCACCGGCCTCGATAGTGGCATCCTTGGCGGCCTTGCTGGCAGCGATCCTATCTGCTTCGGCAGCGGCGTCCCTGGCGGTCTCCTCGATGACAACGTCGACGTCCATGTGTTCCATCACAGGGAACTCTAAAGGACGAAGGAGGGAAACAGAATAAGATCAAGATTGAAGTTCGAAGGGACCAAAGACAGAGAGAGAAGGGAAATAATAGCAAGCGTTCTGAGGCAATCAGTTACCTGCGTCGAGCTGTTGGGAGGTGGCCTCGCCCCTCCCGGCAACTTCGGTTGCCGGGGGAGGGTTGCTGGTGTCCATGCTTGCCGGCTCCTCCTCAATTAAGATGGGCTCGTCGGTAGGATCTCTTGCCGGGGACGTGCTTGTGGGCGGCGTGGTCGATTGAGGTGGCACGACGGGGGCGTCTTACAACAACTCCCCTTGTTACCGTTCTTCTCCTGCAAGCCCAAAGATATCAGCGGCAAGAATAGAAACCTCAGCGCCCGCCAGTGGAAAAACAATAGTGAACTTACGCTGGGGGCTGTGCTGGGGGCTGCATTGAGGACTGAGCTCCAGGCTGACGATGACAGTTTCTGGCACGCTCGTGGAGCCTGCCGGGGGCCCGTCGCCCGTGGAAGTCTTTGTCCTCTTCGCCATCCTCTCCATCAAGGTTTCTGCATCACTGCAGAGACAATACGAGCAAGTCAGTAAGATTGATCCAAGATTGGAAAATAAAGGTTGTGGCAAAGCACTCACTCTTCCTCTTCTCGCTCTAGACTAAAGCCGGAGATGTCGAATTCGGCCTTCGTTGCGACGTCTGAGTGGGGAGGCGGAGGAAGAGTCCTAGGTCGCTTGGCTGTGGCAGGCGCCGGGGGTTGGCGTGTTTTCGCCGCCCCAGCTTCCGGTATGGTAGTGCGAGACACCCCTGCCGCCTCAGCAGTGGCCGCTGGAGTGGGTCTCGCGCGCCGCGCAGGCTGCTGACGAACCCCTTGCCGCAGTGCAGTCTTGCTGGCCGCTTTCCTGCCGGGAGCCTCGCCGCTCGAGGAAGGCTGGCTTGCCGGGATGCCAGATACAGCCTTTCGAAGAACACGCTTTGTCTTCTTCGGGGCTGGGAGCTCTGCTTGCGGTTCTTCTTCTGCCGTGTCCTCATCAGACGAGCTCTCAGCGGCTGTGCTGCTCTGTTCCCCGGTAGCTTTGTCCTTCCCGGCAGGTTTTACTTCCACCACTACCTCTGCATCATTGGTTTCCCATTCTGTGAAGACAGTGCTGCCAGCCTCCGCGGCAAGATTTGCCTCCTCCACCCTAGTGGCGATGTATGCTACTTCTTGGTCGGTGGTGGCTCGGATGAAGTCTGCCTCTTCCCGGACGGGTCTCTCCATCAAGTTATCAAAAAACTTTTGTGCTTCCTCCTCGGTTGGCTCGGCCCAAGTCACGTCAAGACCGTGGGCGTTGAACATCAACATGAAGGCGATGATTGACCCCAAAGCAGAGTTGTTGCACAAAGGGACAATCCTTGCCAGCAGCCGATGCTTGTCATCGCGCTGGAATAGTTTTTGACGGAGAGTGCCAAGTTGCATAGCAGTCAGATTATTATTCAACCCGGGGCGCAATCTCATGATGTCTGCGGTGTTTCGGTATTCCCAAGCTGGCCTTCCCCTGTTCTGCAAGGGGGCGATGCGGCGGCGGAGAAAGTCGAAGCCAATCATCTCCATTGTTAGCCCGGCAACTTTCAGGCGAAGAATCCTGGTGGTGGCGATTGTGAGCCTTTCGTTGTTAGTGGCAAGACTGCTCCAGCCACTGCCGCGGACCGCTTTCTGTTGCCGGGGCAGACAAAAAGGATGGGGATCTGCTTCCTTGATCCAGCACCATTCAGCCCGCCATTCATCCCACTTTTCGCGGTAAACTCCTTCTGGGTATATTTCCTTATTCCAAGCCCTTGGAATCCAGGCGATAGAACCAGAGAGGGCCTCTCCTTTTTGGATGCGAGGGAAAAAGTAGTGGCGGAAAAGGGTAGTGTTGGGAACCACTCCGGCAAAGTTTTCACAAAGGTGGGCAAAGATGGACATGCACAATATCGCATTCGGCGTGAAATCGAGAAGATGAAAGCCGTATGTGTACATGATGTCATTGAAGAAGTCAGAAAATGGGGGGCAGAGCCCGCAATAGAAATATGCGGCGAAAAAGGGGTATCTGTCCGACCCACTTTTGGAGCAAGAACCTGGAATCACGCGTGTGGCGGGGTGAGCCTGCGTCTCCTTCGCCCACATGCACTGGTACCGCCTCTTCAAAGCTTCTGCATCGAGCGACGGGGCGAAGACGACATACTTCTTCCGCATCTTCACCAGTTCGCTCTCCGGGACATCAGCTTTTGCCTCCTTGCTCTTGCCTTTGCTGGCCCTGGGCGGCATGGCGGCTGTGAGGGCGGAAGCCAGGGATGAAGCGAGCGTGGAAGCGGCTGGAGGAAGAGGGAAAGCTTCGCTCTGAGCTCGAGAGGTGGAAGGCGATGGCGACGGCCAGATTGAGAAGAAAAGGGGGGTAAATAGGCTTGTGCCTCTGCGGCTTCTCCTTTTTATGGGGAAGGAGCGGGGCCGCCTCTTTTACTCCCTAATGTGAATGCGCCTCTACAGGCGCGTTGCAGTTGCAGCTTTTGAGGCATGCTTCCCACGTCGCACATTCGGCGCGCGTAATGCGGGGCACAGTAAACGGGATATTTACGAGCAGTTAATCCCCTGCCACGCGTGCCCGTGCACTGTTTGGGCCTAGCCCAACAACGCCTCGCACTCGTGTATGGCCTAGGCCCGGGGGCTCCTGCCGGTGTACTAAGTATTGTGCCACTAGTACCCCATACTTGTGCATGGGCAGTTGTAGCCATCCTCGCGGCAAGGCTTGTCGGGGAACAGTTCGAGGTTGATTCAAGCCACCAAAGAAATCATCCAGTCAGAGATCTGAGGATCAGCAGATAAGAAGAGCTGGAATCCGAAGGCCAGCTTCCCCGGCAAGATCTTGCCGGGGTGGCCTGTGGAGCCCGGCAAGGATCGGCGCCCGGCAAGGTTTTGTTGCTGTGCCACCGCTCTAGCACAGCGACAAACCCGACATTCTGGGTCCTTCTTTGGATGCGTGGCGACGCGCCAGTGGAGGAGAGCTTAAGCGGTGTTGATGGGATGGCCCCTTTTTCCATCCCCAAGAAAGTAAGGACACCTAAACGGACACCTTACGGTGCATTAAATGTGTTCGTCCTAGTCCGTCAGGGGTTAGGTATGATGACCCTGTAGCTACTTTACACCTCAATGTATGTACATTTTGCCACTGTGGTGACCCCTTTGTGGTATAAAAGGAGGCCCACGACAACTGCTACAGGGGAGGAGGATCTTCTGGCCCATTCTGCATGCGTAGCTGCTCTTGAACGTACTGTTCACTATGAGCGCTCCTGGAGCCTGGGCTCAAGAACACTAATAATAACACAAGGCAGGAGTAGGGTTTTACGCTGATCAGTGGCCCGAACCTGGGTAAAATCGCCCCGCGTCGATCGTTGGTTCTGCTCTTTGCGCATACCTCTCCCCCCGTCGAATCGTAAAGGGGTCTCTTGGGATCCCATAGGTGTCGCACGCCGACACATCCAACATTAGCTATACACAATGCATGAGGATGACAATAGTGCTCTCAGATCTGGTGCTTATTTGAGAAGGTGATGACACAACATAAATTTAAATAGATAGTCCCTTCGTAGAGGGAAGCAGTGATTTGCAGCGGTGCCATAACTCAGATTTTTAAAACAGAGATAAATGAAATTTTGTGAAATGCACCCTTCCTGTTTACTTCGCGACCATTAGTTATCGATATCTTCCATGCTAAACACATTAGTGGCGGTTCCCAAGCGATAAAAGTAAAGGTTGACTACCCCTCCACCAACAAACACACTCCACGACTAGCCGAATCCACGGGTACCGTCCATACCAACATCAGTCCTGGGGGAGTTTTGTTTAATTATTTGCAATTTGATTTCGGGACTGGGAATCCCTATTACCACCCCTCTCATGCAAGGACGAGCGAATAAACACTCATCATGAGAATAACCTGCTTAGCATGGAAGATACCGAGTACCTCCTGTTGCTCTATGAACAATCCAGGCACACAAAAAACGGATGTTTATTTGAAGTTTTTAGAGGTGGCACATGCAAATTTACTTAGAACGAGAGGGTAATACCGCATATAGGTAGATATATGGTGGACTCATCTGGAACAACTTGGGTTTTAGGATTTTGATGCACAAGCAGTATTCCCGCTTAGTACAGGCGAAGGCTAGCAAATAGGTTGAGAAGCGGCCAGCTAGAGAGCGAAAACGGTCATAAACATGCATTATGCATAAGTAACATTGGATACTAGCATGAGTAGGATATGAACACCATGAACATAAATATCATAGAGGCTATGTTGGTTTTGATTCAACTACATGCATGAACATGTGGCAAGTCAAGCCACTTGAAACATTCAGAGGAGGATACCATATCATCATACCGCATCTCAATCATTTTAATGCATGTTGATATCCAAGATAAATCATTATCCACTCCTAGCTACTTAAGCATGGCATGAGAAACTATAATCTCTAATTTTCATTGCAAACATGTTTGATCATAATAGGCTGAATCATGGATACTAGGTTAAACATATTTACAAAAACAGAACAAGTTGAGTTCATACCCGTTTCTCTCTGCCACAACCAGTTCATCAAATACCGTCATCATTGCCTTTCACTTGCACGACCGAATGATATGAAAATAATAATAGTGCAAGAGTGCCGTGGACTAAGCTGGAATCTGTGAACATTTTATTCAAGAGGAGAAGACAAGGTAATATGGACTCTTTATTAAATAAATATCAATGCATATGGGAGCCACTCAACAATTTCATCGTGGTCTTCTCCTCGGTATGACTCAATAAAAGGAAAAGAATTTCAGAGAAACACACTGAAATATTTTTGGAGTTTTTAGTTTTTCTTGAAGAAAGCAAATTAAAGAGAAAAACAGAAACGAGAAAAACTATTTACACGGGAGAGCTCCCAACAAGCAAAAGAAGAACAAGGAAATCTTTTTGGGTTTTCTTTTAACATTACAACTAAATTAGGCTAGAAAGAAAAACCGAAAAGAAGCAAGCAACATTTTTTTGTGATTTTCTCAAAGTTTTTCAAACACAGTAGAAGAAAATGAGAAAATAAATCTAGCATGGATAATAGAATGAAAAAGTGTGAACACCGACAACTGGAATGAAATGTGTCAATATAAATGTAATGTCGGTGGGAATACGTACTCCCCCAAGCTTAGGCTTTTGGCCTAGCTTGGTAATCACCATCTGCAGCCTGCGTAATAATCGGAGTGATAGCTCACGGAGGCTCTTGGTGCAGCCTCCTTAGCCTGCCGAGCATCCACAACCTCTGTGTTGTGTGCGCAGGCAAGGTTGTCAGAATCGCGATTATGTTGTACGATTCTACGGCTTTATGATTCAAACTAACCCCTCTGATTCTACGATTTTGGTTCATAGAATCTACATTTTTACGATCTTGATAGTGAAGATTCTACGATTTGCGATCCTGCCATCGGAGCTCCGATCCAATTCAGAATCACGATTCTGACAACCTTGTGCGTGGGCCTTGCTCTCAAGAACATAATACGTTCTTTTGCTGTGAAGATCAAAGAGAGCAGGCGCAGGCAAGAAGGTATGCACAACTGATACTTTATTGAACAACAAATTATAAGTATAATCATTGATTTCACCCTTAAGGAACTTATGGCGCTTCATGGCCTCAAAGTCTAAGTACTGAGTGGGAAGGATAGGGTCATTAGGCCAGGGTGACACACCCAGCTCCTTTGCTAATCATGAAGCATAAATCCCACCATAAAAATATCCACTACCAGTATTGTGTTGCAGTCTGCGTGCAACAATCGCTCAAAGGTTATAACTTTTAATACCGGTGAGAGCAATATGTATGAGGCTCAAATCAGGAGCACAAAGTATACTACAGTCTTGCTTGCCTATGATGCATTTGCCATTAAATAGTGCAAAGTATTGAATTGATGGGAAATGAATACTTTTTATTCTACCTTGTGTCACTCCTCTGTCCTCGCCGTAACAAAGGTTTATCAAGAAAGACTCATACTCAGCTCTTGGTGGCTCGTCCAGCGAACCCCAAAACGGAATTTTACACACACCACTAAACTCATCTAAAGGCATGGTAATTGGACGGTCATAGAGTTTAAACGAAACTCTAGACTCACGAGGATGAAATTTAAATTCTTTAGTAAATGATTCTGTGAGACTGAGATGTTGGTTGCACTTATCTTGAATGTAGGGACCGAGCTTGGCGTTGTGGATATATTGACCAAAATCTTCTTTAATACCTGCACTTATCATGAAATCGTTGCTCGGCCATAGGCATGATTTGATAGCGGCTTCTCGCACCGAACTTACACTTGGTTCAACATAAGACCAATGAGTTGAGCCACTGCTAGAAGATGCCTCCGAGGGCCTCCGCCTCGAAGAACTCCTTCCAAAAAGGTTCATCATATTTGCGTACAATTTTCTGAAAAATAATTGGGTCACAAAATTTTTATCAACAAAACTTCACAAGATTGATAGCAACTACTCATAGGGATGCATAGAGGCCATATTAAGCATTCAAACTACTTAGAACTCTAAGAATTCAACATGCAAGCTCATCTACAGCAGCACCAAGAGTAGCTAATTATTCAAAATATAATCCACTAAAGAAAAAACTAATTGGAGCAATGGAGGAGTCACATACCAAGTAGCAATCCCCCAAAACAGTTTCAGAAACGGAGCTTCGAGCAAAGAGATCGAAATCCGCGGGTTTGAGAGCAAGAACACAAGAGAGAGAGAGCAATGGTGATTTTTTTCTGGAGGTAGGTGATGACATGGGCTAAAGAGATAAGTGAGAGGGCCCACGTGGGGACCATAACCCACCAGGGCGTGCCTGGGGCTGCTGGTGCACCCAGGTGGGTTGTGCCCACCTGGTGCACCCCCCTCTGATGTTATTTGCACTAAAAATTCTTAAATATTCAGAAAAAATCGTATTAAATTTTCTGGACATTCCGAGGACTTTTATTTTTGGGTCATTTTTTATTGCACGGGAAATTTAGAAAACAGACAAAACATGGCATTTTATTTTATTTAACTAAGGAAAATAGAAAATAAAAGTTGGAAACAGAAGGTTGTGCTTACTAAATTCATCAACTTCATACCTCTCAAAAATGATCCATTAATAAGGTTGATCAAGTCTTATTAACAACCACTTTCGATTAGCATGAAACCGAAGAACTTTCGTAAAACACTAAATTACCTCAACGGGGATATGCACGTCCCCAACAATAAGCATTTCATATTTCTTTTTGGCAGTAGGTAGAGGTAGTTGAAAACTTCCAATAGTGAGTGTCGGAGATTTTTCAATAACATTAATACCATTCACTTGGAATTGTTTCTTCGGAAAGTGCACCGTGTGTTCATTACCATTGATATGAAAAGTAACCTTGCTTTTATTGCAATCAATAACAGCCGCTGCAGTATTCAAGAAGGGTCTACCAAGGATAATCGACATGTTGTCGTCCTCGGGCATCTCAAGTATAACAAAGTCAGTTAGAATAGTAACATTTGCAACAACAACGGGCACATCCTCACATATACCGATAGGTATGGCAGTTGATTTGTCAGCCATTTGGAAAGATATTTCAGTAGGTGTGAGTTTATTCAAATCAAGTCTTTTATATAAAGAGAAAGGCATAACACTAACACCAGCTCCTAGATCACACAAAGCTGTTTTAACATAATTTCTTTTGATGGAGCAAGGTATAGTTGGTATTCCCGGATCTCCAAGTTTTTTAGGTACTCCATCCTTAAAATAATAATTAGCAAGCATGGTGGAGATTTCAGCTTCCGGTATTTTTCTCTTATTAGTGATGATGTCTTTCATATATTTTGCATAAGGGGCCATCTTTAATATATCAGTCAAGCAAGTGCGCAAAAAGACTGGCCTAAGCATTTCAGCAAAGCGTTCAAATTCTTCATCATCCTTTTTCTTAGTTGACTTAGGTGGAAAGGGCATGGGTTTTTGAACCCACGGTTCTCTTTCCCTTCCATGTTTTCTAGCAACAAAGTCTCTTTTATCATATCTTTTATTTTTAGGTTGTGGGTTATCAAGATCAACAGCTGGTTCTATTTCCACTTCATTATCTGGTTGTTTATCATTGTCTGGTTGAGTGTCTTCATGAACATCATCATTATCCTTTTCATGATCACTAGATGAGTGTTCATTACCAGATTGAGTTTCAGCATCATAAATAGAAACATCATTATCATTATCAGGAGGTTTTTCTATTTCAGGTTCACTAGAGGCATGCAAAGTCCTACCATTTTTCTTTTTCTTCTTCTTTTTAGAAGGACTAGGTGCATCAGTGTTAATTCTTTGAGAGTCTTATTCAATTCTTCTAGGGTGACACTCAGGATAAAGTGGTTCCTGAGTCATTTTACCTCCTCTAGTTGCTACTCTAACAGCAAAGTCATTTATATTTTTATTCATTTCATCTAGCAACTCTCTTTGAGACTTAGCAACTTGTTCTAGTTGAGTTTGAACCATAGAGGCATGTTTTCCTACACCTCTAACATCATTGGAGATCCTAAATAACAAGTCACTCAAGCGAGGAATCATATCAGAATTATATTTCAATGGTTTCATAACATTTTCATTGAAGTGATCTTGCTTTCTAATGTAATTATCAAACTCATAAAGGCATTGACTAGGATGCATATTATAAGGATTATCCCTTTCATTAAATTTCATTAAAGAGTTTACCTCTACCACCTTTGGTGGTGGTGTGTCAAGTCTATGTATTTCTTCAATAGGAGGTAAATTTTTAACATCCTCTGCTTTAATACCTTTTTCCTTCATAGATTTCTTTGCCTCTTGCATATCTTCCAGACTGAGATATAAGATACCCCTCTTCTTTGGAGTGGGCTTAAGCGGTGGTTCGGGAAGAGTCCAATCATCATAATTTTTCAATATGTTATTCAATAATTCTTCAGCTTGTCCAATGGTTCGTTCCCTGAAAACACAACCAATACAACTATCTAGGAAGTCCCTAGAAGCATCGGTTAGTCCATTATAGAAGATATCAAGTATTTCATTTTTCTTAAGTGGATGATCAGGCAAAGCATTAAGCAATTGGAGAAGCCTCCCCCAAGCTTGTGGGAGACTCTCTTCTTCAATTTGCGCAAAGTTAAATATTTCCTGTAAGGCTGCCTGTTTCTTATGAGCAGGAAAGTATTTTTCAGAGAAGTAATAAATCATATCCTGGGGACTGCGCACACAACCAGGAGCAAGAGTATTGTACCATATCTTAGCATCACCCTTTAATGAGAAAGGAAATAATTTGAGGATATAGTAGTAGCGAATCTTCTCATCATGATCAAATAGGGTTGCTCTGTCATTTAGTTTAGTAAGGTGTGCCACAACAATTTCAGTTTCATAACCATGGAAAGGATCAGATTCAACCAAAGTAATTAACTCTGGGTCGACAGAGAATTCATAATCCTTATCATCAACAAAGATAGGTGAAGTAACAAACTTAGGATCACATTTCATTCTAGCATTCAAAGATTTCTCTTTCAGTTTGCATAATAATTTCTTAAGATCATCCCTATCATTGCAAGCAAGAAAATCTCTAGCTGTCTCCTCATCCATAACATAACCTTCAGGTATCTTAGGCAATTCATATCTAGGAGAGCTAGGTCTAATAGGTGTTTCAAGATTTTCAGTTTCAGGCATTTCATCAGTTTCAACATTCTCAATATCTTTAGCTCTAGGAATTTGTTCATCAAGAAAATCACCTATTGGCACACCATCATCAAGCAAGGTACTAGCATTATCATGAGTAGCATTCTTAGAAGTAGCATCATCAATGACTTGCGACATATCAGAATTAATAGCATGTGGTGGTGTTGCAAGTCTACTCAAAACAGAAGGTGAATCAAGTGCAGAGTGTGATGGAGGTTCCTTACCTCGCCTCGTCCTAGAGGGAACGATCTTGGTTTTTGTATCCTTCAAATTCTTCATAGTGATAAATAGATAATAATCCGAAGTGACTCAACAAATATAGCTATGCTCCCCGGCAACGGCGCCAGAAAAAGGTCTTGATATCCCACAAGTATAGGGGATCTCAACAGTTTTCGAGGGTAGAGTATTCAACCCAAATTTATAGATTCAACACAAGGGGAGCCAAAGAATATTTGCAAGTATTAGCAGTTGAGTTGTCAATTCAACCACACCTGGAGATTAATTATCTGGAGTAATATGATCAGTAGCAAAGTAATATGATAGTTTTGATAGTAGTAGTAACAGTAGCGATAACGGTTACAGTGATAGCAATAATTTTGTAGCAAGTGTAACAGTAATGGCAGTAGTAGTAACTTAGCAAGAACAATATATGGAAAATTCATAAGCATTGGATTGATGAATTCGTTGGATGATATTCATCAAATAACAGTCATAACCTAGGGCGATACGGCACTAGCTCTAGTTCATAAATATAATGTAGGCATGTATTCCGTAAATAGTCATACGTGCTTATGGAAAGAACTTGCATGCCATCTTTTGTCCTACCCTCCCGTGGCAGCGGGGTCCATAAGGAAACTAAGGGATATTAAGGCCTCCTTTTAATAGAGAACCGGAACAAAGCATTTGCACATAGTGAATACATGAACTCCTCAAACTACGGTCATCACCGGAAAGTATCCCGAATACTGTCACTCCGGGGTTTACGGATCATAACACGTAATAGGTGACTATAATTTGTAAGATCGGATCTGGAACATAGATATAATGGTGATAATGTAAACGGTTCAGATCTGAAATCATGGCACCCGGGCCCAAAGTGACAAGCATTAAGCATGGCAAAGTCATAGCAACATCAATCTCAGAACATAATGGATACAAGGGATCAAGCCCTAACAAAACTAACTCGATTACATGATGAATCTCAATCAACTCCTCACCGACCAGCGAGCCTACAAAGGAATTACTCACTCCCGGTGGGGAGCATCATGGAATTGGCGATGGAGAAGGGTTGGTGATGACGAAGATCGAAGATCCCCCTCTCCGGAGCCCCAAACGGACTCCAGATCTGGCCTCCTGATGAAGAACAGGAGGCGGTGGCGGCTCCGTCTCGTGAAACATGATAATTCTTTCTCTTTTATTTTTTTCTCCAAAATTGTGATTTTATAGCATCGGAGATAGGGTTTGTGGGGCCACCAGGTGGGGACAACCCACCTGGGCGCGCTAGGAGGGGGGCGCCCTGGTGGGTTGTGCTCACCCAGGCCCCCCCTCCGGTGGTTCTTGGCTCTAGTATTTTTCTTTTATTCCATAAAAAATCTCCAAACAGTTTCGTTCCATTCCGTGAACTTTTATTTCTGCACAAAAAACAACACCATGGTAGTTCTGCTGAAAACATCTTTAGTCCGGGTTAGTTTCATTCAAATCATGCAAATTAGAGTCCAAACAAGAGCAAAAGCGTTAGGAAAAGTAGATACGCCGGAGAAGTATCACACTTATATCAAAGTCGAGATGCATTCCAGCCACACTTTTGTCAGGCGTGTTGTCCATGGTGTACTGAAGCATAGGAAGTTCAAAGCTACTCCTTCGTTTGTGAGGCATACTGTTCTTGTCAAGCTTACACTGGAAGATGACATGGCATGCCTCGACAAACAAGTTTATGAGTGGCAAGGCCACAAGGTTATCTTCAAGAAGGTTGACAGGATTGAGCTGCTGCCGGACGTCCTCGATGATGCTCATGGCAAGGTTCGTCTTGTGTCTATCCCAAATTAGATCGATGTCATGAAATAGTTAGCCCAGCTAGTGTTTAAAAGTAGTTTGGATTGTGTTTAATTATCCGAACCTTGCCTATTATCGAGCCCTCTGGGGGGTAGTACTCTGTTTGAATCCGTCTATGGCAACTACTGCTACTTTTGTGTGCCCGTGAATCATGTGTGAACCATCGTAATTGTTGCTGCAGATGCATCCTCACTAGTTTTTTCATGTAATATGGCATGGTAAGACATAAGTTGCCACGGTTTATCATATGAGCAGTGTGCGTTTGATGAAATAGAGTACTTGTTCGACAACTGTGCGCTGACGTATACATAGGGTACGTAAGGCTGGTTAAGTACTTGTAAACATTGTTGGTGCTACCCAACTTGTAAGCAGTTGTGCAAAACATGGCACATTGGCTCAGCTCACTTCAACACTAGAAAATTCGGCTATCGACCAGCTCACAATCAATACTCTGCTGTCTGACATATAATGCAACTACATATCTTGTTACAGTGGTTCATGGAGTTAACTGAGGCCACAATGTAAATTCCAAAAGTTTACACGCTAGTCTAGCATTCATGTGGAACATTCACATTAAATTTGGCTTCATAAAATACTTCAAAAGCATAAGTTCAGCAATTTTATACATCTCAATGATTCATAGAACATAACCAACATTTACTAGTTCACAGCAAAAGAGAAAGTTGTGAGAAGGTTTACAAATCAGGAAAAATCAAGCAAGGCTACTCTGAGCAAAGGGCCTCCCTAGGCACGCTTTAATTTCCTGGAGTTCACTCTGGTTTTTCTTGTTGCCACCATCTAGGGTTAGGTTCTCTTATTCCAGAATAACCAATTATAATTGTGTTATCAGTTGGAATACTGAACTGAACAATGTAGTGGACTGACGATCTGAACTTCTTGTGCAGTTCCACTAAATTTAAGCACTACTATTTGCAGAAGTAAGCAGACCACAATGCCTCTTGTCCATGCACCTCTCCCAAAAACCTCTGCGCAGCCGTGTCAGCTAGTCCTCTGGTCATCCTTGATCTGGGAAAAAGTGCATTCCCGACTAGGACGCAGTGCTTGTTTTCTCTGCAACACATGACATGCTCGTCCCTGCACTGCAATCAGGAAGTAAACGTATGAATCAGCTTCTTTTAGATTGCGTTGGTCACTCTACCTAGTTACTACCAATGTAGGAATACCTGGAACACAGGTGGTTAGACGACGGTGGCTAGGAATAGCCATCTGATTTTGTGCAGTTCTACTAAAATTGAGGCGTGTACTTCTGATTGCACAAATAGAAACAATATGGAGACAGACATCCCTGTTTGCGCAAATATGAAATATGGTTATTTAAGCAGTGACGGTTATTTGTAGTGGCATATGATTAACAACAACATCACATCACATCAACACTGCCATAGATTAACATGCAGAAGGATAGCATTAGTATGACTGTCAAGAGAGTAGCACATGGTCAGTAAATGTGCAATCAAATTTGTGCAGTTCCACTGGGATGAAGCAATGTTACCGGTGTGAGATTTAAGTGTAACCGCAAAAACACAATTCATGGGAAATAAAGCAAGACGGAAGCACTTCATAAAATGGTGGTGTCATTGCTTCAATTTATCAATGGCACTAGACTGACAACAACATTACTTAATAGTGACATTAGGTGGCATTGCTTCATGTTTCATGTGATTTTACATTAACGGTAGCGATAAGAACATAGGTACAACATGGGCATAAAGTGGCGAGGCAGATGTGGTTGCCGAGAGCGGCAAACATTCAGATAGCATGTCTGCATTTGTCCCATTTTTTATCTCCTCGGTGACATTTTCCTATGTGAGCACAGGAAATCTAGACCTGCTCGTTCTCATTTGCGTTGCCCCATAGCACCCCTCACTTTCTTTCCTTTTTTAACCAAGAGACAGGTCCACTTCCCCAGCCTTTCCCCCCACCCTTCGCCATCCACCCCGCATTCTTCCCCTTTTCAACCAAGAGACCGGTTGGGTAGCCAGTCTCTACTACTTTCCCCCGTTTCCTCTTAGAACCAAGTCCTAGATTCATGCTACAGCTTTCCCACTTTCTTCCCTGTTTGAACTGAGTCTTAGATTTGACTGTGTGAACTAGCTTTACCTCTAATAATAGTAAAAGTCTAGGTGGCTTTGGAACAACCGATGGAAGTAGAAAAAAGATTCACATGCAGCCACGTGGGGAGCTAGGGCAGTAGAGCAAGGCCGGTTTCGAAGGAAGATATACCTAAGGGTCATCGGATGTGGAAAAGACAGCATCGGGAGGCCGCATCTTGGCCACAATACTACAGGGAGGAAGAAGGGGTCGGAGGCCCTCCCGAGCCGACGCTGTGTCGGAGAGAACGACATGATCGCCGATCGGGACGCGCGGGCAACTATTGGTCTCCTCCCTCATCGCTGACGACTACGTGAACGATGCACCTACACCCTTGCCCCGGCCCAGGTGGTTCGTCTGGATTTGTGACCAGCGGTGAGTAGAGAGAGAGAGAGAGAGAGAGAGAGAAAGAGAGAGTGTGGCCACCTATGTCTTGTTTAGATCTGGAGAGCATGAGAGAGTGAAAGAGAGGAACTGTAGTAAAGCAAGCGCCGAGGCTCATGCTTATATATATAGTGGAGTGATTTTTTTGTAGCAATCGTTATGAAATTGAATACGCGCGAACCACTATTTTCATTTAAAGTTCAAGTAAAAATAAGACTCAATCAATAACGTGCCACCGCTTCAAGGTCGCACTATCAAATCACCACGTCCAGGACGCACTATGTAATGTATCATTCACGTGTGATCCCCGGCCATCCATGAAGTTGAAAATTAGACGAGTCAAAATGTCAATTGGGATGCCTCTTTGTAAACAAATGTGCTCCTAGCTTAAAAAAGCGCTCCTACGTGTACCCGCGCGTGGGTGCAAGAGAACTAGTGCATGCGTGCACCGCTTCTCTTCGTGAGAGTACAATGTACTGCGCCCAAAGAACGTTTCCCACAAGAGTAGTAGTATAAGTGTGTGGTGTGTGAGTTAAAAAAAGGTTTGTGACACCTTTTATTTTGAAGAAGTTTTGAGGGTAGGGTGTGAAGAGCAGATATGTGTGTGACGTCTACCTACAGATAGAGGGTGGGTGCAAGAGGACTCGGGACAGTCGTGACTCGTGAAGGTGCGTGTGTGCGTGAGAGAGAGGGGGCACGTATCTATGCAATGCATGTGTCTGTAAATCATATCTGACAAACGTTCGCCACAAGCCCTTTCCTGGCGAACGCTGAAAGAACCATCAGATCGGCATCCGACAATGTCAGTTTTGCCATGGCATTTGACAGAACAACCACTCCTCCGACACGCAAATCTCCCACGTGAGTATTAGCAACTGCCGTATGCTCCTCCCTCTGTTCCAAAACATAGTGCATATAGCTTTATTGAAAATTCGAACCTCGCAAACTTTTACCGACTTTTCATTGAAATGCACATATAGAATACCCGGTATATATCATTTCACTCATCATCGAGAGGTACCTATAGAGATGGGGGAGGAGTGTACAAAGAAAGACCGTCGTATCACCTACAACAATTTCAACCATCCTTTGGGGTGGAGGAATATCATCGGAATTCTATATGATATGATTTTTATAGGAATTTTTCCTTTAGAGCCAATTGGTTCATAGGAATGGATTCCTATACTCCACATCTCAAAGGAAAATAAACATGATATGATTTTTATAACTTTAAATCCACTTGGTTCATATGAATGGATTCCTATACCCCCACAATTTCAAAGGAAAATAAACAAGACTAGATTCAATAGAAAAGTTCCTATGATGTGAACCAAATGACATCTCTTTCCCAATCCCTACTCATAGGAATTGAGATACATGTCATCTATTTCCCTACAACTTCCTTATATATCATCTATTCCTAAATACCTAGTACAACCCACTAGCTTTTTTTCGGGACATGCAACTATGGCACATGAACACGTCATGCATGCAAGTCGTAAATTATATATTTTTTGTACTCTATGCATGCAAGCACCACATCATCAATTCATGCATGGCACTCATAAGTTATTTTTTGCATTAGATTTTGTATTGACAATATATGTGTTGGTCACGTGCACACCTATGTAGTTCACATTCACATTTTTGTTAGAAATGTCATTCTTTTAACTGCAATTCATTTTTTCTCTTTTCATAACCTTTTTATTTTATTTCCATTTTAAGCTTACATTCGCTTCCCATTACTTATAGATGTTTTTGGAGGAACTTTTATGCATTATTTTGAGTAGCAAATTTCACGCGGCCGCGGGTATATCAAAATGTGGGGCCCATGCGTCATTGCTTTTCGGTCGAACCTACGTCCACAATTTCTTGTACGTATATCTCCACTGCTCCCTGGACCCAAAATTCGGCCACATTCCCGTAAAACCGAGCTACCCACGTCGTATTAAGGCGTCGACTGGAACTCAATCCCTCTCCCGTTTACTATGGTGTGGGCCCCAAATGCCGTAGTAGTAACCCTACCCGCCGCACACATCATCAGTTTTCTTCAAGAAAATGAGGGAGAAGCGGATTTGTAGTGGAGGCTCCAACCCTAGGGCGCCCTAGGTAGCTGTTGCACGCATCATTGGTTTTATTTTTTCTTTATGCTCTTATGCCCTAGTGTGAAATGATGGTTGCTTCATCCTTCTAGCTTAATGCGGGAAAGGTGGGGCTTTGTGATTTGACCCCTCATTGCTCATTTACTACTACTGCGGCGCTACGACCGGGGTGCCTCCAAATCCAACCGCTGCTCCAAACTATAATTTGGTGCATCGCACGTGGAACAAGACGGTGGATGACCCACATGTCGGTGAAAGGGGTCCTGTAAGTGTGTCGCCATTTCGTGTGCGGACTGACCCTGCTGAGTTGCTACGCCAATGCGACAGGAGCAGCCTACCACTTGGTTTTGCTCCTTGGTGAAGCCTGATTATATTCATCTAAAAAGATAGTATCCAGATTAGTAAAAATGAGGTGATTTTACCGAGCGGTGGGCGGGGGAGCATGGCGTGTCATGCGGTCCCACGTGTCATGATGTACCAAGCCGATGCACGTCCCTCTTGAGGTAGAATAATGGCAGTCACAATACGTGGTTTTCTTGAAGGAGATGATGGAGAAGCAGATTTAGCGAAGTGTGAAATAATGGTTGCTTCGTTCGTCTGCGGGAAAGGTGCGGCTTTGTGATTTGACGTCTTATTGCTCATTACTACTACTGCGGCGCTACGACTGGGGTGCGTCCCCTACTATTCTGCACTGTTATTTGGTGCATGACACATGGACCCGGTTGCTATATGTCCAACAAGTCGGCGAGATGAAGTAGAACATTTATGAAAGAGAGCGTCTCCACTCTTAGTACGACGGAGGAGTACAAGACACGGCTTGGTTTTTGCTGCTTCGCACGATCCATCGATACAAACCCCGACTAAAAAAGGCGAGGGCGGGTCTTTTCCCGCGTGGTAGGCAGGGGAGTTTGGCATAGTCTATTTGAAAGATAGAGCGAGAGAAAGATGTGATGAAATGCTTGAATGTGTATTGGGCCCTTTCTTTCTTTTTTTGTTTTTTGAAGTGGGCCCTTTCAGGTCACTACGACTACTAGCGCGCATGGTGTTGAGTATACTGGTTTATTGGTCCCCTTTGTAATTTGGTGCTAAATTTTGACCAAAGATTTAATTGACAAAATGTTAGTGCATGTCAACAAAAATTATATCATTGGATCCGTATTTGAATAAAAGTTTTCAATGATATAATTTTTTGTGACATGCATTAACATCTTGTTAGTTAAATACATGGCAAAATTGGCACAAAATACGACGTGGAACGATAAATCAGGATGAAGGTACCCCCACAAGGTCGGTCCGGCAGGCTGTAGTAGTACCCCCTCCTTTTTTCTGCTCGGATTGCCCAACGAGCACCAAGCAAAAAGTGCATGCATTGGCCTAGACACATGCAGCCATCAACACGTGTAATCATTTTACAAAAAAAAATTCAACACGAGTAATCAATTGCTAGTCACACGACCTTGTTTTTTTCTGGCTGCATGGGGAAGAACAACGAGGCAGGAAGGGAAACAAGCAAATAATTAAGGTTGAGTGAGTTAGTTTTTGGAAAATCTGATTTTACAGAGTACTACGTACCCACTATTGAGGTACTACTACTACTACCTCCGCCCTAGTTTATTGGTCCTTATTGTAATCTGTGTCAAATTTTGACCATAAATTTAACTAACAAAATGTTCATGCATGTCATAAAAAATTATATCATTGAAAACTATGTTCAAATACGAATCCAACAATATAATTTTTGTCGACATGCACTAACATTTTGTCAGTTAAATCTTTGGTAAAAATTTAGCACAAATTACATAGGGGACTAATAAACCAGGACGGAGGTAGTACTACTAGTAACATAGCCTAGGGTAGCTTGCTGTAGCACGGACTCCAAGGAAATTGGTGTCAGATGAGGCTCGTACTACTCTACACTGTACTACTCCTACCACTGTACTACTACTACTACTACTCTACACTACTACTACTATGAGGCCATCCAACCATGTCCCGGCAGAAGACGTGGACACCGATTATTCGTTCATATTTAAATTTGTTTTCACACAGCAAAATATCCCTGAAAACAACAACACATGGCAAAAATTCACGGCGAGCGAGGGATTTGAATGTGCTGGGAGGGGTGGCGCTGGAAGGGGCTGTTTGGATCTTGCCCGGGGTTGCCAAAATATTGGCGAGCCTTTTTCCACCCATGCCTTTGCCACCGATGAATGAGGTAGAGCTCGGGTGCTCCTCCTCCAGCGTGTGCATCAGAGACAAGCTCGCACGAGCTGGTTTTTATTTGTCCCACCTCGCCGCCCGAGCCGGCCACAGACCGACTTAGGGCATATCTCCAACGGTGACCCGCAAATTACGCGATCCAACCGTAGCCGCACATGTTCTGACAACAACTCAACCAACCGGACGAAATTAGTGCAAACTCGGTGATATTTCCAGTAAACAATGACGGAATTCATAGAAAATACCAGATTTTCATATAAACACGACATATGTCATTACATTTATCAATCAACTAAGTGGTGCTACTCCTGAACTGCACAGGTATAATAATACCTTGTCTAAATGGTCGCCTGCGGATCCCTTTGTCTTCCTCATGTCCGACCGCACGATCACCGGACTGCCGGGAGCCCTGGAGGTATATGCTTCAGCGCAAAGGACGAATCGATTCCCCACCACTCAACTGAGTGAAATACTTTGTTGATGCCTAAGATGGAGTTGAAGGGGGCTTCTCCGCTTCCTTGGAGCCCATGCGGGGTCGACGAAGGTCCTCGCAACAGAAGGACCCGGCAAGACACCTGCTATGTACGTCGGCGTCGCCTCGGCGGTGGCCTTCATTGGACCCAAGCGGCGGCGGACTTGATGGAAATATGCCCTAGAGGCAATAATAAAGTTGTTATTATTATATTTCCTTATTCATTATAAAGGTTTATTATTCATGCTAGAATTGTATTGACCGGAAACTTAAATACATGTGTTGATACATAAACAAATACTGTGTCCCTAGTGAGCCTCTACTAGACTAGCTCGTTGATCAAAAGATGGTTAAGGTTTCCTAACCATAGACATGAGTTGTCATTTGATAATGGGATCACATCATTAGGAGAATGATGTGATGGACACAACCCATTCGTTAGATTAGCATATGATCATTCAGTTTATTGCTACTGCTTTCTTAATGTCAAATACATATTTCGTCGACCACGAGATCATGCAACTCCCGGATACCGAAGGAATAACTTGTGTGCTATCAAATGTCACAACATAACTGGGTGATCATAAAGATGCTCTACAGGTATCTTTGAAGGTGTCTGTTGAGTTGGCATGGATCGAGATTGGGATTTGTCACTCCGTGTATTGGAGAGGTATCTCTGGGCCCTCTCGGTAATACACATCACAAAGCTTGCAAGCAAAGTGACTAAGGAGTTAGTTGCAAGATGATGTATTACAGAACGAGTAAAGAGACTTGCCGGTAACAAGATTGAACTAGGTATAGAGATACCGACGATCGAATCTCAGGCAAGTAACATACCGGCAGACAAAGGGAATTACGTATGTTGTCATAATGGTTCGTCCGATAAAGATCTTCGTAGAATATGTAGGAACCAATATGGGCATCTAGGTCCCGCTATTGGTTATTGACCGGAAAGGCGTCTTGGTCATGTCTACATCATTCTCGAACCCATAGGGTCCGCACGCTTAACGTTCATTGACGATATAGTACTATATGAGTTATGTGAGTTGGTGACCGAATGTTGTTTGGAGTCTCGGATGAGATCACGGACATGCCTAGTAGCTCCGGAATGGTCTGGAGGTAAAGATTGATATATAGGATGATGATATTCGGTCACCGAAAAGGTTTCAGAAAGTAGCGGGTATTTATTGGAGTGCCCGAAGGGGTTCCGGGAGGCCACCGGTAAGTGATGGGCCTTATGGGCCAAAGGGGGGGGGAAGCACACCAGCCCACAAGGGGGCTGGCGCGCCCCTCCACCCTTGCTCACGCACCAAGGAGGGAGGGAAGGAAGGGGGAGGCGCCCCTAAGGCAGCCAGCCCCCTTTCCTTCCCCCCATGTCCATATATGGTAAGGGGGGCTAGGTAGGCGCCTAGGACAGCCACCGGCCACTTGGAGGTGCCCTAGGCCTGCCTCCTCTCCCCCCTCCACCTATATATATGAGAGGAGGGAGAGGGGCAACACACACCACGATTCCCTAGCCGTGTGCGGCGCTCCTCTCCCTCTAGTTCATCCTCGACCATATTTTCATAGTGCTCGGCGAAGCCCCGCGGAGATAGTTGCATCACCACCATCACCACCCCGTCCTGCTGCCGGAACTCATCTACTACTTTGCCCGTCTTGCTGGATCAAGAAGGCGAGGACATCATCGAGCTGAACGTGTGCTGAACATGGAGGTGTCGTACGTTCGGTACTTGATCGGACAGATCGTGAAGGTGTACGACTACATCAACCGCGTTGATAAATGCTTCCGCTAAATGGTCTACGAGGGTACGTAGACATACTCTCCCCTGTCGTAGCTATGCATCTCCATGGATAGATCTTGCGTGTGTGTAGAATTTTTTTTGTTTTCCATGCAACGTTCCCCAACAGTCGCATCAGAGCCAGGTCTATGCATAGATGATATGCACGAGTAGAACACAAAGAAGTTGTGGGCGGTATTGGTCATACTGCTTACGATGAACATCTTATTTTGACTCGGCGGTATTGTGGGATGAAGCGGCCTGGACCAACCTTACATGTCCACGCACATGAGACCTCTTCCACCGACTGACATGAAACTTGTTTTGCACAAAGGTGGCTGGCGGGTGTCTGTTTCTCCTACTTTAGTTGAATCGAATTTGACTACGGTCGGTCCTTGAAGAAGGTTAAAACAGCAAACTTGATAATCACCGTTGTGGTTTTGCGTAGTTAAGGATGGTTCTTGCTAGTTGCCCATAGCAGCGATGTAAAACTTGCAACAACAAAGTAGAGGACGTCTAACTTGTTTTTGCAGGGTATGTTGTGATGTGATATGGTCAAGACGTGATGTGATATACGTTGTTGTATGAGATGATCATGTTTTGTAATATCGACAACCGGCAGGAGCCTTAGGGTTGTCTCCTAATTATTGTATGAAATGCAAGCGCCATGTAATTGCTTTACTTTTTCGCTATGCGTTAGCAATATTTGTCGAAGCAATAGTTGGCGAGACGACCCCGACGCAACGATGGAGATCAAGGTGTCGAGCCGGTGACAATGGAGATCATGACGATGCTTTGGAGATGGAGGTCAAAAGCACAAGATGATGATGGCCATATCATGTCACATATTTTGATTGCATGTGATGTTTATCCTTTATGCATCTTATTTTGCTTAGAACGACGGTAGCATTATAAGATGATCCCTTCACTAAATTTCAAGATAAAAGTGTTCTCCCCGAGTATGCACCGTTGCTAAAGTTCGTCATTTCGAAGCACCTCATGATGATCGGGTGTGATAGACTCTACGTTCACATACAACAGGTGTAAGATAGTTTTGCACAAATAGAATACTTGGGATAAACTTGACGAGCCTAGCTAGCATGTACAGACATGGTCTCGGAACACTGGAGACCGAAAGGTTGAACGTGAGTCATATAGTAGATATGATCAAAATAGAGATGTTCACCATTGATGACTACCCCATCTCACGTGATTATCGGACATGGGTTAGTTGATTTGGATCATGTATCACTTAGATAACTTAAGGGATGTTAATTTAAGTGGGAGTTCATTAGTAATTTGATTAATTGAACTTAATTTATCATGAACTTAGTCTTAATAGTTTTTGCATATCTATGTTGTAGATCAATGGCCCGTGCTACCGTTCCCCTGAATTTTAATGCATTCCTAGAGAAAGCTAAGTTGGAATATGATGGTAGCAACTACACGGACTGGGTTCGTAACATGAGGATTATCCTCATTGCTGCATAGAAGAATTATGTCCTTGATGCACCGCTAGGTGACAGACCTGCTGCAGGAGCTACTGCAGATGTTATGAACATCTGGCAGGCTCGATCTGATGACTACTCAATAGTTCAGTGTGCCATGCTTTATGGCTTAGACCCGTGACTTCAAAGACGTTTTGAACGCCACGGAGCATATGAGATGTTCCAAGAGCTGAAGTTGATATTTCAAGCTAATGCCCGGGTTGAGAGATATGAAGTCTCCAACAAGTTATATAGCTGCAAGATGGAGGAGAACAGTTCTGTCTATGAACACATACTCAAAATGTCTGGGTATCATAACCACTTGACTCAGTTGGGAATTGATCTTCCAGTTGAGAGTGTTATTGACAGAGTTCTTCAGTCACTGCCACCAAGCTATAAAGGCTTCGTGATGAACTATAATATGCAAGGGATGACGAAAATGATTCCCGAGCTCTTCGCAATGCTTAAGGCCGCGGCGGTAAAAATCAAGAAGGAGCACCAAGTGTTGATGGTTAACAAGACCACTAGTTTCAAGAAAAAGGGCAAGGGAAAGAAAGGGAACTTCAAGAAGAATGGCAAGCAAGTTGCTGCTCCCGTGAAGAAGCCCAAAACTGGACCCAAGCCTGAAACTGAGTGCTTCTACTGCAAAGGGAATGGTCACTGGAAGCGGGACTGCCCCAAATACTTGGCGGACAAGAAGGATGGCAAAGTGAACAAAGGTATATTTGATATACAAGTTATTGATGTGTTCCTTACTAATGCTCGTAGTAGCGCCTGGGTATTTGATATTGGTTCGGTTGCTCATATTTGTAACTCGAAACAGGAGCTGCGGAATAAATGAAGATTGGCTAAGGACGAGGTGACGATGCGCGTCGGGAATGGTTCCAAGGCCAATGTGATCGCCCTCATCACAATACCTCTACATCTACCTTCGGGATTAGTTTTAGACCTCAATAATTGTTATTTGGTGCCAGCGTTGAGCATTAACATTATATCTGGATCTTGTTTAA
The DNA here is from genome assembly GCA_011799875.1 of Thinopyrum elongatum. Lineage (NCBI taxonomy): Eukaryota > Viridiplantae > Streptophyta > Magnoliopsida > Poales > Poaceae > Thinopyrum > Thinopyrum elongatum. The sequence goes on from CM022297.1 coordinate 228,633,233, forward strand.
TGCGAGATAGTTATTCATTTAAGTCAGAGAATAATGGTTGTTCTATTTATATGAGTAATATGTTTTATGGTCATGCACCTTTAATGAATGGTCTATTCTTGTTGAATCTCGATCATAGTGATACACATATTCATAATATTGATGCCAAAAGATGCAAAGTTGATTATGATATTGCAACATACTTGTGGCACTGCCGTTTAGGTCATATTGGTGTAACGCGCATGAAGAAACTCCATGCGGATGGACTTTTGGAATCACTTGATTATGAATGATTTGATACTACCGAACCATGCCTCATGGGCAAGATGACTAAAACTCCGTTCTCCGGAAAAATGGAGCGAGCTAATGACTTATTGGAAATAACACATACCGATGTATGCGGTCCGATGAGTGTTGAGGCACGCGGTGGGTATCGTTATTTTCTGACATTCATAGATGATTTGAGTAGGTACGGATATATCTACTTGATGAAACACAAGTCTGAAACATTTGAAAAATTCAAGGAATTTCAGAGTGAAGTGGAGAATCATCGTAACAAGAAAATAAAGTTTCTACGATCTAATCGCGGAGGCGAATATTTGAGTTACGAGTTTGGCCTTCAGTTAAAACAATGTGGAATTGTTTCACAACTCATGCCACCTGGAACACCACAACGTAATGGTGTGTCCGAATGTCATAACCGTACTTTATTAGATATGGTGCGTTCTATGATGTCTCTTACCGATTTGCCGTTATCATTTTGGGGTTATGCATTAGAGACAGCCGTATTCACGTTAAATAGGGCACAGTCTAAATCCATTGAGATGACACTATATGAACTATGGTTTGGCAAGAAACCTAAGCTATCGTTTCTTAATGTTTGGGGATGCGACACTTATCTCAAAAGGCTTCAGCCTGATAAGCTCGAACCCGAATCGGAGAAGTGCGTCTTCATAGGATACCCTAAGGAAACTATTGGGTACTGAAAGGATCAAGAAGAGGTGTCTAGAGGGGGGTGATTAGACCCTCAACAAGCAAAAGTGGCAATTTTTAAGTTCTTCAAGTTGAGGTGGAGTTTTAGCACAAGATTAAGCATTCACAATACATTTCGAGCAAGCATGGCAAGAGTATGAGCAGCAGAAAGAGTAAAGCATGCAAATTGCAAGAAAGTAAAGGATGGGATTGGAGTGTGCAAACGCAATGTAGACACGAACATTTTTGGTGTGGTTCCGATAGGTGGTGCTATTGTACATCCAGGTTGATGGAGACTTCAACCCACGAAGGGTAACGGTTGCGCGAGTCCACGGAGGGCTCCACCCACGAAGGGTCCACGAAGAAGCAACCTTGTCTATCCCACCATGGCCATTGCCCACAAAGGACTTGCCTCACTCGGGTAGATCTTCACGAAGTAGGCGATCTCCTTGCCCTTACAAACTTCTTGGTTCAACTCCACAATCTTGTCGGAGGCTCCCAAGCGACACCTAACCAATCTAGGAGACACCACTCTCCAAAAGGTAATAGACGGTGTGTTGATGATGAACTCCTTGCTGTTGTGCTTCAAATGATAGTCTCCCCAACACTCAACTCTCTCTCACAGATTTGGATATGGTGGAAAGATGATTTGAGTGGAAAGCAACTTGGGGAAGGCTAGAGATCAAGATTCTTGTGGTAGGATTGGAATGTCTTGGTCTCAACACATGAGTAGGTGGTTCTCTCTCAGAAAATGTGTAGTGGAAGTGTAGGCACGTTCTGATGGCTCTCTCACAAATGGAGAAGGGGGTGGAGGGGTATATATAGCCTCCACACAAAATCCAACTGTTACACACATTTGACCCAACTCAGTCAGACTGAATAGAAGAACTCGGTGAGACCGATTCAGTTCAAAATGTGAACGTTAGGAATCTCGGTGGGACCGACTGGAACAACTCGGTGGGACTGATGTGCAAGCGCTAGGGCAAAATCTCATCTCGGTGTGACCGATTGCTTGAATTCGGTGAGACAGATTTCAGCAATGAGCAAATAGAGAGTTGGTCAAGCAAACTCGGTGGGACCGATTGCTCATTTCGGTGCGACCGAAATGTTACAAAGGGAAACAGAGAGTTTGCAGGGCCATCTCGGTGAGACCGAGATCCGTATCGGTGTGACCGAATCGTCTAGGGTTTCTGGCAGTGGCTATGTCAACTCAACTCGGTGGCGCCGGATAGATCAAATCGGTGGGGCCGAGTTTGACTTGGAAGTTTTGGACATATGTGGAAATGAGAAAGTGGTTGAGGGTTTTGGAGCAATATCACTAAGCACTTTGAGCAAGTAGACCATTAAGCAACACCTCATCTCCTTTTAATAGTATTGGCTTTCCTATGGACTCAATGTGATCTTGGATCACTAAAATAGAAATGAAGAGTCTTAGCTTTTGCCAATCTTTGTCCTTAGCATTTTGAAGGGGTTCCACATCCTCTTGTCCTTGCCATGCCATTGTTGAACTCATCTAAAATATACTAGATAAAGGTATCAGTCCAATAAGAGATATGTTGACATTAATTACCAAAATCACCCAGGGAGCACTTGTGCTTTCAATCTCCCCCTTTTTGGTAATTGTTGACAACATACATCAAAGCTTTAGATAAAAGATATGAAGAGCAACAAGTAAAGCTTTGGAAAGACATGTAACATGCATAGGCTCCCCTACATGTATGCAATCATGTAAGAATGGAATATAAGAACACGTGAATGCATAAGCATGTTAGAGCAAGGAATGAGTTACATATATCTTGGCTATATGCATCAGAGCAAATGATGTAGATAAAGAGAAGTGTACCTTCATGTTCATGAATCCTTCTTGCAAACAATATGTACATTAGCAAGAGATCATCATGCACATGAGTGTGATGCATATACTTACCTTGTAGTCTTGAGCTGGCTTTGGAATAGGTGAACCTGAGAAAACAGGGTTAGATAACACAAGAACACTCTAGACAAAGCAATTTCAGGAAACAACAAGAGTACCAAGACTGGGATGACATGTCATGAGTGAGTACTTAGTACTTCATCTGGATATAGACATGTCCCCAAAGATTAAAGATATGCAATGAATTCCAGAGATTTTCTTCCCTAGATATGGACTCTTTCTCCCCCTGAATCTGATATTGGATAATGGGAGAAGGTAGGGTAAGAGAAAATCAGAGCAGGAAATGGTGCAATCAACCATATATTGACATGTCTTTCCCCTCTTAAAGACATGTAACTTCTCTCCTCTTTTTGTTAACAAGCATCTGGAAGAGCTTAGATGTGATATGCTCTTTATCCCATGTGATAAGCTTTGATGTGCTCTCTCTCCCCCTTTGACATCAATTTCCAAGAAGGGAACTTCTGGAGCATGAGTCAAATAGGTTCGGTCCTCGAGTCACACTACAAAGCAGCATGTAGATTAAGACGCAGGTAGATGATAAGAATCATTGAGTGGAGCTGGAGAAGAAATGAAATATGCAATGGAAAAAAGTTTTCTCAGCAGCGAAATCGGTAACGCCGACCTGTTTCCATCGGTGACACCGAGTTGGCAGTGTCATGGATGATGCATATCGGTCAGACCGGGTTAGTCCTCGTCGGTTGTACCGATGAACTCTCTACAAGATATTCTTGTAGTTCGGTCTAGTCGATAGGTTTGGATCGGTGAGTCTGAGTTCAATGCAGAGTAAAAGTTTTGTCAGCTCAGCTCACTAGGCAAGTTAAATCTCACAAGGATTTGCAATGAATTAACTGAAAGATTTTCAAGGAATTTGATACAGAAGTAAAATCAGAAAAGAGATCTAGATGAAGTTTTTTTTATAACAGGAACAAGCTAGCAAGAGATATATGCAAAGCATAAAGTAAGTGAATAGAGAAACACTAGAAAACTTCATCTAGCAAGTGTCGGCGACAAAGTCACCTATGTTAGAGTATATTGACTTAGGAGTCAAGTGAGATCACTTGATCATAGGTCATACTCGTTGTTTAAGATCAAAAATGGGGTTACCATTTTTCGTTTAAGCATTTTGATGTATTCCCATCTTGTTGAGTTGCTTTGACTCATGACTTTGGAGCAAAGCTTCTCTAAGATGGAATATCATACCTTGGGTGGTGTTGATGTTGATCATGTAGTCGAACTTGTGTTGGATGCTCAAGGTTGATGTAGTCCATCAAGAGTTTGGAGCACCACTTGGAGTTTGAGTTCATCTTCCTACATGTGTTAGATTTGCAAGGAAGAGCACTTGTGTATCCAAAATGACAATCATGAAACTTGATACCAAATGAAATTTGATATATAGAAATTGTCAAAGGATATGTTGAGTGAGTTCATGCTTCCTTATATTCAACATCCATATAGTAGGAACTTGGTGATGTAGAGATTGCTCAAAATGTGAGTGGCTTGCAATCTCATAGATTTATGCTCATCCAAGTACCTACAAGGGTTAGCTAACATGCAAGGGTACAAGTATAGATCCAAGACATATGATCATAAGAGAAATATCAAGGATTAGTAAATAAAAGGCTCATGCCTTGCATGTGTCCAAATGGAGTTTCTTCTCCAAGTTTGAGGCATCAATGATGTTCAATTCACCTCTCAAACAGCAAAATACTTTCTCATCAAGCGGTTTGGTGAATATATCCGCCAATTGCTTATTGGTACGAACATGCTTAAGATTGATGTCTCCTTTAGCAACATGATCTCGAATGAAATGATGACGAACTTCAATATGCTTAGTTAGAGAATGTTGCATGGGATTATGAGCAATCTTAATTGTACTATCATTATCACAAAGCAATGGAACATGTTTCACATGTATCCCATAATCCTTAAGGGTTTGGGTCATCCAAAGTAATTGAGCACAACATGATCCGGCGGCAATGTATTCCGCTTCGGCGGTGGATAAGGATACCGAGTTTTGTTTCTTGGAGGACCAAGACACAAGAGATCTACCAAGAAATTGACAAGTACCCGAAGTGGACTTTCTATCAACCTTGTCTTTGGCATAGTACGAATCGGAGTAGCCAACAAGATCAAAAGAAGACCTCTTAGGATACCAAATGCCAAAATTTGGTGTATGAATTAAGTATCTCACTATCATTTTCACAGCCTTAAGATGACATTCTTTAGGGCCGCTTGATATCGTGCACACATGCACACACTTAGCATAATTAGGGACGAGAGGCACATAGATATAACTATGAACCAATCATAGAGCGGTAAACATTTTGGTCAACCGGTTTGCCATCCTTAGTCAAGTCAAGATGTCCACTATTAGGCATGGGTGTTTTCATACCTTTGCTTTCTTGCATGTTGAACTTCTTGAAAAGGTCCTTGGTATACTTTGTTTGAGAAACAAAGGTACCCTCCTTAGTTTGCTTGATTTGCAAACCAAGAAAGAATTTGAGTTCACTCATCATAGACATCTCAAATTTCTCCGACATTAGCCTTCCAAACTTTTCACTAAAATGGGGGTTAGTAGAACCAAATATGATATCATCCACATAAGATTGGCACACAAATAATTCACCATTACCCCTTTTAGTAAAAAGTGTAGAATCAATCTTCCCAATTTCAAAGCCTTTTTCAATAAGAAACTTGGTCAAGCATTTATACCATGCTCTAGGAGCTTGTTTAAGACCCTAAAGAGCTTTGTGAAGATTGTAAACATGATCGGGTTTCTTGGGATTAACAAAGCCAGGAGGTTGTTTAACATAGACTTCCTCCTCTATTTCACCATTTAGAAAAGCACTTTTAATGTCCATTTGGTATAAGGTGATATCATGATGATTGGCATAAGCAAGTAAGATGCGTATGGACTCAAGTCTAGCAATGGGGGCATATGTCTCACCATAGTCCATACCTTCGACTTGAGTGTAGCCTTGAGCGACAAGACGGACCTTGTTGCGTACAACTTGTCCATCCTCATCTTGCTTATTCCGAAACACCCATTTGGTTCCAATGACATTGTGCTTCTCATCAGACTTTTCAACCAACACCCATACTTGATTCCTGTCGAAGTTGTGTAGCTCTTCATGCATAGCGTTCACCCAATCCGGATCATCAAGAGCTTCTTCAACCTTCATAGGTTCAATACTAGAAATGAATGAGTAATGTTCACAAAAGTTAGCCAAACGAGTTTTAGAGCGAGTAATTCTCCTGGTTTGAATGTCATCAAAGATTTGTTCGACGGGATGATCTCTTGAGACTCTTGCTCGAACTCGTGAGAGCTTTTGTTTGGGTCGGGGTGGAACATCCTCTTCATTGTCTTCTTCTTCTTCTTATCCTCCTTCATTGTTGTTGTTGGCGTTGTTGTTCTCTTGTGGAGGTGGAGAAGGAGGTCTGTGAGGTTCATCTTGTTGTACTTCCTTGTTTCCTTCATCTTGACGTGTTCCACTTGTTGATGCCTCCAAGTTAACTTGTGGTTCACCTTGTCGTGAAGTTGAGGCTTCCACTTGAACGGACGAGGTACTCTCCTTCACCTCCGTTGGGCGAATCTTGCCAATAGACAAGTCTTGAATTGCTTCCGAAGGATCTTTGTCTCCTACATCAATTGGCAATTTCTCTACTTGCGAGCCGTTAGATTCATCAAACTTCACATCTACCGTCTCTTCAACCTTTCGGGTGAAATTGTTGTAGACACGGTAAGTGTGAGAGTTTGAGCCATAACCGAGTAGGAAACCTTCATGAGATTTAGGGGCAAATTTTGAACGACGATGCTTATCAAGAATGTAACATTTTGAGCTAAATACTCGAAAGTATCCAACTTGGGGTTTGTTACCGGTGAGAAGCTCGTATGCCGTCTTGCCGAGAAGCTTGTGAAGATATAGTCGATTCGTAGCATGACAAGCTGTCTCAACCGCTTCCGCCCAAAAGTGTCTTGGCATCTTGTACTCATCAAGCATCATTCTCGCCATCTCAATAAGTGTCCGGTTCTTCCTCTCAACAACTCCATTTTGTTGAGGTGTGTACGTAGCCGAGAACTCATGTGAAATCCCTTCTTCGTCAAGAAAGGTATCCACATTGGCGTTCTTGAACTCCGTTCTGTTGTCACTCCGAACCTTCTTGATCTTCACTTCAAATTGATTTTGGGCCTTCCTAGCGAAGTTCTTGAAGATCTTTTGGACCTGCGATTTATTATCAAGAAAGAACACCCATGTAAATCTTGAAAAGTCGTCAACAATGACCAGACCGAACGAGTTACCACCGAGACTCTTGTAGGCGTTGGGACCAAAAAGATCCATATGGAGTAGCTCAAGCGGTCTCCTCGTGGTCATGATGTTCTTTACGGGATGACTTCCTCCAACCTGTTTTCCTGCTTGACAAGCACTGTAAAGTCTGTCCTTGTCAAATATGACATCTTTAACACCAAGGATATGATCACCTTGAATAAGCTTATCAAGATTTCGCATGACCACGTGACCTAACCTTCTATGCCACAACCAACCTTTAGAAGATTTAGCAATTAAGCAAGTACAAGGTTGAGCTCTTTTAGTGAAATCAACAATGTATAGATCACCTCTACATATACTGGTAAAGACCATATTATGATTATCTCTTCGAAACACTTGGCAATCTACTTCAGTGAATAGAGCATTGAATCCGAAATCGGCTAGTCTAGATACGAAAAGTAAATTTTAACCAAGAGATTCAACGAGCATAACATTTTGGATAGAGCTGTCATGTGAGATGGCCACCTTACCAAGGCCAACCACCTTACCCTTTGAGTTATCACCAAAGGTGACATACTTTCGGGGACCGTCATTTTCAGCGAGCTCTCAAAACATGTCCTTGTCTCCGGTCATGTGATCGGTACATCCACTATCAAGGACCCATTCCTTTCCTCCGGCCATATAACCGCAAAGGTTAGCCATAAGACCAAAGTGTCTCATTGACTCATCAAGATCAAAGTCACTATCATCATCCTCATCATAATATCCATGTTCAACATCATCATGTGATTGATCATTACCTAGAGAGAGTGATTCATTAGATTTATGACCATGACAATGTGCATCTTTATGAATACTTCTGACTTTTGAGATGATGCTACTAATGACTCCAACATCTCCTTTGGCACGCATAAGGTCACGAAGCTCAAATAGACAATCATCAAATTCAGGATCACTAGGATGCATTTTATGAAAAGCAATGGACTTTTGAAGAATCTCATCTAGATTTTTCAAGGAATAGTTTGGAAAGCGTTCCTCAAGATATCTCCATATAGTATAAGCACATTCAAATGTAGGCAAGCATACAAGCAAATTTCTAGGCAATCCTCTTATGATAAGATTAATAGTTCTAATATTGTGGGTCATGTCAAGAGACTCATCGGGGGTAGGATGCAAGGGATCAATAGGAGGCACACAAGGGCTAGTAATATACTTGTTCAAATTATATTCATTGAAAATCTCAAGCATCTCATTTTTCCAAGCACTATAGAACTCTCCGTCAAGCATAGGCACTCTACGTCTAATACTCCCAATCGTAGACTCATCCATCTTCCTCCAATGGTGATTAAACCAAAGAAATGGAGACCAATGCTCTGATACCAATTGAAAGGATTGAGAAGAGGTATCTAGAGGGGGGTGATTTGACCCTCAACAAGAAAAAGTGGCAATTTTTAAGTTCTTCAAGTTGAGGTGGAGTTTTAGCACAAGATTAAGCATTCACAATACATTTCGAGCAAGCATGGCAAGAGTATGAGCAGTGGAAAGAGTAAACAATGCTAATTGCAAGAAAGTAAAGGGATGGGATTGGAGTGTGCAAATGGAATGTAGACACGGAGATTTTTGGCGTGGTTCCGATAGGTGGTGCTATCGTACATCCACGTTGATGGAGACTTCAACCCACGAAGGGTTACGGTTGCGCAAGTCCACGGAGGGCTCGACCCACGAAGGGCCCATGAAGAAGCAACCTTGTCTATCCCATCATGGCCATCGCCCACGAAGGACTTGCCTCACTCGGGTAGATCTTCACGAAGTAGGCGATCTCCTTGCCCTTACAAACTTCTTGGTTCAACTCCACAATCTTGTCGGAGGCTCCCAAGCGACACCTTACCAATCTAGGAGACACCACTCTCCAAAAGGTAATAGCCGGTGTGTTGATGATGAACTCCTTGCTCTTGTGCTTCAAATGATAGTCTCCCCAACACTCAACTCTCTCTCACAGAGTTGGATATGGTGGAAAGATGATTTGAGTGGAAAGCAACTTGGGGAAGGCTAGAGATCAAGATTCTTGTGGTAGGATTGGAATGTCTTGGTCTCAACACATGAGTAGGTGGTTCTCTCTCAGAAAATGTGTAGTGGAAGTGTAGGCACGTTCTGATGGCTCTCTCACAAATGGAGAAGGGGTGGAGGGGTATATATAGCCTCCACACAAAATCCAACTATTACACACATTTGAGCCAACTCGGTCAGACTGAATAGAAGAACTCGGTGAGACCGATTCAGTTCAAAATGTGAACGTTAGGAATCTCGGTGGGACCGACTAGAACAACTCAGTGGGACTGATGTGCAAGGGCTAGGGCAAAACCTAATATCAGTGTGACCGATAGCTTGAACTCGGTGAGACCGATTTCAGCAATGAGCAAACAGAGAGTTGGTCAAGCAAACTCGGTTGGACCGATTGCTCATTTCGGTGAGACCGAAATGTTACAAAGGGAAATAGAGAGTTTGCAGGCCCATCTCTGTGAGACCAAGATCCGTATCGGTGTGACCAAATCGTCTAGGGTTTCTGGCAGTGGCTATGTCAACTCAACTCGGTGGCGTCGGATAGATCAAATCGGTGGGGCCGAGTTTGACTTGGAAGTTTTGGACATATGTGGAAATGAGAAAGTGGTTGAGGGTTTTGGAGCAATATCACTAAGCACTTTGAGCAAGTAGACCATTAAGCAACACCTCATCCCCTTTTAATAGTATTGGCTTTCCTATGGACTCAATGTGATCTTGGATCACTAAAATAGAAATGAAGAGTCTTAGCTTTTGCCAATCTTTGTCCTTAGCATTTTGAAGGGGTTCCACATCCTCTTGTCCTTGCCATGCCATTGTTGAACTCATCTGAAATATACTAGATAAAGGTATCAGTCCAACAAGAGATATGTTGACATTAATTACCAAAATCACCCAGGGAGCACTTGTGCTTTCAGGTACACCTTCTACCACAGATCCGAAGGCAAGATCTTTGTTGCCAAGAATGGGTCCTTTCTAGAGAAGGAGTTTCTCTTGAAAGAAGTGAGTGGGAGGAAAGTAGGACTTGATGAGGTAATTGTACCTTCTCTCGAGTTGAAAAGTAGCACATCAAAGAAAACCATTCCCGTGATGCCTACACCAACTAGAGAGGAAGCTAATGATGATGATCATGAAACTTCAGATCAAGTTACTACTGAACCTCGTAGGTCGACCAGAACATGTTCCGCACCAGAGTGGTACGGTAATCCTGTCTTGGAAGTCATGTTGTTAGACAACGGCGAACCTACGAACTATGAAGAAGCTATGATGAGCCTAGATTCCGACAAATGGCTTGAGGCCATGAAATCTGAGAAAGGATCCATGTATGAGAACAAAGTATGGACTTGCCAAATGATCGGCAAGCCATCAAAAATAAATGTATCTTCAAGTGGAAGACAGGCGCTGATGGTAATATCACTGTCAACAAAGCTCGACTTGTCGCGAAAGGTTTTTAACAAGTTCAAGGGGTTGACTACGATGAGACTTTCTCACCCGTAGCGATGCTTAAGTCTGTCCAAATCATGTTAGCAATTGCCGCATTTTATGATTATGAAATGTGGCAAATGGATGTCAAAACTGCATTCCTTAACGGGTTTTCTTAAAGAAGAGTTGTATATGATGTAACCAGAAAGTTTGTCAATCCTAAAGGTGCTAACAAAGTGTGCAAGCTCCAGTGATCCATCTATGGACTGGTGCAAGCATCTCGGAGTTGGAATATATGTTTTGATGAGGTGATCAAAGCATATGGTTTTATACAGACTTATGGTGAAGCCTGTATTTACAAGAAAGTGAGTGGGAGCTCTGTAGCATTTTTGATATTATATGTGGATGACATATTGTTGATTGGAAATAATATAGAATTTCTGTATAGCATAAAAGGATACTTGAATAAGAATTTTTCGATGAAAGACCTCGGTGAAGCTACTTACATATTGAGCATCAAGATCTATAGGGATAGATCGAGACGCTTAATAGGACTTTCATAAAGCACATACCTTGGCAAAGTTTTGAAGAAGTTCAAAATGGACCAGTCAAAGAAAGGGTTCTTGCCTGTGTTGCAAGGTGTGAAGTTGAGTAAGACTCAAACCTGACCACGTTAGAAGATAGAGAGAGAATGAAAGTCATTCCCTATGCCTCAGCCATAGGTTCTATTATGTATGCCATGTTGTGTACCAGATGTGTGCCTTGTCATGGTTTTGGCAAGGAGGTACAACAGTGATGCAGGAGTGGATCACTGGACAACGGTCAAAATTTTCCCTAGGTACCTAAAGAGGACTAAGGAAATGTTTCTCGGTTATGGAGGTGATAAAGAGTTCGTCGTAAAGGGATACGTCGATGCAAGCTTTGACACCGATCCAGATGACTCTGAGTCTCAATCTGGATACGTATTGAACGTGGGAGCGATTAGCTAGAGTAGCTCCATGTAGAGCATTGTAGACATAGAAATTTTCAAAATACATACGGGTCTGAATGTAGCAGACCCGTTGACTAAACCTCTCTCACAAGCAAAACATGATCAGACCTTAGAACTCATTGGGTATTAATCACATGGCGATGTGAACTAGATTATTGACTCTAGTGCAAGTGGGATACTGATGGAAATTTGCCCTAGAGGCAATAATAAAGTTGTTATTATTGTATTTCCTTATTCATGATAAAGGTTTATTATTCATGCTAGAATTGTATTGACCGGAAACTTAAATACATGTGTGGATACATAAACAAATACCGTGTCCCTAGTGAGCCTCTACTAGACTAGCTCATTGATCAAAAGATGGTTAAGGTTTCCTAACCATAGACATGAGTTGTCATTTGATAACGGGATCACATCATTAGGAGAATGATGTGATGGACAAGACCCATCCGTTAGCTTAGCATATGATCGTTCAGTTTATTGCTACTGTTTTCTTAATGTCAAATACATATTCCTTCGAGCATGAGATCATGCAACTCCCGGATATCGGAGGAATACCTTGTGTGCTATCAAACATCGCAACGTAACTGGGTGATCATAAAGATGCTCTATAGGTATCTCCGAAGGTGTATGTTGAGTTGGCATGTATCGAGATTGGGATTTGTCACTCCATGTATCAAAGAGGTATCTCTGGGCCCTCTCGGTAATACACATCACAAAGCTTGCAAGCAAAGTGACTAAGGAGTTAGTTGCAAGATGATGTATTACGGAACGAGTAAAGAGACTTGCCGATAATGAGATTGAACTAGGTATAGAGATACCGACGATCGAATCTCGGGCAAGTAACATACCGACAGACAAAGGGAATTACGTATGTTGTCATAAAGGTTCGACCGATAAAGATCTTCGTAGAATATGTAGGAACTAATATGGGCATCTAGGTCCTGCTATTGGTTATTGACCGGAGAGGCGTCTCGGTCATGTCTACATCATTCTCCAACCCGTAGGGTCCGCATGTTTAATGTTCGTTGACGATATAGTACTATATGAGTTATGTGAGTTGGTGACCGAATGTTGTTCGGAGTCCCGGATGAGATCACGGACATGATGAGGAGCTCCGGAATGGTCCAGAGGTAAAGATTGATATATAGGACAATGATATTCGGTCACCAAAAAGGTTTCGAAAAGTACCGGGTATTTATCGGAGTGCCCGAAGGGGTTCTGGGAGGCCACTGGTAAGTGGTGGGCCTTATGGGCCAAACAGGGAAGCACACCAGCCCACAAGGGGGCTAGCACGCCCCTCCACCCATGCCCACACACCAAGGAGGGAGGGAAGGAAGGGGGAGGCGCCCAGCCCCCTTTCCTTCCCCCCATGTCCATACATGGTAAGGGGGGGGGGGGTCGCGGTTAGGCAGGCACCTAGGGCAGCCGCCGGCCACTTGGAGGCGCCCTAGGGCTGCCTCCTCTCCCCCTCCACCTATATATATGAGAGGAGGGAGAGAGGCAACACACACCACGATTCCCTAGCCGTGTGCGGCGCCCCTCTCCCTCTAGTTCATCCTCGGTCATATTTTCGTAGTGCTCAGTGAAGCCCTGCGGAGATAGTTGCATCACCACCGTCACCACGCCGTCGTGCTGCCGGATCTCATCTACTACTTCGCCCATCTTACTGGATCAAGAAGGCGAGGACGTCATCGAGCTGAACGTGTGCTGAACGCGGAGGTGCCGTACGTTCGGTACTTGATCGGACGGATCGTGAAGGTGTACGACTACATCAACCGCGTTGATAAACGCTTCTGCTAAACGGTCTACTAGGGTATGTAGACATATTCTCCCTTGTCGTAGCTATGCATCTCCATGGATAGATCTTGCGTGTGCGTAGATTTTTTTTTGTTTTCCATCCAACATTCCCCAACAGGCCTCCCATGTTCTACTTCTCCTCGATGATGGCGGTGGACGCGGAGGCGCTGGCCACCGACTCGCCGCTCTCCGCACACCTGGCTTCTGTCTCTGCCTGCATGGCGCAGTCACAGGCACGGGAGTCATGGCCATAGACACGGGAGGCGCGGTAAGAGGTGGCGTCGTGGATGGCAGCGACGACGCCTGTGCTCCCCTCCGTGCCGGCATGGAGCAACTCGCCGCTCCCTGTCGAGCTGGCCGAGAGCGGCGAGTTGCTGAACCAGGCGCCGGCTTGGGGCGGCAACTGGCTCCGTTGGGCGAGGCAAGGGAGGTGGATCAGTGAGCTGCATAGCTCGTATCCGTCGGTCTCGGTGGGCCACCCAGCCGGCTTGTATGTCGGATAACTACTCTTCGTAAGCGATTGTAGGAGTGGAGAAAATGGAGAAGGAGGAGATAGGGGAGCGGCGGAGGTGTGCGATTCTTGGCTGGCGTTGGGCCTTGTTTAAATAGGAGATTAAATATAGGGCGGACGGGAGGAGCTCGGCCGGCGTTGCGTTTAATGCCGGCCTGGTCATGAACGGACATGTGGCATGAGCGGGTTTCTCGGCTTCCACACGGGTTTCATGGAGGCGTTTGAATGTGGCAAGGAGGCGTGTTCAGCCGGGCGTGCGGCGAGCGGCGCCCTCGACCAGATCGTCTGACGTACGACACCGTGCCATTCTTCCACTGACGTACAGGCCCGTTGGGTACCTGGTCTGTATGTCAGCGACCCAACACAGGCAGCGCACGACAGAGGACCGGTTCCGCATGAATGCGGGCAGCTGGCGCTGGGCGGGAATCGCACGCGGGAGGGGGGGGGGAGCGGTTTTTGGTGGGCCAGGGCAGTGAGAAGCGGGCATTCATAAACTAATGATTGTTTATTGAGTGTGACGTCATCTAATTCATGTAGGTTGATGGGCCTACTATATGATGCAAGTGAATTTTAAGATTTTCATATATACGTTGATAGCCCGTTCGATGCGTTGTGATTCATAAAGAGCGCTGTGATGACCCACAAGTATAGGGTATCTATCGTAGTCCTTTCGATAAGTAAGAGTGTCGAACCCAACGAGGAGCAGAAGGAAATGACAAGCGGTTTTCAGCAAGGTATTCTCTGCAAGCACTGAAATTATCGGTAACAGATAGTTGTGTGATAAGATAATTCGTAACGGGTAACAAATAACAAAAATAAACAAGGTGCAGCAAGGTGGCCTAGTCCTTTTTGTAGCAAAGGACAAGCCTGGACGAACTCTTATATTAAGCAAAGCGCTCCCGAGGACACATGGGAATTACTGTCAAGCTAGTTTTCATCATGCTCATATGATTCACGTTTGTTACTTTGATAATTTGATATGTGGGTGGACCGGTGCTTGGGTGCTGCCCTTCCTTGGACAAGCCTCCCACTTATGATTAACCCCTCTCGCAAGCATCCGCAACTACGAAAGAAGAATTAAGATAAATCTAACCATAGCATGAAACATATGGATCCAAATCAGCCCCTTACAAAGCAACGCATAAACTAGGGTTTAAGCTTCTGTCACTCTAGCAACCCATCATCTACTTATTACTTCCCAACGCCTTCCCCTAGGCCCAAATCATGGTGAAGTGTCATGTAGTCGACGTTCACATAACACCACTAGAGGAAAGACAACATACATCTCATCAAAATATCGAACGAATACCAAATTCACATGATTACTTATAACAAGACTTCTCCCATGTCCTCAGGAACAAATGTAACTACTCACAAAGCATATTCATGTTCATAATCAGAGGAGTATTATCATTAAGGATCTAAACATATGATCTTCCACCGAATAAACCAACTAGCATCAACTACAAGGAGTAATCAACACTACTAGCAACCCACATGTACCAATCTGAGGTTTTGAGACAAAGATCGGATACAAGAGATGAACTAGGGTTTGAGAGGAGATGGTGTTGGTGAAGATGTTGATGGAGATTGACCCCCTCTCGATGAGAGGATCGTTGGTGATGATGATGGCTTCGATTTCCCCCTCCCAGAGGGAAGTTTCCCCGGCAGAACAGCTCCGCAGGAGCCCTAGATTGCTTCTTCCCAGGTTCCACCTCGAGACGGCGGCGCTTCATCTCGAAAGCTTCCTTCTTATTTTTTTCAGGGCAAAAGACACCATATATCAGAAGATGGGCGTCGGGGGCCTGCCAGGGGGCCCACAAGACCGGAGGGCGCGCCCTCCACCCTTGTGGATGGCAGGTGGCCCCCCTCTGGTGCTTTCTTCTCCCAATATTTTTTATTAATTCCAAAATGACTCTCCGTGAAGTTTCAGGACTTTTGGAGTTGTGTAGCATAGGTCTCTAATATTTGCTCCTTTTCCAGTCCAGAATTCCAGATGCCGGCATTCTCCCTCTTCATGTAAACCTTGAAAATTAAGAGAGAAAAGGCATAAGTATTGTGATATAATGTGTGATAACAGCCCATAATGCAATAAATATCAACTTAAAAGCATGATGTAAAATGGACGTATCAACTCCCCCAAGCTTAGACCTCTCTTGTCCTCAAGCGAAAAGCCGATATCAAAAAATATGTCCACATGTTTAGAGATAGAGGTGTCGATAAAATAAAATACGGACATGAGGGCATCATGATCATCTTTAGAACAGCAACATATATTGTCATATAATTTCTTATGCTAAAGTAACAATTCATTCACAAGGTAAAGTATGAATCAGAAACTTCATTGAAAACTAAACAACTATGATCTCAATCATTGAAGCAATTGCAATTTATCATAACATCGGAAAGAGTCAATATAAGAGCTTTTCAGCAAGTCCACATACTCAACTATCATGTAGTCTTTCACAATTGCTAACACTCACGCGATACTTATGGGTTCAAGGTTTCAATCGGACACAGAGAAAGATAGGGGCTTATAGTTTCGCCTCCCAACCTTTTACCTCAAGGGTAATGTCAACAATAATACTTTATGATAACCTACATCCGAGTGGATATATATATCTGGATCTCTCCAACACATAGTGCTTGCCAAAGGAAAAAGTGTAAAAAGGAAAGGTGAAGATCACCATGACTCTTGTATAAGGGTAGAAGATAAAAGTAAAAGATAAGCCCTTCGCAGAGGGAAGCAGAGGTTGTCATGCGCTTTTATGGTTGGATGCACAAAATCTTAGTGCAAAAGAACGTCACTTTATATTGCCGCTTGTGATAAAGAACTTTATTATGCAATCCGTCGCTTTTATTTCTTCCATATCACAAGTTTGTATAAAGCTTATTTTCTTCACACTAATAGATCATACATATTTAGAGAGCAATTTTTATTGCTTTCACCGATGACAACTTACTTGAAGGATCTTACTCAATCCATAGGTAGGTATGGTGGACTCTCATGGCAAAACTGGTTTAAGGGATGTTTGGAAGCACAAGTAGTATCTCTACTTGGTGCAAAGGATTTGGCTAGCATAAGAGGGAAAAGCAAGCTCAACATGTTGGAGGATCCATGACACTATAACTTCTATTCGGATATAAGAAAACATAACCCATTATGTTGTCTTCCTTGTCCAACATCAACTTTTTAGCATGTCATATTTTAATGAGTGCTCACAATTACAAAAGATGTCCAAGATAGTACATTTATATGTGAAACCTCTCTTTCTTTATTACTTCCTATTAATTGCAACAATGACCAAAACTATGTTTGTCAACTCTCAATAACTTTTATTCATCTTACTCTTTATATGTGAAGTCATTACTCTCCATAAGATCAATATATGATCTTTTTATTCCTTTCTTTTATTTATATTCCCTCAAGATCATAGCAAGAAAGCAAAGCCCTCAACTCAAAACTACTCTTTATTATATATAACTCACGGACTCGATTACATAGATAGATCTCAAAACAAAACTTAAAGCTAAATCATACTAAAAACTTTATTCTACTAGATCAAGATATAACCAAAAGGATCGAACTAAGAAAAACAATAAAAGTAAAGGTGTGATGGTGATACGATACCGGGGCACCTCCCCCAAGCTTGTCAGTTGCCAAGGGGAGTGCCCATACCCATGTATTTATGTCTCTTTCTTTGGCGGTGGTGATGATGGAGTTGTTGATGTTGTAGGCTTGTCGTCCATCTTCCAGGGCATAGGCTCACCATTGTAGAAGGATGAACGAGTCTCCGGGATCCTCAAATCTGCAGCCAAACTCATGCTCTAGAATCTATATTCATACTCACAGTTTTGGTTTTGCAGGTCATAGATCTGGGCCTGGAGGTGCTCAATTTTCTCATGAAGCTTGAAGATGGCCTCCCCGATGTTCTTGGCGTCTAGCTTGTGATTATTGGTGAACTCCGTGATCATCATGTGATTGGCGTTGAGTCCACGTTCCATCATCCCTTGGCACTTGAAAACTTGTTGCTCCATTGCTTCGAGTCTTGTCTCCACGCTTCCGGTCTTCTTCGGTCCCTCAACATTGCGGATGTGCAGCACCCCCTCTCGCATCTCAATGGTTTGAGGGTGTTGCAGCACCTCCGCGAGGTAAGGGTTGATGACCTTCTCGAAAAACTTGCCCTTGGGGGCGCTTGGAGACGTCATGATGATCTAGATCTGTCAGAAAAATAGCTCGAAACAAAAACAGGAGATTATATAATGAATTTTTACCGACCGAAAGAACTATCGTGCAAGAAAACGGAGTCCGGAGGGCACACGATGTAGCCACAAGGCAGGGGAGCGCGCCCTCCACCCTTGTGGTCTCCTCGTGCAACTTTCGGACTACTTTTAATTTTCCTAATTTTTAAATATTCCAAAACGGAGAAAAATTATCATTGGAAACATTTTGGAGTCGGTTTACTTACCATACCACATACCTATTCCTTTTCGGAGTCTGAAACGTTCTGGAAAGTGTCCCTTATGTACTCCTCCGGTGTTACGGTGTCAATTATATTGGTCTCAACATTTATGGGAGTACCTAAGATATAATGTTTGATTCTTTGACCGTTTACCACCTTCGGGTTTGTACCTTCGGCATTGTTGATTTTTATGGCACCGGAACGATAGACCTCCTCGATAATGTAAGGACCTTCCCATTTAGAGAGAAGCTTTCCTGCAAAAAATCTTAAACGAGAGTTGTATAGCAAAACGTGATCACCTACATTAAACTCACGCTTTTGTATCCTTTTGTCATGCCATCTTTTAACTTTTTCTTTAAACAACTTGGCATTCTCATAGGCTTGGGTTCTCCATTCATCAATCGAGCTTATGTCAAATAACCACTTCTCACTGGCAAGTTTGAAATCATAATTGAGCTCTTTGATAGCCCAATATGCCTTATGTTCTAGTTCAAGAGGTAAGTGACAAGCCTTTCCATAAACCATTTTAAACGAGACATACCCATAGGGTTTTTATAAGCAGTTCTATAAGCCCATAATGCAGCATCAAGTTTCTTAGACCAATTCTTTCTAGATCTATTAACAGTCTTTTGCAAAATCAATTTAATCTCTCTATTGCTCAATTCTACTTGACCACTAGACTGAGGATGATATGGAGATGCAATTCTATGGTTAACATCATACTTAGCAAGCAATTTACGGAAAGCACCATGAATAAAGTGTGAACCACCATCAGTCATCAAATATCTAGGGACTCCAAACCTCGAAAAAATAACTTCTTTAAGCATCTTAATAGAGGTGTTATGATCAGCACTACTAGTTGGAATAGCTTCTACCCACTTAGTAACGTAATCAACAGCAACTAAAATATGTGTATACCCATTAGAGGAAGGAAAAGGTCCCATATAATCAAAGCCCCAAACATCGAATGGTTCAATAACAAGTGAATAATTCATAGGCATTTCCTAACGTCTACTAATATTACCAATTCTCTGACATTCATCACAAGACAAGACAAACTTACGAGCATCCTTGAAGAGAGTAGGCCAATAAAAACCGGATTGTAATACCTTGTGTGCAGTTCTATCTCCAGCGTGGTGTCCTCCGTAAGACTCGGAGTGGCACTTGCGTAGGATCTGTTGCTGTTCATGCTCAGGTACACAACGTCTAATAACACCATCTACTCCTTCTTTATAAAGGTGTGGGTCATCCCAAAAGTAATGTCTTAAATCATAGAAAAACTTTTTCTTTTGCTGGTATGTGAAACTAGGTGGTATAAATTTAGCAACAATGTAATTAGCATAATCAGCATACCATGGAGTATTACGAGAAGCGTTTATGACAGCTAATTGTTCATCAGGAAAGCTATCATCAATAGGCAGTGGGTCATCAAGAACATTTTCTAACCTAGACAAGTTGTCTGCAACGGGGTTCTCATCTCCCTTTCTATCTATGATATGCAAATCAAATTCTTGTAACAAGAGAACCCATCTAATAAGTCTAGGTTTAGCATCTTTCTTTTGCATAAGATATTTAATAGCAGCATGATCAGTGTGAACAGTTACTTTGGAATCAACAATATAAGATCTGAACTTATCACAAGCAAAGACAACTGCTAAAAAATCTTTTTCAGTAGTAGCATAATTTCTCTGGGCACTGTCTAGAGTTTTACTAGCATAATGTATAACATTCAATTTCTTATCAACTCTTTGCCCTAGAACAGCACCAACAGCATAATCACTAGCATCACACATAATTTCAAAGGGTAAATTCCAATCAGGTGGCTGAACAATAGGTGCAGAGATCAAGGCTTTCTTAAGTATTTCAAATGCTTCTACACAATCATCATCAAAAACAAAAGGAACATCTTTTTGCAAGAGATTAGTGAGAGGCCTAGAAATTTTAGAGAAGTCTTTAATAAACCTCCTATAGAAACCAGCATGACCAAGGAAACTTCTTATACCTTTGATATCTTTAGGACACGGCATCTTTTCAATAGCATCTACTTTAGCTTTATCAACTTCAATACCTCTTTCAGAAATTTTATGCCCCAAGACAATACCTTCATTAACCATAAAGTGGCACTTCTCCCAATTCAAGACAAGATTAGTTTCTTCACATCTCTGCAAAACTCAATCAAGGTTGCTTAAGCAATCATCAAAAGAAGTTCCGTAAATGAAGAAATCATCCATGAAAACCTCAACAATCTTTTCACAAAAATTAGAGAATATAGCAGTCATACATCTTTGAAAGGTAGCAGGTGCATTGCATAAACCAAAAGGCATATGTCTATAAGCAAAGGTACCGAAAGGGCAAGTGAAAGTGGTCTTTTCCTGATCATCTTTTGACACAGGTATTTGAGAAAAACCAGAATAACCATCTAGGAAGCAAAAATGTGTATGTTTGGATAGTCTTTCTAGCATTTGATCAATAAAAGGTGGAGGGTAATGATCTTTTCTAGTAGCTTTATTTAATTTGCGAAAATCAATTACCATTCTATAACTTGTAACAATTCTTTGTGGAATCAATTCATTCTTATCATTAGGAACAACAGTAATACCTCCCTTCTTAGGGACGCAATGAACAAGACTTACCCACTTACTATCAGCAATAGGATAAATTATACCTGCCTCCAGAAGCTTTAGTATTTCATTTCTTACCACTTCTTTCATCTTAGGATTTAACCGTCATTGGTGATCAACAACTGGTTTAGCATCATGCTCCAAATTAATTTCGTGCTGACATAGAGTGGGACTAATGCCCTTAAGATCATCAAGAGTATATCCAATAGCGGCACGGTGCTTCTTCAGAGTTTTCAATAATTTCTTTTCTTCATGCTCTGAAAGGTTAGCACTAATCAATGTTGAGGATATCGCTTATCGTTATTGTCTCGGTCAGCTGGGGATTAGAGATTAATCGGAAATCGGCCGATTAATCAATTTTATCGGTCAACTATTAATCGGATAATTTTTGCAAATCCCTCGTTCCCAACACTAAAATACCCTATATTCAATACCAAAACAATATTGGACAGAAGTGTTACCTTGATTCCCAGCCTTTGAATCCTCGTATAATGATAACAAAATAGGACAACAGTACATATAGCGTAACAAGGTCCACAAAACACAAATAAACCTAGTTTTTTCAAAGATAATGCTATTAATAGGTCCAATTTATCGGTAGATTCCCGATAAATCGCTTGACAGAGTGATAAATCAGCCCAAAAGATAAATGGTGAAGATAAGGCATAATCTTATCGGCCACCCCCTGATTAGCGATAAATCGGAAGATTAATCGCTGAATCGGAAGATTTTTTGAACAGTGGCACTAATAATAACAGGATATATCTTCTTTTCATCAAGATAAGCATATTTCAATGTATCGGGTAATTGTTTAAGCTCAAACACGGGATCTCCCTTGGGTGGAGGAGGATCCCCAAGGATTTCAACAGGCAAGTTATGTTTCAAAACATGTCCTTGATTAAAGAATATCTCATCTATTTCCCTTCTTTCATTCATAAACATATCATTTTCATGGTCTAGCAAATATTGTTCTAAAGGGTCAGTAGGAGGCATGGCAATAGAAGCAAGACCAATAATTTCATCCTTACTAGGCAATTATTTATCATGGGGTTGTCTATGAAATTTAGAGAAATTAAAATCATGACACATATCCCCTAAACCGACAGTAACAATATCTTTCTCGCAATCTATCTTAGCATTAACAGTATTCAAGAAAGGTCTACCAAATATAATGGGACAAAAGTCATCTTGTGGGGAAGCAAGAACAAGAAAATCAGTAGGGTATTTTATTTTCCCACACAAGACTTCAACATCTCTAACAATCCCAATTGGTGAAATAGTATCTCTATTGGCAAGCTTAATAGTAACATCAATATCCTCTATCTCAGCAGGTGCAATATCATTCATAATTTCTTTATATAAAGTAAAAGGAATTGCACTCACACTAGCACCCACATCACATAATCCATGGTAACAATGATCTCCTATTTTAACTGAAACAACAGGCATGCCAACAACGGGTCTATGTTTATCTTTACTATCGGGCTTAGCAATTCTGGCAGCTTCATCACAGAAATAAATAACATGCCCACAATATTATCAACCAAGAGATCTTTAACCGTAGCAATACTAGGTTCAACTTTAATTTGTTCAGGGGGTGTAGGTGTTCTAGTATAACTCTTACGAACCACAGTTGAAGCTTTTGCATGATCCTTTATTCTAACAGGAAAGGTGGTTTCTCAATATAAGCAGTAGGAACAATAGGATCAACATTATAAGTAATGGTTTCTTCTTCAACTTTAATAGGTTCAACTACTTTAACTTCAATGGGAGGATGATATTTAAACTACTTCTCCTTAGGGAGATCAACATGAGTAGCAAAAGATTCACAGAAAGAAGCTACAATCTCAGAGTCAAGTCCATATTTAGTGCTAAAATCACGAAAAACATCGTTATGCATAAAAGATTTAACACAATCAAACTTAAGGTTTATACCTGACTCCTTACCTTCGTCGAGTTCCCAATCTTAAGAGTTGCATTTAATTCTTTCCAATAAATCCCAATTGAATTCAATAGTCTTCTTCGTAAAAGAACCAGTACAAGAAGTATCGAGCATGGATCGATCATTATGAGAAAGCCGAGCATAAAAATTCTGAATAATAATTTCTCTTGAGAGCTCATGATTGGGGCATGAATATAACATTGACTTAAGCCTCCCCCAAGCTTGAGCGATACTTTCTCCTTCACGAGGCCAAAAATTATAGATATAATTCCGATCACGATGAACCAGATGCATATGATAAAACTTCTGATGAAATTCCAATTTCAATCGGTTGTAGTTCCATGATCCAATATCATCACATAGCCTATACCATGTCAATGCCTTTCCCTTCAAAGATAAAGGGAAGACCTTCTTCTTGACAACATCCTCGGGCAAACCTACAAGCTTAAATAATCCACAAACTTCATCCACATAGATTAGGTGCATATCAGGATGTAAGGTTCCATCTCCTGTATAAGGATGAGCTAGCAGTTTCTCTATCATACCCGAAGGAATTTCATAATAAATATTTTCAGTAGGTGCAGTAGGTTGAGGAGAAACTCTTTGCTCTTCCGATCAGGGTGAAGATACCCCGAACAAGCCCCTCAAAGGATTACTTTCCATAGTAACAAGTGACAGTAAATTTCAGCACACTATATAAATGTTTCCTTACCAAATTCCACTTACCAAAGGCGCTTCACTCCCCGGCAATAGCGCCAGAAAAGAGTCTTGATGACCCACAAGTATAGGGGATCTATCGTAGTCCTTTAGATAAGTAAGAGTGTCGAACCCAACGAGGAGCAGAAGGAAATGACAAGCGGTTTTCAGCAAGGTATTCTCTGCAAGCACTGAAATTATCGGTAACAGATAGTTGTGTGATAAGATAATTCGTAATGGGTAACAAGTAACAAAAATAAACAAGGTGCAGCAAGGTGGCCCAATCCTTTTTGTAGCAAAGAACAAGCCTGGACGAACTCTTATATAAAGCAAAGCGCTCCCGAGGACACATGGGAATTACTGTCAAGCTAGTTTTCATCATGCTCATATGATTCACGTTCGTTACTTTGATAATTTGATATGTGGGTGGACCGTTGCTTGGGTGCTGCCCTTCCTTGGACAAGCCTCCCACTTATGATTAACCCCTCTCGCAAGCATCCACAACTACGAAAGAAGAATTAAGATAAATCTAACCATAGCATGAAACATATGGATCCAAATCAGCCCCTTACGAAGCAATGCATAAACTAGGGTTTAAGCTTCTGTCACTCTAGCAACCCATCATCTACTTATTACTTCCCAGTGCCTTCCCCTAGGCCCAAATCATGGTGAAGTGTCATGTAGTCAACGTTCACATAACACCACTAGAGGAAATACAACTTACATCTCATCAAAATATTGAACGAATACCAAATTCACATGATTACTTATAACAAGACTTCTCCCATGTCCTCAGGAACAAACGTAACTACTCACAAAGCATATTCATGTTCATAATCAGAGGAGTATTAATTATCATTAAGGATCTGAGCATATGATCTTCCACCGAATAAACCAACTAGCATCAACTACAAGGAGTAATCAACACTACTAGAAACCCACAGGTACCAATCTGAGGTTTTGAGACAAAGATCGTATACAAGAGATGAACTAGGGTTTGAGAGGAGATGGTGCTGGTGAAGATGTTGATGGAGATTGACCCCCTCTCGATGAGAGGATCATTGGTGATGATGATGGCTTCGATTTCCCCCTCCCGGAGGGAAGTTTCCCCGGCAGAACAGCTCCGCCGGAGCCCTAGATTGCTTCTGCCCAGGTTCCGCCTCGAGATGGCGGCGCTTCGTCCCGAAAGCTTCCTTCTTATTTTTTTCAGGGCAAAAGACACCATATATCAGAAGATGGGCGTCGGGGGCCTGCCAGGGGGCCCACAAGACCAGAGAGCGCGCCCAGGGGGTAGGGCGCGCCCTCCACCCTTGTGGATGGCAGGTGGCCCCCCTCTGGTGCTTTCTATGCCCAATATTTTTTATTAATTCCAAAATGACTCTCCGTGAAGTTTCAGGACTTTTGGAGTTGTGTAGCATAGGTCTCTAATATTTGCTCCTTTTTAAGTCCAGAATTCCAGCTGCCGGCATTCTCCCTCTTCATGTAAACCTTGTAAATTAAGAGAGAAAAGGCATAAGTATTGTGATATAATGTGTGATAACATCCCATAATGCAATAAATATCAACTTAAAAGCATGATGCAAAATGGACGTATCACGCTGCAAACATCAATGTTCTGCTTATCACAGATAAGATTGATTAATACTCGTAACAATCCATGTCCTTAACAAAGGATGCATGCATGTATAGGTTGAGCTGTGTCTTGCGCTGTGTGCTCAGGCGTGTGAGTGTTGCGTGCGTGCATGTGTACGAGTGAGTGTTGCGTGCATGTGTACGTTTCAGTGTTGCATGCATGTGTGCGTGCGTGTGTTCGTGCGTGTATGTGTACGTGTCAATGTTTCATGCGTGTGTGTGTTCGTGCGAGTGTTGCGTGCGTGCATGTGTACATGTGAGTATTGCATGGATGCATGCGGGCGTTTTGGGCGTGTTTGTGCGCATGTGTGATTTGTTTGCATTCACCGCAGTAGCTCATGCGTGCGTGCAATTAAAGCGGCCGCCTCAGCATATCATCACAAGGCGACCTTGTCCGCTGTGGTTAGGGCGCGCGGGCTGCCAACCTGAGGTCTCACGACTTCAAATCCCCATTGACCACTAATTTATTACCATTTCTGTCTTTCATATACGCGCTGACAAGTGGGCCTACGGTAAATTACAGAGCTGTACGGTGAGCCAGTGACCGTATGATCACCAAAAAATGTATTTTATTAACACAGTACAGACGCAAGCTACAGTTTCTTTCTTTCATATACGCGCTGGCAGGTGGGCCCCACGGTAACATACGCTGATGGTGCAACACTAGTTGCGCCACGTGGACTGTTTGACTGGTCAAGTGATCGTGTCATCAACAAATTACGGAGCTGTACGATGAGTCAGTGACCGTATAATCACCACATGTATTTTTTAACATAGTACAGACGCAAGCGGTCATATATACGCGCATACACCCACCCCTATAAACGCACACACACATACCCTACCCATATGAGCACATTCGAGAGAGTGAGCCAGCATATCATCTTGAGATTTTATGAAGTCACTGTAGGCGCCTCGTAGTCGAGGGGAACGTCTCCTCCCACTGAATGCACATCGCCGAAAATACTGAAATTAATCCAGGATAAATGCGAGCACCAGGACTTTAACCCTGGTGGGCTGGGGATACCACTGTCCTCCTAACCATCCAACCACAGGTTGGTTAGCACCACAAAATGTATATTATAACTGTAATGAGCTTATTCTGAAGTCCAGTGACCATATCATGTTTTCGTTTCAAATACAATGACCGTAAGTGTCATCAACAAAATACGGAGCACGCTTCAAATACTACGACCGTCAATGTCATCAACAAAATATAGAGACGTGCGGTGAGCTAGAGACCGTATGATCACCACAAGAATGTATATGGTGACCGTAATGAGCATATTCCGAAGTCCAGTGACCGTATAGTGCTTTTGCTTGAAATACAGTGACTGTCACGCGTGAATGTGTCAGGAGCATACTTTTAGAGGGCCAAGAGATAGTTTGTGTGCGTACGGGAAAGTGGTGTAGAGAGAGGGGGTGTGCGGTGGAGACAAAGAGAGATATGCCCTTCGTTTCTCTTTACCGTGACTAATTTTTTAGGAGAAAATATAAACATTTACAATACGAAACAAATATCATTGGATGCACCATGCAATTAACTTTCATGTATAAGTTTGTACTATTGTATATGCTTATTTTCTTAGTGGCCAATGGCGTGTGGGGTGTGGTGGGCACATCATTTCTAGTTGTGGTCGGTCGACGTGAGGACTCATAGGTTGGTTTCGTCCTGCGCCACATAGGTCGGACTGAGACGCGTTATACGAAGACCCATGGAGGACTCGGCGTACAAGACGAAGCTACCAGAGTTGTGGAGGACTCTATCCCCACTGATGATAAGCCAACTATGATTTGTAACCCTAGGCCCCGAGTATGTTATATAAGCCCCGGGGCTAGTTCGTCGATAGTATATGCACACACACAATGGCTGGTATTCACGTGTACTTTGTACACACCCCAATCAAAAATATACAGTACCAGGAGTAGGCTTTTTCCTCAACTGCAAGGGCCCGGACTTGGGTAAAACTTTGCCTCTTATTACCATCCAGCCTAACCGTCAGGGATATCCTACCGAATGATCTGATGGAATCATATATGCCAACTAGTAAGAGAGAGGTGGGGGGGGGGGGCAATGTGTGCGAGAGAGGCCTAAAGATAGTGTGCGTGCGGGAGACACGTAGGCAGATATATGTGCATATAGAGGACCAGCAGAGACCATGCGTGTGTATATATGCATGTGAGAGAAATAGTGTTTCCAACTAATATTAGTGAAAAGAGTCGTAGATATTAGTAAGAGAGAGAGAGAGGGGGGGATATATATAGAGAGTGTGTGCGTGAGATACCCCGGGAGAGAGTGTGAGAGAGAAATGCCGATGTATAAAGTGTGTGCACTTATGTGTTAGATAGATAGATATATAGCGCGTGTGTGAGGAGGGGCCGAGGCATAGTGCATCTACGCGTAAAAGGTGGTTCTACGCATTAAATTAAAATATAAATTGCATTAAAAAAATTGAATAGGATCATGAATTTTGCAATTTGCGTATGAACGAACATTGGTCTATCAGACACCCATACTCTATTGAATTCGAGCATGTGTAAGGGTTTATTTTACATTATTGATCCATACAGTGAAAGTGGTTTGAAATCCAGACAATGCATGTCTTTTGCAATTCATATATAAACATGAGTGCACTCCATGTTGTTAGTGTCAAGCACTTTATACATTTGTCACGTACATGGATACTGTTGGTGCAACAAACCCTGGGTCTGTTGCCCAGACCGTGCACAGGCCTAAAAGAGCACAGTTGCAACATCCAAGACCAGATCAAGCTAGGAGAGATGGCCCTTTGAGGAATCAAAGGGCAGGGCAAGAAGATCAAGACACTGCTAAGGAAAGCCCTCCCTTGCCGGGCAGGCGAGCATGGCGAGGACGAGGTGGCCCCAAAGACAAGCGTCAAGACCGTCCCGGCAGGCTTGCTGGGCACTACCAAAGCAAACTACCCTGCCAAGGCTTCACCGCTCCACCTCACAGCAACGCAAGTCATCGATCGGTGCGGTGTCAAGCCCCCAAGTGACTAAGTGGTAGTTATTCGACACATGGT
Organism: Thinopyrum elongatum; assembly: GCA_011799875.1. Lineage (NCBI taxonomy): Eukaryota > Viridiplantae > Streptophyta > Magnoliopsida > Poales > Poaceae > Thinopyrum > Thinopyrum elongatum. The sequence continues at coordinate 228,661,565 of CM022297.1, forward strand.
GGCCATTTCCAGAGGAAACCACCTCCAGTTAACACCCGTCCAGAGACGTGTGAAGCAGACAGGCGAAAAGGTGGTCGAGCAGCCCGGCAAGGCTTGCCGGGCAGGCTATGATGTGACACTGAGCGACGCATTTAATGTGCTTTGCTCTGCCTGCAGAGTTAGGTATGATAGCACTGTTTGTTATCTAATCAGTACACAATGACTGATTTGCCACTATGGTAACCCCTTGATCTATAAAAGGAGGGCCATGGCAACCAGAGAAAGGGTTTGGAACCTTGTACACTCGTACGCGTGTAGCTGCTCTCGCCCCGAGGCAACCTTGCCGGGCAAGAGTGCTGCGTTTCCACCTCAATCCACCATCAATCCACCAAAGCAGGAGTAGGGTTTTACGCCTCGCGGCGGCCCGAACCTGGGTAAAACTGCCCGTGTGATCTCTGCCGTGCTGCTCAACGGTCCTCCGCTCTTTGTGCAATGCGCTCAGCCCCCCTGCCGAACCAAAAGGGGCCGATGGCCCCATAGGTGGCCGTGATTTCCCACGACATCTTTGGCGCGCCAGGTAGGGGCAGCGCTTGCATGAACCCAAGAAGCGTACGCAGCGCGTTCATCTTCGTCGACGGCTCCGTCATTCATGGTTCCCAAGAAGAAGCCCGGTGCGGCAGCCCACCCATCCACTTCGAAGGCCCCGCTGCACGCGGCCGCTGACGCTGCGGAGGCCACGAGGACGCACGTGGACACGAAAGCTGCGAGGGACGTGGCCGGTGCAGGCGGCATCGCCACCACCTCCCCTGTGGTGGAAGTAAGTGCAGAGGGCACCGGGTAAGTACAACACCAACAGCATCCCGATGGCCACGCTCCACAAGGTACGGGTGGAGAAATCATTCTGTCCGCACCTCTTCGCCCGGCTGAAAGGCACAGCCGCAGCGGCGGCTCTCGCTCTGGGGCGAATCGCAACCCTCCGGTCACTCCCGCTATTGGCGCGGCCACGGGGCGTGCGCCATTCCCGGAGTGAACCGACCCAGTCGATGCACCAAACGGAGCCGCTGGCCCTCGAGCGCCTCCACCTCGTTACCACGTCACCGTGCCCACGGGCTCACGATGGCGAGAACACGGCGCAACTACTACTGGCACCGTAGGGAGCCAGGTGACGCAATGATCTACGTCATCATCCATGCCAAGCACCACTTTGGAGGCTATGGCGCGGGCCCAGCTGCTATTGAGATTTCCGCCGGCAGCCGATCAGATGGATGAGTGGAGAGCCACCATTCAAAGCCTGATTGGTTTCGCTGAAGCGGGAGGATCACAGTGAGCTGGCCCGCCACGGCCTCCCAATGCAACGACGATGGCCAGCGCAGCTGGCCATGCCGAGGGGGGCACCCGCACGGTGCAGTCCCCTCCGCGGCAGCCTGCGCAAAGGCCACGACCAGAGCCACGCAATCAAGAACCCAACAACATCTCGATGGCTTCGTCCGGTCCTCGAGCGCGTCGGGACCAGCGGCAAGCCCAGGAAGGCAGGCGAGGGGAAGGCGCGCGCGTCACCGTCGAGCAACGCCATGACAACCGCCGCCAGTCTGATCGGCGCAACAGCCCCGACGTCGACGAGCCTGCGCTCGGTGAGGGTGGGTGCCTACCTTTCGAGGTTGGGTGCCCCGCCTTCACTCACGAGCTGCGGCAAGTCCATTGGCCATCTTCCCGCACATTCAAGCCAGAGATACCAGAGAAGTACAATGGAAGATTGAACCCGGCAGGCATCTACACCATCGCTATTCAGGCTGCCGGGGGAAGAGACGAGAAGGTGTTCGCCAACTACTTCCCTTTGGCACTCAAGCCAAACGTGACGTCTTGGCTGATGCACCTACCGGAGAACTCCATTTCAACTTGGGCTGACCTGTGCCATGAGTTTGTTGGCGCCTTCACGGGTGGCCATCAAGAACCAGGGCGGCCCAGCGATCTGTAACTCGTCCCGCAGAAGGAAGGGGAGACCCTGCGGAAGTACATGCAAAGGTTTAGCCGAGTGCACAGGAATATCCCAGACATCCACCCGGCGGCCATGATAGCTGCATTCTAGTCCAACGTGCGCAACCGCCGGGTACATTCCAAAATGAACGTGCGGCTGCCCCGGACTGTGAATGAGTTATACACACTGGTGGATAAGTGTGCTCGCATAGAGGAGGGAAGGTGACTTCTCGGCGAAGAGGACGGCGTCGACATCAATTCAGACGATGACGATGACGCCACCAGCCAGAAGAAGAACAAGAAACGCAATAAGAAGCGCAAGGAGAAAGTTGTGATGGCAGTCGAAGGATCAAGCACACCTAGTACCGGCAAGAAGGCCAAGGCCGAAGTGCCCGGCAAGGAGGTTGCCGCGTGCACTGACTGTCGGGCGGCTGCGGCTGCCGAGAAGGCCGGTAAAGGTGAGGGACCGTATTGCAAGATCCATAGGACCAAGGGCCACGACCTTCAAGAGTGCCATCAGGTTGAGCAGCTCATCAAGAAGCAGAGGGCTGAGTACGAGAAGCATGATAAGGAGAAAAATCAGGATGGTGGTGGCGGGAAGGGCCGTCGCGGCGGAGTAAGCCGCCCCGGCAAGGCTCCTCAGAATCATGGGAAACCCGCCAGAGGCCGTGAGAAGAAGGATTGCAGTGATGAGACCGATGAGGGAGATGAAGAGGAAACCAGCGAGCAGGAGTTCCAGAAAGCCACTGACGCCTTGTGCATTGACGGGGGAGCATCTCTGCACTCCTCTCACCGCCAACTTAAACAGTGGGCACGTGAAGTCAACGCCATGGAGCCAGCAGCAGATTCTCGGAAGCCTCTCAAATGGTCCCGCATGCCCATCATCTTCGACGAAGAGGATCACCCTGATCGCACCACTACGGTAGGGTGCCTGCCGTTGTTGGTTTCACCAACAATACGCAACCTTAAAGTCACAAAGATGTTGGTTGACGGCAGGGCCGGGTTGAATCTGTTATCTCCAAAGGTCCTCAGCAAACTTCAGATAGCAGATGAGGAGCTCAAGGTTACTGGTACATTCCAAGTAATCAACCCTGGTAGGAGTCGTCCTAGAGGAAAGATTACGCTGCCGGTGATGTTCGGGGGGGAGTTAAACTACCAGACTGAGAAAATCGTGTTTGACATGGTTGACCTCCCCTTGCCGTACAATGGAATCCTTGGTCGTCCAGCTCTAGCCAAGTTCATGGCGGCATCCCACTATGCCTACAACACCTTGAAGATGCCAGGGCCGATAGGAGTCATTTCCATTTCGTCAGATCAGAAGGATGCAGTCATATGCGTGGACAAGATGTATCGGGAAGCAGTCGTGGCAGAGGCCGCGAAAGCCAGTGTTCCCGCCAAAGAGAGTAAGAAAATGAAGAGAGCTAGCAAGGATGCCAGCAAGGAATCCGGGAAGCGTGCCTCTCCGAAGTGCGTTACGCTTGTCGATGACTTGCCGGAGAGTTCCAATAGCAAGAGATCCAAAGCTACTGTGCCTGCTGTGAAGAAGGTCCCGACAGGGCTTGCTGGCACTGATGGTAGCTTCACTATCAGTGCCACCCTCAATGACAAATAGGAAAGCGCGCTCGTTGCCTTCCTATGGGCGAATGTCGATGTGTTTGCCTGGCAACCGTCTGACATCCCCGGTGTTCCCAGGGAGGTAATTGAGCACCACCTTGCTGTCTGCCCACATGCCCGGCCCGTCAAGCAGAAGGTCCGGAAGCAAGCTTTGGAGCGGCAACAGTTCATTGCCGAGGAGGTCAAGAAACTTGAAGCGGCTGGTTTGGTCAGGGGAGTGTTGCACCCCACATGGTTGGCAAATCCAGTGGTGGTGCGCAAGGCGAATGGGAATTGGAGGCTTTGCATAGATTTTACGGATCTGAACAAGGCATGCCCGAAGGACCCGTTCCCCTTGCCGCGCATCGACCAGATTGTGGATTCCACTTCCGGGTGCGACCTGCTTTCCTTTCTGGATGCCTACTCCGGATACCACCAGATCTTCATGTCCAAGGAAGACGAGGAGAAAACCGCGTTCATAACCCCGTGTGGCACGTACTGCTTTGTACGGATGCCCTTAAGGCTGAAGAGCGCCGGATCCACATTTGGAAGAGCAGTACAGATTGGCTTTGAGTCCCAGCTACATAGACACATTGAATCTTACATGGATGATATTGTGGTCAAGACCAAGGACAGATCAACCCTCATCCAGGATTTGGAAGAAACCTTTGCCAATCTGCGTAAAATCAACTTGAAGCTGAACCCGGAGAAGTGTGTGTTTGGCGTCCCCTCCGGTAAGCTACTTGGTTTCTTTGTGTCTCATCAAGGGATAGAGGTCAACCCCGACAAGATCAAGGCTATCGAGCAGATTCAAGCACCAAAGACAGGCAAGGACGTGAGGCGTTTGACAGGATGCGTGGCTGCACTGAGCAGGTTCATTTCCAAGTCTGTCGAGCGTGCCCTGCCGTTTTTCAAAATCTTGAAGAAAGCAGGGCCCGTAGAGTGGACCCCAGAGGCAGATGCTGCACTGCAAGATTTGAAGACCTATCTTTCCTCTGTGCCCACCTTGGTCGCTCCCAAACCGCAAGAGCCGTTGCTGCTATACTTGGCGGCAACCAATCAAGTGGTTAGCTCAGCACTGGTGGCGCAGCGGGAAGTAGATGACATGGCAACTACAACCACTGTTACCTCTGGAGAAGAAAGTGGACCTATCCCGACAAGGCCAGAGTCAGTCCAGAGAGAAGAAAGGCAGAGCAGCGCAAGTAGTTCTCTGGTCACGGCAAAGAAGAAAGTGGTGCAGCGCCCAGTATACTTCGTTAGCTCCCTGTTGCAGGGGGCTAGGTCTAGGTACTCTGGCATTTAAAAGTTGATTTTTGGCCTCATCATGGCCTCAAGGAAACTGCGCCACTACTTCCAAGCCCACGAGATCACAGTTGTCACCCGTTTCCCCTTGCAACGCATACTCCGAAACCCTGAGGCCACAGACAGGATTGTGGAATGGGCTTTGGAGTTGTCCAGCTTTGGTTTGAAGTTTGAAAGCACGTCAACCATTCAGAGCAGAGCACAAGTGATACGTCTCCAATGTATCTATAATTTTTGATTATTCCATGCTATTATATTATCATTCTTGGATGTTTTACAATCATTTTATAGCAACTTTATATCATTTTTTGGGACTAACCTATTGACATAGTGCCCAGTGCCAGTTGCTGTTTTTTGCTTGTTTTTTACTTCGCAGGAAATCAATACCAAACGGAGTCCAAACGCAGCGAAACTTTTTGGTGATTTTTTCTGGACCGGAAGACACAAGTTGGGACAAGAAAGTACCCGAGGGGGGTTCCGAGGGGAGCACAACCCACCAGGGCGTGCCTGCGGGCCCAGGCGCGCCCAGGTGGGTTGTGCCCACCTCGGCCGCCTCCCGCACCGCCTCTTTGCTCTATAAATACCCCAAAATTCCAGAAACCCTAGGGGAGTCGACGAAAATGAATTCCAGCCGCCGCAAGTTCTAGAAACCACAGATCCAATCTAGACACCATCACGGAGGGGTTCATCATCCTCATTGGTGCCTCTCCGATGATGCGTGAGTAGTTCATTGTAGACCTATGGGTCCGTAGGTAGTAGCTAGATGGCTTCCTCTCTCTCTCTTTTGATTCTCAATATAATGGTTTCTTGGAGATCTATTTGATGTAATTCTTTTTGCGGTGTGTTTGTTGGGATCCGATGAAGTTTGAGTTTATGATCAGATCTATGTGTTTATCCATGAAAGTTATTTGAGTCTTTTGATCTCTTATATGCATGATTACTTATAGCCTCGTATTTCTTCTTCGAATCTTTGGTTTGGTTAGGCCAACTAGATCGATTTTTCTTGCCATGGGAAGAGGTGCTTTGTGATGGGTTCGATCTTACGGTGCTTGATCCCAGTGACAGAAGGGGAACCGGCACGTATGTATCGTTGCTATTAAGGATAACAAGATGGGGTCTATTTCTATATAAATAGATCTTGTCTACATCATGTCATCGTTCTTATTGCATTACTCCGTTTCTCCATGAACTTAATACACTAGATGCATGCTGGATAGCGGTCAATGTGTGGAGTAATAGTAGTAGATGCAGGCAAGAGTCGGTCTACTAATCTTGGACGTGATGCCTATATAATGATCACTGCCTGGATATCGTCATAATTATTTGAAGTTCTATCAATTACCCAACATTAATTTGTTTACCCACTGTATGCTATTTTCTCGAGAGAAGCCACTAGTGAAATCTACGGCCCCCGGGTCTATTTTCTCATCATATATTTTCAGATCTATTTTGCTATTTGCCTTTTTATTTATTTGCCACTTTTATTTTCAAATCTATATTTCTAAAAACCCAAAAATATTTTGCTGCACTTTATTTTATTCGCGATCTATTTATCCAATCTATCTCCCGTCAACTTGCCAATTTCTGGTGCCGTTACCCGAAAGGGATTGACAACCCCGTTAACACGTCGGGTTGCAAGTATTTATTCTTTGTGTGCAGGTGATGTTTATGTAGTGTTGCTTGGTTCTCCTACTGGTTCTATAACCTTGGTCTCATCACTGAGGGAAATACCTACTGTTGCTGTGCTGCATCATCCCTTCCTCTTTGGGGAAATACTGACGTAGTTCAAGCCAACATCAAAAGGAATTTTTGGCGCCGTTGCCAGGGTGTCGGCGTGCGACACCTATGGGATCCCGAGAGACCCCTTTACGATTCGGGGGGGGGGAGAGGTATGCGCAAAGAGCAGAACCAACGATCGGCGCGGGGCGATTTTACCCAGGTTCGGGCCGCTGATCAGCGTAAAACCCTACTCCTGCCTTGTGTTATTATTAGTGTTCTTGAGCCCAGGCTCCAGGAGCGCTCACAGTGAACAGTACATTCAAAGAGCAACTACGCATGCAGAATGGGCCAGCAGATCATCCTCCTCCCCTGTAGCAGTTGCCTTGGGCCTCCTTTTATACTACAAAGTGGTCACCACAGTGGCAAAATGTACATACATTGAGGTGTAAAGTAGCTACAGGGTCATCATACCTAACCCCTGACGGTTTAGGACGAACGCATTTAATGCACCGTGAGGTGTCCGTTTAGGTGTCCTCACTTTCTCGGGGATGGAAAAAGGGGCCATCCCATCAGCACCGCTTAAGCTCTCCTCCATTGGCGCGTCGCCACGCATCCAAAGAAGGACCCAGAATGTCAGGTTTGTTGCTGTGCTAGAGCGGTGGCACAGCGACAAAACCTTGCCGGGCGTCAAGCCTTGCCAGGAGCCGAGCCTTGCCGGGCGCTGCAGGCCACCCCGGCAAGATCTTGCCGGGGAAGTTGGCCTTCGGATTCCAGCTCTTCTTATCTGCTGATCCTCATATCTTTAACTTGAGAATTTCCTTGGTGGCCTAAGTCAATATCGAACTATTCCCCGACAAGCCTTGCCACGAGTATGGCTACAACTGCCCGTGCACAAGTACGGGGTACTAATGGCCCAATACTTAGTACACCGACACAGGAAGACATCATCAACATCTACTAGGTTCCTAATCACAAATGTCATCTCCTTGCAATTTACATTATTTGCCATTTGCCTCTCATTTTCCTCTCCCCCACTTCACAAAAATTTGCCGTTTTATTTGCCCTCTTTTTCGTTCGCCGTTTTCTCGTCGGATCTGTTTATGTGTGTGATCTTGCTTGTTCACCTTGTCACTATGGCTAGCACGACTACTCCTCCTTTGTCTCCGGATTTTTGAAGTTTTATACTTCAAGCAGGGACAAGGAGAAAATTTGAAAGATGCTTGGTATAGGCTAATAGAATCTTATCGCATTAGCAACCTAAAAGGGGATGCAAAGATTTTGCTTCAAAATTTTTATATAGGATTAGCCTTGCATCATAGGAAACTTCTGGATTTTGCCGCTAAAGGAAATTTTATCGAACTTGATGCTAATACTGCTTATGAGATTGTCGGCGTGCGACACCTATGGGATCCCAAAGGACCCCTTTACGATTCGGCAGGGAGAGAGGTATGCACAAAGAGCAGAACCAACGATCAACGCGGCGCGATTTTACCCAGGTTTGGGCCGCTAATCAGCGTAAAACCCTACTCCTGCCTTGTTTTATTATGAGTGTTCTTGAGCCCAGGCTCCAGGAGCGCTCGCGATGAACAGTACGTTCAAAGAGCAGCTACGCATGCAGAATGGGCCAAAAGATCCTCCTCCCCTGTAGCAGTTGCCTTGGGCCTCCTTTTATACGTCCAAAGGGGTCACCACAGTGGTAAAATGTACATACATTGAGGTGTAAAGTAGCTACAGGGTCATCATACCTAACCACAGACGGATTAGGACGAATGCATTTAATGCACCGTGAGGTGTCCGTTTAGGTGTCCTCATTTCTTGGGGATGGAAAAAGGATCCATCCCATCAGCACCGCTTAAGCTCTCCTCCACTGGTGCATTGCCACGCATCCAGAGAAGGACCCAGAATGTCAGGCTTGTTGCTGTGCCGAAGTGGTGGCACAGTGGCAGAATCTTGCCGGGCGCCGAATCTTGCCGGGCGCGAAATCTTGCCGGGCTTCGCAGGCCACCCCGGCAAGATCTTGCCGGGGAGGCTAGCTTTAGGTCTTCAGCTCTTCTTATCTGCTGATCCTCAGATCCTTGACTTGGGTGTTTCTTCGATAACTTGAACTAACCTCCAACTGTTCCCCGACAAGCCTGGCTGCGAGTATGGCTACAACTACCCGTGCACAAGTACGGGGTACTAATGGCCCAATACTTAGTACACCGACAAAGATCTTAGAGGGGATCTTGGGAATTCCACCCACCAAGAAGGGGATCTCTTTTACTCAAGAAGGGGTTCAAATTTTAGAAAATTTGGGTGATTTGCATAAACATATGGTCGAGTTACAAAAATATAATGAACCCCTCAAGCATATTAGTGGGAACCTCAATCGAAGTATTGATTACTCTTTGCTATAAGTGGTTGGATATCTTAGATCTCAAGATGGTCTCTTTTCCTGAGAATTTAGGGAAGCGCAAAGAGCCTCCCGGGTTTGAGAAAGCCCTTTCAAAAGTTGCTAAAACTACAAATGACAACACTTAGATCTTTGCATTATGCCTAGCTAAGGGCGTAAAACGATAGCGCTTGTTGGGAGGCAACCCAATGAATAAAATTTATTTTTGTCTTTTTATTTCTGTGCTTGAGTGTTTGCACAATTATGCTACTATTATGATTGTGTTTTTTGTGTTTTAATTAGTGTTTGTGCCAAGTAAAGCCTTTAGGATAGCTTTGGTCATAGTTGATTTGATCTTGTTGGAAAACAGAAACTTATGCGTCCAGTAAAACAATTTTTAAAATTCACAGAAGCAACGAACAATTCTGAATTTTTTACACAAGAATGATATGCAAATTGCCTATGTTGTATGAATTTTCAGAAGTTTTGGAGTTACATAAGTATGAGAACAATTCGCATCTTTACAGACTGTTCTGTTTTTGACAGATTCTGTTTTCTTTGCATTGTGTGCTTATTTTGATGAATCTATGGTTTGTATCGGGGGGTATGAGCCATGGTAAAGTTAGAATGCAGTAGATATAATGCAAGAACAAAATTTGAATGGGTTTTATACAGTACTTAAAGTAAAGATTGGTTTTCTTATACTAACGGATCTCACGAAGGTTTTGTTGAGTTTTGTGTGATTGAAGTTTTCAAGTTTTGGGTGAGATTACGATGGATGAAGGAATAAGGAGTAAGAAGAGCCTAAGCTTGGGGATGCCCCATGGCACCCCAAGCCATTATCCAAGGAGAAGCAAGCGACTAAGCTTGGGGATGCCCGAGTGGCATCCCCTCTTTCTTCTAACGACCATCGGAATTTTACTTGGAGCTATATTTTTATTCGTCACATATCATGAGTTTTGCTTGGAGCGTCTTGTATGATATGAGTCTTTGCTTGTTTTGCTTTTTATTTTTTTCATGAATCCTTGCTGGACACACCTATTTGAGAGAGCCAAAATTATGCTATGACTTGTTAGAATTGCTCTCTATGCTTCACTTAAATCTTTATGAGCTATGGAATTGCTCTAGTGCTTCACTTATATCTTTTTGAATACGGTGTGCTTTAGTATTTTTGAAGAAATGCTCTCATGCTTCACTCAGATTTATTTGAGAGTTAGTAATTTTTTTTTAGAAATTCTCTCTTGCTTCTCTTAATTTATTTTGAGAGAAGAAAATTTTATGCTCATGTTCTTCACTTAGAATTGTTTGAGCTATCAAAAGCAACAAATGAAATTAGTCCCAAAGTGATAGATGTTCAAGAGGGATATAATAAAAACTTTCAAGAAGATCATTGGACAAAATAAACTTGATTCCTTGTAATAGTTTTGCGATATGTTGATATAATATGTGAGTCATGTTGATGAGTAATTATGCTTTAGTAAGAATATTGGTGTTAAGGTTTGTGATTCCCTATGCAAGCACAAAAGTCAATAGTTATGCAATGAAATTAGATCCTACATGTGGTGCATTATTCGGTGTTAGTTATGCTTAATGCTCGCTTATGAGATTTTTTGTTTCTTGGTTGGATGCTTCTCAATCTTTTGCTAGCCTTCATTTGCACTAAGTATGATCACTACTTGTGCATCCAAAATCCTTAAACCAGTTTTGCCATATGAGCCCACTATACCTACCTATATGCGGTATTTCCGTGCCGTTCTAAGCAAATTTGTATGTGCCATCTCTAATTTCAATATAAATTTCTCTTTTGTGTGCTCGTACCGCTCATGAAACGGTAGGGGGTGGCAGATGTTTTTCCATGCTAGATGTGTTATTCTCAAGATGAGTGTTTATTCACTTGTCATTGCACGAGAGTATGGCAAAGGTATTAGGGATGCCCAGTCCGGAAATGAAAAATGAATTTACTTTATGTTGTCAAATAATAAATTCCTTGGAAAGTGTTGGTATGGACGGCACCCGTGGATTCAGTTAGCCGTGGAATGTGAAAGTATGATGGAAAAAGGAATAAACTTTATTTTCTGTTTGGGAACCGCCTATGATATATCTAGCATGGAAAGTATTGGGAACTACTCGATCATTTTCGTTGACAGGAAAAGCATGCCACCCAAAATGATTTATCTCTACTTTTTTCGCTTTGAGCTCTGGCACCTCTACAAATCCCTACTTCCCTCTGCGAAGGGCCTTTCTTTTACTTTATGCAATTTTTATTTTATTTTGAGTCTCCATCTTCTCCTATAAAGCACCAACTAAGGGGCACTATGATCGTACTTGAGCAAACAAAGATTACCAAAGTCCATTGATGGAGGCATACGTTGAGGAAGTGAGAAAGTTGGAGGAGCGCTTTGACGGATTGCAAACAAAGCACGTACCCCGTGCGGAAAACAGCATCGCTGATCATCTGTCGAAGTGCGCTGCATAAAAGCTCCCTGTGGAACCAGGGACTTTTGTTCTCCATCTGACTCAACCCTCCGTATCCCCGGCAACAATGGCCAGAAAGAGGAGGAAACTGGATTCCGGCAAGCCTCACCCGGCAGGGCCTCCCGAGGCCCCTAGCAGAGAGCTTGGCAGGAACAACTCCCCTTCAATCAGCGAGCTGCACCATCCCGCCAGACCACCGGTCCCTGCGGTCAAGAAGTGCGCTCCTGCGAATGAGGAGGTGCCGTTGGTCCTTGTTGCCGAGCCTCTGGCCCCAACTTGGGCACGGCACATAGTCCATTTCCTCCAAACTGGAGAACTCCCCGAAGAGCAAGAAGAAGCTGAAAGAGTAGCCCGGAGGGCCAGTATGTATTAGTTTGTCGACGACACACTATACAGAAGGAGGCCAAATGGTGTGAAATTGAAGTGCATTTGCCGGGAGGAAGGAAAGGAACTGTTGGCAGAGATACACAAAGGTATGTGCGGCTCACACATTGGATCAAGGGCCCTGGTTGGAAAAGCCTTCCAGCAAGGTTTCTATTGGCCCACGGCCCTTCAAGATGCAGTTGAGCTCGTCACCAAATGTGAAGCCTGGCAGTTCCACTCCAAGAACATTCATCAGCCTGCCCAAGCTCTTCAGACGATCCCTTTATCATGGCCCTTCTCAGTCCGGGGGCTCGATATCTTGGGCCCCTTCCCTCGTGCTACCGGGGGCTTTGAGTTCTTGTTCGTCGCTATCGACAAGTTCACAAAGTGGCCAGAGGTGGAGCCCATGAGAAAGGTGACCGCTCAGTCAGCTATCAAGTTCTTAAAAGGATTGGTGTGCCGCTTCGGAGTCCCTGCCCGGATCATCACTGACAATGGCGCCCAATTCACGAGTCGCGCCTTCATGCAATATGTTCATGCCCTCGGAAGCAAGATCTCGTTCGCCTCTGTCGCCCATCCCAGAAGCAACGGACAAGCTGAGAGGGCAAACGCTGAAGTGTTGCGGGGCCTCAAGACAAGAACTTTTGATAGACTGTAGAAGTGTGGCAGGCGATGGATCGACAAGCTGCCGGTGGTTCTTTGGTCCCTCAGAACGACACGAAATTGAGCTACCGGGCAGACTCCCTTCTCCCTAGTCTTTGGGGCAGAAGCAGTTATCCCCACGGAACTCATATTCGGGTCTCCTCGAGTGCTTGCCTATGATGAAGTAGCGCAGGAATGGCACCGGCGTGACGATGCTGTGCTACTTGAGGAGAACCGTCTCCGGGCCGCTACACGTGCTGCACGCTACCAGCAATCCTTGCGTCGCTATCACAGTCGCAGGGTTCGTGCCCGGGTTTTGAGGAAGGCGACCTTGTCCTTAGGCGTGTTCAGTCCGCCAAGGGTACAAAGAAGTTGATGCCGAAGTGGGAAGGCCCTTACTGGGTAGTACGAGTCACCAGACCTGGCGCAGTCCGTCTGGAGACCGGAGATGGCATTCAATTGCAAAACTCATGGAATATTGAGCATCTCCGTAAGTTCTACCCGTAAGGCGCGGCTGTCGGGCCCTACCCGGCAGCCACCCTTTTGTACAGGCCTTGCCGCTGTTGCATGTAACCCCTTGTACAAAGCCAGGCGCAGACCCTGAGCAAGAGAAATAAATGAAGCACTAGGGGCCCCCCAAAACTTGCATGCATGCATAAGCATATCATGAGCATAGCATGATCATGTAGATGAGGTCTCATAAGGCATTGTTTTCATCTGCATTAAGTTGCAGGGTTCTTGCCGTGGACTCGGTCCCAAGAGAGAAGAAATGAAGACAAGCCTATGTGACGATCCTCGGCAAGCCAAACAGATAAGTTCTCTTCTTATCCTTACGTGTTCTGTAAGCAAAAACTTGTGCATGTGAAAACCTCGCTACCTTCGAAACTTAGGTGCTCCCATCCTTTGACTCGAACGTTGCTTCGGTTAGGATGGTCACAGTGGCCTTTGACAGAGAAGGCTTGGCGGGGGGCTAGTCCCTCTTTAGGATTTGTGCCCGACAGGCTTAGCTCCACGGCAACAATTCGAGGGTACCGGCAGGATAGCTTGCCGGAGCTAACTTGTTTACTTGAACGTATAGAGGCATTTCACCTCTGCATGAGTATGACGCATGCACAAGTGCCCGGCAAAGCTTGTCTTTTTCATTAATATGCAGATAAACAAGTACAGATCTTACAGAACACCAACGAGGATAAAGGAGATTACATTATTTAGACTAAAATTTGGCAAATGCCTACATGTTCTAGATTGAAAAAAGATAAGTGCCCCGTAATCTCTTTCTTGTCCCTCTCCTCCTAGGCACTATGGTGGAAGAGAAAGAGGGCAAAAGGAGTGCCTGAGCAAGACGCCCCTCTCGACCCCGTCAGGGCCTGCCGGGCGCAGCCTGACAAGATCGAGAGTGGCGAGGCTGCGAAGGAGAGGGGCGGAAGGAGCAGCTCGGCGGTGCCTTGGTCACTACCTCCAGTACCAACCAGAAGCTCCAGCAAAAAGCACCCACAGGGAGAACCACCGGGGCTCAGCTGGAAGACTTCTGGAGGAGGCGAAGGCACCAAGAGAGCGGCCCTCTCCCCGGCAACCAAGAGGCTGGTGATGATGGTGCCGGGGAGGGAGGGGAAGAGCGGAAAGACGAGGCAGCAGGTCGACAATACGAGACAAAGGCGTCGATGCCATCGTACTCCGATCTGACGCCCTGCCACCCGTCTTTTCTGTCTTCCCTCGATCTTTCTCCCTCACCACCGCGAGCCTGGCGAGGACGAGGTGGCCCCGAAGACAAGCCTCAAGACCATCCCGGCAGGCCTGCCGGGCACTACCAAAGCAAACTACCCCGCTAAGGCTTCACCGCTCCACCTCACAGCAACGCAAGTCATCGATCGGTGCGGTGTTAAGCCCCCAAGTGACTAAGTGGCAGTTATTCGACACATGGCGGCCATTTCCAGAGGAAACCACCTCTAGTTGACACCCGTCCAGAGACGTGTCAAGCAGACATGCGAAAAGGTGGCCGAGCAGCCCGGCAAGCCTTGCCGGGCAGGCTACAATGTGACACTGAGCGGCTCATTTAATGCGCTCTGCTCTGCCTGCAGAGTTAGGTATGATAGCACTGTTTGCTATCTAATCAGTATACAATGACTGATTTGCCACTGTGGTAACCCCTTGATCTATAAAAGGAGGGCCATGGCAAGCAGAGAAAGGGTTCGGAACCTTGTACACTCGTACGCGCGTAGCTACTCTCACCCCGAGGCAACCCTGCTGGGCAAGAGTGCTGCGTTTCCACCTCAATCCACCATCAATCCACCAAAGCAGGAGTAGGGTTTTACGCCTCGCGGCGGCCCAAACCTGGGTAAAACTGCCCGTGTGATCTCTGCCGTGCTGCGCTACGGTCCTCCGCTCTTTGTGCAATGCGCTCAGCCCCCCTGCCAAACCAAAAGGGGCCGATGGCCCCATACGTGGCCGTGATTTCCCATGACAGATACATTCCAAATTGCTAGCTACGAAATAGAATACATGTTGAATTCAACATAAAAGTGGTTTCAAAGATTTGAATTCATAGGAAGTGCATTGAACTATTTGAATTCGAGATAATGGAATTTGTAAATAAGATCTAAAAGGGGGCATCAATCTTTGTTGTGCATTTTAACATGCTATATATTCATACACATGTCTAACTATTTTTTTGCAACCAAGGAGATTATATCTGGAACCATGCATGAATTTAGCTAAGCTGCATTTTTTTAATATATACTCATGTACAATGTAGATTCAAATGTACCCCCTCCATTCCAAAATAATCATAGTTTTAGGATTCTCAAGAGTCAAGATTTTTGAAGTTTGACAAATCTTGAAAGTTCAATTCAAGATGTCAGGACCCCGATTCTAAGTCACACCGATCTAGCCTGTAACACCTCATATCACTTTGCGGCCTCACGCACGGTATTCCCACGGGTGTCGCTTACCATGGCCCGGGACCGTTTGCGCCTTTTGGCTCACGTATATGATAGTGTCGCTAGCATCCATATGATAGAGAACCCGGGCCGACATGACTAGTCGTGAACCCAAAGTGGCACTAACTTATAGGGACAGGCATACATGACCCAGCAACGAACATGTCGGTCATCAGCGAGTGAATTCGGGCTGTAGCAACTGGGCTAGCAGGAATCCGGGAATCCGGGCTGTAGCAGGCTAACAGGACTCCGAAAGACACCGCGTGACGTTTCCCCGAAGGGACAGACACAGGATCGAGGAAGGACACATGCCGGCCAGTCTAAGTGTTCCGGAGCAGTAGCAAGCTAACAGGACTCCGGTAAACCGGGCTGTAGCGGACTACCAAGGCTCAGTGGAAGCACCAGACTACATTTCCCCATAAGAGAGGCTACCAAGGATAAACAACTAGGTTGTCGGATCCCACACATACCAAGCATTTCAATCATACACACAATATGCTGGATATGGGCAAATACAACATGGCATCACAACAAGACTCTATGACTCAGAGTATTTATTCATTAGGCTCTGAGGAGCCAAGTATTACAAACATGGGTCTCATGACCCAACATTCAGAGCATACAAGTCAAAGCACATGCGGAAGCCTATCATGTCTGAGTACAGACATCTACAAATGAAAAAGGCTGAGAAGCCCGACTATCTACCAGATCCTGCCGAGGGCACAAGATCGTAGCTGAGGTAACAAGCTAAACGTCGAAGTCCACGTGGAACTACTAGCGAGACTGAAGTCTCTCTGCAAAACATAAAATAGGCAAACATGAGTACAAATGTACCCAGCAAGACTTACATCAGAACTAACAACATATGCATCATTATCAACAAAGGGATGGCGGGGTTTAACTGCAGCAAGCCAGCTTTGACTCAGTGGCTAACCTGAACTACGACTGCAAGTAACTCTTTTGAGGTGGCGCACACGAGTCCACATATTCACCATTCAATACACCACTATGGATCCGCTTCCGTCTACCTACGAGAACGCCATCCATAGCACTCACACTTATCTTGCGAGTTTTAGAGTATCCACTTCAAGTTATCTATGAACTGTACAGGCAATCCAGAAGTCCTTTACCGCGGACACGGCTATTCGAATAGATCATATTAACCCTGCAGGGGTGTACTTATTCACACACGCTCTCGCCACTTACCACCATGTACACGTCGTGTATCTCGGCAACCTTCAAGCGGAAGCCTAGCGAGGGAGTCGGCCACGACCTGACTAACCACACAAGTCTCTAGTCCAGGTTTATCGCCTATTCGGGTTCCATCCGCGAGGAGATCCGGCCGGAGTTTCGCTCACAGCCCCAAACGATGTGTGCAGGGTTCCCGAGACACCAAATGGGCGCCCGGTACACCGTGCCACGGTGTATCTACCGCAACATAGGCCACCCCTAGGGTCAGCGCTACGCATGGCCCCCAACACATATCTTACAAACACCAAAAACTAGTTGCAACTCCTGGACAGAGAACAAGGGCGGCTAATAAGTCGAGAGAGTCAATTAAGGATCCCAATGTGTGATAGTAGCTGTTCATGGATCACAAACACAGAACTCAGTTCCAGAGGACGGCTTCAATGAGACAACCCACCATGTACTCCTACATGGCCTTTCACCAATACCTTTACCAAATTGTGTTCACACATTTAGCTCTCAACAACAGGACATGTTCACACACCTCTGAATCATCCCTGATGAATCAGACCAGACTCAACTCTAAGCAGTAGCAGGCATGACAAACAAGCATAGATGAGTAGGCACATCAGGGCCCAAAGAACTCCTACTCATGCTAGTGGGTTTCATCTATTTACTGTGGCAATGACAGGTCATGCAGAGGAAAGGGGTTCAACTACCGCAGCATGTAACAGTTGAATCGTTGTTGTCCTAATGCAGTAAAAGAGAGCAGAAGCGAGAGAGTGGGTTTGTATCGAAATGAACAAGGGGGTTTTGCTTGCCTGGCACTTCTGAAGATAGTATAGTTCTTCATCGGTGTCATC
This sequence comes from Thinopyrum elongatum, assembly GCA_011799875.1. Classification (NCBI taxonomy): domain Eukaryota; kingdom Viridiplantae; phylum Streptophyta; class Magnoliopsida; order Poales; family Poaceae; genus Thinopyrum; species Thinopyrum elongatum. The sequence goes on from CM022297.1 coordinate 228,678,970, forward strand.
GATCAGATCATCGGTAGGTCGTCTACTGAGAGGGGACAATTACCGGCAAACAAGGAAGAACACAATCAATGCAATGCAACAATATGATGCATGATCATGACATGGCAATATGTTGTGGTTTGAGCTAATGCAACTAGAAACCAGATTGAATGAAAGTTGGTTTGAACCAAGGGTTCAAATTCAAACTCCATATGTGCTTAGTTAAATGCCAATTATGCAAATTGCCATATACAGCAACCTTAGGTTGTTCAAACATGGATGCAAATGGTACAGATGGAAAGATTGGATTTTTCTGATCCAAAAACATATATAAATCTTTGCATTTGGAGTTACAAATTAATTTCTATGAATTTTTGAAGTTTTGGGCATTTTCTGGAATTTCCTGAATTATTAAAAACCAGAAAATGATTAACTGTGTCAGCACTACGTCACTGTGACGTCAACAGGGCCACCCAGGTCAAACCTGACGCTGGGGCCCACATGTCAGTGTCTAACTAACTAACCTAAGTTAATTAGTACTAACCTAATTCTAAACTAGATTAGTTAAGGCCCTGGGCCCACACGTCAGTGACCCAGGGGGAAGTCAAACAGGGTCAACCCGGGTCAAACTCGCCGGAGTTGACCCGGGGCTCGTCGCCGGCAAGGCCAGAGACGGCGGAGGGGCTCGGGATTCCTCCTCCGGCGACCAAATGGCCGGCGGAGGGCATCTACGCGACGAGGAGGCTCGTCCGCGTCGAGTGGTGCACGCAACAGCGGCTCCGGTGGCCTAAGTCGACGGCGGCAGCGACTTGCGCGGTGGCCGGAGTTCAGAAGTGCTTGGAATCGGTGTTGTGGTGCACAGTGGGACGAACGGGTGGACTAGTTTGGCTCCTGGGAGCAGCACAAGCGCGATGACGTGCTCAGGGGCAAGCTGAGCTTGCTCTAGCCACGGTGACGACTTCGCCGATGGCGTGAAGCTCACGGGCATGGCGGAGAGAGATGCTACGGCGAGCTATAGGCCACGGGGTTAAGGGGAGACGGTGAAGGAGCTCACTAGGAGTTCGAAGAGCAGCTCCGTGGGCTCGGGGAGGCGCTCGGGGCGGCGAATCGATGACGACGATCTTCGGTGGCCGACGAGGGAAACGGCGGTAGTGGCGGCGTTGCAGCGCGTCCGGGGCCTCGTGGCTCGTCGAGGAGGTCAGTGACGTCGAGACGGAGCTCGCAGGCACGGCGAGGGTTCGAGGGGGAGGCGCTGGACGCGGTGGCAGCTAACGGCGGCGACGGCTGCACTCGGCATGAGAGGAAGAGAGAGCAGAGGAGGGGGAAGAGCTCAAGAGAGAGTGAGAGGCGACCAGGGGGGTGCGTGGCATCGCGAGGGAGGTCCAGGGCGATGAGGGGGCAGCCAGGCAGGGTGGAGGTGGCCGCACGGCGGTGCACGCGCGTCGACAGGCAGCAGCCTGCCTGCTCTGGCGGGAGGAAGCATGTGACTGGCACTGGGCCAGCACAGTGCTGGGCCGGCCAGTGGGCTGCCAGGTAGGCTGTGCCAGGTAAGTCTCTCTTTCCTTTTTATTTTCTGTTTTCTAATTCTTCTGTAGCTTCAGGGCTTTATTAAAAATACCTAGACATTCTAAAAAATCATGAAACTACTCATGGCTACTGTTTAGAGTATATCCAACAGTAAACATTTTAGTTTATGATTATTTGGACATCTAAAATATTTAATAGCATTTAAATGTCCAAATGCAAATAACATAAGATTTAATTCAGTGACCCAATGATGTCCTAGAAAATTGTGCACCATTTTTGTCAGAGGTTCTAGACCAAGGCAAAGTTGATGAACATTTTAGAAGGGCATTTCAGGTTCATTGAAAAGGATTTTAGTAAACCCTAGTTGGTTTAAGTGGTGCTGGGGGTTTCTGTCATCCCCATTTCAACTTCATTTGAAATTAAACATGATGCACACATGAAACTGGCCTAGCCAAAACTAGGGATGTGACACAAGAGAACTGTAAACGTTAATGCTTCTGCTCCCAAATATTGAACGAAGTGCCAAATAAGCCTCTAGTCGCCCGAAACCGCGCGAGACCAATGTTTGGTGGTAGGAAATTACTGTCCTGACTCTGACCCATGTAGCCTATCGGCCCGATGTCCAAAGGTCTAAACGGGGGTAGGTTTGTAACTTCACCATGGCACTAGTCAACCACCTCCGAGAAGCATTCATACACCATGGGCGCCTAAACACCCATGCGCTCGGCTGAAATCAATCCCGCCCACTATTTGGGACACCTGAGATTACCGTCCTACTCCCGACCCGCAATATGTCTGAAATTTTAGATAGGGGCAAAGTTTGTAACTTTCCCAAAATTTCAAAAAAGCGCATCCCAAACTGAAACATTGTTCCCCCTTAGCTCCCCTCTCTCCGTTTCCCCATTCATGCTCCGTGGGAGCCAAAACGCCCTCTCCACCAGCCATGAAACCCTCACCTCCTCCGTCCTCCACCCTGATACGTCTCCAATGTATCTATAATTTTTTATTGTTCCATGCTATTATATTATCTGTTTTGGATGTTTTATATGCATTAATATGCTATTTTATATTATTTGTGGGACTAACCTATTAACCTAGAGTCCAGTGCCAGTTCCTGTTTTTTCCCTGTTTTTGAGTTTCGCAGAAAAGGAATACCAGACGGAGTCCAAACGGAATAAAAATTTCGCGATGATATTTCTTGGACCGAAAGGAAACCAGAGGACTTGGAGTGCAAGTCAGAGAAGCCACGAGGCGGCCACAAGGACGGAGGGCGCGCCCCCAACCCTTGTGGGCCCCTCGTGCGTCTCCTGACCTAATTCTTTCACCTATATATACTCTTATATGCCCAAACCACCAGAGGCATCCATGAAAAGACTTTTCCACCGCCGCAACCTTCTGTACTAGTGAGATCCCATCTAGGGGCCTTTTCCGGTGTCCTTCCTGAGGGGGATTCGATCACGGAGGGCTTCTACATCAACACCATTTCCCTTTCGATGAAGCGTGAGTAGTTTACCTCAGACCTACGGGTCCATAGCTAGTAGCTAGATGGCTTCTTCTCTCTCTTTGATTCTCAATACAATGTTCTCCTCGATGTTCTTGGAGATCTATTCGATGTAATACTTTTTTGCGGTGTGTTTGCCGAGACCTGATGAATTGTGGATTTATGATCAGCTTATCTATGAATATTATTTGAATCTTCTCTGAATTCTTTTATGCATGATTTGATATCTTTGCAAGCCCCTTCAAACTAGCGATTTGGTTTGGCCAACTAGATTGTTTTTTCTTGCAATGGGAGAAGTGCTTAGCTTTGGGTTCAATCTTGCGGTGTCCTTTCCCAGTGACAGCAGGGGCAGCAAGGCACGTAATGTATTGTTGCCATCAAGGATAAAAAGATGGGGTTTTCATCATATTGCTTGAGTTAATTCCTCTACATCATGTCATCTTTCTTAATGCGTTACTCTGTTCTTCATGAATTTAATACTCTAGATGCAGGCAGGAGTCGGTCGATGTGTGGAGTAATAGTAGTAGATGCAGAATTGTTTCGGTCTACTTGACATGGACATGATGCATATATTCATGATCATTGCCTTAGATATCATCATAACTTTGCGCTTTTCTATCAATTGCTCAGCAGTAATTTGTTCACCCACCGTATTATTTTCTACCTTGAGAGAATCCTCTAGTGAAACCTATGGCCCCCGGGTCTACTTTCTATCATACAATCTTCTACTTTCCAATCTATGAGTTTCCGATTTACTATTTTGCAATCTTTTACTTTCCAATCTATAAAACAAAAATACCAAAAATATTTACTTTACCGTTTATTTATCTTTATCAGATCTCACTTTTGGAAGTAACCGTGAAGGGATTGACAACCCCTTATCGCGTTGGGTGCAAGTTTGGTGTTTGTTTGTGTAGGTATTCGGTGACTTGCGTGTTGTCTCCTACTGGATTGATACCTTGGTTCTCAAAACTGAGGGAAATACTTACTCTACTTTGCTGCATCACCCTTTCCTCTTCAAGGGAAAAACCAACGCAAGCTCAAGAAGTAGCAGGAAGAATTTCTGGCGCCGTTGCCGGGGAGATCTACAAGAAGTCAAGACATACCAAGTACCCATCATAAACTCTCATCTCTCGCATTATATTATTTGCCATTCGCCTCTCGTTTTCCTCTCCCCCACTTCTAAAACGATTTTTGAAAAGTTTGCCTTTTCTTCGCCTCTCTCTTTGCCTTTTCTTCGCCCCTCTTCCGTTCGTCTTCTTCGTTTGCTTTTTGTGTGCTTGCGTGTTGGATTGCTTGCTTTGTCACGATGACTCAAGAGAATACCAAACTGTGTGATTTTTCCAACACCAATAATAATGATTTTATTAGTACTCTGATTGCTCCCGCAACTAATGCGGAATCTTGTGAAATTAATGCCGCTTTGCTGGATCTTGTTATGAAAGATCAATTTTCTGGCCTTCCTAGTGAAGATGCCGCATCCCATCTAAACAATTTTGTTGATTTGTGTGATATGCAAAAGAAGAAAGATGTGGATAATGATATTGTTAAATTGAAGCTATTTCCGTTCTCACTACGAGACCGTGCTAAAACTTGGTTTTCATCTTTGCCTAAAAATAGTATTGATTCATGGAATAAGTGTAAAGATGCTTTTATTTCCAAGTATTTTCCTCCTGCTAAGATCATCTCCCTTAGGAACGATATTATGAATTTTAAACAACTTGATCATGATCATGTTGCACAATCTTGGGAGAGAATGAAATTGATGATACGAAATTGCCCTACTCATGGTTTGAATTTGTGGATGATTATACAAATTTTTTATGCCGGATTGAATTTTGCTTCTAGAAATCTTTTAGATTCGGCCGCGGGAGGCACTTTTATGGAAATTACCTTAAGAGAAGCTACTAAACTTCTAGATAATATTATGTTTAATTATTCTCAATGGCATACCGAAAGATCTTCGACTAGTAAAAAGGTGCATGCAATTGAAGAGATTAATGTTTTGAGTGGAAAGATGGATGAACTTATGAAATTGTTTGCTAGCAAGAGTGTTTCTTTGGATACCAATGATATGCCTTTATCTACTTTGATTGAAAACAATAATGAATCTATGGATGTGAATTTTGTTGGTAGGAACAATTTTGGTAATAACGCGTATAGAGGCAATTTTAATCCTAGGCCGTTTCCTAGTAATTCCTCTAATAATTATGGAAATTCCTACAACAATTCTTATGGAAATTATAATAAGATGCCCTCTGAATTTGAGAATAGTGTTAAAGAATTTATGAGTTCGCAAAAGAATTTCAATGCTTTGCTTGAAGAAAAATTGCTTAAGATTGATGATTTAGCTAGGAACATGGATAGAATTTATCTTGATGTTGATTCTTTGAAACTTAGATCTATCCCACCAAAGCATGATATCAATGAGTCTCTCAAGACTATGAGAATTTCCATTGATGAGTGCAAAGAAAGAACCGCTAAGATGCGTGCTAAAAAAGATCGGTTTGTAAAAACGTGTTTTTCTAGTTTCCGTGAAAATAATGATGAAGATCTTAAAGTGATTGATGTGACTCCTATTGAATCTTTGTTTTCCAATATAAATATTGATAAAGATGGGACTGGAGATGAGTCAACTTTAGTTAGAAGGCGTCCCAATGATTCGGAGTTTTTAGATCTTGATGCAAAAATTGATAAAAGTGGGATTGGAGAGGTCAAAACTTTAAGTAGCAATGAACCCACTCTTTTGGATTTCAAGGAATTTAATTATGATAATTGTTCTTTAATAGATTGTGTTTCCTTGTTGCAATCCGTGTTGAATTCTCCTCATGCTTATAAACAAAACAAAGCTTTTACTAAACATATCATTGATGCTATGTTGCAATATTTTGAAGAAAAGCTTGAATTGGAAGTTTCTATCCCTAGAAAAGTTTATGATGAGTGGGAACCTATTATTAAGATTAAGAGTAAAGATTATGAATGCCATGCTTTGTGTGATTTGGGTGCTAGTGTTTCCACGATTCCAAAAACTTTGTGTGATGTATTAGGTTTCCATGAATTTGATGATTGTTCTTTAAATTTGCATCTTGCGGATTCCACTTTTAAGAAACCTATGGGAAGGATTAATGATGTTCTTATTGTTGCTGATAGGAATTATGTGCCCGTAGATTTCATTGTTCTTGATATAGATTGCAATCCTACATGTCCTATTATTCTTTGTAGACCTTTCCTTAGAACGATTGGTGCAATTATTGATATGAAAGAAGAAAATATTAGATTTCAATTTCCGTTAAGGAAGGGCATGGAACATTTTCCAAGAAATAAAATTAAATTGCCTTATTAATCTATTATGAGAGCCACTTATGGATTGCATACCAAAGATGACAACACTTAGATCTATTCTTGTTTTTATCCCTAGCTAAGGGCGTTAAACAATAGCGCTTGTTGGGAGGCAACCCAATTTTATTTTTGTTGTTGCTTTTTAGGTTCTGTTTTGCAATAAATAATTCATCTAGCCTCTGGTTATATGTGGTTATATGTTTTAATTAGTGTTTGTGCCAAGTAAGACCTTTGGGATAGCTTACGGTGATAGTTGATTTGATCTTGCTGAAAAACAGAAACTTTTGTGCCCAGGAAAATATTTTTTATAATTCATAGAAGAGTGATTTTGAGTTGATTCTTTTTGTATAAGATTAATAAACAAATTTCTTAGGTCTTCCTAATTGTTCAGAATTTTTGGAGTTACATAAGTATTCGAGATTTCCAGATTGCTACAGACTGTTCTGTTTTTGACAGATTCTGTTTTCTATGTGTTGTTTGCTTATTTTGATGAATCTATGGGTAATATCAGGGGGTATGAACCATGGAAAAGTTGGAATACAGTAGATATTACACCAATATAAATAAAGAATGAGTTTACAACAGTACCAACAGTGGTGATTTATTTTCTTATACTAACGGAGCTTATGAGATTTTCTGTTGAGTTTTGTGTTGTGAAGTTTTCAAGTTTTGGGTAAGGATTTGATGGACTATGGAATAAAGAGTGGAAAGAGCCTATGCTTCGGGATGCCCAAGGCACCCCAAGGTAATATTCAAGGACAACCAAGAGCCTAAGCTTGGGGATGTCCCGGAAGGCATCCCCTCTTTCGTCTTCGTCAATCGGTAACTTTACTTGAGGCTATATTTTTATTCACCACATGATATGTGTTTTGCTTGGAGCGTCTTGTATGATTTGAGTCTTTGCTTTTTAGTTTTCCACAATCATCCTTGATGTACACACCTTTTGAGAGAGACATGCATGAATCGCGATTTATTAGAATACTCTTTGTGCTTCACTTATATCTTTTGAGCTAGGCAATTTTGCTCTAGTGCTTCACTTACATCTTTTTAAAGCACGGCGGTGGCATTATTTTATAGAAATTGATGAAATCTCATGCTTCACTTATATTATTTTGAGATTCTTTAAAACAGCATGGTAATTTTCTTTGGTTATAAATTTAGTCCTAATATGATAGGCATCCAAGAGGGATATAATAAAAACTTTCATATAAAGTGCATTGAATACTATGAGAAGTTTGATTCCTTATGATTGTTTTGAGATATGAAGATGGTGATATTAGAGTCATGCTAGTGAGTAGTTGTGAATTTGAGAAATACTTGTGTTAAGGTTTGTGAGTCCCGTAGCATGCACGTATGGTGAACCGTTATGTAACGAAGTCGGAGCGTGAGATATTTTTTGATTGTCATCCTTTGTGTGGAGGTCGGGATCGCGCGATGGTTAACTCCTACCAACCCTTCCCCTAGGAGCATGCGTCTAGTACTTTGTTTCGATGACTAATAGATTTTTGCAATAAGTATGTGAGTTCTTTATGACTAATGTTGAGTCCATGGATTATACACACTCTCACCCTTCCACCTTTGCTAGCCTCTCTAGTGCCGTGCAATTTTCGCCGGTTCCATAAACCCACCATGTACCTTCCTCAAAACAGCCACCATACCTACCTATTATGGCATTTCCTTAGCCATTTGCGAGATATATTGCCATGCACCTTTCCACCGTTCCGTTTATTATGACACGCATCATCATTGTCATATTGCTTTGCATGATCATGTAGTTGACATCGTATTTGTGGCAAAGCCACCGTTCATAATTCTTTCATACATGTCACTCTTGATTCATTGCACATCCCGGTACACGGCCGGAGGCATTCATATAGAGTCATAATTTGTTCTTGTATCGAGTTGTAATTTTTGAGTTGTAAGTAAATAGAAGTATGATGATTTTCATTATTAGAGCATTGTCCCATGTGAGGAAAAAAAAGAAAATAAAGAAAAGAAAGAAAGAAAGAAACAAAAAGAGAAAGAAAGAAAAAAAAGAGAAAAAAAAGAAGAAAGGAAAAAAAGAAAGAAGAAAAAAATGAGAGAAAAAGAGAGAAGGGGCAATGTTACTATCCTTTTCCATACTTGTGCTTCAAAGTTGCACCATGATCTTCATGATAGAGAGTCTCCTATGTTGTCATTTTCATATACTAGTGGGAATTTTTCATTATAGAACTTGGCTTGTATATTCCAACGATGAGCTTCCTCAAATTGCCCTAGGTCTTCATGAGCAAGCAAGTTGGATGCACACCCACTTAGTTTTCTTTTTGAGCTTTCATAAACTTATAGCTCTAGTGCATCTGTTGCATGGCAATCCCTACTCACTCACATTGATATCTATTGATGGGCATCTCCATAGCCCCCCACCCTTGTGGGCCCCTTGTGCGTCTCCTGACCTAATTCTTTCGCCTATATATACTCTTATATGCCCAAACCACCAGAGGCATCCACGAAAAGAGTTTTCCACCGCCGCAACCTTCTGTACCTGTGAGATCCCATCTAGGGGCCTTTTCCAGCGTCCTGCCGGAGGGGGATTCGATCATGGAGGGCTTCTACATCAACACCATTGCCCTTCCGATGAAGCGTGAGTAGTTTACCTCAGACCTACGGGTCCATAGCTAGTAGCTAGATGGCTTCTTCTCTCTCTTTGATTCTCAATACCACATTCTCCTCGATGTTCTTGGAGATCTATTCGATGTAATACTTTTTTGCGGTGTGTTTGCCGAGACCCGATGAATCGTGGATTTATGGTCAGCTTATCTATGAATATTATTTGAATCTTCTCTGAATTATTTTATGCATGATTTGATATCTTTGCAAGTCTCTTCGAACTATCGATTTGGTTTGGCCAACTAGATTGGTTTTTCTTGCAATGGGAGAAGTGCTTAGCTTTGGGTTCAATCTTGTGGTGTCCTTTCCCAGTGACAGTACGGGCAGCAAGGAACGTATTGTATTGTTGCCATCGAGGATAAAAAGATGGGGTTTTCATCATATTGCTTGAGTTAATTCCTCTACATCATGTCATCTTTCTTAATGCGTTACTCTGTTCTTCATGAACTTAGTACTCTAGATGCAGGCAGGAGTCGGTCGATGTGTGGAGTAATAGTAGTAGATGCAGAATTGTTTCGGTCTACTTGACACGGACGTGATGCCTATATTCATGATCATTGCCTTAGATATCGTCATAACTTTGCGCTTTTCTATCAATTGCTCGGCAGTAATTTGTTCACCCACCATATTATTTTCGATCTTGAGAGTAGCCTCTAGTGAAACCTATGGCCCCTGGGTCTATTTTCTACCATACAATCTTCTACTTTCCAATCTACGAGTTTCCGATCTACTATTTTGCAATCTTTTACTTTCCAATCTATAAAACAAAAATACCAAAAATATTTACTTTACCGTTTATTTATCTTTATCAGATCTCACATTCGCAAGTAACCATGAAGGGATTGACAAGCCCTTATCATGTTGGGTGCAAGTTTGGTGTTTGTTTGTGTAGGTATTCGGTGACTTGCGTGTTGTCTCCTACTGGATTGATACCTTGGTTCTCAAAACTGAGGGAAATACTTACTCTACTTTGCTGCATCACCCTTTCCTCTTCAAGGGAAAAACCAACGCAAGCTCAAGAAGTAGCACACCCCATCGCGCCCAATCCACCGCCGCCCTCCTCCATCACGCCAGAGCTGGTACCCCGACATCATCATCCAACGCAACCGCAACCGCAACACCCTCTAGGACTTAGCAGCTGAAGCCGAGGCAGAGCTGCCTCCACGACGCCGATGCCGATGTGCGCCATACCCGAACCACTTCGACCACGCTGTCCCGGGCCTCACCGTTGTCGCTCCACTGTCGCAACCGTCCATCGCACGGGAGCTGTTCCTGCTACACCGTCATTCGCCACCTCGGATCTGCTTCCCTGCCGCTGACCAACGGCCACCGCACCGCACTCAACAACTTGGCCATGGGTTAGTCCATGTGACGCCCCCGATTCAATCGTACACTAATCATACACGCAAACGTGTACGATCAAGATCAGGGACTCACGGGAAGATATCACAACACAACTCTAAGAAATAAATAAGTCATACAAGCATCATAATACAAGCCAGGGGCCTCGAGGGCACGAATACAAGTGCTCGATCATAGACGAGTCAGCGGAAGCAACAATATCTGAGTACAGACATAAGTTAAACAAGTTGCCATAAGATGGCTAGCATAAACTGGGATACATATCGAAAGAGGCGCAGGCCTCCTGCCTAGGATCCTCCTAAACTACTCCTGGTCGTCGTCAGCAGCCTGCACGTAGTAGTAGGCACCTCCAGAGTAGGGGTCGTCATCGACGGTGGCGTCTGGCTCCTGAACTCCAGCATCTGGTTGTGACAACCAGAAAGAAAAGAAAGGGGGGAAAAGGGGGAAGCAAAGCAACCGTGAGTACTCATCCAAAGTACTCGCAAGCAAGGAGCTACACTACATATGCATGGGTATATGTGTAAAGGGCCATATCAGTGGACTGAATTGCAGAAAGCCAGAATAAGAGGGGGGATATCTAATGCTGTCGAAGACTACGCTTCTGGCAGCCTCCATCTTGCAGCATGTAGAAGAGAGTAGATGGTAAGTTCACCAGGTAGCATCGCATAGCATAATCCTACCCGACGATCCTCTCCTCGTTGCCCTGTGAGAGAGCGATCACCGGGTTGTATCTGGCACTTGAAAGGGTGTGTTTTATTAAGTATCCAGTTCTAGTTGTCATAAGGTCGAGGTACAACTCCGGGTCGTCCTTTTACAGAGGGACACGGCTATTCGAATAGATAAACTTCCCTGCAGGGGTGCACCACATTACCCAACACGCTCGATCCCTCTGGCCGGGCACACTTTCCTGGGTCATACCCGGCCTCGGAAGATCAACACGTCGCAGCCCTACCTAGGCCTAACAGAGAGGTCAGCATGCCGGTCTAAATCCTATGCGCGCAGGGGTCTGGGCCCATCGCCCATTGCACACCTGCACGTTGCGTGGGCGGCCGGAGAGCAGACCTAGCAACCTCCATTACAAAGGAAGTTGCGTTACGCGGTCCAACCCGGCGCGCGCCGCTCAGTCGCTGACGTCTAGGAGGCTTCGGCTGATACCACGACGTCGAGTGCCCATATCTGTTCCCGCGTAGTTGGTTAGTGCGTATAGGCCAGTGGCTAGACTCAGATCAAATACCAAGATCTCGTTAAGCGTGTCATTATGAAGTAAACGGGAACACCGACCAGGGCCAGGCCCACCTGTCTCCTAGGTGGTCTCAACCTGCCCTGTCGCTCCGCCACAAAGATCCACACAGAGGGCCGTTAGGACAAAGGTCCTTTCAGCACCCAATCCGTGAATCACTCGCGGGAACTCTTCGAGCCGACCCGACTTTAGTCACCATCTATATAGTATGTATATATGTATAGTATATACCCGTGATCACCTCCCGAGTGATCACGGCCCGATAGTATAGCAAGGCAGACTGACAAGAATGTAGGGCCAATGATGATAAACTAGCATCCTATACTAAGTATTTAGGATTGCAGGTAAGGTATCAACAGATGTAGCAACAATGTCAGGCTATGCATCAGAATAGGATTAACGGAAAGCAGTAACATGCTACACTACTCTAATGCAAGCAGTATAGAGGAGAATAGGCGATATCTGGTGATCAAGGGGGGGGGGCTTGCCTGGTTGCTCTGGCAGGAAGGAGGGGTCGTCAACTCCGTAGTCGAACGGGGCAGCAGCAGCGTCGGTCTCGTAGTCTACCGGAGAGAAGAGGGGGAAGAAACAATAAATACAAAGCAAACAATGCTACACAAAGTATGACATGACAATATGCAGTGCCGGGGTGTTCTAACGCCTAACTAAATGATTTAGTTAATTTAGGAATTTATTCGGATTTATTTAATTAAAGTTGGGCACTATTCATTTACTGAAACTGGTCTAAAAGTTCAATGTTCTTATAGCTGCGGGGGTCTGACGGGAATACGGAGGGCGTATCCGGATTCGTATCGGAATTCTGAGCAAGTTCCATGTATAAAGTATTTTCATCGGAGTTACGGTTTATTTAATATGATTTTCTAAAGTTTTTATTAATTTCTGGAATTTATTTAAGTATTTAAATCAACATTATCCGAAACAGTGCTGCGATGACGTCAGCATGACATCATGCTGACGTCAGCAGGCGCCCTGACAGGGTGGGTCCCACCTGTCATAGACTGTTAAATTAATTAGGGTTAACTAAATATATTACTGTTTAATTAACACTAATTAGTTAATTAAATTAACCTAATCAGGATTAATTAACTAATTAATTAACTAATTAATTAATTATTTTTATTTTTATTTTCTTTTTATTATAACGTTCTGGGCGGGGCCCCACTTGTCATAGGCCCCTGGGGGCCTAGCGGGTCGGGCACGGGCGAAACGGGCGTCGGGCGCAGGGGCGCAACCCGCCCGGTGCGGGGCGAGGTTGTCGGCGACGGGGAGGCGGAGTGCGGGGCCGGCGACGAGCGGGCGCGCGGCGGCGCACCAACAGCAGGGGGACGGCACCGCGGCAACGGAAGCTCAGCAGCGCAGCGGTGAGGCGTGGGCGCGCGCCGGCGAGCCGTGGCGCGGCCAAGCGCGGATGCGCGCGCTCGCGGGCGTGCACAGCGGCGTCGAGCGGCCAAGGGGGCGGATGCGGACGGTAGCGAGTGAGAGCAGGCGCAGAACGGGCGCGGTCGGCGCGGCGCAGCGAACACGGGAAGGCCCGGGGCGCGAGGCGTCGAGACGAGCAGGGGAAAGGGGCGATGGCCAGCAGGCGGTGACGGGTCGATGCAGGGCGTGGCCGATGTGGCCGTGACGAGCGGGGGCGGGCGCGGTGGCGGTGAGAGAAGAGGAGGCCGGGGGCCTCACCGAGGGAGCGTAGGGACGGGGCAGTGGAGCGCGAGGAGGAAGACGGGGACGCCGGCGACGTAGTGGAGGCAGTCCGGCGAGGTGGTCTCTGGCGATGGCGTCGAGTGGCGGGGGTGGAGGGGCGAGGGGATCGGCCTCCTCCCGATCAAGATCCAATCGAGGGGATTGGGGGGGGGAGCGGTGGGGCAACGGGGGAGAACGGCTAGGGTTTGGGGGGGGATAAGGGAGTGAGGGGTGGGCCGGCCTAGTCGGCCTGGTGGCCAGCTGGGCCGACAGGCCCAGGGGGGGTTTCCTTTATCTTTTCTTTTGTTTTTCTGTTTTGTTCTTTTCCTTTTTATCTATTCCTATTTCCCTGTTTAGTAAAAAGTTAGGCCTCAAAATGATTTTTTATAGAACATGGCAATTGTTCCAGTAATTACTAGGCATTCCCTAACACTATCAAAAATTAGTTTGGAGACAATTGGAGCTCCCACAAATTTTACAATAATTAATATGCATTAATCCTAGCTGTTTTAATCATGTTAGTGCCACCTAAACATTTTATTATTTGTTGGTTTCAATTTTAGACTAGCCTCTGCAATATTTGTTATTTACTGAGCATTTTAGTTTTTAGGTTGGACAACTTTTATATTTCACTTTCATTTAAATTTGAATTTGAGTTAGGAGTTGAAATGCAATTTGATGCTAATGATGATTATGCACTATTAAGCTTGCTGACATGGCATTAACCTAGGGTGATCACTGTAGTTAATGTCAGGGGGTGTTACAATTCTCCTCATCTAACAAGAATTCTCGTCCCGAGAATTAAGAGGAAGACTGAAAGAAAGTGGGGTATTCTTCACGAAGACGATCCTCGCGTTCCCAAGTGGCCTCATCTTCAGAATGATTTGACCACTGAACCTTGAGGAACTTGATTGCCTTCTGACGTGTGCGGCGTTCAGCTTGGTCGAGAATGCGGACCGGATGCTCTTTATATGAGAGGTCCTGCTGCAATTCGAGCACTTCATGATCCACTGCTCGGATTGGGTCCTTGAAGCAGTGGCAGAGTTGTGACACGTGGAACACATCGTGAACCTGAGAAAGGTTCGGCGGAAGCTCCAGTTGATATGCCACTTTTCCACGCTTTTCGAGAATAGTGAACGGACCAATATAGCGAGGAGCTAGCTTGCCCTTGATCCCGAAGCGGTGAGCACCCTTCATTGGTGTAACTCGAAGATAAACCTTTTCGCCAGGTTGATAGACCATGTCTTTATGATGACGGTCATACTGACTCTTCTGACGTGACTGGGCAGTCTTGAGATTCTCACGAATGATGCGGACTTGTTCTTCGGCGTGTTGGATAATATCAGGACCGAAAAGTGGACGTTCCCCAGTTTCTGACCAGTTCAGAGGGGTTCGACACTTTCGTCCATATAACACTTCGAAGGGGGCCATCTTCAGACTAGCTTGATAGCTATTATTATAAGAGAACTCCGCATACGGGAGAGATTCCTCCCATTTCTTGCCGAAAGAGATAACACAAGCTCGAAGCATGTCTTCGAGAACTTGGTTGACACGTTCCACTTGCCCTTGCGACTAAGGATGAAATGCAGTACTGAATGACAGATGAGTACCCATAGCTTCTTGGAAACTTGCCCAGAATTTCGAAGTGAATAAACTGCCACGGTCCGAACTGATTACCAGTGGAATACCGTGAAGTGAAACAATTCTGGACATGTAGAGAGTTGCAAGCTGACTAGCAGTGATCGTTTCTTTGACCGCCAGAAAATGTGCAACTTTAGAGAGTCGATTAATGATGACAAGGATAGCATCATTACCTTTCTGCGATTTGGGAAAACCAGTGACGAAGTCCATTTCAACATGGTCCCATTTCCATTCAGGAATAGAGATAGGTTGCAGAGTTCCAGCCGGCCTCTGATGTTCTGCTTTGATTCGACAACAAACGTCACATTCAGCAACATAACGAGCAATGTCTTGCTTCATATTAGACCACCAGAATTTTCGACGGACATCTTGGTACATCTTGGTGCTACCGGGATGAATAGACAGAGGCGTTTCATGAGCTTCTTTCATAACCTTCTGAGTCATATCCAGGTTGTCTTCCGTAGGGACCACTATTCGACCTTTAAAGAATAAGGTTTCATCATCTTCAAGGGTGAAGCACGAGGGCCTTCCTGCCGCGAGGTAGCGCTTAATCTTGTGGGCTTGAGAGTCATACTTCTGCAGTGTCTTGATGCTGCCCAAGAGATCTGGTTCGACAGCCAGGGTATTGAGGGAACCCTGGGGAACAACACGGAGGTTCATCTTGCAGAACTCTGGAGGAGGGGGAGCGAGTGCTCCAGGAGGAACAATATGGAGGTTCAGCTTTCTGAATTCTTCAACAAGCGAGGGTTGAACTTTGTGAACCTGGAGGTGGTTGCAATATGACTTACGGCTCAAGGCATCAGCCATTACATTAGCCTTGCCTGGTGTATAGGAAATACCCAAGTCAAAATCTGCAACAGTCTCCATCCATCTCTGCTGATGGAGGTTCAGGTCTGGCTGAGTAAACAGATACTTTAGACTTTGGTGGTCGGTGAAGATCTCGCAGCGATTACCGAGAAGGTAATGTCGCCACTGTTTCAGTGCATGTATGACAGCAGAAAGCTCGAGGTCGTGAACTGGGTAGTTCTCTTCGTGAGGGCGCAATTGACGGGATGCATAGGCAATCACTTTGCGCTCTTGCATTAGGACACAGCCTAATCCTTGACGGGAAGCGTCGCAGTAAATGACGAAGTCCATCTTAGTATCAGGTGGAGCAAGCACTGGGGCAGAAGTCAACTTGTCCTTGAGTGCCTGGAAACTTTCCTGACATTTGTCTGTCCATTGGTACTTGACGCCCTTATGCAATAGGTTAGTCAGAGGCCTGGCGATCTTGGAGAAATTCTCGACGAATCGACGGCAATAGCTGGTGAGACCGAGAAAACTCCTGACTTGCTTGACGTTCTTCGGAGGAGTCCAATCGAGAATAGCCTGAACTCGCTCGGGGTTGACGGCAATACCATCCTTGGAGATGACATGCCCAAGATAAGTTACTTCGGGAAGCCAGAACTCACACTTGGAATACTTAGCATAGAGTTGATGCTCTCGAAGCTTCTCCAGGACAAGACGAAGATGTTCAGCATGCTCTTCTTTATTCTTGGAGTACACAAGGATATCATCCAGATAAACCACGACGAACTTGTCGAGGTATTCCATGAAGATATAGTTCATCAAACGAGAGAAAGTGGCTGGAGCATTGGTTAAGCCGAATGACATGACAGTGTACTCATATGAACCATATCGAGTCACGAATGCGGTCTTTGGGATATCCTCTTCACGAACACGGATCTGGTGGTATCCCAACCTTAAGTCCAGTTTGGAGAACACTGATGAGCCAGCTAGTTGATCATACAGATCATTGATCCGAGGAAGAGGATATTTGTTCTGAATGGTAGCTTGGTTAATAGGACGGTAGTCTTGGACCAATCGGTTTGTCCCATCCTTCTTCTTGACAAAGAGGGAAGGTGCTCCCCAAGGAGAGCAACTGGGGCGAATGAAACCACTGCGTAGAGATGTGTCGATTTCCTCCTTAAGCACAATGAGTTCATGTGGCGGCATCTTGTAAGGTCGTTTGGCTATAGGGGTGGTGCCTGGTTTCAAGTCGATGATGAATTCGACAGCTCTAGCAGGGGGAATCCCTGGAAGTTCTTCAGGAAAGACGTCTTGGAATTCACGAACAACAGGAATGTTTTCAATGCCCTCGAGTGGTGCAGCGTTCAATGCGTTCAACGCATAAAGCCTTGCCTCGGCATTCTGAACCAGACGAGCGTTGTAGCTTATTATTTCATCGGAAGGGTGTAGCAGATGGACGGTCTTAGTGGCGCAAACTATAGAAGCAGTATGCACTTTCAACCATTCCATTCCCAGAGTGAGATCAATGCTACAGGACTTCAGTGCGATGGGAGAGACAAGGAATTCCAGTCCTTCGATTTCAACGGGGACGTCCTTGCAAAACATGGAGGTTCGACATTGGCCCGCAGGGGTGTGTACTAATAGCGAAGCGTTCATGTCCTCACATTTAATGTCATGCAAGCATGCAAAATCTTCCGACATGAATGAATGCGATGCACCTGTATCAAATAAAACGGATGCTGGTACTGAATTTACGAGGAGTGTACCCATCACAGTAGCAGGCTGGTCTCGAGCTTCATTGAGATCAACGTGGTTGGCATGAACACGACCATAAGACTTGGCATTGTTGTTGCGGGACTGGTTGCTTCCACGGCCAGCTGCAGGAAGGGCCAGTTGATTCTGGTTCTGATAGCAGTTCCTGGCAAGGTGACCTGGTTGACCACACTTGTAGCACAGACCATTATTGGGGGTGGGAGCAGGTGCTTGGGGTGGTGCAGCTGGAAGTCTTGGCTGCCTGGGCGGTGGAGGAGGCAGACGCGGTGCAGCATAAGACTGCCTTGGAGCAGGTGCATTTGGACGGTACATGCTGTTCGGGATCCAGATTTTACGCTTCTGCGAGGGCGGGCCCGAAGATGAGCCCGTGTCACGGTTGCGTCTGTGAGAGCTCTGGTGTTCCTGCAGACCAGTTTCAACATTGATGGCCTTGTTCACCAAGGTTGCGAAATCGGGAAAGTCATGCACTAGCAGTGCGAGCTTGATGTCAGCTTGAAGGCCATCACGGAACTTCTCCTGTCTGCGTGCATCAGTTGCAATGTCTTCTTCAGCATAGCGGGATAAGTCCAGAAACTCCCGCTGATAAGCTTCCATAGTTTTGTTGCCTTGGGTGAGGTTGCGGAATTCGCGCTTCTTCCGGTCCATGATTCCCTGTGGGATGAAGCGGGCACGGAAAGCAGCTTGAAAGTCTGGCCAGGTGATGATCGCTCCAACCGGCAGAGTACGCCTGTGGCTGTCCCACCATTGAGCAGCAGGTCCCTTCAGAAAGAAGGAAGCAAAGGTGACATAGCTGGCAGGGGCTACATCAGCAGACTCCATCTCATAGGTGATGTCACGGAGCCAGTCATCAGCATCCAGAGGCTGAGTTGAGCTGCGGTACATGGTTGGGTTGAGGCGTATGAAATCCTGCAGAGTTATTTGGGCTGGCTGCTGGTTCATATTGGGGCGCGGGAACTGAGCCATCATATTCTCCATGAACTGGCGGTTCAGCTCGAACTGTTGGATCATACCAGCCATATACTCAGGCGGTGGTGGGGCGTTGCCACCACGACCACGACCACGACCACCTGGTCTAACCATCCTGCTAATATATAACAGGGGTAGTTCAGCATTGAGAAATTTGCAAAGACAAGAATCATTCTTGGTGAAACATGCATAATGAAAGGAGCACGATAGATACTACATAGTAGTTGGCATATCTTACAAAAGGGATCAAGCATAGAGTTCAGTACATAAGACTAAAGACATCATAGGCGGCACGCAGGCTCGCGGCGAATGCATCTAATGCTAATAAGCAAGTCTACATCAGTCCCAGGAGGAACTGTGGAGGTAGGTGTAGCCTGACAGCTGGTAGTGACGCGACGGGAAGTCCTCCGCGTCAGTAGCCTGCGGTCCGTGAACACTCTGGTGTAGAACCCGACGTCCAGGTGGCAAAAGAGGACCAAGTGCGGGAGTGTAGCCTCCCACATCTGGCCAACCGACACCCTGGGGCATCACGGTCCTGACTGGGTAGATCGCTGATCGCAGCAGCTCACCAGATCGGACAAAGGGGGTTCAACAGCGTCAATGCACTGTAAAGGTGCTGACGGGTGGTGTACTACTCGTGGCGAAGAGCTCGGTTAGCTCGATCCAGCCCATCAGCATGCAGAACCAGGTTCTGATGGTGGAAGGGCTCTCGGGTGACGGTGGAGTAGGCAGCAGTGTAATATCCCTCCGCACCATCGTCAGATGCGATAGCAACGTGCCTGAAAGGGGAGGTGTCCAACGCCCGATACTCTCCACGAAGACGTGTCAGAGCTGCATAAGCAGCATCGTGGTCTGCCATATCGATGGTCACTCCAACACCATGAGCGGTGTGCAGCACAGTAGTGGAGTCATACTCCCGAGAGTAGAGGTGGACAATGGCACGGTACTGCTCCTGGTTAAAGTCCTGGTACTGCTCGTACACGGTGTACTTAGGGTGCCAGCGATAACCCAGATAGGTCATCATCTCAGCTAACACAGCAGGTGAACCCTGGACACCAATGGCCGCCGTGTGGCACACGACCTGCCTCGTGGGTTCCATCTGAAAACAAAGATGTTTCAAAGGAGTCATATGACAGTGTGGATATTGTCCAAAATACTATTCTAAGGGTTAACTATGGCTTATCCAACTTTGGGGTGAATGTGGTCACGGGATCCTATTATTAGTGTTAGTAAATTCGTTTAACCCGAGTAGAAGAGAGTTCAGAGTCCCAGAGTAAAGAACGAGGAGTAAAAGATCCTAATACCACCCAATTGGCGATGTGGGCCCGTAAGACACACAGCCATGTTAGTAAAACAGTTTTCTTTGTCTAGACTCAACTTCGGCCAAGGAGTGTGGAAGGGGGGGGGGTTCCTACAGGCAGTCGGCTCTGATACCAACTTGTGACGCCCCTGATTCAATCGTACACTAATCATACACGCAAACGTGTACGATCAAGATCAGGGACTCACGGGAAGATATCACAACACAACTCTAAGAAATAAATAAGTCATACAAGCATCATAATACAAGCCAGGGGCCTCGAGGGCTCGAATACAAGTGCTCGATCATAGACGAGTCAGCGAAAGCAACAATATCTGAGTACAGACATAAGTTAAACAAGTTGCCATAAGATGGCTAGCACAAACTGGGATACATATTGAAAGAGGCGCAGGCCTCCTGCCTGGGATCCTCCTAAACTACTCCTGGTCGTCGTCGGCAGCCTGCACGTAGTAGTAGGCACCTCCAGAGTAGGGGTCGTCGTCGACGGTGGCGTCTGGCTCCTGAACTCCAGCATCTGGTTGTGACAACCAGAAAGAAAAGAAAGGGGGGAAAAGGGGGAAGCAAAGCAACCGTGAGTACTCATCCAAAGTACTCGCAAGCAAGGAGCTACACTACATATGCATGGGTATATGTGTAAAGGGCCATATCAGTGGACTGAACTGACGAAAGCCAGAATAAGAGGGGGGATATCTAATCCTGTCGAAGACTACGCTTCTGGCAGCCTCCATCTTGCAGCATGTAGAAGAGAGTAGATGGTAAGTTCACCAGGTAGCATCGCATAGCATAATCCTACCCGACGATCCTCTTCTCATTGCCCTGTGAGAGAGTGATCACCGGGTTGTATCTGGCACTTGAAAGGGTGTGTTTTATTAAGTATCCGGTTCTAGTTGTCATAAGGTCGAGGTACAACTCCGGGTCGTCCTTTTACCGAGGGACACGGCTATTCGAATAGATAAACTTCCCTGCAGGGGTGCACCACATTGCCCAACACGCTCGATCCCTCTGGTCGGGCACACATTCCTGGGTCATACCCGGCCTCGGAAGGTCAACACGTCGCAGCCCTACCTAGGCCTAACAGAGAGGTCAGCACGCCGGTCTAAATCCTATGCGCGCAGGGGTCTGGGCCCATCGCCCATTGCACACTTGCACGTTGCGTGGGCGGCCGGAGAGCAGACCTAGCAACCTCCATTACAAAGGAAGTTGCGTTACGCGGTCCAACCCGACGCGCGCCGCTCAGTCGCTGACGTCTAGGAGGCTTCAGCTGATACCACGACATCGAGTGCCCATATCTGTTCCCGCGTAGTTGGTTAGTGCGTATAGGCCAGTGGCTAGACTCAGATCAAATACCAAAATCTCATTAAGCGTGTCATTATGAAGTAAACGCGAACGCCGACCAGGGCCAGGCCCACCTGTCTCCTAGGTGGTCTCAACCTGCCCTGTCGCTCCGCCACAAAGATCCACACAGAGGGCCGTCAGGACAAAGGTCCTTTCAGCCCCCAATCCGTGAATCACTCGCGGGTACTCTTCGAGCCGACCTGACTTTAGTCACCATCTGTATAGTATGTATATATGTATAGTATATACCCGTGATCACCTCCCGAGTGATCACGGCCCGATAGTATAGCAAGGCAGACTGACAAGAATGTAGGGCCAATGATGATAAACTAGCATCCTATACTAAGTATTTAGGATTGCAGGTAAGGTATCAACAGATGTAGCAACAATGTCAGGCTATGCATCAGAATAGGATTAACGAAAAGCAGTAACATGCTACACTATTCTAATGCAAGCAGTATAGAGGAGAATAGGCGATATCTGGTGATCAAGGGGGGGGGGGGCTTGCCTGGTTGCTCTGGCAAGAAGGAGGGGTCGTCAACTCCGTAGTCGAACGGGGCAGCAGCAGCGTCGGTCTCGTAGTCTACCGGAGAGAAGAGGGGGAAGAAACAATAAATACAAAGCAAACAATGCTACACAAAGTATGACATGACAATATGCAGTGCCGGGGTGTTCTAACGCCTAACTAAATGATTTAGTTAATTTAGGAATTTATTCGGATTTATTTAATTAAAGTTGGGCACTATTCATTTACTGAAACTGGTCTAAAAGTTCAATGTTCTTATAGCTGCGGGCGTCTGACGGGAATACGGAGGGCGTATCCGGGTTCGTATCGGAATTCTGAGCAAGTTCCATGTATAAAGTATTTTCATCGGAGTTACGGTTTATTTAATATGATTTTCTAAAGTTTTTATTAATTTCTGGAATTTATTTAATTATTTAAATCAACATTATCCGAAACAGTGCTGCGATGACGTCAGCATGACATCATGCTGACGTCAGCAGGCGCCCTGACAGGGTGGGTCCCACCTGTCATAGACTGTTAAATTAATTAGGGTTAACTAATTATATTACTGTTTAATTAACACTAATTAGTTAATTAAATTAACCTAATCAGGATTAATTAACTAATTATTTAATTATTTTTATTTTTATTTTTATTTTCTTTTTATTAAAACATTCTGGGGGGGGCCCCACTTGTCATAGGCCCCTGGGGGCCTAGCGGGTCGGGCACGGGCGAAACGGGCGTCGGGCGCAGGGGCGCAACCCGCCCGGTGCGGGGCGAGGTTGCCGGCGACGGGGAGGCGGAGTGCGGGGCCGGCGACGAGCGGGCGCGCGGCGGCGCACGAACAGCAGGGGGACGGCACCGCGGCAACGGCAGCTCAGCAGCGCAGCGGTGAGGCATGGGCGCGCGCCGGCGAGCCGTGGCGCGGCCAAGCGCGGACGCGTGCGCTCGCGGGCGCGCACAGCGGCGTCGAGCGGCCAAGGGGGCGGATGCGGACGGTAGCGAGCGAGCGCAGGCGCGGAACGGGCGCGGTCGGCGTGGCGCAGCGAACAGGGGAAGGCCCGGGGCGCGAGGCGTCGCGATGAGCAGGGGAAAGGGGCGATGGCCAGCAGGCGGTGACGGGTCGATGCAGGGCGTGGCCGATGTGGCCGTGACGAGCGGGGGCGGGCGCGGTGGCGGTTAGAGAAGAGGAGGCCGGGGGCCTCACCGAGGGAGCGTAGGGACGGGGCAGTGGAGCGCGAGGAGGAAGACGGGGACGCCGGTGACGTAGTGGAGGCAGTCCGGCGAGGTGGTCTCCGGCGACGGCGTCGAGCGGCGGGGGTGGAGGGGCGAGGGGATCGGCCTCCTCCCGATCCAGATCCAATCGAGGGGGAGTGGGGGGGAGCGAGTGTGGCAACGGGGGAGAACGGCTAGGGTTTGGGGGGGGATAAGGGAGTGAGGGGTGGGCCGGCCTAGTCGGCCTGGTGGCCAGCTGGGCCGACAGGCCCAGGGGGTTTTCCTTTATCTTTTCTTTTGTTTTTCTGTTTTGTTCTTTTCCTTTTTATCTATTCCTATTTCCCTGTTTAGTAAAAAGTTAGGCCTCAAAATGATTTTTATAGAACATGGCAATTGTTCCAGTAATTACTAGGCATTCCCTAACACTACCAAAAATTAGTTTGGAGACAATTGGAGCTCCCACAAATTTTACAATAATTAATATGCATTAATCCTAGCTGTTTTAATCATGTTAGTGCCACCTAAACATTTTATTATTTGTTGGTTTCAATTTTAGACTAGCCTCTGCAATATTTGTTATTTACTGAGCATTAGTTTTTAGGTTGGACAACTTTTATATTTCACTTTCATTTAAATTTGAATTTGAGTTAGGAGTTGAAATGCAATTTGATGCTAATGATGATTATGCACTATTAAGCTTGCTGACATGGCATTAACCTAGGGTGATCACTGTAGTTAATGACAGGGGGTGTTACAGTCCAAGGCTCCATCGTCCTCCACAACATATTGTTTCCATCGAACCACAAGAAGATCGTTGGAAAAACAGAAGGAGGACACATCACTGCCAGCAGAAAGAGGTACTCCTCTTCCCTTATTCGTGCAAATCTTACGTCTCTCCTCACACCATATTCATCCCATGAAAGAAACTAGTTGAGCGCTTCTTACTGCACCTTCTTCGTGATACTAAATGCACAAGGTTTCCCCCCATTTACTATTTCACCTTAGCTAGAGGTCAGTCGCCCGCCTGCATTTCAATTCAGGGTCAGTTGAGTCGCAATTAAAAGAAGCAGCACCCGCTTAAGCGCGCAGAGCACCTAGTCCGTCTGTTCGCCGGGGAAGTGGTGCATCGGTGTGTATCATAGGGGTGTGGGGCGCAGGAGCTGGTTGCGCCCGATCTAGAGGTCGGCGGGGCTTGAAGGGATGGCCGGGGGGCGGTGCCAAGCACGGCGGTGTGGTGAGGTCGAGGGGAGGGCGGAGGCAGGTGACTGGGTCGATGGTCGCTGGCGTTTCGAGGAAGATCGTCAACACTGACTGACTGGAGGTAGATGAAGGCGATCTGGCCGTTCTTTGTACATCGGACGGTGCAGAAAAAATGAACTGGCCTATTTGTTTTCAGTTGACTGTTATTTTCATAGGACCACACCTTGTGGTGTGCTGGAGGAGTATCTGCATTTCCCAGCCATCCCTGTGCTCATATTTCAAAATCCTAGAATCTAACTTCATGTGCCATGCATGTTGTAGAGCTATCATATGTCTCTCGTCGTTTATTTCTCACCCACATGCTATCTGCTAATTTTACAGTTTACTACTTGTGCACACACTTCACCATACTCACACTATTTTTTTTATGCATGGGTATTTCATACTCTGACGCACTGTTGATAAATACACAAAAGAAAAGACAGAAGTCGCTCTAGTCTAATTCGAGGATAAGCACTAAGCATTTCAGCGCTCTAAAGGGTGCAGTGTCAGCAGATGGAGACAGTAAACATAGCTCTGCAGTTGATGATCTCAATTGCCACAAGCAACCATCGCATGTGCTTGCTTTAACTTCGCGTTGTCAAATGTGGTTGCATGTTCCATATGGTGTCTAGCTTGTATTGCTTCCAATTTGGTTAAATTGCATTTGCTTACTTTACACATTATACCTTTGATAATGACATGCCTTCCTATTTTTGATACATACTACATCTGTCTATTAACCATGTTCTTACATCAAACTAATGCTCTTGTGTAACCCTCATCAATCACTTATGATGAGACAGTCACGCCAGTGGGTTACTGTGAGACGCGCTACTCTTTTAAAGAGTGCAGTGTCATCCTCCCCACATGATTCTCAAGAAACAGCAAGGCTAAATGAAGATAGTCAACGTAGCTCTGTAGTTGATGACCGCAATTCTCCTGCACCACCATCGCAGGTGCTTGCTCTTACTTGGCAATGGGATATGTGGTTGCATGTTGCATATAGTGTCTACCTTGTATTACTTCTAATTAGGGTAAACTGCATCTGCTTAGTTAACACATTATACCTGTGAATATGACATGCCTTCCTATTTTTGGTACATACTACGTCTTTCTATTAACCATGTTCTTACATCAAACTACTTTTCTTGTGTATCCCTCATCAATCAGTTATGACAAGACACCTTCAATTTGATAGTGTGATATTGGTTGCATGTTGCATATCATTTCAAGCATGTACTGCCTCTAATTTGTTGAAATGCCACTTACGATGAGTCACTTTTAACTTGGTAGAGTGATTTTGGTTGGATCTTTCATATGGTGTCTAGCTTGCATTGCTTCCAATTTGTTGAAATGCCTTCTGCTTAGCGTTTTTTGTACATATTCCATCCTCCTACAATGTGGTTGCCTTACATAAAAGTTGTGTTCATCAGTATCATGCATCAATGAATTTGGAAGAGCGAATTTCATTCCTTTTTCTTATGTGTTTGACTTGACAAGGCAAAATCTAAAAGGATGGATGCACGGGATGATGGTGGTCCTCTGGAGCAACAGAAACAGATGATCTCTACAGATTCCCCTACTACTCCTACTATAGTGCAAGTTCCAAATCTCATCTCTCCTATTCCACAACCCCAGGTGCTTGCTCTAACATGGCAGTGTGATATCTGGTTGCATGTTGCATATGGTGCCTAGCTTCTATTGCTTCTAATTTATTAAATTGCATCTCCTTAGCTTACACATTATACATGTGAATATGATGCACCTTCCTGTTTTTGGTACATACTACATCTGCCTATCACACCATGTTCTTACATCAAACTATTGTTCTTGTGTATCCTGCATCTATCACTTACGATGAGACAGTCACGCCTGTGGGTTAGTAAGAGACACGCTACTCTTATAAAGAGTACAGTTTCATCCTCCCCACATGATTCTCAAGAAACAGCAAGTCTAAATGAAGATATTCAACGTAGCATTGTAGTTGAAGACCGCATTTCCCCTACAGCACCATCGCAGGTGCTTGCTCTAACTTCGTAGTGTGATATGTGGTTGCATGTTGCATATGGTGTCTAGCTTGTAATGCTTCTAATTAGGGTAAATTGCATCTACTTAGTTTACACATTATACCTATGAATATGACATGCCTTCCTATTTTTGGTACATACTACATCTATCTGTTAACCATGTTCTTACATGAAACTACCACTGTTGTGTATCCTCCATCAATCACTTATGATGAGACACCTTTATTCGTTGCATATTGCATATGATTTCTAGCCTGTTGCCATGTATTGCTTCTAATTTGTTGAAATACATTTATGAGGCCACCCTTTTAATTTGGCAGAGTGATATTGGTTTCATCTTTCATATAGTGTCTAGCTTGCATTGCTTCTAATTAGTTCAAACACCTTGTGCTTAGTTTACACTTTACACATCATACATGTCAATATGTCATACCGTCCTGTTTTTCATACATATTCCATCCTCCTATCATGCGGTTGCCTTACATGAAAGTAGTGTTCGTCAGTATCATGCATCAATGAGTTTTGAAGAGCAAATTTTATTCCTTTTCCTTGTGGATTTGACTTGACAAAGCAAAATCAAAAAAGAGGAAGGAAAAGAATAAGGAAGGCGATGATGGTGGTCCTCTGCAGTAACCTAAAAGGAGCATCTGTACGGATTCTCCTCGTACTGCTAGTGCATTACAAGTTCCAAGTCTCCGCTCCCCTACTCCACCATCCCAGGTGCTTGCTCTAACTTTGCAGTGTGATATCTGGTTGCATGTTGCATATGGTGTCTAGCTTGTATTTCTTCTAATTAGTGTAAACTGCATCTGCTTAGCTTACACATTATACGTGTGAATATGACACGCCTTCCTGTTTTTGGCACATACTATATCTGTCTATCACACCATGTTCTTACATGAAACTATTGTTCTTGTGTATCCTGCATTAGGCACTTATGACGAGACACTTTTAAGTTGGCAGTGTGATATTGGTTGCGTCTTGAATATGATTTATAACATGTAGTGCTTCTAATTTTATGAACGCCACCTATGACGAGACAATTTTAACTTGGCAGAGTGATATTGGTTGCACCTCCCATATGGTGTCTAGCTTGGAGTGCTTCTAATTTGTTGAAGTGCCTTTTGCTTAGTTTCCACATCATAGGTGTGAATATGTCACGCCGTCCAGTTTTTCGTACATATTCCCTCCTCGTATCATGAGTTTGCCTTTCATTAGAGTAGTGTTCGTCAGTATCATGCATGAATGTGTTCTGAAGAGCTAATTTTATTCCTTTTTCTTGTCGGTCTGACCTCACAATGCAAAATCAATAAACCGAAAGGAAATTGGTAAGGCATTGGGTGATGGTGGTCCTTCTGAGAAACTGAAATGGAGGTCTCTACAGATTCTACTCCGCCATCCTCCCAACAAGATTCGCAAGACAATGCAAGGCTAGATAGTCAATGTAGCTGTGTAGATGATGAGCACATCTCCCCTACTCCACCATCACAGGTGTTTGCTCTAACTTGGCACTATTATATGTGGTTGCATGTTGCGTATGATGTCTAGCTTGTATTGCTTCTAACTTTGTTGTATTGCATCTGCTTACTTTACACATCATACCTGTGAATATGACACGTGTTCCTGTTTCTAGAACATACTATATCTGATCACACTATGTTCATACATCATACTACTATTCTTGCGTATCCCGCATCAGTCAATTATGATGAGGCACCTTTAAGTGGCCAATGTGTTATTGGTTGCATCTTGCATATGATTTCTAGCATGTACTTCTTCTAATTTGTTGAAACGCCAGACAGTTTCAACTTGGCAGACTGATATTGGTTGCATCTTTCATATGGTGTATAGCTTGCAGTGATTCTAATTTGTTGAAATGTCTTCTGCTTAGTTACCACATCATAGGTGTGAATATGTCACGCTGTCCTGTTTTTCGTACATATTCCATCCTCGTATCATGTGTTTGCCTTTCATCCGAGTAGTGTTCATCAGTATCATGCATGAATGAGTTCTGAAGAGCGAATTTTATTCCTTTTTCTTATCGGTTTGACTTCACAATGCAAAATCAATACAGCGGAAGGAAATTAGTAACATAGTGGATGGTGGTGGTCCTTCGGAGCAACTCAAACAGAGGGTCTCTATAGATTCTACTCCGCCATCCTCCCAACAAGATTCGCAAGACAACAAAAGGCTGGACAGTCAACGTAGGTGTGTAGATGATGAGCACATCGCCCCTACTTCACCATCATAGGTGCTTGCTCTAACTTGGCACTGTTATATGTGGTTGCGTGTTCATATGATGTCTAGTTTGTATTGCTTCTAATTTTGTTGAATTCCATCTGCGTAGCTTACAACTTATACCTGTCAATCTGACACGTGTTCTTGTTTCTAGAACATAATAAATCTGTCTATCACACCATGTTCTTACATCAAAGTACTATTGTGTATCCTGCAAGAATCACTTACCCATAAGACACATTTAACTTGGGAGTGTGATGTAGGTTGCATCTTGCATTGTCTTCTAGCTTGTACTGCTTCTAATTTGTTGAAATGGCACTTATGACGAGACACTTTTTACCTGGTAGAGTGATATTGGTTGCATGTTCATATGGTTCCTAGCTTTCATTTCTTCTAGTTTTGTTGAAATGCCTTCTACTTACTGTTTTTCATACATATTCCATCCTCCTATCATAGGTGTGAATATGCAATGCTGTCGTTTTTTTGTATATATTCCATCCTCCTATCATGCGCTTGCCTTACATCAAAGTAGTGTTCGTCTGTATCATGCATCAACCAGTTATGCAAAGCTAATTTTATTCCTCTTCTTGTGGTTTTGACTTCAGAAGGCAATATCAAAAAAGAGGAAGGAAAAGAGTAAGTTAGGGGATGTTGGTGGTCCTCCAGACCAACGCAAATGGAGGCTCTCTATATTTGCCACTGCTACTGCAACTGCAGTTGAAGTCCCAAGTCTATATGATTAGTTCATCCCCCCTACTCCACCATTGCAGGCGCTTGCTCTATGTTGACAGTGTGATAATTGGTTTCATGTTGCATATGTTGTCTAGCTTGTATTTCTTCTAATTTGATTAAATTGCACCTTCTGAGTTTATACGTTATACATGTGCATATGACATGCCTTTCTATGTCTAGAATACACTGCATCTATCTATCGTACCATGTTCTTACATCAAAGTACTGCTGCTGTGTATCCCGCATCAATCACTTATGATTGGATGCTTTTAACTTGGCAGTGTGATAGTGGTTGCATCTTGCATTGATTTCTAGGTTGTACCGCTTCTAATTTTTCAAAATGCCACTTATGAGAAGACACTTTTAACTTGGCAGAGTGATATTGGTTGCATCTTTCATATGGTGTCTAGCTTGCATTACTTCTAATGTCTTGAAAATCCTTTTGCTTAGTTTACACATCGTAGGTGTGAATATGTCATGCCGTCCTATTTTTCTTACATATTCCATCCTCCTCATACGGTTGTCTTACATCAAAGTATTGCTCGTCTCTATCATGCATCAATGAGTTCTGAAGAGCGATTTTATTCTTTTGTGTTGTGGGTACGGCTTGACATGGCAAAGTCAAAGAAGAGCAAGGAAAAGAATATAGTAGGGAATGGTGTTACTCGTCGGGTGCAACGGAAAAGGATCTTCCCTCGAGATTCTGCTGGTACTTATAGTGTAGTAGAAGGTCCAAGTCCACTGGCTAAATCTACAAACACAGTAACACCTGCTCCACCAGCTGCAGCATCTGCTTCAACTGTACTGACATCTCAACGAGTTACTCGTTCGTTTGCTCAGCAAGTGGCATGTTCCCAAGCTGCCTTCACACCTAACACTACTTCTGAAGCACTGCTGACACAACAGGACTTGGCAAGATTAGATGAACCTCATGAGCATCAACACCAAGAAGGTACCTGACCGAGTCAAGTTGCAGTTGCATGCTCCTTTATATGTACTCTCATAGTTTGATGTGCACTAACACTTTCCATATTCTTTATTGAACTAGCACCATGGCGCAAGCGGAAACAGACATGAGGGATAATGCTTGATAGATTAACAAAATCTAAAGGAGGAAGAATGGCGATCCATTTTGAGGCAGGTTTAAAAAGGCCACGTGATGCTACAGAGTCAGCCAAGTTAGTATCAGAGGCAGCCGTTGCCGTTAGGTGTCATGCATGTATCCTCCCAACATGGATCCAGTACAGGAATTAGAAAGACGATACCCCGTTTAACACCTTCCTTGAAAATTTATCCGTAAGTAATGTTATTCATCGCAATTTGTCATATTGTCTTGATCTGTACCATACTTTCTAGCTTCCTTCTAATGAGACCCACATTCTTTTTTCAAGAGATGAGGTTCAAGTTGGATCCGAAAGATGATGCAACTAAACAAGCATGCACTCATGTTTTTCAGTCTACTCTGCGACAGTATCAGTATCACCTTAGAAAAACTCACTTTGAAGGCAAGGCTAACAATGAAATCGCCCAAACATCTCTAGTGGAATATATTATGGATGTAGACTAGACAACCCTTGTTAAACACTGGTCTGATCCAAAGTATCAGGTAGGGTATATGTATTTGATCTGATCACATATTGAACTCATATTTACGTATGTGCCTTACAAGTCTATCTTCTTCTAGGCTAACTGTTTGAAGAACAAGAACAACCATTCTAAAGTGAAATTCCAACAGACAACATGATCTCATAGCCATATCACACACTGCAAGGCTCTTGTAAATAGCTGCTAGTTCCTTCTTTTTGTTGTGCCATATTATCGTATCTATATTGACTTGTTCCAAATGTAGAGGAAAGCCCGTGCGGACCAAAAAGAACCTGAACCGAATGCAGTGCAAATCTTCAAGGATTGCCACACTAGCAAGATGAAGGGCATGAGCACACTAGTTCAAGCCGCTATTGTAAGTCCTTACTCCTCATGCCTTTGAACTGCTTGTTACTATGACATGTTCATTTAACTGCTTGGTTTGCAGCCAATGTCAGTTACTCTGTTCACTTTTATACACAGTTGTCTTAACGTATCATTTCACCTTACACGGTTTAAAAGAGAGGAAGGATATTCTTTTGGTCTTGATATGTAATCTAGTTGTGTTGTTCACGTGCCCAAACAATGATACAATAGCATGTTTGTTTGATATCTGTTTGCCCGTGATATGAATGATGTCATAGTACTATGTTCATCCTACTTTAAACCATGTCTCTTTATCCTTAGATGTCAATGAATGTCAGGAAATAGACAATACAGTAGGCATGCTACGTGGACATATGTTCCGGAACTGATTTTATTATCTACTTGGCACTACAATACATGCTAATGTATTACAGTAGTTCACCAAAATAAGTTATGTATAAACGTGAAACCTATTTTGTTTGTTTTTGTCTCATTAGTAACCTATCTAGTACACTAATCTACAAATTCAAACTTTCAGCAAGCTATGGAACAAATGATTGAACAGCCACAACCACTTGAAGGTGACGAGGCTACCACAGGCACCATGTCACCTCTTGCTGCAATGCGTCAGTATCTCTCCACTAACAATGCAAAAAGCACCTTCCTGCGTAATTCTGGGTTGGTTGTCAAGGTAACCTTGTCCAAATCGCCTACTGAACAAAATCTTCCGGCTAGACAGAGTGATATATCTGTGCTCCAGGCACAAGTCCAATCCCTAATGGAGGTCATTTCTAAAACAAGAATAGTGGTTGACAAATGTCATCAAGATATGAATGGTTTTGAAACTAGACTATCAGACATTTGCTTCGTTGTTCAAGAGCAATGGCAGAAAAAGGGGAAGATCATGCTGCTCCATCAGATTCTACAGCCTGAAACATTAGCACTCAGGTCAAATGATCTGTGCTTCTATACATCTGATGGTGCTTTTATCTGCAAGGACTGTAAACTTTTATGCCAACAGGCCTTTTGTTGTATGGCTGTAATTTGTTTTGTTGTGATACAACATTTGTCGTGCTGCTAAAGGCCGTAGAAATTACGACGCTATTTTTCTATAATGTAGGTTTATCTTTGTAATTTATTCGGTATCATCGATCTCCTTTCGGCCGAAAGCTTCGTAGGAGCCCAATGGGCCAACATTTGTCGGGCCCACAATTCCAATTGGGCTAAAAACGATTATGGGCTGTAATCGGCATGTGCCCACTAAAAATATCTGGGCCTAAATCAGCATAAGCTTTCTTATTATTGGTAGGCCTGTGCCCACAGTGGGACTTTAACAGGCCTAAACATAATTTGGGCCCTTTGTAACAACAGGCCATTAACATGTGTAACTATCTCGCAAGCCTAATATGGCCCATAAATAACATGGGCCTTTAATAGGCCGAAAGTCAGATTGGGACAGATTATGCCCATTGCTTTTAGGAGGCCGAAAGATGATTGAGCCTGAAATATGCCAAATAACCCACTTGTCATTAGCAGGCCGAAATGTATCTCAGCTCATGGTGGCCCATTTACAATGCAGATCATTCACATGCCGAAAATCAGACGGGCCGTAAATGTGCCGACCTACTACATGGGCCTTTACCAGGCCCAAAGTGCGGTTGGGCTTGATTTGTATTAGCGATTATATGGGCCGTTAATAGGCCCGATGTGACATTAGGCTACATATGGCCCATGGATTTCGTCCGACGTTAATAGGCCGAAAAGCACAACAGGGTGGAAGTGGCCCAAATCTATAGTGGGCCGCTAATAGGCCGAATGTCATACATGGCCAAATATGACCCAATTCCTTCTCGGTCATTTATGGGTTGAAAGTTTCATGGGGCAATAAATGGGCCCAAATGTAGCAGGACCTTTAACATGCTGGAAACACACCAGGCCGTAATTCGGCCCAAATACCTAGCGGACTGTTAACGGGCCAGAAGTGGCCATGGGCCGCAATGATGAGAAATCTAGAACGGGCCGTTGATGGGCCGATTTGACACTATTCCTACAGCCTTAACTGTGAATGGGTCGTCTGCAAGTAGGTCATTAACGGGCTAGCCCGCTAATTTTGACTGGGCCGGCCTATTTAACCTAAATGGGCCCCTATTGGGCCTTGCCACATGTCGAGGTATCATAGGCGCCTCCTATCCATTGGGCGGTTGACATCTGTCCCAACGCGGAGCTGACACATGCTTGCTACGGCCAATGAGAATTTGACACGTGGAAAATCCCTATTGGCCTGGGCTGTTAATGGGTTATTGGATCCAAACCGGAACCCGATAGCTTAACGGCGACCTATTACGATGGATGCCATGTGTCGATTACCCTTGACGAAAGCATTTCCATGACAAGCCATTTCTCGTCATGGAAGTGGACACTTTCTGTGATGATAATTTTGGTATTTTCATGGAACACTTCTATAACAGCACAAGTATGACTATCTTGATTCTGTCATATCGTAATGGATGTACATGCATGACAGAAAACGTGACCTACTGTGACAAACACGCATCATCACGGAAGTGTTTTTTTGTAGTGTTTATTTATGTTTCTACCTTGCGTTAGTTGTTTAGACAAAACCACCCTTATTATCGTTTCGTTAGCAACCGACGAATAGTCTATTTCTGGTTAACGCGTTGTGTTTGAACATAGCCACGTAAGTGACGACGTAGCTACAGAGTTGGTAGTTAGCTGTGCAACCCCTCCCTGTGGGATCGACATACTCTACTTATCACGAATTGCAATAACCCTATGCCCTTGCAGGTCATCAGCAACAACGCATCATCTCTGTGTTCCACGACAACCCTATGTGTGGCCATTCCGGTTTTCTAGTGACGTACCGTCACGTCTGCCGGCTCATTGTGTGGCCCAAGATAAAATCCCACATTTAGACTATGTGTGCTGCTACCAAGTCTGTTAGCAAGCCAAACTGATTGCGTCGTTTCCCTGGTTTACTGCTGCCTTTGCCGATTCCCCAAGAATCATGAGATCTGATCACCATGGATTTTGTGGACGGTCTCCCTCCATCTGGCCATTTCAATTACCTTCTTGTTATCGTCGACAAACGAACTCGCTTCACGCACTTTCTTCCTCTAGCACACCCCTACACCGCCAACAAAGTTGCTTTGCTCTACATGCAACAACTCTACAAGCTTCATGGTTTCCCTGGTGCTATCGTATCTGACCATGACATAGTATTTTAGCAAGAGTTGTTTAAATATGTAGGTAGTGAACTCCACATGAGCACGACGAACCATCGGTCCATCCCCAAACTGATGGGCGGATGGAATGGGTGAACCAGTCCATCGAGACTTACCTGCGGTGCTTTTTCCAAGCATGCCCCAAGCGATTGAGCTTCTGGGTGCCATTGGTGTAGTTCTTGTACAATTTGTCGCACCACTCCGCCATTGGTATGGCGACCTTCAAGGCCTTGTTTGGGCGCGAGCCCAAGGATGGGGGGATCACAACGACCACTTCCTCCATGATGCCAGACGCTGCAAACCTGGCTTGAGGAGAGAGCCGTCATGCAAGACCTGATCAAACAACAACCCCATCGCGCACCAAATCATAAAAGATCAAACCGACAAGAAGCTTTCCTTAAGGCAATTCTGAATCGGCGACCAAGTGTTTATCAAGCTACAATGTTATGTACACTAGTCGGTCACCCTCACGCCAGCCACAAGCTCAAGTACAAGTTCTAATGGCCTTTCCCCATCGTCGCCAAGGTCAACACCGCCGCCTACGAACTCAGGCTCCCTCCTCAAGCTACGGTGCATCCCATTTTCCATGTCTCGCAACTCGAATAAGCATTGCTATTTGGGGTGGCTGTCTTCGACACCCTGCCCTCCAACACTGAAGACCTCGTCGTCCCGATCGCGGTGCTACAATCAAGGTTGCGTTCGAAGAACGACATTGTGCTCAAGCAAGTACGAGCGAAGTGGTCACCAGAGGCATCGATTGACACCATCTGGGAGGGAAAGGAAGCGCTCAAGGCAAGGTTCCCCCATTTGGAGGCTTGGGGTCAAGCCTCTTGTTGGGAAACGTAGTAGAAAACAAAAAAATTGCCCTACAATCACCCAGGAACAATATGAAGATGCATATAAGGTTTGGATCATGATTGTTACCAACTCCGGAGTGCAGCGGAAGTAGATGAGTCAGTAGAGTGCTTGGAATCCCTCGAACCGTAGATGAACGATCCCGAGAACCGCCCATGAACGATCCCTCGAATGCACAACCTCTCTACTTGGTTGCTAGCATACGGTCTTCATGATCTGGCAGCACTTCACCATCTAGAGCTAATCGTCGCTGGAGAATTAGAGGGAGGAGATTAGAATCACACTTGGCTTCTAATTATGAGGATTAGAGGAACTAGGTCTGATGGGTAACGTTGCATGGAAACAAAAAAAATCCTATGAAGCACCCAAGATCTATACTATGGAGATTCTAGCAATGTGAGGGGAGGGTCTACATACCCTTGTAGACAGAAAGCGTTAGAGATCTAGAGATCGTGGTTGGCGTAGTCGTACTCCCTTCGCGATCCAATCCGATCCAGTGTCGAATGGACGGCACCTCCAAGATGTGCACACGTACGGCTCATTGACGTCTCTTCCTTCTTGATCCAACAAGGGAGGGTGGAGAGGTAGATGGGATCTTGTCCAGCACGATGGCGTGGTGGTGGTAGCAGAACATCGGCATTGCTTCGCGAAGCGCTACACGGAGGAGGAGTAACGAGAGGGGGGGCGCCAAGGGGTGGAAAGCTTGCTGCCCCCATGTGCCTCCCCACCTTTATATTGGTGTGGGGGGCTGGGAGGCTTGCTTCCCAAGCCTCTAGGGTCGTTGGCCAATGGGGGAGGAAGGAAATCCCTCCTTTCCTTCCCCATCGACCGTGATCCCCCTTTTTACGGATCTTGATCTTTATCCCTTCGGGATATGATCTTATTCCTTTTAGGGGAATCTTGGTGCACTTAGACCAGGGGTGTGGGGCCTTGCCCCACTACCCACATCCATGTGGGTCCCCCATGCAGGTGGGTCCCTCTTCAGGACCTTCTAGAACCTTCTCGGTACAATACCGAAAAATTGCGAACATTTTGTGGAATCCTGAATATGACTTCCCATATGTAAATCTTTACCTCCAGACCATTCCGGAGATCCTCGTGATGTCCTGGATCTCATCAGAGACTCCAAACAATATTTGGTCTTGCCATTATTAATACCCCAATATTACCCTAGCGTTACCGAACGTTAAGTGTGTGACCCTACGGGTTTGAGAACATGCAGACATGACCGGGACACCTCTCTGGGCAATAATCAATAGCAGGACCTGATGCCCATATTTACTCCCTCATATTTAACGAAGATTTTTATCGGTTTGAGCCAAGCTGTCAAGGATTCAGGCAATCCCATATACAATTCCCTTTGTCCAGCAATATGTTACTCGCCCGAGATTCGATCGTCAGTATCACCATACCTAGTTCAATCTCATTACCGACAAGTCTCTTTACTCGTTTTGTAATACAAGATCCCGTGACTAAACTCACTAGTCACATGCTTTCAAACTATTCACAATGTTGTATTACCTAGAGGGCCAGAGGTATCTCTCTGTCACATGGAGTGACAAATCCCAGTCTCGATCCAAGCAACCCAACAAATACTTTCTGAGATACCTGAAGAGCACCTTTATGATCAGCCAATTACGAAGTGACATTTGATAACCCACAAAGTATTCTTACGATATTCCGGAGTGGCATGATCTCATGGTCTAAGGAACAGATACTTGACATTAGGAAAGCTATGGGAAATTGAACTTAGTGACATGATCAGATGCTAAGCTTACGGTTGGGTGTGTCCACACATCATTCTCGTAATGATGTGATCCTCTTATTAAATGACAACTCATGTCTATGGTTAGGAAACCATGACCATCTTTAATCAATGAGCTAGTCACGTAGAGGCTCACTACAGACACTGTATTCGTTTATGTATCCACACATGTATTTAAGTTTCTGAACAATACAATTATAGCATGGATAATAGACATTTATGTTGAGCAAGGAAATATGATAATAACATCTTTATTATTGTCTCTAGGGCATATTTCCAACATTCTCCCACTTGTACTAGAATCAATAATCTACTTTACATTGTAAAGTATCTAACACCAATCAATTTCTAGTGTTGATCATGTTTTGCTTGTGGAAGAGATTTACTCAACATGTCTGCCACATTCAAATCCATATGTATAGTGCTAATCTCTATGTCACATGTAGATGCTGCTATGATGCTCTGCTTGGAACTTGTGACGCCCCCGATTCGACCGTACACTAATCATACACGCAAATGTGTACGATCAAGATCAGGGACTCACGGGAAGATATCACAACACAACTCTAGACACAACTAAAATAATACATGCTTTATATTACAAGCCAGGGGTCTCGAGGGCTCGAATACATAGCTCGATACACAAGAGTCAGCGGAAGCAACAATATCTGAGTACAGACATAAGTTAAACAAGGAGGCCTTAAGAAGGCAAACACTAACATCAATGATCGAAGAGGCAAGGCCTCCTGCCTGGGACCTCCTAACTACTCCTTGTCTTCGGCAGCCTCCATGTAGTAGTATCCGTCGGCGGTGGCATCTGGCTCCAGGGATCCACCATCTGGTTGCAACAACCGAAAAGAAGGAAGAAGGGGGGAAAGGGGGTAGCAAAGCAACCGTGAGTACTCATCCAAAGTACTCGCAAGCATCAGATCTATACTAAGTATGCATTGGTATCAAAGGAAGGTATGTATCTATGGACTGAACTGCAAAATGCCAGAATAGAGGGGAAGGCCTAGCCTATCGAAGACTAGCATCTTCAAGCAGCTCCAAGCATCTTGCAGCATCCAGAAGAGTATAGAATAGCAATTTATATTTAACAAACATGTTGTAGTATTAACACCCAGAGATCCTTCCTCGACTCCCTGTGAGAAAGCAATCCCGGAGCCAACTTATCCATCACATGTCTGAAGTATCCAGTTCTAGTTGTAATAAATCAGGATACAAGTCTGAACGTCCATTACCGTGGACACGGTATTCGAATAGATAACTTCCCTGCAGGGGTGCACCACATTACCCAACACGCTTGATTACTCTGGCCGGACACACTTTTCTGAGTCAATGCCCGGCCTCGGAAGATCAACATGTCGCAGCCCTACCTAGGCTCAGCAGAGAGGTCCCCGCCGGTCTACACCCTAAGCACTCCCGGGTCTTGGGCCCATCGCCCGTTGCACTCCGGGTTGTTGTGCCCAGGGTGGATACCAGCACCACCTCGGATGGCCGGCACGATCCGACCGTGCCACAATGCTGAACTAGACGTCTGACAAAGATTCGGCTGATACTGCGACGCCGAGGCCCATAACTATTCCCGCTTGGTGGTTAGTGCGTAAAGGCCAAAGGCCAACTCAGAACAAATACCCAAACCTGTTACTGCAATATTAAAAGAAGTGACGGCTGTCGGGACAAGTCCGGAGCTACCACCCCCTCCTGGGTGATACTGCTAAACAGCCAGCCACCACCGTAACTCATGCGGATGCTCTCCGGGCCCGCCCGACTTTCACAAATGTCTCAAGTAAAGTCATGGTAACCGTGTGTCCAAACATCAAGGGGGAAACCCCGAGGAATCACCCTCGATGGATTCCACTCGATGTAATTATCAAGGTGAACATAGGAGGAATCACCCTCGAGGTTCACACTTGAGGGGCTGCATGACAGAGTCGTATCGAGAGTGGTGAAGGAGGAATCACCCTCGATGACCACGACCGAATAGCTACACTACAGAGTTATCATCAGGAGTGCATTACGAGGTATCACCCTCGGCACTTGATAGTAACTATGCAGAGTCGTACAACTAAGGGGGTGAAGTGATATGTCGGTCTCTAGTCGTCGATCACGTTGATTGAGTCATTGATGATGAAGCAGTGGTAACAGGGACAAGGTGGGGGTCACTGATGGATCACCAACCAACCTATACTAAGCAGTTTAGGATAAGCAGGTAAGGTACAATGAGCAGGTTACAAAAGCAGGATATGCATCAGAATAGGAGCAAACAATAACAGTAGCAATATCTAATGCAAGCATGAGAGAGAATGGAATGGGCGATATTGAAGTGATCAAGGGGGGGCTTGCCTGGAAGCTCTGCTGAAACGGAAGGAGGGTCGTCGTCGATGTAGTCGATCACAGTGGCACCAGCAGTGGTCTCGGGGTCTACCGGAGAGAAGAGGGGTAAGAAACAATAAATACAGAGCAAACAAGTGCATAACATGACAACAGGCAGAGCTAGAGGTGTTCTAACGCCGTGTTACTCGATACCGGTGAAGGGGAAAAACATCCGGGAATGTTTTCCCGAAGTTTGGCATTTTCGGACAGACAAACCGAAGGGGGAAGGTTGCATGTTCACTATGCTAGGGACGTGTGACAGACGAACAGAGGGCATATTCGGATTCGTCATATTTTTCTGAGCAACTTTCATGTATAAAACCTTTTCATCCGAGCTACGGATTATTTTCTAAAGTTTTAGCAATATTCTGAAATTATTATTAATTCAAAAAAAAATGCTAAAATGCTAGATGCACCCAACACAGGGTACACAGAAGTGCACCCAGTGGCTGACAGGTGGGCCAGGGTGTCCCAGTTGATCAGTCAATGCTTGACTGGTCAACAGGGGGTGGGGCCCCCTGTCATAGACTATTTGATTAACTAACTAGTGTACTTAGTCTAACTAGATTATTAGGCTAATTAATGTTAATTAGACTTAATTAAACCAATTTAATTAAATTAATTATTATTATTATTATTATTTAAAATCTTTTTTTGTTTTAATAAATGTGGCGTGGGGCCCATAGGCTAGTGGCCCATGGCCATAGCGGGAGTGGGCTAAAGGGCGCTCGGGTGCTGGCGCCCGCACCCGTGGCCACCAGAGGCGAGCGAGGGCGCGGTCGAGGCCTCGGCAGCCGGCGAGGTCGGGGGAAGGGGCGGCCAGCGCCGACGAGCGGCGGGGTGGACGAACGGGCGCAGCCTGAGTGCCATGGGGAAGCGGGGCGGCCGGAGGCTCTCGGGCGCGGCGAGCAACGGCGAGGAGCGGGCGGCGAGCGAGGAATGCAGCGGCAGGGCGACGAGCAGGTGAGCGCGCGCGAGGAGCAGTGGGTCGCGGCGGCCGAAGGTGCGGCAGTGATGCAGGAGCGGCATGGCGTGGGGCTACGCGGGCTAGCCAGGCGCGCGGTGACGATGCGGCGAGTGTCGGCAGGTGGCGGTGAGGCAGAGGCTCGGCGGGGGCGCGCAAGCGGGCGCCGGGCGTGGAGCAGAGGGCGGGCACGAGTAGCAGTGGACGCGGCTGTAAGTGTGCGAGGCAGAGTAGCAGCAACCGCACGCACGTATGCGTACGCGGGGTGTTCGGGCACGACGGAGACGACGGCCTATGGCACCCAAATCGAAGGGGAAAAGGTGGGGCCGAGGGAGGAGCTCACCGAGAGGCACACGGTGGCTGGCGGGAGGCTTAGGAGCTGCAGCGGACAGCAGATCGACGGCAAGGAGCTCCGGCGTCCCGAGGTAGACGACGACGGCGATCCGGCGATGGAGTGCTCCCGTGCTTGTGTGCGTTGACGTACAGGTAGGAGACGTCGAGGCAGAGCTCTTGGAAAGATCGGACAGGCGAAAGAAGCTCGGTGGCCGCGAGCTTCACCGGGGCGCGTCCATGGCCGCGCTCGGCTTCGAGGGAGACGAGGGGGGAGAGGCGAGAGGAAAGGGAAGGGGCGCGCTAGGGTTCGGCAAGGGAGGGAGGAGGGCGAGGGCGTCCTCTTAACCAAAGGGAGGGAGCGGGGATGGCCGCCACGGGACCAGGGGCGCCATGGGATGGCCGCCACGATGCCCCCTGCTTCTGTAGCATGAGAAGGGAGAGGATTGGGTTGTGGGCTGGGCTTGTTTTTGTTGCTAGATGGCCCAAGGCCCAGTGGGATAGGGGGTGGGCTGTAGGTTTAGGTCCATAGGGAAAAGATGGGGGGGCTTTTCTCCTTTTCTTTTATTTTCTTCTTAAACTTTTCTGTTTTAGTTTTTTTAGCTCCTGTTTTGCATTTAGTTGACCCACAAAACAACCTTTTGTAAAATGTGAAACATGTCATATAAATATTAGACAATTAGCTAGTGAATATTTGCAACCCACTGAACATTTTCTGTTTGCATGTTTGAGAAATTTAAATTTTGGACTTTAATTTGAATTTGAATTCAATTATGTTTTGGATCAAGCAAGGATTAGCAATAGTAATGTGATGACATGGCACCATTAACGGGGGATTATTGTAGCTTAATTATCCGGGCATCACAGAACTACTCCAACTGACTGCTCCACCATTCAATATAAATATGTATCCGGTTTGAGACTTTGAGTCATCCATATTAGTGTCGAAGCTAGCATCGATGTAACCCTTTACGAAAAGCTCTTCTTCACCTTCATAAATGAGAAACATTTTCTTAGTCCTCTTTAGGTATTTAAGGATATTTTTGACCGATGTCCAGTGATCCACTCCTGGATCACTTTGGTACCTCCCAGCCAAACTTATGGCAAGTCACACATTAGGTCTGATACACAGCTTGGCATGAAAGAGCCTATGGCTGAGACATAGGGGATGACTTTCATCCTTTCTCTTTCTTCTGCCGTGGTCGGGCTTTGAGTCTTACTCAACTTCACACCTTGCAACACGGGCAAGAACCCCTTCTTCGACTGGTCCATTTTGAACTTCTTCAAAACTTTGTCAAGGTATGTACTTTGTGAAACTCCTATTAGGCGTCTTGATCTATCTCTAGATCTTGATGCCCAATATGTAAGCAGCCTCACCTAGGTCTTTCATTGCAAAACTCCTGTTCAAATAACCCTTTATGCTTTAAAAAAATTATATATCATTTCCAATCAATAATATGTTATCCACATATAGTATTAGAAATGCTACAGAGCTCCCACTCACTTTCTTGTAAATACAAACTTCTCCATAACTCTGTGTGAAACCAAAAGCTTTGATCACCCCATCAAAATGAATATTCCAACTCTGAGATGCTTGCACCAGTCCATAAATGGATTGTTGGAGCTTGCATACCTTATTATCATCCTTGGGATCGACAAAAACTTCCGTTTGCATCATATACAACTCTTCCTTAAGGAAACCATTAAGGAACATTGTCTTGAAGTCCATCTGCCAAATTTCATAATCGAAAAATTTAGAAATTGCTAATATAATCCTAACAAACCTCAGCATCGCTACGGGTGAGGAAGTCTCATTGTAGTCAACCCCTTGAACTTGTCGAAAACTCTTTGCGACAAGTCGACCTTTAGAGGCGGTGACATTACCATCATCGTTTGTCTTCTTCTTAAAGACCCATTTGTTCTCAATGGCCTTTCAGTCATAGGCAAATCCACCAAAGTTCATACTTGGTTTTCGTACATGTCCTATCTCAGATTTCATGGTCTCAAGCCATTTGTCGAGATCCGGGCTCATCATTGCTTCTTCATAGTTTTGTAGGTTCACCGTTGACCAACAACATGACTTCCAGGACAGGATTACCATACCATTCAGGCGCGGTACATGTCTTGGTTGACCTACAAAGTTCAGTAGTAGCTTGATTCAAAGTTTCATGATCATTATCATTAGCTTCCTCTCTGGCTGGTGTAGGCATCACAGGAACTTCTTTCTGTGATGCGCTGCTTTCCAATTTGAGAAAAAGGTGCGATTACCTCATCAAGCTCTACTTTCCTCCCACTCACTTCTTTTGAGAGAAACTCCTTCTCTAGAAAGGATCCATTCTTGGCAACAAAGATCTTGCCCTCAGATCTGTGATAGAAGGTATAGCCAATGGTCTCTTTAGGGTATCCTTTGAAGACACACTTCTTTGCTTTGGGTTCGAGCTCATTAGAGTGAAGCCTCTTGACATAAGTGTCGCGTCCTCAAACTTAAAGAAATGACAGCTTAGGTTTCTTGCCAAACCATAATTCATACGATGTCATCTCAACGGATTTAGCAGTGCCCTGTTTAAATTGAATGCAGCTGTCTCTAATGCATAACCCCAAAATGATAGTGGCAAATCGGTAAGTGACATCATAGAACGCACCATATCTAATAGGGTACAACTACGACGTTCGGACACACCATTATGCTGTGGTGTTCTAAGTGGTGTGAGTTATGAAACAATTCCACATTGTCTTAAATGCATGCCAAACTCGTA
The DNA here is from genome assembly GCA_011799875.1 of Thinopyrum elongatum. Classification (NCBI taxonomy): domain Eukaryota; kingdom Viridiplantae; phylum Streptophyta; class Magnoliopsida; order Poales; family Poaceae; genus Thinopyrum; species Thinopyrum elongatum. The sequence continues at coordinate 228,722,290 of CM022297.1, forward strand.
ACTCTGATATTCACCTCCACAATCAGATCATAGAAATTTTATCTTCTTGCTGTGATGATTTTCTACTTCACTCTAAACTCCTTGAACTTTTCAAATGTTTCATACTTGTGTTATCTTAAGTAAATATGCCCATATCTACTTAAATCATCTGTGAAGGTCAAAAAAATAACGATATACATCGCGTGCCTCAACACTCATTGGTCCGCATACAGCAATATTTATTATTTCCAACAAGTCACTTGCCCATTCCATTGTACCAGAAAATGGGGCTTTGTCATCTTGCCCATGAGGCATGGTTCATATGTATCAACTGATTCAAAGTCAAGTGATTCCAAAAGTTCATCAGTATGGAGTTCCTTCATTTATTCCGCAGCTCTTGTTTCGAGTTAAAAATATTAGCAAACAAACCAGTATCAAATACCCAGGCGCTCTACGAGCACTAGTATTGTACACATCAATAACATATATATCAAATATACCCTTTTTGATGTTACGAGTCTTCTTATCTGCCAAATACTTGGGGCAGTTTCGCTTCTAGTGGCCATTCCCCTTGCAATAGAAACACTCAGTCTGAGGTTTGGCTTCATCCTTGGGTTTCTTCATGGTATTGACAACTTGCTTTCCATTCTTCTTCAAGTTCCCTTTATTTCCCTTACCCTTCTTGAAACTGGTGGTCTTCTTGACCATCAACACTTGATGCTCTTTCTTGATTTCTGATTTTGTGGCCTTAAGCATTGCAGAAAGCTCAGGGATCATATTCTCCATCCCTTGCAAGTTACAGTTCATCACGAAGCTGTTGTAGCTTGGTGGCAGTGACTAAAGAACCCTGTCAATTGCTACTTCATCCAGAAGATTAAGTCCCAACTGATTCAAGCGGTTGAAGTACCCAAACATTTTGAGTGCATGCTCGCTAATGGAGCTAATCTCCTCCATCTTACAGCTAAAGAACGTGTCTAAGGCATCATACCTCTCCACATGGGCGTGAGCCTGAATACCAATTTCAGCTGCAGGAACATCTCATATGCCCCATGGTGCTCAAAATGCTTTTGGAGCCGCGGTTCTAAGCTGTAAAGCATCTTTCAACTTTTCTTTCCTAGGAACACATTAAAATTCAAGGGAGCTATAGGCGAGCCATTGATGTTTACTAGGCAACTTTATTTCTTATAGACTCTGTTGGGCCTCCAAGCGCAGAGTTTTGTAGGATAGCACCAAATTTCCTTCAAGTGGATGACCTAAAGTTTATCAACCTGTGGGAGGTGTAGGATGAAGACAGTCTCTCTCAAACAACCCTGCAATCAAATACAAGAAATCTCTTGTGTCCCCAACACACCCAATACAATGGTAAATTTTATAGGTGCACTAGTTCGGCGAAGAGATGGTGATACAAGTGTAGTATGGATAGTAGATATAAGTTTTTGTAATCTGAAATAATAAAAACAGCAAGGTGACAAGTAGCAAATAGCGAGCAAAATGGTATATCAATGCTTAGAAACAAGGCCTAGGGTTCATACTTTCACTAGTGCAATCTCTCAACAGTGCTAACATAATTGAATCATATAACAATCCATCAATGTGCGACAAAGAATCACTCCAAAGTTCTTATCAATAGCAGAGAACATAAGAGGAAATTGTTGTAAGTAGCAAACCAGCTAAAAGTTATCTTTTGAATCAATCTATTGAGCCATCCCTATTAGTGTCACAAACATCCCTAGAGATCATACTACAATAATACCATGTGACCCGCATCAATCAAATCTAATGTCACCTAGATGCTCTAATGTCACCACAAGTATCCGTGAGTTATTTATTTGATAAGCATCAAACAATTTCAGATTCATAATATTCAATCCAACACAAAGAACTTCAAAGATTACCCCAAAGTTTCTATCAGAGAAAGTACGATGAAAATGTGTATCAACCTATGTGCCTAGATTACCCCAATGTCACCTCGGAAATCTGCAAGTTGATTACCAAAAGATACATCAAGTCACTCAATAGAATACCCCATTGTCACCATGGGTATCCACATGCAAGACATACATCAAGTGATCTCAAATCCAAATATTCAATCCGATAATAATGAAACCTCAAAGGGAGAGACTCAATTCATCACAACAAAGATAGAGAGGGAAGAACTCCATATGATCTGAATATATTAACAAGGCTCATGGTACATCAAGATCGTGCCCTATCAAGATCACGAGAGAGAGAGAGATCAAACACATAGCTACTGCTACACACCCTTAGCCCCGAGAGTGAACTACTCCCTCCTCATCATGGAGACCGCCGGGATGGTTAATATGGCCTCCGGTGATGATTTCCCCCTCTGGTAGGGTGTCAGAATGGAGATCCGTATGAGATCGCTTTGGAACACAGGCTTACGACGGTGGAAAAGCTCATCTAGGTTAACTTTCGAGGGTTTCTGTATTTATAGGATTTTTTTAGCATTAGATTCACACTAGGGGGGTTCCCGAGGGTCCCACAAGCTCAGGTGGCGTGCCCTAGGGGGGCGCCAACCAGGCTTGTGCCCCCCTGGATCTCGTCTGGTCCTTCTCCGAAGCCTCTTGGGTCTCTTCTTGTCCATAAAAAATTGATGTCTACTACACAACTTGTTCTTGTAGACTCGTGTCGGGCCTCCAAGCGCAGAGTTTTGTAGGACAGTAGCAAATTTCCCTCAAGTGGATGACCTAAGGTTTATCAATCCGTGGGAGGATTACTATGAAGATGGTCTCTCTCAAACAACCCTGCAGCCAAATAACAAAGAGTCTCTTGTGTCCCAACACACCAAATACAAAGGTAAATTGTATAGGTGCACTAGTTCGGCGAAGAGATGGTGATACAAGTGTAATATGGATAGTAGATATTGATTTTTGTAATAGGAACAATAAGAAACAGCAAGGTAGCAAGTAACAAAAGTGAGCACAAATGGTATTGCAGTGCTTGAAAATGAGGCATAGGGTCTGTATTTTCGCTAGTGCAATATCTCAACAATGCTAATATAATTGGATCATATAACCCCTCCTCAACGTGCGACGAAGAATCACTCCAAAGTTCCTATCTAGCTGAGAACATAAGAAGAAATTGTTTGTAGGGTACGAAACCACCTCAAACTTATCCTTTCCGATCGATCTATCCAAGAGTTCGTACTAAAATAATACCAACTTATCCTTTCCGATCGATCTATCTAAGAGTTCGTACTAAAATAACACCATATGATACACATCAACCAACTCTAATGTCACCTAGATACTCCAATGTCGCCACGAGTATCCGTGAGTTGATTATATGATATGCATCAAACATTTTCAGATTCATAATACTCAATCCAACACAAAGAACCTCGAAGAGTGCCCCAAGATTTCTACCGGAGAAACAAGGACGAAAACGTGCGTCAACCCCTATGCATAGATTACCCCAATGTCACCCCGGGAATCCACGAGTTGAGTGCCAAAACATATATCAAGTGAATCAATATGATACCCCATTGTCACCACGGGTATTCATAGCGAGACATACATCAAGTGCTCTCAAATCCATAAAAGTATTCAATCCGATAAAAATGAAATCTAAAGGGAAAAATCAATTCATCACAACAAGATAGAGAGGGGAAAACACCATATGATCCAACTATATTAACAAAGCTCGCGATACATCAAGATCGTGCCAAACCAAGAACATGAGAGAGAGAGAGAGATTAAACACATAACTACTGGTACAAACCCTCAGCCCCGAGGGTGGACTACTCCCTCCTCATCATGGTGGCCGTCGGGATGATGAAGATGGCCACCGGTGATGATTTCCCCCTCCGACAGGGTGCCAGAACAGGGTCTAGAGTGGTTTTCGTGGCTACAGAGGCTTGCAGCAGCAGAACTTCTGATTTAGGTTAACTTTCGGAGGTTTCTGAATATATAGGTTTTTTTGGCGTCGGTTTCGCATGAAGATGAGCCTCAGGGGGCCCACTACGCACGAGGGCACGCTAGGGTGGGTGGCGTGCCCTGGTGCCATGTGGGCAGCATGGGCCCCCCCCCTCCAGTGGTTCTTTGCTCCGGTATTTTTCTTTTCTTCCAAAAAAATCGTCAAAAAGTTTCGTCCAATTCCGAGAACTTTTATTTCTGCACAAGAAACAACACCACGGTAGTTCTACTGAAAACAGCATCAGTCCAGGTTTGTTCAATGCAAATCATACCAAAACCATATAGAATTGTTGTGAACATGACATGAATACTTCATAAATTATAGATACGTTGGAGACGTATCAGCATCCCCGAGCTTATTTCCTACTCATCCTCGAGTAGGTAAATGATAAAAGAAATAATTTATGAAGTGTGAATGCTAGCATAGTGCATAAGTTTGATCAATGATAGTTCCAATCACTTTTCCTCGCATCATAACAACAACTCTTTCATATAAAAATCATGATGATAAAGTAGCAATCAATTCACATGTCATGGTTCAAACAATGTCTTCGCTTGAAACTTAACAACCTATGTTCTTAGTCACCAAACAGTTACAATTCAACTTATTCAACAAAGTCTAAGTAAGAGCTCCACATACTCAATCATCATATAGTCTTCTATGATTGCTAGTACTCAAAGCATATTTCTAGAACAAATGGCAACCATCGAACACAGAGAAAGATAGGGGCTTAATGTTTTGCCTCCCAACTCATTTATCATAGAGATAATTGTCAACAATAATAAATCATGATCAAATATATTTGACTGGCCATATGTGCCAAGATCTTTCCCCACCACATGATGCTTGCCAACTAGAGAAAAATTGAGGTTGAAATGAGAATATGTACTATTGACTCTTGCATAAAAATAAATACTGCAAAGTAAAAGAAAGGCCCTTCGCAGAGGGAAGCAGAGGTTATCATGCAATTTTTATTTTAATGCACAATCTCTTAATTCAAAGGAACGTCACATTATATTGCCCCTTATGATAGCAACCTTTATTATGCAGTCCGTCGCTTTTATTACTTTGTCATCACAAGTTTGTACAATGCTTATTTTCCATTACAATAAAAGATCAAACATATTTAGGAGCAATTTTTATTGCTTTATGCACCGATGACAACTTACTTGAGGGATCTTATTTAATCCATAGGTAGGTATGGTGGACACTCATGGCTAGAAACTGGGTTTAAGGGTTTTTGGATGCACAAGTAGTATCTCTACTTAGTATGAATTTTTGTCTAGCAAAAGATCCTAAGCAAACAACACATGTTGGAGGATCCACAACAATATAACTTCTATGCAAATATACACAACCATAACTCATTACGTTGTCTTCCTTGTCCAACTTCAACTAGTTTGCTAAAGTTTGAAAATACTTAATGGGTATTCACAATCATAGAAGATGTCCAAGATAATATTTGTATGTGAAAGTTCTCTTCCTTATACTAATCATTCATGAATTGCTTGTATAACCAATATTGTGATTGTGAAGCTTCAAAAGATTTCACTTTCTAAACCCAATGTGAAGCTACTACTAGGTATAATACAAGCATGTGAAGCACATATAATTTCAACTTTATGATATTCAATTCATTCAACAATTTACTCATAGGATATAACTGAAGCACAAGAGTAAATGACAACCTACTCCAAAAAGGTATAAGTGAAGTTCAAGCGAGTAGTTAAGTAAATGGGTAGCTATTTGAGGGAATCTCTCTTATATTTTTTTCCAGATCTTAAGTATTTTATTAAAACATCAAGGAAAACTAAATAAAATTACATTCCAAAAATAGCACATATCAAGTGAAGCAGCAAAAACATAGGTTCAACTGATAGTAACCGATAATTGTTGATGAAGAAAAGGTGGGATGCCTACTGGGGCATCCCCAAGCTTAGATGCTTGATACTTCTTGAAATTTTATCTTGGGTGTGACGCCCCCGACTCAATCGTACACTAATCATACACGCAAACGTGTACGATCAAGCACAGGGACTCACGGGAAGATATCACAACACAACTCTAACACTATTTAAACGGAGATCCACAATATTACAGACCAGGGATCCAAAGATCCGAATACATAAGTCAGTCATACAAATATTATCTGAGTACAGACATAGTTAGACAAGTTTTGCCTTAAGAAGGCTAGCACAAACAGCGACACTAGATTGAAAGGCATTGGCCTCCTGCCTGGGAGCCTCCGATCCTACTCCTGGTCGGCTGGCTCAATCCAGTAGTAAGTGCCCTCTGGACCCTCCTGGTAGTAAGCTCCGGTGGTGGCATCTGGCTCCTGGACTCCATCGTCTGATGTATCATCAAGGTGGGGTATGGGGAAAAGAGAAAGTAAAGCAACCATGAGTACTCATCCGAAGTACTCAGCAAGCAAGGATCTATACTACATATGCAACATTATCAATGGAGAAAGGCTGTATATGTGGACTGGGCTGCAGAAATGCCAGAATAGAGAGAAGGCCTAGTCCTATCGAAGACTAGCATCTTCAAACATCTTCACGAGGCCATCATCTTGCAGCAGTAGAAGAGAGTAGAATAACATTTTATTTAGCAAACATGTTGAAGTACAGCTTAAAGATCCTTCCTCGACTCCCAAGCGAGAAAGCGATCCCGAAGCTTCAATTAAGTAACAAGTACCCAGTTCAAGTAGTAGATCGGGATACACAAACTGAGAGTCCTTTACCGTAGGACCGGCTATTGATAGATGATTCATCCCTGCAGGGGTGCACTACTGTTACCCAACACGCTCGATCAACTCTGGCCGGACATACTTGCTGGGTAATGCCCGTCCTCGGAAGATCAACACGAAGCAGCGCTCTACCTAGGCTCGGCAGAGAGGTCAACACGCCGGACTAACCTATGCACCCAGAGGTCTCGGGCCATCGCCCTGGGCACCCTGCGCGTTGCGAGACTGGCCAGGGTGCAGGCGCGACACTGAGCTCGTCAGTGAAGTATCCAGCCCAATCCCAACAATCAGCCCGCACGGTGAACCGTGACATCTGACGAGCTTTCGGGAGAAACGTACTTCGCAGAGGGTCCCATAACCATTATCCCGCGTGCTGGTAGTGCGTATAGGGCACGTCGACCCACTCAGATCACACACCCAAATCCAATAGGCTCAATTAGTATCACGTGGAGACAATCAGAGTCTCTGATGCTCCGCCACAATGTCACACTCGAGTGCCCTTCCGGCACACCCGACATCATAGATCCCCAGCGGGTACCCACCAGGGTGGACCCGCCTGTAACAAAGGTGAAGTAATCGTGTGGTCATAACATCAAGGGGGAAACCCGAGGAATCACCCTCGGCGGATTCCACTCGACGAAATCATCAGGGTGAACGTATGAGGCATCACCCTCGAGGTTCACACTGAGGGTTGCACGACAAAGTCGTATCGGAAGTGGGGAAGGAGGAATCACCCTCGATGACCACGATCGAACAGCTACACTGTAGAGTATTCATCAGGAGTGCGTTACGAGGTATCACCCTCGGCACTCGATAATTACTACGCAGAGTCGTACAACTAAGGGGGTGTGAAGTGAGGTGTCGGTCTCTGGTCGACGATCACGTCGATCGGGTCGTCGATGGTCAAGCAGGGGCAACGAGGATAAGGTGGTGGGGTCACTGATGGTTCACTACCAACTTATACTAAACAGTTTATCATAGGCAGGTAAGGTAGCAATGAACAGGTTACAACAGCAGGCTATGCATCAGAATAGGAGGATACATTAACAGTAGCAAAATCTAATGCAAGCAGGAGAAATGGAATGGGTGATATCTGGATGCTCAAGGGGCGGGCTTGCCTGGTTGCTCTGGCAAGAGAGAGAGATCGTCAACGGGCTGCTCGTCGGTAGTGTAGTCGTACCCAGGTTTAGCGTCGTCGGTCTCGGCGTCTATCGAAAGAGAGAAGGAGGGCGAGAGAAACAATAAATTCACGGCAATAATGCAAACAATATGTATGACATGCCTAAATGATATGCCGGGGTGTTCTACTGCCTAACTAAATGATTTGGTTAATTTAGGAATTTATTCGGATTTATTTAATTAAAGTTGGGTACTATTCATTTATCGAAATCGGTCTAAAAGTTCAATGTTCTCATACCTAGAGGCATCTGACAGGAATACGGAGGGCGTATTCGGGTTCGTATCAGAATTCTGAGCAAGTTTCATGTATAAAGTATTTTCATCGGAGTTACGGATTATTTAATATGATTTTCTAAAGTTTTTATTAATTTCTGGAATTTAATTATTTATTTAAATTAAACATTATCCGAAACAGTAGTTGATGACATCAGCATGACATCATGCTGACATCAGCAGTCATCTGACACGTGGGTCCCACCTGTCATAGACTGGTTAGTTCATTGGGGTTTAACTAATTAATTAATATTTAATTAAACTAATTAACTAATTAGATTAACCTAATCAGGATTAATTAACTTAATTAATTAACTAATTAATTTATTTATTAATTATTTATTTTTATTTTATTTTCATTTCTATTTTTCTTAATCGTTTTTCTGGGCAGCGGGCCCACATGTCATTGGGCCAGGGGGGCACTGGCCCATTCGTCAGCGGCACAGGGGCGCGGGGGCCCCACTGGGCAGTGGCACGGGGCCAAGCGGGCGCGTGGGCAGCGGCAAGGGTGTGGCGAGGCGCGGCGACGGCACGGCGAGGGGCTGGCAGGAGCGGGCCGCAGCCACAGCGGCGAGCAGCGGCGCGGGCGAGGGAGGCCGAGAGCGGCAGGCGGGCGCTGCGGGCGCGCGCGGCGAGCAGCAGCAGCAGAGCGGGCGCGCGGCGAGCGGGCACGGGCGAGGCCGCGCGCGGGCGCGGTGCGTGGCCGCGTAGAGGCGGCGGTGACCGAGGGGAAGGGAGGAGGCAGAGGGGGGGGCTCACTTGCGGCGTGAGAAGGGAGGGCAGCGTGGCTCGATGGGGCCGGTGAGGGAGAGGCAAGGCAGGGCAGTCCGGCGAGGTGGCAAGGTCCGACGAGGGCGAGGCGGCGGCGTCGAGCGAGGGCGAGGCGGCGTCGGGCGCTGGCCCGATCCAGAAATGGATCGGGGTGGAGCGAGGGGGGAATGTGTCGGTGGGGGGGGAGGATTAGGGTTCGGTGGCCTCCTGGGGGAGGCCATATAGGGGAGGGGGAGCTGGGCCGGCCTGGTGGCCGTGGCCCAGTTGGGCCGGGGTTTTTTTCCTTTTTCTTTTTCTCTGTTTTCTTTTGCCTTTTTCTTTTATTTATTCACATTTCTCTGTTTAGTAAATTGTTAGGCCTCAAAATGATTTTTGTAAAACATAGGAATTGTTCCAATAATTACTAGGCATCCTTTACCACTGCCAAAAATTAGTTTGGAGTCAACTGGACCTCACACAAATTTTATAATAAATAAAATGCATTAATCCTTACTGTTTTGGTAAAGTTAGAGCCACCTAATTAATTTATTTATTGTTGGTTACAATTTTAGATTAGCCTCTGCAATATTTGTTATTTATCGAACATTTTAGTTTCTATGTTGGACAACTTTTATTTTCCACTTTCATTTAAATTTGAATTGGAGTTAGGAGTTGAAATGCAATATGATGCTAATGATGATTATGCACTGTTAAACATGCTGACTTGTCATTATCAAAAGTGATTACTGTGGCTAATGACATGGGGTGTTACATTGGGATGCCTTGGGAATCCCCAAGCTTGAGCTTTTGTGTCTCCTTAATTCCTTTTATATCACGGTTTCCCTAAATCTCAAAAAACTTCATCCACACAAAACTCAACAAGAACTCGTGAGATAAGTTAGTATAAATCAATGCATAACCTTATCATTATCAACTATAGCAAATCACTAAAATTATTATTCAACATTGCATACTAAATGCCTCTGCATATTTAGTACTCCTATCCTCAAATAGAATCATTAAACAAGCAAACATAACAACAATCTATCTAAGCAGGACAGTCTGTAAAGAGTACAATTATACTCATACTTCCCTAACTCCAAAAATTCTACAAATTACCACACTGTAGAAATTTTGTTATAGCTCATCGTGTAAAAATTTCAAGATTTTATCATGTTCTGACTATTCACAAATATTCAAAACATAACGACAAACTTTCTATTTTCAAACAACAACATATAGACTTGCAAAATAAGCATGGTAAAGGCTATCCTTAACACTTTTATTGAAATAAAAGATATAAAACATTATTCTAAGTATCAGAAAGCAAATCCTAATAAAATAAAATGGCGGTCCAAGCAAAACACATATCATGTGACGAATAAAAATGTAGCTCCAATTGAGGTTACCGATAATGTTGAAGACGAAAGAGGGGATGCCTTCCGGGGCATCCCCAAGCTTAGTTGCTTGGATATTCCTTGAATATTACCTTGAGGTGCCTTGGGAATCCCCAAGCTTAGGGTATTGTCACTCCTTATTCTCCTCATATCGATATCTCACCCAAAACTTGAAAACTTCAATCACACAAAACTTAACGGAACTCCGTGAGATGGGTTAGCAAAGTTAAAACAAATCATTCACTTGGTTACTGTCAAAGACAAGATTCATAAATTTTTTTCACATAATTCCTACTGTACTCTACAATTTCCACAATTTATATTAAGCAATATAAGCCATAAAAACCATAAAACAAGCAACCTATGCATTGCAAACAGAATCTGTCAAAAATAGAACAGTACATAAAGATCTGAATTATGGTCATACTTTAGTAAATCCAAAAATTCTGAAAAATTAGGACAACGTGGAAAATTTGTATTCCCATCAACTATGAAAAATTCAAATTTTTCGATGCCCCAGTGATTTTTAACAATTCTGTTACTCGGCACAAAAGTTTCTGTTTTTGCACAGAATCAAGTCAACTATCATCCACACTATCCCAATGGCTTTACTTGGTACTTCATTGAAACAAAAGCTATAAAACATGATTACAACAGTAGCCTAATCATGTGAACACATAAAAAACAGTAGGGGTAAATGTTGGGTTGTCTCCCAGCAAGCACTTTTCTTTAATGCCTTTTTAGCTTGGCATGATGATTTCAATGATGCTCACATAAAAGATAAGAATTGGAACATAATGGGAGCATCATGAAGCATATGACTAGCACATTTAAGCCTAACCCACTTCCTCTGCATAGGGATTTTGTGAGCAAACAATTTATGGAGCAAGAATCAACTAGCATAGGAAGGCAAAACAAGTATAACTTCAAAACTTTCAACATAAAAAGAGGAAACTTGATATTATTGAGATATGTAAAAGAATATGTTCCTCTCTCATAATAATTTTCAGTAGCATCATGAATGAATTCAGCAATATAACTATCACATAAAGTATTCTTTTCATGATTCTTAAGCATAGAAATTTTAAACTCTCCACATAAGCAAATTTATTCTCATGAATAGTAGTGGGAGCAAACTCAACAAAACAACTATCATGTGTGGCATAATCCAATTGAAAATCAAAATCATGATGAGAAGTTTCATGGTTAAGATTATTCTTTATAGCATACATGTCATCACCATAATCATCATAGATAGGAACTTTGTTTTCATAATCAATTGAAACCTCTTCCAAAATACTGGATTCATCATTAAATAAAGTCATGACCTCTCCAAATCCACTTTCATAATTATTACAATAAGATTCAACACCCTCCAAAATAGTGCGATCATTACCTAGAGTTGACACTCTTCCAAACCCACTTTCGTCAATATAATCATCATAAATAGGAGGCATGCAATCATTATAATAAATTTTCTCATCAAAACTTGGGGGACTAAAAATATCATCTTCATCAAACATAGCATCCCCAAGCTTATGGCTTTGCATATCATTAGCATCATGGATATTCAAAGAATTTATACCAACAACATTGCAATCATGCTCATCATTCAAAGATTTTATGCCAAACATTTTATTGAATTCTTCTTCTAACAATTGAGCACAATTTTCCTTTCCATCATTTTTAAGAAAGACATGATAAAGATGAATAATTTGAGGCAACCTCAATTCCATATTTTTGTAGTCTTCTTTCATAAACCAAACTAGTGATAAAACAAGAAACTAAAAGATTCAATTGCAAGATCTAAAGATATACCTTCAAGCACTCACCTCCCCGGCAACGGCGCTAGAAAAGTGCTTGATGTCTACAACACAACTTGTTCTTGTAGACTCATGTTGGGCCTCCAAGCGCAGAGTTTTGTAGGACAGTAGTATATTTCCCTCAAGTGGATGACCTAAGGTTTATCAATCCGTGGGAGGCGTAGGATGAAGATGGTCTTTCTCAAACAACCCTGCAACCAAATAACAAAGAGTCTCTTGTGTCCCCAACGCACCAAATACAATGGTAAATTGTATAGGTGCACTAGTTCGGTGAAGAGAGGGTGATACAAGTGTAATATCGATATAGATATTGATTTTTGTAATAGGAACAATAAAAAATAGCAAGGTAGCAAGTAACAAAAGTGAGCACAAACGGTATTGCAATGCTTGAAAATAAGGCCTAGGTTCGTACTTTCGCTAGTGCAATCTCTCAACAATGCTAATATAATTTGATCATATAACCATTCCTCAATGTGCAATGAAGAATCACTCCAAAGTTCCTATCAAGCGGAGAACACAAGAAGAAATTATTTGTAGGGTACGAAACTACCTCAAAGTTATCCTTTCCGATCGATCTATCCAAGAGTTTGTACTAAAATAACTCCAAGTTATCCTTTCCGATTGATCTATCTAAGAGTTCGTACTAAAATAACACCATATGATACACATCAACCAACTCTAATGTCACCTAGATACTCCAATGTCACCACGAGTATCCGTGAGTTGATTATACGATATGCATCAAACAATTTTAGATTCATAATACTCAATCCAACACAAAGAACCTCAAAGAGTGCCCCGAGATTTCTACCGGAGAAACAAGGGCGAAAACGTGCATCAACCCCTATGCATAGATTACCCCAATGTCACCTCGGGAATCCGCGAGTTGAGTGCCAAAACACATATCAAGTGAATCAACATGATACCCCATTGTCACCACGGGTATTCATAGCAAGACATACATCAAGTGCTCTCAAATCCATAAAAGTATTCAATCCGATACAAACGAAATCTCAAAGGGAAAAATCAATTCATCACAACAAGATAGAGAGGGGAAAACACCATATGATCCAACTATATTAACAAAGCTTGCGATACATCAAGATCGTGCCAAATCAAGAACACAAGAGAGAGAAATTAAACACATAGATACTGGTACAAACCCTCAGCCCCGAGGGTGGACTACTCCCTCCTCATCATGGTGGCCGTCGGGATGATGACAATGGCCACCGGTAATGATTTCCCCTCCGGTAGGGTGCTGGAACAGGATCTAGATTGGTTTTTCGTGGCTACCGAGGCTTGCAGTGGCGGAACTTCTGATCTAGGTAAACTTTCGAAGGTTTCTGAATATATAGGATTTTTTGGCGTCGGTTTCATGGGAACATGGGCCTCAGGGGCCCCACTACCCACCAGGGCGCGCCAGGGGGGTGGTGCGCCCTGGTGGCTTGTGGGCAGCAGGGGCCCCCCTCCAGTGGTTCTTTGCTTCGATATTTTCTTTTCTTCCAAAAAAATCATCAAAAAGTTTCGTCCAATTCCGAGAACTTTTATTTCTGCACAAAAAACAAGACCACGGTAGTTCTGCTGAAAACAACGTCAGTCCGGGTTAGTTCAATGCAAATCATACCAAAACCACATAGAATTGTTGTAAACATGGCATGAATACTTCATAAATTATAGATACGTTGGAGACGTATCAAAAATCACCGTTAATTTTGGTGCGTTTGGACTTTGTTTGGTACGGAGTTTCTGAAAAAACAAAAAACATGTAGAAAACAGCAACTAGCACTGGGCACTAGGTTAATAGGTTAGTTCATCAATCATATAAAAGTGCACCAAAACCATGTAGAACTCATATAAATATGGCATGAATACTTCCTAAATTATAGATACATTGGAGACGTATTAGCATCCCCAAGCTTAATTCCTGCTCATCCTCGAGTAGGTAAACGATAAAAGAAATAATTTGTGAAGTTGCATAAGTTTGATCAATGATAATTCTAATCACTTTTTCTAGCATCATAAACAACAACTCTTTCTCATAAAACTAATCGTGATAAAGTAGCAATCAATTCAGATGTTATGGTTCAAACAATGCATTCTCTTGAAACTTAACAATCTATGTCCTTAGTCACCAAACAACTACAATTCAACTTATTTTCAGAAAAGTCTAAGTAAGAGTCCCACAGACTCAATTATATAGTCTTTTATGATTGCGAGTACTCAAAATATATTTTTAGAACAAATAGCATCCATCAAACTCGGAGGAAGATGGGGGCTTAATGTTTCGCCTCCCAACTTACTTATCATAGAGATAATTGTCAACAATAATAAATAATCAAATATATTTGACTGGATATATGTGCTTGGATCTTTCCCCACCACATGATGCTTGCCAAGTGGAGAATAATTGAGGTTAGAATAAGAAGTTGACTCAACATGAAAAGTAAATAGATAGGCCCTTCGCAGTGGGAAGCAGGGATTTGCTGATGTGCCAGAGCTCATTGCTTAAAACAGAGATAATTTCATTTGAGAGGTGTACTTTTCCTTTCAACAATTTAACGACAAAGTTTTCAATATCTTCCATGCTAAACACATTAATGTGGTTCCCATAATGAAAAAGGTTTTACTCCCCCACAACCATACAAACACAAGCCATGGCTAGCCGAATCCATGGGTGCCCTCCAATCAACCACCATCCCATGGGTAGTTTTGTTTTATTTTTATTTTTTTTATTAAGTTAAGCAGGACTGGGCATCCCTTTTTACCATCCTCTCTAAAATTTTTCAAGTGAATAAATTCTTGTTGGTGAGTAAAACACACTTAGCATGGAAGATATTGACTGCCCCATCTCTCCATGAGCGATACGAGTACACAAAACAGATGTTCATTTGAAGGTTTTAGAGATGGCACATGCAAATATACTTGGAATGACAGGGTAATACCATATATAGGTAGACACTCATGGAAGAAAAATGGCCCAAGGATTTTGGATGCACAAGCAGTATTCCCGCTTAGTACAAAAATATTTGGCTAGCAAAGATTATAAACAAGCACCACATGTTAGAGGATCCATAATAATATAACTTCTATGCAAATATACCCAATCATAACTCATTACGTTGTCTTCCTTGTACAACTTCAACTTATTTGATCAAGTTCAAAAATAATTAATTGGTATTCACAATCATAAAATATGTCCAAGATAATATATTTGTATGTGAAATTTCTCTTCCTTATAGTAATCTTTCATGAATTGCTTGTATGACCAATATTGTGATTGTCAAACTTCAATAGATTTTACTTTCTAAATCCAATGTGAAACTACTACTAAGCATATGGAACCTGGTTAATTTCAGATTTATGCTATTCAATTCATTCAAACATTTTCTCTTAGGATATAAGTGAAGCACGAGAGTGAATGACAAACTACTCCCAAAAATATATAAGTGAAGACTAATGAGTAGTTAAACAATTAAGTAGCTATGTAAATACTATCTCCAATTCAAATCTTTCAGATCTAATAATTTTATTAAACAACAAACAAAACAAAAATAAAAGGATACCCAAGAATAGCACATATCATGTGAACAAATAAAAACTTAAGCTCAACCGAGACTAACCGATAGTTGTTGATGAAGAAAGGTGGGATGCCTACCGGCGCATCCCCAAGCTTAGATGCTTGAGACTTATTGGAATATTAACTTTGGGAGCCTTGGGAATCCCCAAGATTGATCTTTTGTGTCTCCTTAATTCCTCTCATATCATAGTTTCTCCTAAGTCTTAAAAACTTCATCCACACAAAACTCAACAAGAACTCGTGAGATAAGTTTGTATAAATCGATTCAAAACCTTAGCATTCTCTACTGTAACAAATTACTTAAATTATAATTAAACATTACATACTAAATGCCTCTGCATGTTTAATACTCATATCCTCAAATAGAATCATTAAACAAGCAAACATATGCAAACAATTCAAATATAATAGCAATCTGTCTAAACAGAACAGTCTGTAAAGGATGAATCCTAATTCATACTTATTTAACTCAAAAAATTATGAAAATTTGCCACACAATAGAAAATTTGTTATAACTCAATGTGTAAAAAATTCAAGATTTTATCACATTCTGACTTTTCTGGAAAATTCAGAGCATAATAGAAAACTTTCTGTTTTGAAACAGCAATTCATGAACATGCAAACTAAGCATGGTAAAGTCTATACTTGATGCTTTTATTGAAATAAAAGATACAAAACATGATTCTAAGTAACATCAAGCAAATACAATTAAAATAAAATGATGCTCCAAGCAACAAACATATCATGTGACGAATAAAAATATAGTTCCGATTGAGGTTATCGATAATGTTGAAGACGAAAGAGGGGGTGCCTTCTGGGGCATCCCCAATCTTAGGTGCCTGAGTATTCCTTGAATATTACCTTGGGGTGCCTTGTGCACCCCAAATCTTAGGGTCTTGCCACTCCCTATTCTCCTCATACCGATATCTCACCCAAAACTTGTAAACTACAATCACACAAAACAACTTCGTGAGATATGTTAGTATGATAAAGAGCAAATCATTCACCTTGGTACTCTTAAGACAAGATTCATAATTGTTCCCACACAATAACAACTGTATTCTACCATTTACACAATTAATATCACTTCATATAAGCTATGGAAACACTAAAACAAGCAAACTATGCATTGAAAATAGAATGTGAAAAACAGAACAGTATGTAATGATCTGAACTAAAACCATACTTTTGTAACTCCAAAAATTCCGAAAAATTAGGAAAACTTAGGAAATGTCTATGTAAATACTGTTTAAAAATTTCAGACAAAGATCACGTTCCAGTAAAAAGTGAAAATTCCTGCACTTGGCGTAAAAGTTTCTATTTTTACACAGAATCAATTCAACTAATTCCACACTATCCCAAAGGCTTTACTTGGCACATTATTTAAAGAAAATATACAAAACATGATTACTATAGTGGCTTAATCATGTTGAAAAAAAATAGTAGGTATAAATATTGGGTTGTCTCCCAACAAGCGCTTTTCTTTAATGCCATTTTAGCTAGGCATTGATAATTTTAAGGATGCTGACCTAAAAGTAAGAATTGAAACACAAAGGGAGCGTCATGAAACATATATCAAACACATTTAAGCCTAACCCACTTCCTATGCATAGGGATTTTATAAGCAAACAATTTATTGTAGCAAGAATCAACTAGCATAGGAAGTCAAAACAAGTGCAACTTCAAAACTTTCAACATACAGAGAGGAAATTTCATGTTGTTGAAATATATATAAGCATATCTTCCTCTCTCATTATTTTCAGTAGCATCATGAATAAATTCAACAATATAACTATCACATAATGCAATCTTTTCATGATCCATAAGCATAGAATTTCTATTACTCTCCACATAAGTAAATTTATTTTCATGAATAGTAGTGGGAGCAAACTCAACAAAATAACTATCATGTGACACTTGATTGAAATAATATAATTGAAATTGAAATCATGATGACAAGTTTCATGGTTATGATTATTCTTTATAGCATACATGTCATCACAATAATCATCGTAGATAACAACTTTGTGGTCATAATCAATTGAAACCTCTTGCAAAATAGTGGAATCATCATTAAATAAAGTATCTCCAAATCCACTTTCATAGATGTAATCATCATAAATAGCAGGCATGCAATCATCATAATAAATTTTCTCATCAAAAGTAGGCGGACTGAAAAGATCATATCCATCAAACATAGCATCCCCAAGCTTACGGCTTTGCATATCATTAGCATCATGGATATTCAAAGAATTCATACTAATACCATTGCAATCGTTCTTATCATTCAAAGATTTTATGCCATACATTTTATTAAATTCTTCTTCTAACACTTAGACACATTTTTCCGATCCATCATTTTCAAGAAAGACTTTATAAAGATAAGCAATTTCGTGCAACTTCACTTCCATCATTTTTTGTACTTTTCTTTTATAAAACCAAACTAGTGAAAAAAAAGTAACTAAATGATTCAGTTGCAAGATCTAAAGATATACCTTTAAGCACTCACCTCCCCGGCTACGGTGCTAGAAATAGCTTGATGTCTACTACGCAACTTTATTTCTTATAGACTCTATTGGGCCTCCAAGCGCAGAGTTTTGTAGGAAAGCAACAAATTTTCCTCAAGTGGATGACCTAAGGTTTATAAATCAGTGGGAGGTGTAGGATGAACATGGTCGCTCTCAAACAACCTTGCAATCAAATACAAGAAATCTCTTGTGTCCCCAACACACCCAATACAATGGTAAATTTATAGGTGCACTAGATTGCGAAGAAATGGTGATACGAGTGTAGTATGGATAGTGGATATATATTTTGTAATCTGAAATAATAAAAACAACAAGGTAACAAGTAGCAAACAACGAGCAAAATGGTATATCAATGCTTAGAAACAAGGCCTAGGATACTTTCACTAGTGCAATCTCTCAATAGTGCTAACATGATTGAATCATATAACAATCCCTAAGTGTGCGCCAAAGAATCACTCCAAAGTTCTTATCAATAGCGAAGAACATAAGATGAAATTGTTGTAGGTAGCAAACCACCTCAAAGTTATCTTTCCGACCAATCTATTGAGCCATACCTATAAGTGTCACAAACATCCCTAGAGATCGTACTACAATAACACCATATGATACGCATCAATCTATTGTAATGTCACCTAGATACTCCAATGTTACCACAAGTATCTGTGAGTTAATTATTTGATATGCATCAAACAAATTCAGATTCATAATATTCAATCCAACACAAAGAACCACAAAGATTACCCAAAAGTTTCTATCCGAGAAAGTAATAGGAAAACGTGTATCAACCTACATGCCTAGATTACCCCAATGTCACCTCGGGAATATGCAAGTTGATTACGAAAATATACATCAAGTGACTCAATAGAATACCCCATTGCCACCATGGGTATCCACATGCAAGACATACATCAAGTGATCTCAAATCCAAATATTCAATCCCATAATAATGAAACCTCAAAGAGCGAGACTCCATTCATCACAATAAAGATAGAGAGGGAATAACACCATATGATCCGACTATACTAACCAAGCTCATGGTACATCATGATCATGCTCTATCAAGATCACGAGAGAGAGAGAGAGAGAGTGAGAGAGAGAGAAATAGCTATTGGTACATACCCTGAGCCCCGAGGGTGAACTACTCCCTCCTCGTCATGGAAACCGCAGGATGATGAAGATGGCCTCTGGTGATGATTTCCCCCACCGGTAGGGTGCTGGAATGGAGCTCCAAATGAGATCGCTTCAAAACAGAGGCTTACGACGACGAAAAAACTCATCTAGGTTAACTTTCGGGGGTTTATGTATATATAGGATTTTTCAGCATTGGATTCACACCAGGGGGCCCCGTGGATCCCATAATCTTAGGTGGCGTGCCCCCTACCCAGGCTTATGGCCCCCCTGGACCTCGTCGGGTCCTTCTTTGAAGCCTCCTGGGTCTCTTATTGTCCATAAAAAATCATTGTAAATTTTCGTTGTGTTTGGACTTTGTTTGGTATGGATTTTCTGGAAAACCAAAAACATGCAGAAAGTAGCAACTAGCCCTGGGCACTAGGTTAATAGGTTAGTTCTTGAAAATCATATAAAGTGCACCAAAACCATGTAGAACTAATATAAATATGGCATGAATACTTCATTAATTATAGAAACGTTGGAGACGTATCAGCCATTGATCAACAACATAATTTGCAAAGGCATTTTAGACTATCACTAGTGCAAGCGACTCCTATACAAACGGTTTTTACCCCCTTTCCGCGACGGGGTTTTAAATCGTCGCCTTGACTGTGTGTTCGATAGGGGGGGTCCTTCCCACATGACCCAGAAACCGTTGGTGCTAGGACCTCCGGTCACACATGCAGGGCAAAAAGAGCTCGTGTGCGATCGGGCGAGCCATCGCAGACAATTATTTAGGCCTAATCGTTTTCGTTTGTATGTACATCCCACATAGTGAATCCAAGACATATGATTCCATTCATATGTGCATCCCACACAGTGAATCCAAGAAATAAGTTTCCGTTCATATGTACATCCCACATAGTGAATTCCAGGCAAACGTTTCCGTCGCACGTATATCACACACAATTTTCCTCATCAAATCGTCTGTAGTGTTGCCATTGCAAACAATATCAATAATTTTATTATTTGCGTTATTGAATGCATCACGCACGGTGCCTAGAAGAAACTGTGTGGCATAGGTTGTCCATCACACACACTTTTTATGTGGAAAATATTTGCGCAAGGTGGCCTAACGCAAACAGTTGTCCAGAGGAAGTCGTGTGTGATTGTTCATTGATCCAACACGTTTACTTCCTAGAAACTGTGTGGGTTGTCTGAGATCATCGCCCATGGTGTTGTCTCAATAACCATTTGCAATAGAAAAACCCAATAAGCAGGCTAATTGGCCTATTATTATTAATCCATTTAGTAATCAAATTGACATTTCATATTGATCAAATTGACATTTCATATTAAACACACAATATATTTCATTTTCGTATTACGGAACCAGGATTTCATAATTGAAATACAGGAGAGTACAACATCATATAGTTTCAACACTCACTTACACCATATATGCATATAGCTAGCTACCCCATTACACAACAATGCCAGCACCAAGTTTCACATGCAACATCTATAACCTTTGGAAATTAGCATCATAGACGGTAGATAGACAGATGAATCTCATCTGGAAAGCTGCTGAAGCGGAAGGCAAATATTGAGCCTTCAATGATGTTGAAGGTCCTTGGAACATTAGGCCAGTGCATGTGGATGATTAACCCTCCATCCTTCATCCTCTTGAGGAAGACTTCAATATTGTACCGTGGGTGTTGTATGAATACCTTCCTTGCCTCTTGACCATACAAGTGGTTTGAGAGGTAATCAACAGTGAACTACTTTGGAAAGGTTTGAAAACAAAGATATGCATAAATATCTTCTCTAAATTTTGAAATGGCGTAAAGGAATAAAAAAGACAAGGTATAAGATTTGGAATCATCCTGTAGTCCACTGATGTCTTCTTCATTGTGCCGACAAAGATCTTGTTGTTTTTTGTCGCTAGTTTCTTTATCCTAACAATCTTTCTGAGTTTCTTGACTTGACTGATATTCATGGACATCTCATTTCCCCATATGCAAAATGGGTTGAACAGTGGGTTAAAACCTCTAACAACAGGACCTACATGTGCAAAACCAAATTCTTAAATACCTAAATGTTAGAATGGTTCCTGCAATTGCACAATAATGTGCTATTAGACAAAGGACCATGCTGGTGCAAACCTCGATGGTAAACCTTTGTGCCTCCCATTGTTTCCCTGCAACACATATAAGGTAGTTATTGATCAAGTTAAGTGAGGGTTGGCATACTATTAGTACAATATGTTGAAGAAAAATAAACAAATTGCAGATTCAGCAGATTATTGAGTGACATGGAAAAGTCATTTATCCAAACCAAGCATGCTTAAGAACTAGGAACTATAGCAATTTTATATGTTTCTCATGTATTTAGTACAACCAAATTCGATTTATTCCTCACATCCATAACAATACAAAATTGTACCCACAACAATTGAACATCGCATTGCAGAATTGAACCAAATAGTTAACTAAACACCATAACAAATGAACCAAACATTAACTGAGCACCACATTGCACAATATAACATACTAGAAGGTCAGACAGTTAACAAAACCAAGCATGCTTAACAACTTGGAAATATAGCAATTGTATTTGTTTCTCATGTATTTTGTACAACCAAATTTGATTTACTTATCACATGCAAGACAATAAAAAATTGCACCCACAAGAATTGAACATCACATTGCAGAAATGAACCAAACAGTTAACTGAGCACCACATTGCACAATATATAGAACATACATACTAGAGGATCATATTGCATAGTAACAGTACATAGGACCACTACTACGGAAAACCTTATACACAGAACTTTAGCAGTAGCGCTGGATAAAATGAGGCGCTACTGCTACTTATCAGTAGCACGTTAGAACAGAAGGCGCTACTGCTATGTACATAGCAGTAGCGCGTCCGGGGCAAAGGGCGCTACTACTAAAATTGCCCCACCGTTGCCACCAGGCTAAGTATAGTAGTAGCGCTTTCCTTTGAAACACGCTACTACTAGGTAGTTTAGCAGTAGTGCTTTCCCCTAAAACGCGCTAGTGCTAAGTAGCTTATCTTCTCCACACCGTCCGCCCCTCACTCTTCCCCACTCCCACTCTCACTCTCCCACGCACCGCGTCGTCCGCCGCCGCCGACGTTTGGCCCTCCCCCGCCACCGCATTGCCGCCGCCGTCCTCGCTCCTTCTTCCTCGGTATGCGCCCTCCTCCCACCGCCATCCTCCCTCCTCCTCCCACCACGCCCTCCTCCCTCCTCCTCCGGTCACGCCCTCCTCCCTCCTCCGATCGTGACCCTCCTCCCTCCTCCTCCGGCCAATCCCTTCGCCGGCAGCCCTCCTCCCACCACCCTCCTTCCCCTCCTCCTCTCTCCTCCCTCCTCCCACCCCCTCCTCCCTCCTGCCTCCCCCTCCTCCCTCCTGCCTCCCTCCATCTATCCTCACTGATCTGTTCTTGTATAATGTAGTTTTTTTACTGTTTTTTAGTAAGTGTTTAATACAAATAGTTTATTTAGTAAGTGGTTAATAGAACTAATTTATTTATAGTAAGTGCTTAATAGAACTAGTTTATTTAGTAAGTGGTTAATAGAACTAGTTTATTTAGTAAGTACTTAATAGAACTAGTTTATTTAGTAAGTGTTTAATAGAACTAGTAGAGAGAGAGAGAGAGACCTATATTGGCAAATTTAGTTATGTTAGGATTATATATAAGATATTTTGAAATGTTTTTGTTCATATTTTCAACCATTGAAATGCAATGAGCATCAAGTTTGAATGCTCATATGATGTAGATATAAACATGTATATCTAGTGTTACTCAAATAGGATATGTGCTTGCCCAAGTGGCCATATTTGCAGGGAACGCCTCCGAGTGGCCTATGTTTTGCTGGAGTGTTGATTAATTTCCGCTCCGGCAAATTTCAGGCGCCCGATATGTCCTTTTTTAGCAAAGGTCATGCCAGATTTTTTCATGAATTTTGGCATGACTTGTGCTAGAATATGTAGGAAATATTGAGTGGCCCGGATTTTCTAGAAAGATAATTAAACGACATTTCGGGTTGACTTTAAGTCTGTCGTGACTCCACCATATATGAGAGAAGAAGAATCTCGACTGTTGTCATGGGGGTAGCTTCTCCTTCGTTCCCGTGTGCTAGACAATTTGGTGTAATGCACTCGGCAATGAAGGGAGGAGCTACCATCACCGACGGTCGAATATATACACCACGTGAGATGAGAGTTTTCAAGAAAATACTCGACAGACCGATAATCAACCCGTGATGAATAATAATTATCTAATTAGTGTTTGTAGTACATATATTTAATTTTAGAAGTTTAATCTTTGAATTATGAACATAGGAAATGTTGTCCGACGACGATAGGCTCCCGGAGTGTGACTGGTGCGGCGATGACCGGGGTCTGTGCGACAGGCCTCACCTGGTAGAAGGTCGGCGCTTCAGTATTAAACTCTAGGAGACCTTCGATGTTGAAACGGTACGCAACGATGACAAGTGTTTTTTTGTAATTAAGCACGACTTTTGCTTCTTCAACGTGCAATTTTCGTCTTTTACAATTCGACTAGCTTATCCCATGCCATGCAAGACGCTATGTCTTGGAGAGGATGGATTTTGAAAATCATGAAAGTATGGAAACAAAGATAGTTCACCTAAGGACCCATCATGGTATAGATTTTGCTGTAAATCTATACAATTCTAAGAGCATATCCCATTTTGGTTGCCCGAATTGGGAAGCACTTTGCAAGATGTATGATTTTCATGAGGGTATGCTTGTCACCTTGGATCTTAGTGATCCTGACGAAGATAATATGGACATTTGGTCCTTGTTGATACGCTTCCAATTCTACCGCTATGTGAGTTTCTCAAACATAGTTATTAAGTAATTTATATTGTTTATTTCAAAATAGTTGACAACTTATTTCCATTGATAGCTTATTTTCATTCTTCAAAGAATGTACGGAAGATGGTAGACAGAACCTACTACACCGATGGCGCAGAATTAACTTATCAGGAGAAAGATCATCTTATCTCATTTATTATTGATGTTGAGAATTACAATATCAATTATCAAACTCCTGCACATTATGGTCAATACATGCCACTAGTGCACATGTTGACCTACGGTAACATCCATGGAGATGGCACGGTAAGATTTTTTACTATTATGACATCCGTGCATCTTTTGCATATATTCTTCTAAAGCTAAACTACATAGCTAACTACGATGTTATTATTATGTTTTTCAACAGAAAATCCCAAAGGATTGTGTGCCTGATTTGATGTTTCCGAAAGGACGACTTGATGTTATTAGCTTACGGCCATATCTGCCTAGGGGTCACAACTGTTCATACCGGATTTCTAAAACCGATCAAGGCATGACAATCAAAGAATGGAAAAAATGTATGGATAATCGTAGGGAGCTACTTGGAACCAACATTGTGCGAAGTGCAAAAATTAGAGACAGGATAGTCTCCATTCTCCATAATGGAGAGTCAGGGCCTATCTTGTTTTATGCCATTTTACCTTAGAGAGGGTAGTAGGTCCTATGGGAGAGGAGTAGGTCCTAGGTACAATGTGTTATTATGTGCTACAATGTGTTAGAGTTGATGATGATGATGAGGACGAGTTGTGATTATCACTAGTGACCAAGTTGTTATATGATGTCTCATGGACGAAAATGATGATCATGAGGAGTTGTTATATGACAATGATGTATTATGATGATAAGTTGTTAATGATATGATGATGATGACAGTGATTTAATAACTCATTATGATGTAAGAACAATCTCTAAATTGCTACTGTATGAAAACTTGTATAATGGTGTATGAATACGACATAAAATAAAAAAGAAATAGAATACGGAATAATAGTAGTAGCGCGGGCAGAGAGGAGAGCTACTAGTACTTACCAGTAGTGCTTTCTGCAAGAATCGCTACTACTAAGTAGCTATAGCAGTAGCGCGGGTAAACCAACACTACTACTAACCTTTAGCTGTAGCACCGTATCAGTAGCGCGGTACCCCGCGCTACTGCTAGGACAAAAACCAGCGCTACTGCTAGGCTTTTCCCTAGTAGTGGACAATTCACTAGAATTTGTAAAGGAATGGCAGGAGCAGCACATGCAATAGGTAAACCGAACATGCTTAACTGGCATAGCTAGCTAGCTGAGCATAGGTCCTTATAGTGAGCTAAAAAGACAAGCTACTCCTCATCGTCGAAGATATCGATGATGATTGGCTCCTTAGACTTGGAAGAGGGCGAGGCCTCCACATCATGGGTGCCCTACTCATAGTGATGAGTTGCCTAAGCCGCTCCGGGCACCAACCTGCTAGCTCTGGAGTTGAGGTAAGCACGGGCACGCTGAGAAAACACCTCGTAGTCTTCATCGAACGCACCGACGGTGGCCTCGCAAAAATGCCACAAACTGTCGTTTAAAGCAACCAATTGCGTGGTGGCGTCAGTGTGCGAGGCGTTGACAGTGGCCTTGATGGCGAGGTTCTCCTCCAAGATCTGGGGGTCGGCACGAATGGCAGCCATCGCGACCTCATCCGCGCGTGCAACCGCGATTTGCTTCTCCGCTACCAAATGCTCATTGTGCTCCTGGCTATACTACGTGCACCATGGCTTAGGGCGACGCTTATTTGGAGGATGGGTTGGTGATTTGGGCGGAAGGTGTCGCGCCGGTGGTCGGTGCATGTGGGATGTAGGAGGAGGAGGATGTGGATCGAGTGTGGATTACCTGCCTAGATCGATTAGGCCGAGCAGCGGTAACGAGCATCGCTAGCGAGGAGGTAGCGCTACAAGCACGCAGTGAAGGTTTGAACTTGGAAAGCAAGGCAGAAACATAGGAAATGTGACTTTTGGTCAGGAGGAGGGGGTAGATATTTCCGCGGAAGTTGAAAAATTTCGCTCGATGCAGCGAATAACTGGCGCGCAAAGTGTCATCAGACATGGTCCCTTATTCAGCACTGTGTATGATATGTGAACATACGAAATGATTCATATAGCTTACCCCATGTGTGATGAGGTTGCACGTGCAAATTTTGGTCCAAATTTCCCTGTTTACAGTGGCATCCAAGTCATTGCATAATTTGGGTACACAAAAGAGCCTACATCACACCCACACTTCTTAATCGAGCAAGTTCAGCAATTAAATAAAGCTAGCTGACCTAAACATTACTCTAACAAAGGACCCACAGTCTAAACAAAGACTACTACTCCGGCTAGTGCTCGTCGATCTCTGCCGCATCTTCCATGTCAAGCTCGCGCCCGACGATATCCCAGGGAACGGGCTCCATGGCATCCATCAAAACATAATCGGAAAGCATCTCGCCATACGCATCCGCCGTCTCTTAGGAAAAGGCCACCATGAGCTGGTCGTGGGCAGCCACGAGCTGGGCTTGGACGGGCTCCATTTGGGCAAGGTGTGCCGCGAACAAACGGACGGCTGCTCGAACGCTCTCAGCGATTGCCAACTCTTTGGTCGTGGGTTGCCGACCATTGTCGAAGAAACTTCGTGTGATTTGTGCAGTGACCGCAGGAGCTGGGCGTGGCTGGCCTAGACATGGGCGTGGGCGGGCTGCGTCAGGGCTAAGGCGGCCTCCGCGAAATGGACATCTACCGTGCCGCTCTTGCCGTTTGCTATCCCCGTCGCAGATGTTGTTGCCGCCATCTAAGCTAAAACAACTGCCATTTTTGCTGCCGTAGCTGCCCGGTCGTAGATTGCGGCCACGCTAATGCAGGTTGTGAGCACTCTCATGGCAGATGCGGCCTTGCTCTCACCGGCGTGGGCCGCCAAAGTTGCCCTCACGACGCGGGTCCACGTCCCCATCTTTGACCAACGATGATTGAACAGTAAAATGATATTTGGGGAGCTATTGTGCTTGACGCACCAGCTGTGGACTATAGAAGACGAACCTTGTCCCATAAGCCATATAAGACGATGCTCCTAGATATTTTGTAGTGCATCTCACACAGTTCATGATAATAAACTTTGTGTGATGTACTTGATTTTTCATTTTGACTTGAAATACAGAATGAGGTCACAGCGGTAGAGGACGGTGTTTGAATTGCTAGAACATTTATCTGCAGTGAACATGCAACTATAGGAGTGTCATGAAAAAATTGGAATTATTCAGGGTTCTTTTGGACATTTTTATACATTAACCGGGTTTTCTAGGCATTTAAGGTGGATAATTAAAATTTGAACTATAGGCACATGCTCCGGTGC
This sequence comes from Thinopyrum elongatum, assembly GCA_011799875.1. Classification (NCBI taxonomy): domain Eukaryota; kingdom Viridiplantae; phylum Streptophyta; class Magnoliopsida; order Poales; family Poaceae; genus Thinopyrum; species Thinopyrum elongatum. Next base: position 228,749,851 of record CM022297.1, read on the forward strand.
ACCAAAATGGGTTGCAAAATCATATATGTGTCCATCGGTGCATGCTGGTCTCATGCAAGAAGTAGGAATGAATTTCAAACACCTCGGCATCATGGCTCGGCCGCAAACATTGAGATACTTGGTTTTGAAATTCTAGTAAATCCAAAACTTGTCTGAAATTCATGAAACTTGGCATGCTATCATGAAATGGAACCAACATGCTGTGGTAAATTTTTTGTCCCATTTGGGACATGTTTGGGTATAAGCTTCTCACAAGAAGCCCTCGTGGTTCCGGTAGGGAACGTGTCACCTTTGTGGACGAAACGACATTCGTTGCCTCTTCTTGCCTTGATTTTTTCTAGAGACAACATAGACCAATAGGATTATTGTGTTAAATTTTGGAATTATTCGAGGTTCGTTTGGACATTTTTATACATTGAGTGAGTTTTCTAGGCATTTTATGTTCATAATTCAAATTTGAACTACATGCACATGCTCCAGTGCACCAAAAGGGTAGAAAAATCATATATGTGTCCTTTTGTGAATGTTTAGGTCCCATGCATGAAATGGGAATGAATTTCAAATATCTCGGCTTCGTGGCTTGGCCGCAAACATTAAGAAACTTGGTTTTGAAATTCCTGTAAATCGAAAAATTGTCTGAAATTTATGAAACTTGGCATGCTATCATGAAATGGCACCAACATGTTGTGCTAAAATTTGTATCCCATTTGGGGCAGCTTTGGGGTATAAGCTTCTTACAAACCAGATCCTCTCACAAGAACTCGTGGTTTCGGTAGGGAACGTGTCACCTTTGTGTGGACGAAACGACATGCATTGCCTCTTCTTGACTTGCTTTTTTTCTAGAGGCAACATAGACCAATAGGAGTGTCGTGTTAAATTTTGGAATTATTTGGGGTTCGTTTGGACATTTTTATACATTAAGTTAGTTTTCTAGGCATTTTATGTGCATAATTAAAATTTGAACTATAGGCACATGCTCGAGTGCACCAAAATGGGTTAAAAAATCATATATGTGTCCTTGGGTGCATGCTTAGGTCCCATGCATGAAATGGGAATGAATTTCAAACACCTCGGCTACGTGGCTCGGCCGCAAACATTGAGATACTTGGTCTTGAAATTCTAGTAAATCCAGAACTCGTCTGAAATTCATGAAACTTGGTATGGTACCATGAAATGGCACAAACATGCTGTGGTAAATTTTTTATCCCATTTGGGGCAGGTTTTGGTATAGGCTTCTCACAAACCATAGCTTCTCACAAGAAGCCCTTGTGGTTCTGGTAGGGAACATGTCACCTTTGTGGACAAAACGACATTCGTCGCCTCTTCTCACCTTGAATTTTTTTCATGCAACATATACTAATAGGATTGTCATGTTAAAATTTGAAATTATTCAGGGTTTGTTGGACATTTTTATACATTAACTGAGTTTTCTAGGCATTTTATGTCATAATTCAAATTTGAACTACATGCACATTCTCCAGTGCACCAAAATGGGTAGAAAAATCATACATGTGTCCTTGTGTGCATGTTTAGGTCCCATGCAAGAAATGGGAATGAATTTCAAACACCTCGGCTTTGTGGCTCGGCCGCAAAAATTGAGAAACTTGGTTTTTAAATTCCTATAAATCCAAAAATAATTCATGAAACTTGGCATGCTATCATGAAACGGCACCAACATGCTATCATTTTTTTTGTGACAGAGAGAAGGCACACGCATTAACAACCAACAAAGGCATTTTGAAACAAATAACTGCCACATTATCATCTCAAATGTTTGTATAATTTAAATCGTGGGTGCTCTGCTAACCATTCACGTGATGCCATGTGTCACACTTTTATTTGCTAGGAAGTGCTGTGCGGGCAGCTGCTTGAGTAGACCGGAGGCGTGTGAGAATATCCGCTACGCAAGCTGGCCGCGAGGCGTGCGAGTAGTCCTCCACTGCATAGGCTCATTGGGAAGCATGCAAGCTATACGCTGTGCAGGCTCACTGGGAAGCGAGACCTTTGACCTCCGTCGTCGTCTGCCTCGCTCCAACCTCTCCATTAATGGTGCCCAAGCCGTTGTTTAATACAGGTGGCCTTACTCTTCGCCTCCCATTCCCCTCTCGCAGACCTCCACCAATGCCATAGAGCAGAAGGATCATCTGCCACTAGCCTTCCAGTTTGGTGAAGTCGACTCTGAGTCGGAGGAGATAGAAAATAAGGAGGAATGGGGCCTCATGGACATGGCCCTAAACGAGCTAGCCGCGGCGGAGGCTGCCCTCGTGCCCGTCCCAGCTCTCATCCCCGCCTGCGCCAGCGACCATCCCCATGGCATTGGTGGGCTGGTTGCCGAGCACCATCACAACGCTGGAAGCCACGGACATCAGCGAGGTCTCCGTGGACCCGCGCTAGCTTGTGTACATGCCAGCGCCAGCGCCCCCGCCTGTGCCCGTGCGCGCCCCTGCACCCACCGCGGCGCTGGTCCCCGTGTGTTTACCTGGACCCTCCACGCCTTTGGTCATGCGTGCGCCTGTACCCGCCACGTCCCCCTCAGCGTCATGGGACGCCACCGTCGACCGCTACCTCGCAGCGCCGTGAGTCGTTGTCCCCCACGCCTCGCCCGTCGATCGCGCGACGACCGGGTCTTTGATTTCCATGTCCAAAATATTCTAGGCTGGCTTGAAAACTTGAACAACGGCGTCCCGGAGGACGACAACACCAGCACAGCACGCCGCCTCCACCGTGATACGTCTCCAATGTATATATAATTTTTTATTCTTCCATGCTATTATAGTATGAATCTTGGATGTTTTATATGCATTTGTATGCTATTTTATATCATTTTTTGGGACTAACCTATTAACCTAGTGCCCAGTGCTAGTTGCTGTTTTTGGCTTTTTAGAAAATCAATATCAAATGGAGAAAAATCTTTGTATTAATTTTTTCTGGACTAGAAGGGACCCACGAAGGTTTGGGAGAAGACCTGAAGAGCCACGAGAGAGCGACAAGCTCACCACGCGTGCCCCAGGGGGGCGTGCCCCCTGAGCTTGTGGGCCCCTCATGGCACCTCTTGACCTAATTCCACCTCTATAGATTCCCAAATATTCCCAATATACGAGAGAGCCACCCAAAACACTTTTTTTGCCGCCGCAAGCTTATGTTCTTCCGCGATCCCATCTAGAGCCATTTTTTGGTACTCTGCCGAAGGGGAAATCGATCACGGAGGGCTTCTATATCATCTTTGCTGCCTTCCAATGATGCGTGAGTAGTTCACCACAGACCTACGGGTCCATAGCTAGTAGCTAGATGGCTTCTTCTCTCTCTTTGATCTTCAATACAATGTTCTCCTCGATGTTCTTGGAGTTCTATCCAATGTAATCTTCCTTTGCGCTGTGTTTGCTGGGATCTGATGAATTGTGGGGTTATGATCATATTATTCATGAGTATTAATTGAGTCTTCTATGAACTTTATTATGCATGATTGTTATATCTTTGCATTTCTCTCTGATCTATCCGTTTGGTTTGGCCAACTAGATTGATTTATCTTCAGTGGGAGAGGTGCTTTGTGATGGGTTCAATCTTGCGCTGCTCTATATCCCAGTGACAAAAAGGGACAAGACACGTATTTGTATTGTTGCCATTAAGGATAAAACGACTGGGTTTATTCATATTGATTGGGTTTACTTTGTCTACAACATGTCATCTTGCTTAAGGTGTTACTCTCACTAAAAAAAAAAGACACATCCGTGACATTTTGGCCCGAACGAAAAGTTTTTCTGTCATGCTTATGACACTTCTATGATGATAATTGTGACAAACCACATATCATCATAGATGTGGTGGGCTCCTACTTCTATGACAAAAAATCATGATAGAAAATGGGCTTTTCATCTTGGGCGGGCCGAGGACGCACATGCATGACATTCTTTGGGCCGTCCATGACGAAAAAAATCATGGTAGAAGTGAGGGCGAGGAAAATTTCGGGGAGTTCCCGGTTACGGTGGGTGGTCGGGGCCGAGCGATGCACTATGGTTTGCGCATTTCTCTCTCATACGCGCGTGTCTGTGAGGCGTTGGGCTCTAACTGAAACCGAGCGATCGCACTAGCTAGCTAATTACTGAACCCGAGCGATCGATCGATCCCTTGGCTGTTAACTGAACCCGAGCGATTCATTTGCTGCTGACTGAACCCGAGCGATTCCTTCGCTGCTGCTAACTGAACCTGAGCGATCGATCACTGCTGCTGCTTACTAAAGCCGATCGAGCCCCCATGTGAGACGTAGCCAGCTGGTGTTGGGTTGCCTCTCGATGAATAGTGACTGTTGCTACCGTGCGCGCGGTACATAGAACGAGTCGAAACGTGGTGAGTCGAGCTGGTTGGTTGGCTGTGGATGAACAGTTCCCGGTCAGGGTTGGATGAACAGGACCCCGTGGTAGTAGGCCGTTGCCGCTGGATGAACAGGACCCTGAGGAGGCCGTCGCACCCCATCCGGTTGGGGGTGGATGAACAAGACCCCGTGGAGGCTCTATGAACAGTAGCCAGTGGAGGCTGGAGGACAATGGTGGATGAACAGTATCCCGTGGAGGCTGGAGCGAGAGACAGTTGACGGTGGATGAATGGTAGCCCGTGGAGTCCCATTTTGCGGTACGCCACACCCTTCCTGATGAACAGGACCCCATTTCGATGGTAGACGCTCCAACAGAAGTCCGTTTCCTCCGTTTTGTGGTACGCCAGACCCCTCCCGATGAACAGGATCCCGTTTCGATCGTAGGCGGTCGAACGGAAGGCCGTTTCCTCCATTCTGCGGTATGCCAGGCCTCGTTTCGGCTGTTCCATCCAAGACGGTTGGCTCCCGATGAACATGACGCATATCATTGCCACCCGATGAACACGACGAAGTTTCTCCGTTCTGACCCAGTCGGTTGGCTGCCGATGAACAGGACGTCGTTGTTGCCATCCGCTGCCTCTCTATGTACACGAACCCTGTGTTGGGGAACGTTGCATGGGAAACAAAAAATTTCCTACGCTCACCAAGATCCAATCTAGGAGATGACCATCTACAAGAGGAGAGATTGGATCTACATACCCTTGTAGATCGCTAAGTGGAAGCGTTAAGAAAGGCGGTTGATGTAGTCGAACGTCTTCGCGATCCATTCACGATCCGTCCCGCGAACTCTGATCCAAGTGCCGAACGGACGGCACCTCCGCGTTCAACACACGTACGGCTTGATGACGCCCTCACCTCCTCGATCCAGCGAGCGATGGTGAGGTAGTAGCTTGAGTCCTCCGGCAGCACGATGGTGTGGTGGCAGTGGTGGTGGCGGAATCTCAGTAGAGCTTCGCTAAGCGCTACGGAGAGGAAGAGGGATGCGAGGGAGAGGAGAGGCAGCGCCGTGGCGTAGAGATGTGTACCAGGGGTGCGGCTCCCTCTCTCTACCTCTCTATATATAGGGGAAGGGAGGAGGGGGTGGCGCCCCTAGGGTTTCCCCTAGGGGGGCGGCGGCCAGGGCAGATGGGATCTCCCCTAGGGTGACTTGCCCCCCAAGCCGGGAGGTGGGAAACCCTAGGGGGACGCCCCCAACCCTCCTGGTTACGTGAGATGGGGTGAAGGGGGCGCTCATACAATCAGTGGGCTGGTTTGCCCCCTCCCCTTGGCCCATGGGGCCCCCCAACACTTGTCGGGGCCCCCCAAAACTCCTTTCGGTGACACTGGTCATCACCCGGTACCCCCGGAACAATTCCGGACTCCAATACCCTTCGTCCAATATATAAATCTTCACCTCCGAACCATTCCGGAGTTCCTCGTCATGTCCGGGATCTCATCCGGGACTTCGAACAACCTTCGATAACCACCATAATGACTCAACTATACTTATATCGTCACCAAATGTTAAGTCTGTAGAACCTGCGGGTACGAGAACTATGCAGACATGACCAAGACACCTCTATGGTCAATAACCAATAGCGGGACCTGGATGCCCATATTGGTTCCTACATATTCTACGAAGATCTTATCGGTCGAACCTTGATGTCAAGGATTCAGCTAATCCCGTATGAAGTTCTCTTTGTCTATCGGTATGTTACTTGCTCGAGATTCGATCGTTGGCATCTCTATACCTAGTTCAATCTCGTTACCGGCAAGTCTCTTTACTCGTTCTGTAATACAAGATCCTGTGACTAACTCATTGGTCACATTGCTTGCAAGCTTATTGTGATGTTGTATTACCGAGTGGGCCCTGAGATACCTCTCTGTCATACAAAGTGACAAATCCCAGTCTTGATACATGCCAACACAACAGACACCCTCGGAGATACCTGTAGAGCACCTTTATAGTCACTCAGTTACGTTGCGACGTTTGGTACACACAAAGCACTCCTCCGGTGTCAGTGATTTGCATGATCTCATGGTCATAGGAACATATACTTGACATGCAGAAAAATGATAGCAATAAACTTGATACGATCATATGCTACGTTCATAGTTTGGGTCTTGTCCATCACATCATTCTCCTAATGATGTGATCCCGTTATCAAATGACAACTTATCTCCATGGCTAGGAAACCATAGCCATCTTTGATCAACGAGCTAGTCCGGTAGAGGCTTACTAGGGACATGTTGTTGTCTATGTATCCACACATGTATCTAAGTTTCCGATCAATACAATTCTAGCATGGATAATAAACGATTATCATGAACAAGGAAATATGATAATAACCAATTTATTATTGCCTCTAGGGCATATTTCCAACAGTCTCCCACTTGCACTAGAGTCAATAATCTAGTTCACATCGCCATGTGATTAACACTCATAGTTCACATCGCCATGTGACTAACACCCAAAGAGTTTACTAGAGTCTATAATCTAGTTCACATCACCATGTGATTAACACTCAATGAGTTCTGGGGTTTGATCATGTTATGCTTGTGAGAGAGGTTTTAGTCAATGGGTCTGCAACATTCAGATCCGTATGTACTTCGCAAATCTCTATGTCATATTGTAGATGCTACTACCACGCTCCACTTGGAGCTATTCCAAATGGTTGTTCCACTATACGTATCTGTTTTGCTACTCAGAGTCATCCGGATAGGTGTTAAAGCTTGCATCGACGTAACCCTTTACGCCGAACTCTTTATCACCTCCATAACCGAGAAACATTTCCTTATTCCTCAAAAGACAATTTTGACTGCTGTCCAGTGATCCACTCCTGGGTCACTTTTGTACCCCCTTGTCAGACACGTGGCAAGGCACGCCGTAGGTGTGGTACACAGCATGGCATACCGTATAGAGCCTATGGCTAAGGCATAGGGGACGACCTTCGTCCTTTCTCTTCTTCTGCCGTGGTCGAGCTTTGAGTCTCACTCAACTTCACACCTTACCACTCAGGCAAGAACTCCTTCTTTGACTAATCCGTTTTGAATCCTTCAAAATCATGTCAAGGTATGTGCTCTGTGAAAGTATTATCAGGCGTCTTAATCTATTTCTATAGATCTTGATGCCCAATATGTAAGAAGTTTTACCCAGGTCTTCCTTTGAAAAACACCTTTCAAACAACCCTTTATGCTTTCCAAAAATTCTACATCATTTTCGATCAACAATATGTCATCCACATATACTTATCAGAAATGTTGTAGTGCTCCCACTCACTTTCTTGTAAATACAAGTTTCTTGTAAACTTTGTATAAACCCACAAGCTTCGATCACCTCATCAAAGCGTATATTCCAACTCCGAGATGCTTGCTCCAGTCCATAGAAGGATCGCTGGAGCTTGCATACCTTTTAGCATCCTTAGGATCGACAAAACCTTCTGGTTGTATCACATACAACCTTTCCTCACGGAAACCGTTAAGGAAACTCTGTTTTGACATCCATCTGCCAGATTTCGTAAATGAAAATGCAGCAACTGCTAACATAATTCCAACAGACTTTAGCATCGCTATGAGTGAGAAAGTCTCATCATAGTCAACTCCTTGAACTTGTCAGAAACTTCTTTGAGACAAGTCTAGCTTCATAAATGGTGACATTACCATCAACGTCTGTCTTCTTCTTAAAGATCCATTTATTCTCAATGGCTTGCCGATCATCGGGCAAGTCTACCAAAGTCCATACTTTGTTCTCATACATGGATCCTATCTCGGATTTCATGGCTCCTAGCCATTTGGTTGAATCCGGGCCCACCATCGCTTCTCCATAGGTCGTAGGTTCATCGTTGTCCAACAACATGACCTCTAAGACAGGGTTGCCGTACCACTCAGGAGATGTACGTACCCTTGTCGACCTACGAGGTTCGATAGTAACTTGATCTGAAACTTCATGATCACTATCATTAGTTTCCTCTTCAACTGACGTAGGTGTCACAGAAACATCTTTCTGCGTTGCACTACTCACTAGTTGAAGCAGATGTTCAACAACCTCATCAAGTTCTATCTTGCTCCCACTCAATTCTTTCGAGAGAAACCCTTTCTCGAGAAAGGACCCGTTCTTAGCGACAAACACTTTGCCCTTGGATCTGAGATAGAAGGTATACCCAACCGTCTCTTTTGGGTATCCTACGAAGACGCATTTGTCCGCTTTGGGTTCGAGCTTTTTCGGCTGAAGCCTTTTGATATAAGCATCGCAGCCCCTAACCTTAAGAAATGACAACTTAGGTTTCTTGCCAAACCACAGTTCATACGGTGTCATCTCCACGGACTTTGATGGTGCCCTATTTAATGTGAATGTAGTTGTCTCTAATGCAAAACCCCAAAATGATAGTGGCAGATCGGCAAGAGACATCATAGAATGCACCATATCAAATAAGGTACGATTACGACGTTCGGACACACCATTACGCTGTGGTGTTCCAGGTGGCGTCAACTGTGAAACAATTCCACATTTTCTTGAGTGATTGCCAAACTCATAACTCAGATATTCTCCCTTCAATCAGATCGCAGGAATTTGATCTTCTTGTTACGATGATTCTCAACTTCACTCTGAAATTGTTTGAACTTTTCAAACATTTCAGACTTATGCTTCATCAAGTAAATATACCCATATCTACTCAAATCATCGGTGAAGGTGAGAAAGTAACGATATCCACTGCACGCGTCAACACTCATCGGGCCACACACATCAGCATGTATGATTTCCAACAAGTCACTTGCCCGTTCCATTGTACCGAAAACGGGGTCTTAGTCATCTTGCCCATGAGGCATGGTTCGCATGTGTCAAGTGATTCAAAATCAAGTGACTCCAAAAGTCCATCAGCATGGAGTTTCTTCATGTGCTTTACACCAATATGACCTAAGAGGCAGTGCCACAAGAAAGTGGTACTATCATTATCAACTCTACATCTTTTGGCATCAATGTTATGAACATGTGTATCACTACGATCGAGATTCAATAAACCATTCACATTGGGTGCATGACCATAGAAGGTATTATTCATGTAAACAGAATAACCATTATTCTCTGACTTAAATGAATAACCGTATTGCAATAAACACGATCAAATCATGTTCATGCTCAATGCAGACACCAAATAACATTTATCTAGGTTCAACACTAATCCCGAAGGTAGAGGGAGCGTGCGATGGTGATCACATCAACCTTGGAAACACTTCCAACACACATCGTCACCTCGCCCTTAGCTAGTCTCTGTTTATTCCGTAGCTTTTGTTTCGAGTTACCAATATTAGCAACTGAACCGGTATCTAATACCCAGGTGCTACTAGGAGTACTAGTAAGGTACACATCAATAACACGTATATCAAATATACTTTTGTTGAAGTTGCCAGCCTTCTTATCTACCAAGTATTTGGGGTAGTTCTGCTACCAGTGACCATTCCCCTTAAAATAGAAGCACTTAGTCTCGGGTTTGGGTTCAACCTTGGGTTTCTTCACTGGAGCGGCAACTGGCTTGCCATTCATGAAGTTTTCTCTTCTTGCCCTTGTCCTTCTTGAAACTAGTGGTCTTGTTAACCATCAACACTTGATGCTCCTTCTTGATTTCTACCTCCACGGCCTACCGCGAACAGCTCCGGGATCATCTCCATCCCTTGCATGTTATAGTTCATCACGAAGTTCTAGTAGCTTGGTGATAGTGTCTAGAGAACTCTGTCAATCCTATCTTATCTGGAATATTAACTCCCACTTGATTCAAGCGATTGTAGCACCCAGACATTCTGAGCACATGCTCACTGGCTGAGCTATTCTCCTCCATCTTGTAGGCAAAGAACTTGTCAGAGGTCTCATACCTCTCAACACGGACATGAACCTGAAATACCAATTTCAGCTCTTGGAACATCTCATATGTTCCATGGAGTTCAAAAACGTCTTTGGAGCCCCGATTCTAAGTCGTAAAGCATGGTGCACTAAACTATCAAGTAGCCATCAGAACGTGTCTGCCAGATGTTCACAACATCCACAGATGACGCTAGAGGGGTTGGCACACCGAGCGGTGCATCTAGGACATAAGCCTTCTGTGCAGCAGTGAGGACAATCCTCAGACTACGGACCTAGTCCGCATCATTGCTCACAATATCTTTCAACTTAGTCTTTCTCTAGGAACATATTAAAACAGGGAGCTATGGCGCGAGCTATTGATCTAGGATCTACAAAATAATTTGCAAAGATAATTTAGACTATGTTCATGATAAAGAGTTCAATTAATCATATTACCTAAGAACTCCCACTCAAATTGACATCCCTCCGGTCATCCGAGTGTAACATGATCCAAATTCACCAACCCAAGTCCGATCATCACGTGAGATGAGGTGGTTTCAATGGTGAACATCTCCATGTTGATCATATCTACTATATGACTCACGTTCGACCTTTCGGTCTCTTGTGTTCCGAGGCCATGTCTGTACATGCTAGGCTCGTCAAGTTTAACCCAAGTGTTCCCCATGTGCAAAACTAGCTTGCACCCATTGTATGTGAACGTAGAGTCTATCACACCCGATCATCACGTGGTGCTTCGAAACGACGAACTTTCGCAACGGTGCACACTTGGGGAGAACACAATTTTATCTTGAAATTTTAGTGAGGGATCACCTTATAATGCTACCGTCGTCCTAAGCAAAATAAGATGCATAAAAGGATTAACATCACATGCAAATCATAAGTGACATGATATGGCCATCAACTCGTGCTTTTGATCTCCATCTCCAAAGCACCGGCATGATCTCCATCGTCACCGGCATGACACCATGATCTCTATCATCGTGTCGCCATCGGGGTTGTCACGCCAACCATGCTTCTACTACTATTGCTACCGCTTAGTGATAAAGTAAAGCAGTACATAGCGCTTCATGATTGACACGCAGGTCATACAATAATTAAAGACAACCCTATGGCTCCTGCCAGTTGCCGTATGCATCGACATGCAAGTCGATATAAACTATTACAAACATGATCATCTCATACATCAAATATATTTCATCATGTCATTGGCCATATTATATCACAAACAAGTTAGACGTCCTCTAATTGTTGTTGCATGTTTTACGTGGATGCTATGGGTATCTAGCAAGAACGATTCTTACCTACGCAAAGCCACAACGGTGATATGCAAGTTGCTATTTAACCTTCTACAAGGGCCGCGTTTGTCGAATTCGATTCAACTAAGGTGGGAGAGACAGTCACCCGCCAGCCATCTTTATGCAACAAAGTCACATGTCAGTCGATGGAACTGGTCTCATGTACGTGGACATGTAAGGTTGGTCTGGGCCGCTTCATCCCACAATACCGCCGAATCAAGAAAAGACCAAGGAAGGAAGCAATCTGAATATCAACGCCCACAAACTCCTTTGTGTTCTACTTGTGATGTCATCTATGCATAGACCTAGCTCTGATACCACTGTTGGGGAACGTTGCATGGGAAACAAAATAATTTCTACGCTCATCAAGATCCAATCTAGGAGATGGCCATCTACAAGAGGAGAGATTGGATCTACATACCCTTGTAGATCGCTAAGCGGAAGCGTTAATAAACGCGGTTGATGTAGTCGAACGTCTTCGCGATCCAATCACGATCTGTCCCGCAAACTCCGATCCAAGTGCCGAACGGACGGCACCTCCGCGTTCAACACACGTATGGCTTGATGACGCCTTCACCTCCTTGATCCAGCGAGTGATGGTGAAGTAGTAGCTCGAGTCCTCCGGCAGCACGACTGCGTGGTGGCGGTGGTGGTGGCGGAATCTCAGCAGAGCTTCGCTAAGCGCTACGGAGAGGAAGAGGGATGTGAGGGAGAGGAGAGGCAGCGCCGTGGCGTAGAGATGTGTTCCAGGGGTGCGGCTGCCCTCTCTCTACCTCTCTATATATAGGGGATGGGAGGAGGGGGTGGCGCCCCTAGGGTTTCCCCTAGGAGGGGCGGCGGCCAGGGCAGATGGGATCTCCCCTAGGGTGACTTGCCCCCCAAGCCGGGAGGTGGAAAACCCTAGGGGGCGCCCCCAACCCTTCTTGTTACGTGAGATGGGGTGAAGGGGGTGCTCAGCCCCTTAGTGGGCTGGTTTGCCCCCTCCCCTTGGCCCATGGGGACCCCCAACACTTGCCGGGGCCCCCCGAAACTCCTTTCGGTGACACTGGTCATCACCCGGTACCCTCGGAACAATTTCGGACTCCAATACCCTTCGTCCAATATATCAATCTTCACCTCCGGACCATTCCGGAGTTCCTCCTCATGTCTGGGATCTCATCCGGGACTCCAAACAACCTTCGGTAACCACCATAATGACTCAACTATACTTATATCATCACCAAACGTTAAGTGTGTAGACCCTACGGGTTCGAGAACTATGCAGACATGACCGAGACACCTCTACGGTCAATAACCAATAGCGGGACCTGGATGCCCATATTGGTTCCTACATATTCTACGAAGATCTTATCGGTTGAACCTCGATGTCAAGGATTCAGCTAATCCCGTATGCAGTTCCCTTTGTCTATCGGTATGTTACTTGCCCGAGATTCGATCATCGGTATCTCTATACCTAGTTCAATCTCATTACCGGCAAGTCTCTTTACTCGTTCCATAATACAAGATCCCGTGACTAACTCATTGGTCACATTGCTTGCAAGCTTATTGTGATGGTGTATTACCGAGTGGGCCCTGAGATACCTCTCCGTCATACAAAGTGACAAATCCCAGTCTTGATCCATGCCAACTCAACAGACACCCTTGGAGATACCTGTAGAGCACCTTTATAGTCACCCAGTTATGTTGCGATGTTTGGTACACACAAAGCACTCCTCCGGTGTAAGTGAGTTGCATGATCTCATGGTCATAGGAACATATACTTGACATGCAGAAAAACGATAGCAATAAACTTGATACGATCATATGCTACATTCATAGTTTGGGTCTTGTCCATCACATCATTTTCCTAATGATGTGATCCCGTTATCAAATGACAACTCATGTCCATGGCTAGGAAACCATAGCCATCTTTGATCAACGAGCTAGTTCGGTAGAGGCTTACTAGGGACATGTTGTTGTCTATGTATCCACACATGTATCTGAGTTTCCGATTAATACAATTCTATCATGGATAATAAACGATTATCATGAACAAGGAAATATGATAAAAACCAATTTATTATTGCCTCTAGGGCATATTTCCAACACCCTGGCCGTACGTATGCGTGAGTAGGCATTCAAGACCCCACCCGTATGTATGTACGTGGCCGTATTTTTTGGCATCTGGCTGTACGTATGTGTACACAGTTTAGACTGGACTGCCTGAACTGCTACGTCGGGGGCTCTACTACCACACGTGCCGCTACTTGCTCGGCCACGAGTCATCGTTGCAGAGATACCGATCAGCCAGTATGTACGTATACATTGGCGACCATCCATACAACGCTACGTACGATTCGACCGGGTGGGTCCCAGCTGTCAGGGAGGATAAGGAGGCACTTCTTTGCGTGCAAAGATATAGCTGGTGGGTCCCATCTATCAGCGGGAGGAATCATTTTTTGTGCATAATATGGAGGCACTTAATTGCGTCCGAAGATGTAGCTGGTGGGTCCAGCTCTCAGCGACACCGCGTACAGTCGTCTTCCGATGGCTGTCTTTAGTTGACCACGTTGAACACGCCGCGCCGAGATTACCAAGGCAGTGGACGATGACGAGGCCTAGGAAGGGAACAACGCGGAGCCGGGGAAGACGCGGCAATGGATGCCCACGCGGAGGGGAGCACGAGGGTTGACTGGTTCGGCTGTGGTGTGAGGCTGCCGTTGTGACGCCCCCGGCTCAATCGTGCACTAATCATACACGCAAATGCACACAATCAAGCCTAAGGACTCACGAGAAGATATCACAACACAACTCTAAAACATAAATAAAGTCATACAAGCTTTATATTACAAGCCAGGGCCTCGAGGGCCCGAATACATAGCTCGATGGCATACAAGCGTCAGCGGAAGCATCAGATATCTGAGTACAGATATTAAAAGAGAAACAAAAAGGCCTTTACAAAGGCGGGGCAAAATAAAACACTACGATCGAAAGGCATGGGCCTCCTGCCTGGGACCCTCCGAACCTTCTCCTGGTCGTCGGCAAGCTCGTAGTAGTAACCATCCTCGGGGTGGTAGTAGCGATCGTCGGCGGGAGCAGCTGTCTCAGGGGGTCCGTCATCTGGTTGCATCAAAAGGAATATGGGGAAAAAGAAAGCAAAGCAACCGTGAGTACTCAGAAGTACTCAGCAAGCAAGGATCTACACTACATATGCAACATTATCAAGGGAAGGCTGTATATGTGGACTGGGCTGCAGAAATGCCAGAATAGAGAGAAGGCCTAGTCCTATCGAAGACTAGCATCTTCAGAGGTCTTACAGCATTAGAAGAGTGTAGATTAGTACCGTATAAAGTAGTAGTATCGATAAGTCTCAACCTCACCCAGAGATCCTTTCTCGACTCCCTGCGAGAAAGCAATCCCAGAGCCATATATCCAGTTATCATCTCACGGTCAAGTTATGTCGATCGGGATACAACTCCGAGTGTCCTTTACCGTAGGACCGGCTATCGATAGATGTGTTCTTCCCTGCAGGGGTGCACCAACTTACCCAACACGCTCGATTAAATCCGGCCGGACACACTTTCCTGGGTCATGCCCGGCCTCGGCCAAACGATACACCGCAGCCCTACCTACAGCTCAGCAGAGAGGTCCCCACCGGTCTACAACCTAAGCGCTCAGGGGTCTTGGGCCATCGCCCTGTGCACTCCGGGTCGTTGTGTGCAGGGTGGATACCAGCACCGCCTCGGATGGTCGGTACGATCCGACCGTGCCACAATACTGAGCTGGACATCTGACAGAACTTTCGGCTGATGCCACGATGCAGAACGCCCATACTATGCCCACGTGATGGTTAGTGCTATCAGGCCAGAGGCCTGCTCGGATCAAATATCCAAATCGTTAGTGGACTAGGGCTTGCAGTAACGAGCAGAGACTCGCGAAAGATGTGACCCCATCGCCCCGTCTCGAGGACTTGCTGCAAGGGCTAAGAATGCCCGGCCGCGCCTCGTATACATCACTCGGGCACCATACAGGCAACCCGTCTTCACATCACATGCGGGTACCCCTCAGGGTCGACCCGCCTTTCCAAGTAACAATAGTACAGTCCAAGTATCCGTGTGTCCATAACATCAGGGGAATCCGAGGTATCACCCTCGTTGGATTCCTACTCGATGTATCCGTCAAGGTGAACTCGGAGGAATCACCCTCAATGGGTTCACACTTGAGGTGTTGTACGACGGCGTCGTTATCGGAAGTGGTGAAGGAGGAATCACCCTCGATGACCACGGCCGAATAGCTACTCTACAGAGTTAACATCAGAAGTGCTACACGAGGTATCACCCTCGGCACTCGATAGTAACGCTGCAGTGTCGTTACAACTAAGGGGGGTGATGTGCGGTGCCGGGGCCTTGTCGTCAACCCCGAAGATCGGGTCTTCTGATAATCCAGTGGGGCAGTCGGGACAAGTGGGGTCACTGATAGGTCTCTACCCAGCCTATACTAAGCAGTTTAGGATATGCAGGTAATTATCAACAGCAGGTTACAATAAACTGGCCATGCATCAGAATAGGTAAAGCAGTAGTAGCAGCAATTATAATGCAAGCATGAGAAATTAGAATGGGCGATATCGGGATGATCAAAGGGGGGGGCTTGCCTGGTTGCTCGGCGGCAAGAGCAAGGTCGTCAATGGTGGCGTCGGGCTCCTGAGCTGCGTCGGTTCCGGGTACTGCGTCGGGGTCTAACGAGACAGAAGAGGGGGAGAAAATAGTAAATATAAAGCAAACAAGAGCATGACATGACAATACGCAGTGCCGGGTGTGCCCTAACGTATGGTTGCACGACAACGAGGAAGGGGGAATCCATCCGGGAATGTTTTCCCGGTTCCGGACATTTGTCAGACAGATGACCGAAGGGGAACGGTTCCATGTTTAGATAATTAGGGACGTGTGACGGACGAACGGACCACGTATTCGGATTCGTCTCGAAATTCTGAGCAATTTTCATGTACAAAGTTTTTCGATCTGAGCTACGGATAATTTTATATGATTTTTCAAAGTTTAAACAATATTCTGAAATTACAGATTTATTATCAATTCGAATTATCCAAAACAGTAGCAGGGTGACATCATCATGACGTCACTGTGACGTCAGGACCAGTGGATCCCACCTGTCAGTGTCACGTCAGGCTAATTAGGGCTTAATTATACTAATTATAGATTAATTAGGTTAACTAGATAATTAGGGTAATAAAACAGAGTTAATTAAGTTAATTAATTATTTAGTTACTTAATTAATCAATCAATTAATATTTACTTATTTATTTTTATTAACTATTTCTAATACATTTTTCTTTTTCTTTTATTTAAAACGTTTCAGGGGGCTGGGCCCCACATGTCATAGGGCCAGGGGGTTTGGGCCCACGCTCAGTGGCCCAGGGGCGTTCGCGGGCGTGGGCGACGGGTGCGGGCGCCGCGTCGCCCGACGCTGGGAACGGCGAGGCCACGGCGCCGGCCAGGTGGGCGTAGGCAGTGGTGGCGCGGCAACGGGCGAGGCACGAGCGGCGAGGCACGAGCGGGGAAGGGCACGGGCGGCGGCCGTGCGCGGGCGCGAGCCGCGGAGCCAGGGCACGCGCCGGGCGCGGCCGGTGCGGCGACGCACGCGAGCAGCGGCGGTGACCAGAGGGCGACGGGCGGTGAGCAGACGACGGGGAAGGCTCACATGGGGGGCCGAGTCGGGGAGGGCAGCGTGCTCAGGGTGGAAGGCGAGGTGAGGGGACGAAGGAGCTCGGC
Source organism: Thinopyrum elongatum (assembly GCA_011799875.1). NCBI lineage: Eukaryota > Viridiplantae > Streptophyta > Magnoliopsida > Poales > Poaceae > Thinopyrum > Thinopyrum elongatum. Next base: position 228,767,116 of record CM022297.1, read on the forward strand.
GACGACGTAGTTAATGCACCGCGCCTAAAAGTTTTGGGATTATTTGGTTTTCATAACGTGACTAATGCACCAGTACGGAGAGAGTACAATCGTAGTCTGATTGATGAGATTTCAGATTTGAGCCATCTACCGCAAGGAAGAGTGTATAATATTATCGGGAACTACATTCAAAACCGAATAAAACAATACTCCATGTATTTATTTACAGAGGGAGTAGTATATTTTTTGTGACATGCATTACTAGATATTGCTAGTAAAATACTAAATCCAGATAGAGGTGGTAGTACTACTAAATCCAGACGGTGGTGCTAGTACTAGTAGTACTGTACTATCCGTTGGTCAAATTATTATGTGCTGCTCCTCACAGTGAAGTGACAAGACCCTGCGCCGGAGATGACACCTGAGTGTAGGCGCCGTGTTCGGCATACCAAAGTCAGCCTCACCGTGTGCAGTCACTATCATCATGGCTGTAGAGCTAGCTTGCTTACAACTAGCCATGTTCGACATAATTTACCGTGCGTTGCCACGAGTAATAATAAATATTGTACTCGATTAATGGGTATATCGTTGCCGCACCTATGCACGCAAATATTTATCGTAACATAGTACCTCGTGCTGGATAGTCGTAATATTACAAGTTTCAAACCGATATTACAAATGCTAGGAGTAATGCTGCACCTACAAAGAGGGAATTATTAGGAAGCTTACGTAAGAACTTTCGTTACTTTAGGTGGATGCAGCATTATCGTACAAACTAAAATCCACCGCCCTGACAAGTCACTAATGGGCAAATAAATTTTTAAGTCTCTTGCAACTTGATGTTTCAAAAATAAATTTAGCTTCTGCGGAGCCTTTGTCATTTAGCCTTAGACGCTTGCGGTGATCAGCACGCCGTTCATTGCTGCGCCAGAGAACGCCAAACCTCATTACCTTGAGCACACTTGCCTCCAGCACAAAGAACCTGGCCAATTTAATCTCAGATGTTCTGCCTCGGTAGTTGATCAAATCAATTTCTGTAAGATGGAGATCAAGGCATTCGATGAGATTGTTATAGTGCATCACATTTTTCACTTTCGGGTCTTTTTTATCTGCAAAAGAAGAGAACATATTAGAGCAGCTGGCTGTATAAGATTGTCGTGTCATCAAGAGGTACCAATATCATTTGCTCATACGATAGGGTTGGGTCTAAGGCTAGTGATATCTTTTCACTCTCTCTCTCTCTTTCTCTTTCCTCTCATTTACCTAGGAGCACGTGAAGAGCTTGGGCATTTGTTGCCTTCCACTATGTGGCCGATACCATATTTCTCAAAAGTATGCCACATAATATGCATCAATTTCAAATCAAAAGATTTTGGCACCACTCTAGCAATGTGAGAGAGTTGGCACCGCTGTGCACACAGACGCACATGTATAAACAAATCAATCAAACCAACTACACCAGCCTCTCCCTCTCCCAAACAAGTGTTTTTTTATTGCCTCAATCCTCTCCCTCTCCCACACAAGTGTTTTTTCATTGCGTGAGTTAATTTGGCACCGGAGCAAAGTAGGTGATCCAGATTGAGGCACCAGGTGAGCAATGGAGGGCATCGATGCCAAATGCATCAAAAGTGAATTTGGCACGTGTTTTGGCCTACATAGTGGAGGGCCGTTATAGCCCGCTTTTGTACTACCTCGTATTTAGTGTAAAATTTTGGCCATCGATTTACCCAAGAAAATGCCAATGCATGTCACCAAAAATTATACCATTTTGAAATTATGTTCAAATACGAATCCAACGATATAATTTTAGTGACATGCATTAACATTTTGTCAGTTAAATCTATGGTCAAATTTTGATACTACAAAATACGAAGAGTAAACCAGGACGGAGGTAGTACTTACTCTTAGGCTAACCATAGAGTTACTAGTCTAACTTACTTGCCACTATGACTAGCCTAGGCTACTAGTATAAAAAAATGCAGGTGATCACGTGAGAAAAAAATACTAAAAACATTTCTTTCGGTGCAGTGCGTAGATGTAGTTTTGAACACTACACTTATCATCATAATTTGAGAAAATTACGAAAAAATTGAGCTACATTGTGATTACCGTTTACTAATAGGAAAGAAGTTTCACCTCGATGAGTAGCTTCTCTATGCACGGAAAGCATCTAAGGAATCCAACAACTTGATCCAGATTGGGGCCGATAGATTTTATTGCCAAGATCTTCACTGTACGCACAGACTGGGTCAATCTTGTGGGAATCATTTTCTGGATGACAGTCGCAAATACATTAAGAAGAAATTTAAAAATGTGAATTTCAAGAAGACGGAGAAGAAGATGAGTGTTGTACCTGAACGATTATGGATCCAATAAAGAGTTCGGAGAATTTGGTAGACGAGTACAACAACGCTGTGAATTTCGGCGCATTAATGACCCTGATTTTTGTTGGACCTTCTAGATCAGATACAAGCAATCTCTCAAGGAAAGGTGCATTCTCAATGACCATCACATGGAATAGCTCAAGTGATCTCTTCCCAATTGATGTCTTGTTGAGGGGCCAGCAAGACACATAAATCCATCGGAGATTCGTCGAGGCGATGTGGAAACTAATGAACCCATGGATCTGCCGAAGACGAAGGTACTTGAGCGCAGTACAGCCATGGAGCAGGTGCTCCATAGCCTTCTGCGAGATGCCAATGGCGAAGAGGTCGAGCTGCTTGAGTTGAGGGAGAAGAAGGGCGGACGCGGCATTAATCTGGGGAAAATAGCAGGAGCTGAAGCTGGTGCAGCGCAGCATTGGCGTGAGGCAGAGCGCGGATGGCGGCAGACAGCGACATCGTCCAACTTCAAAGCTCAGCTCCTCGAGCTGATCTAAGGTGGGGGATAAGAACCACTCATCAAACTTGGCTTGGACCTTGCACTTGGTACTGAACATGCAGATGTCAAGGCGTCTGGCTGGCCCAGCGTGCGATGCAAGGATCTTGGAGACTGCGGCCATGCATTTGCAATCCCCATCGCAGAGCCAGCTGTCGACGGTGAGGTTGAGGGGGACGCGGCACCAGAGGGGGCGCCACCGCTGGGAGAGCAGGGTGGTCCGCACAGCAGATTTGGTGGGGAGGAGGGCGATGATGATGAGCAGCATGTTGTCGGGGAGGCTGCTGATGAAGTCCAGGCTCGCCGGATGCGGTTTTGGCTCGAGATGCCTCCGCTTGTTGGCTGCCTCGCCATCCATCTCAGCAGGCGGCGATGTCGGCATACATGTGTGCTGGTGTGTATTGTGTGCTGGGTCTACGCGAGTGCGTCCTTGTTTGCATGCCGCCGCATAATGGTGTGGTGTGCGCAAGTGCGTCCTTCACGTAGAAGAAGTGTGCCCTCAATTTACTAGTGTGCGGGGTGCTACTGTGAGTGGTTTCAACTTTGTTTACTTCACCGCATGTCAGATGGGCCTCTAGTTTATTTATTTTCACCCACTGCCACATGGGCTAGCACACCAAGATAGAGAACATGAGCTGACAAGGCAGCATGTGGACTGGTTGACCGGTCAACTAATCAATATACGGAGCTATACGCTGACACAGTGAGCGTATAATCCCTCGGTAAAGAGATATCGAGTGAGAGTACAGAGAGCCATGCGAAAGAAAAAAAGTGAGATAGTATAGAGAGAGAAAGAGCTACTCCCTCCGTTTGATTAGGTAGTGCCTATAATTTTTTTAAGTCAAACTTTTGAAACTTTGACCAAGTTTATAAATAAATTACTTATATCTACAATACAAAAGATAAATGATAATATGAACTAAGTACATGTTGTGATGAATCTATTGATCGTTCCATATGTAAATGTTTTTCTCCACATATACCTGGCCAAACTTTTCTGAGGTTTGACTTTTCAAAACATCCATACATGAGAGAGTACCTAACTAGAGAGAGAGAGATTGAAAGAGTGAGTGAAAAAAGTGTGTGTGCGTCTGTGAAAGAGACCTGGACAACACACAATAAAGTAGAGAAAAAGTGTGTGTGTGTGTGTGTCTTATGCAAACATATCACACATGCATCTTCGACAGCAGAAGCGAGGTGAGGAGATAGTTTGTGGTTTTTTGCAACCGAGAGAGAAAGACCCCTAGCACGTGGCCAAGGGAGGCCTGGCAAACAAGGGAGAGAGGTCGAGAGAGACGTATGGAGAAAATGCAGGCATGGGGAGGAGGGAGAGTGTGTGTTTGTGATAGAGAGATCCCCTGAAGATCATGTTGGGACTACATGGGTGGGAGATCGACTGACAAGGTGTGTGCACGATAGAAGATACCCCGAGAGATATCGAGATATACGTAGGAATGGAAGGAGGCAATACGTGTGTTCCTGATGGATAGTGAGAGATAGTCATACTTAGGGGGGAGTGTGTGTGCCTACGATGGAGTGAGAGATTATGGTACTTAGGGGGGTGCGTGTCACATAGAGAGAGAACAAGGGCGGAGATTATTAGATGGGTCTATGTAGTGCGAGCGAGATATGTGTATGTGTGAACTAGGGAGATATAAAGTTTGAGAGAGATAGAGGAGCCCCGATACGGCTGAGTGGTGCGTCAGATAGCTGAGAAGGAAAGAGATACTCCATCGACCCGTTCGATAGTGCAGTGCATATAAATTTTCTAGAAGTCAAACTTTGGAAACTTTGACCAGGTTTACACAAAATATTATGTATATCTACAATACCAAAGATACATCATATGAAACTACATCTTGTGATGAATCTAATGATATATGTTTGCCATTCTAGATGTAAATGTTTTTCTCCACGTACCTGGTCAAACTTTGTGAAGTTTGACTTTTCAATAAATATATATGCTATGGACCGAAGAGAGTACCTAAGTCGAGAGAGATCAAGCGCGTGTGAAGGAGAAAGAGTGAGTGTGCAAAAAGAGTGTGTGTGTGAAAGAGAAAGGGACAACAAACGATAAAATAGAGAGAGAGTGTGTGTGTGTGTGTCTTATGCAAACATATCATGCATGCATCTCCGAGATAGAAAAGCGAGGTGAGGAGATACACGGAGATAGCTAGTGCGTGGTTGTTTGCAACAGAGAGAGACCCCCCTATAGCACCTATCCAATAGAGGTCTGACCAACAAGGGAAAGAGGTCGGGAGGGACGTATGGAGAAGATGGACGCATGGGGAGGGAGAGAGGGTGTGTTTGTGATAGAGAGATCCCTCGAGATCGTGAGGGGACTATATGGGTGGGAGATCAAGGGATGAGGTGTGTGTGCGATAGATAGATGCCTCGAGAGAAATCGAGATAGACCAAGTGAGGTAAAGAGGCAATGCGTATGTTTGTGATGGAGATTGAGAAATAGTCATATACATAGGGGGGACTGCGTGTGCCTACAATGGAGTGAGACATAGTCATACTTTGCTAGGCCTGAGATTGTGTGTGTGCGTGTCGGATGGAGAGAGAATGTGGGAGAGAGAGATTTTTAGATGGGTCTATCTAGTACGAGTGAGATATGCATGTGTATGTGTGACCTAGGGAGATGGAGAGAGAGAGAGAGAGAGAGAGAGGGAAGAGCCCCGAGAGGGTGGAGTGGTGCGTGAGAGAGTTACAGACAACGAGCTAGGGAATTTGTGTGCGTATGGTGAGTGCACCCTAGACATTTAGCTTGGACTAGAGAATCATACATTGTGTGCCAGAGAGACCTATACATGGAGTGTGCATGCGAACTAGAAAGACCGACAGAGAGAAAGAGAGAGATACAGATATATATATATATATATATATATATATATAGAGAGAGAGAGAGAGAGGGAGAGAGGGATCGACAAGGTTTGTGTTTGTATGCGTGTGATAGAAACGAAGATTGTCGGCTAGAGAGAGAACAAGAGTCCGGGAGAGGGGGAGGTCGCGTTTATGCATCGAAGACTGATATAAACCATGTTTCGATATAAATTTGCATTCAAATATTCGAATTGGAGAACATCGTGTTTGCAATCCACACATGAACAGAGATATGCGTATCAAACAAGTTCATTAATTTGACTTTCAGCATGTTCATGGAG